>OY728157.1:1869130434-1870380434 GCA_963277665.1 Viscum album
TAAATCATCCTGTAAATGTTTTGGATCAATAATTTATTTGGTTATAGTATTCCATATAATGAATGATTCAGCCATCTTTATGGTTTTGATAAATCTATTTTTTAACATGTATTATGATTTTTTATGGAGGTCTTCGTGGATGAAATATGAGTTAATTTTGGAACCAGACATTACAATTCCAATAACCATAATATATTTCTTGATACACTAAAAGGGAACAATATATAAGTGAACATCACAAATTCATCTTTTGAATCAGTAGGGTTCACTTCCTGGGCCCTATCATATATGAGGATGGTGTATGTGTAGATATGTATAAGGTGAGAATCATGGTTTCATGCGAATATCCAAAGAGTGTGTTTGATATACATACATTCACATGGCTTTTAGGTAATTACAGACTATTCATATATATTTTCTCAGGCATGGAAGTGCCACTTATAAGCTTGGACAAGAATGGGGGGAAATTTTTTTGAAATGAGGGCTTGTGAAAAAACATTTAAGGAGTTAATATTAATGTTCACTTCACTTTCTATCAAGTATCTACTATAGTCGGGAAGATGCTATAATGTCTAATATGATGCCTTGGGGATGAGGATGGGAGATATTATGATGTAATGATATAGATTGGTACCATATGAGTACCTCTAGTTGGGCCCTCATTGGTGAAACTATTTTACACACAAAATATATCTAGTTTTCATGGTTCATACTCTACATTGGTGGAGGAAAATATTTTTGGGAGATCGATTCAATGTCTACATAGATAAAAAATGTATCAAACACATCCCCACATAGTGAATCATAAATATAAGGTAGCACAGGATGGTAGAATTACTAAAATATTTCAATTTTTATGTTTCATACAATTTCTAGAAGTGATATTTCAATGATAATTCATTTAACTAGAAGATACATACATAATCCTTCATATAGGGTTGTAGTGAGTGGTAGTTCATCGATCTATTTTTTGAGATACACATTGAGGTTCACAAACAGAATGGGAAAACTAACATATTAACTCTAGTAGTGACATTATCCCTTTTATAGGGGGTAAATATAAAGATATAATATAATTATTAAGGCCATATATTAAGGGAAAACATTGTATGACAGATCCCACTTCATTGTTGGGCTATTGATGGAAATAAAACCCTTATCTTTTGTGTCCATGTATGGTTCCCTTCAGATATATAGGAATATTTCATTCAAGAATATCATTCTAATATTTGGATAGAGCAACCTCATATTACCACGATGTAAATATATGTATGTCATCAATATTGGAAAATAGTTATGAAGAAGCATATTGCATACTTTTCCACATGGAGTGACAGTTATTTACAGTTGAAGGAAGAGCACCAGTGACCAACTGAAATTCTACAAAATATATATATTTTTGAGTGTGAATGAAACAAATTATTAATATATTATGTGATGGGTGTTCTAGGATCCCTTCAAGGTAGCAATGTGGTTTGGGTGATCATTGACTGGTTAACCAAGGTATCAAACATTCTACCAAAATGAGAAACCATATATGTTGATGAAATAGGATGGATTTACATCTAAGAGATAGTGTGAGTTCATGGTGTTCCCCATTATATAATTTTAGATTATGATTCTAATTTAACATAATTTTCCTTCAAGGGGTTGCAGAAGGCACTACGTTAATTGGTTCTTTTGAGTACAACATATCTCCATCAAACCGATAGACAATACGAGAAGATGATATATGTGTTGTTGGATATTCTTTGAGACTACATCCCTGAATATTGGAGGTCCATAGGAAAATCATACACCACATGTGAATTATCTTAAAAAAACAACTTTTAGGGTATGATTTAGATCGATCCATATGAGGCCCATTATGTTAGGTTTTTTATATTCACCATTGTACGAGCTAGAGTAAATTGTGACATCTCTACTGGTTCCTCCTCTCATTCAGAAGACTTCAAATAGAGTCTTACTAATTTAGAAGTATATGTATAATTTTCAATATATGAAAGAGTCTTATACTAATAATAATCATAGACATATAGAGTTTGATGTGGAACAATATATCTTTTTATATGTATCAACATGATTGGGTCACAAGTGACTTTGTAGACAAGTAATGTTATCAAATTAATATGTAAGGTCCTTTGAGATGGACGAGAGATTCAATCCAGTACTGATTAAGTTGTTGTTACCTTATATGTATCATTCCATGAATGATGTATTCCATATATTACATATTCAAAGATATCATAATTACTCTTCACATTCATTTCATCCTAAGGATGTTAATCTATAGGTGATTCATAATTTGATCATAATCTAAGATGTATCATGGATCAGAGAATAAAGGATCTCTGAGGTAGGCTAGTGCCTCTAGTCTATGTGATATGGAATAACAGATGTGCATTGGACAACACCTGGGAGAGGGATGAAAATGTATAAGAATAGTGGCCAAAAATATTCTTAGAAGCCATTTTACCACCCTAGGAAGGGTATATTGAGGACATGTTGTCTTAATGAGGTGAGTTTATAATGTACCAGATTTTTACAAAGGCGGGGACAATTTTTTTTGGTTAAAATTAACAATTTTCACCCAATAAATAATTCCCAACTATGTCAAGAATTTCTTGGTGGTGTCTACATCATGTTCATAGCTCGTAGAACCAAAATATGAAATGAAAGACTGGGCCTCATGTTATAATAATATTGTGCCACCCATCCCACATGGTTTCCCTAATTATGCAATTAGAGATAGTGGGGTACTGAGGCCTACAAATTATTTTTAATATAAATACCTAGTCTCATGACGGTGTGGTATATCAAACCCCAATATATATTCCATTCCATTGTGTTGGCACACAATTTATCAAACCATACATATAAAATGTGGTCACATTCCTATGTTGGTGTTTTTAATCTTTTTATCTTCTAATGTTTTAATTCCCATAAACCAGTATCCCACTCTTTTCTCTCTTATACTATATACCCTAGGGTCCACTCTTCCTCTACCACAGGGATGGATATATATACATTTTCATCGGCAAAATCAATTTTTTCAGAAGAAATGTTAATATTGAGGTAATCTCTATAGTCATCATTCTTTTATTTCACCTTGATTCCATCCTCTATTGTATAATTTAGGTTCGGCATATTTTCCTCCATATTTCTGGCATTGGTAAATTTCATTAATTTGTCCATTTATAGATTGATTCATGCTTCTAAAGAAGATTAGTTTAGTGGTACTGCAATAATGTATTTTATCTATTCATTACCCCCATGTTCCATCACATTTAAAATGATATGTCATTATTCAATGAGATAGATCCTTTCAATGGAACACCAAAATTGATAAATAAGTTAATTTAAGTTTAACTTCAAGGTTATTGTGACACAAATGTATGGAAAACCACATGCAATGTCATCAACCTTGGATTAGGAAATCTATTTGGGTGTTTATACACTTGATAGCTACCTTTTCATTTCAATTGAATGGTTTTACACATGTTATGGTTTTATGCCTTTGTAATAAATGATTGAATTAAGAAACGAAACTAGTAGGTCATGATTTCTCCCTATTATCTTGATTATTAAGTTCAAACACAACTTCTAATGACTATTTTATAATGATTGTTATTAAATTTCCAATTCTTTAAGACTTTTGTATGTTCCTTAGAACCTTTTGATTATTCTTATGCTTTTTTCATGTTTCAGGGCACCTTATGTCACTTTTCATATTCTTTATTGTTATTTCATGTGATGCTCATTGTAATTTATTCTTATTTCATAGTTCATTGTTCTTATTTAAATTTTCATTGGTTTATGGCATGAATGAAATTATAGTGATAGATTTATTATCATTTTTAAATGTAAAATAAATGATATGATATGTTATTTTATTTCTATTCAATATCTTTTTAAATGAAAGGAGATAAAATTGGTCCCAAATTAAGGACATCATGGTTGGGCTCAACGGGCTTGGGTTTGTTCTACATAACGCACTGGGAGTAGCCCATTGGTTTCCTTGGACAAGATCTTTGGGGGATTATTTATAATTCAATGAGACACCGGTTTCCTAGGTTTTAAAATATGGACATACTCATTGGATATATAGATACAATATGACTTAGGTGATACTTTTCCCCCTATGTGGGGTACATGGTACAGACTCAGAGTTTTTCATGCCATAATTTATACATGGTTTTTCATTATGGTATACCATGGAAAGACTCCATGTTATTGGTTATATCATAGGCTCATATAGTTACCCTTTTTATTCCTTTATATATCGCCTTGGATGGACATAGGATTCCACATTGGATTTTATGAATTTACATTCTCGTTTTATTTTTAATGTCTCTTTATTTATTTATGATCATTTCTGATTGATATTATAGTGAAACAACATCCATGATGAACCACATTCTTGGGGTTGGTCAACACATATTTTGTTATTTACATTTTCATGAATATTAACCATACAACTTGTACATGTTTCCTTGGATCAGAAATCCAACTTAGACTGAAGCCAGTGTAGTCAGTCTTGTATCCATTTTGGAAAAATGGATGAGGTTCTATTTATTTATTTATAAAATTCATTGAATATATTAGTTTTTATGGTACATTTTTAATTTATATATTTTATATAATGGATTTATATGGAAAACATTTGTTGTGACATATTATAATTATATCTCACATCCTTCATGGGCAACCTTTAGTGCCAAATTAAAAAATTTGATTGAAGGAATTGATAAAGGGATGAGACTAGATTGAAATATTCATTTATAGTGTTAGGATAATGTAAGGGAGAAGATAACATGAACTATTTTCTATATTCTAATTTTATATTTTTTTTCCATTTTTATCTTCTTCTAGAATACAATATATTCATTTATCCACGTTTCCCCATGAAAGCTTTTTGTATATACATGAAAAACCATTACCCGAATTTTTTATCTCATTATTATTTGGCTTCCTCTATTTTTTTATTAACCTTGAATAAATTTTTTATTCTTCTATTACATATTATTTCTACATCCTATATTTATTATATATTCATTTTGACCAATGTGACCATTGGTGGTATATTCTACCCAAAGACAAACAGTAGGACCTATCTACTAATCAATGACCTTTTTCATTCAGGGAGACACACTAGAGATCTTGTGGCCACTGTATTGGGGTACCATTAGGTTGAACCAAGGGTGGTACACAAAAAAGATATGTTAGATGACATTATCCTTTAATATCACTATTTGAGGTAGACATGATTCTATGAATATTGTATTTTGATAATGAACCTGTACTTGGGAGTAGCTACACTGGTACTGGGAAAACCCAAATTTCTAGGGATGATTAAATGTTTTTATTTCTTGTGATTTATATAGTTTCATGGTTTTTTTACATGGGATAAAACACTGGTGTTGTTTTATTATTACCATTGATGTTACAATATTCAATTTGATCGACTATATGTTGATGATATGAGAGATTTTCAAAGAATGCATCATACTAAGAACTATAAAATTAAAATTCCATGAATTATTTCATGCCATATCAACATTATACATCATCTTACTATGATGTATTTTCTTATTGTAGTTGTAGTAATATATATATATGGAAATATGATTGCACACCTTATATGGATAAGATAAACATAGATGAAAATTAGAGATCCTTTCATAACATAATATTATATTCCTCGATTGGTTAATGTAGACACCTTATGTTTTCAGTTATAGAATATTGAGCCTTAAAACATTGGTTTCATGGGAATGATTGTGTTAGGGTTTGGATTATGTAGATTCCACATTTAATTTTCTATGTTGTATGTCCCTTTTAAATTCTAAACGTTGACCCATGTATTTCATCCATTTTATGGGATTTAAATTTAAAAATGTTTTTATATGAATAAAACATTTAAAATTAATTTGAAAACATATAGTTGTAATTTGAGACATTATCCCTGACCTGAAAATAGTAGTGAGAAGTAGGACATGTCACTTGGGGTCCATATGTAACCATTTGTCATCACATAGACCAAGAAATAGAATCAGGATGACAATTGTATATTTTTATAAGGAAAGAATTTATAGCATGTTTTTTAACTATTTCCTTACATAATTATATTATTTTTTATAAATCTTATAAGAGGACTGATATTGAAAATTATTGTGCAATGACAAAATGACTCCATCATGTTGTGCACTAAGAAAGTGGTGATGAACACACTATAGAGGTGGTGGTCCTCGACTCACATGAAGTGCCTCCTATAGTGTCACCGAAGGAACCTATTACATATATCAAACTAGAATATAACTCTCATTTCGTCACACTTTTCTTTGGTTCATGTAGTTTCATTAGGGTAGTCCCTAACCCTAATATACTGTACCAGATTTAATCATGACATTCTAATGAAACATCCTCCCACATTATAAAGGGATAGAGGATCATAGGATACTATTTCATTGTTATATGATATGTTATTGTTTTTTTTTTCAACTCGAAACACCTTCAGAGTCGAAGTTGAAGCTCACTATATACATGTTACACAATTTTTACAATTGTTGGTGGGGCAACATCTCTTAGGGTGGATGTCATTGGTTATGTTTAGAGAAGACTTCCATATTTCCTTAATTAAACAATTCATTCCATAGAATCTGAGATAAGACCATGATAGAGTGTTTTTCATCTATAGTAGGTAATGATGATAGATCTAAAGTATTATTTTTGTATCATCATGCTCTAGTGTTTCAATCTATCTATAACCAGTCACTTGTTAAAAGTTTTGAGGTGTTCTAAGGATGAGAATTTATACTCTATAAGATAATAGATGAACTTTTTTTAATACCACTATAGAGATAGTGAGTGATAACATTTTTACATAAAAAATCTTAGAGAAGTTTTACATGTGAGTCAGGGAAGTTCAGTCTCAAGGAAGTGTGATATTTTATTTGGTTATAGGATGTACCATTTTTAGAGTTCACATAGAGGAAGTAATATCTAGTTGATATGCACTGATAATCATGTGGTGTGTCACCGGTGTAATATTCTAGGACATAATAATTAATGAATGAGGCACCCAACCATGTGTTGATCGTATGGAATGATGGGTCACCATCAATGCTACTGGTGATCATTTCCTCTAGCATCTAGTGAGATGGGATTTATAAAAACATATCTATCAAGTATAGGTTCCATTAATCCATGTTAGTATAGGAGTTAAAATCCTACCAACCCCTATGGATGAGGTAGTAATGTATGTGACTGAGGTAGTCAAAGTACTAGATATTTAGTATCAGAATAGTGGATCTACTTGTCCTAGAAAAATAGCATTTCATGGATATGATTCATGAAATATATTGGAAATTTAGCCCGCAGTTGAGAAGAAGAGTCCAGGGCCATATATAGTTAAAGGAACTATTCATGTAACATCTACATTAGATTCATCCATTTTCAATATAAGTTAATCACACAATTTTATATCTATTATCATTGTGGAATGTAAGGTCCATGAAATTGAGTATTTATATGGAATCATTTATCTCAACATACAATTAGTGGTCTAATCATAGTGCTTTCAAAAATTATAGGTGTACCCCCTTGAGATAAGTGGTTACTATTTCTCCTAGAATTTCATCATCCTTGAGATGACTGGATTCAACATCATTCTCAATATGTAGTTAAATTGGCTTTAAAATGCACATGGGAATTGCTATCACTGGTGGGTATCCTTAACATAACCTAGCTTGAAAAAAATATTCATAAGGGTTACTGGGATATCAAGGATTGTCATTATGGACCTAAGCACAATGGGATTGGCTGTGTAACATACCATATGGGAGTTCTTTTTATTATGGATCCGGGGATGTAGTATGTGGAATACCCTCCCACTGTGGATTATTTGAGGGGCATCTTCCCTGATGATTTCTCTGAATTACCTTATAATAGAGAGGTTGAGTTAAACCCTCAATCTAGCTCTAGGTGTATAACCAATGACCATGAATACCTATAGTATTTTATGCAATGAGTTATATTAAATCAATAAAAATATTGATGATTTAGAGGAAAAGGGTTTTATTAGACCCAACAGACAAAATTGAGGTTTCCTTGTCCTTATTTGATAAGAAGGGAGAAATACCCTTAGATTGTGTGTGTATTTCCGATAAATAAATGATCTTATAATGTAGAATCAGTAGATACTACCACATCTAGATGACCTCTTCAACCATATATATGGGTGAAAATATTCTCCAATATTTATTTCTTTTTAGAATACCATTATGTTCATGTGTAACCATCAGACATAGCATTTACAACATTCTGAATGAAGGTATGGTTCATACATGTATTTGGTTATTCTGTTCGGTATGAAGAACATTTAGTAGACTTTATGGATCTAGTGAATGTTTTTTCCCACTAATACTTTTATTACTTAGTGGTGGTATTCAAAGACGACATATTATTGTATTCCCTCACCAGACACAAACATTCCAATCAACGTGATATTATGATGAATATACTAAGAGGGAACCATATATTTGAGTATATAACCAAATTCTACTATTGGAATCACAATATTCACTTATTGGGTGATATAATACTTGACCTAGGTGTATATGTTGACCTACATAATGTGAGAATCAGGTTTTTATTTGAGTATCACAACAATATGTTTGATATACATAGTATTTTATGTATAGATTGAAATTACAAGAAATTAATATAGTATTTATCACACCAGGAAGAACTACTTATGAGATTTACCAAGGAGGGTGTGAAAATAAATTGGACAATGGATTATGTGATATATTTTTAGAAGTTCTAGAGAAGAAGGACTTTTGTACTAATCCTGATTCTTCTAGAGTCAGACCGACGAAGAACTAACTACTGTGATGCTTCAGGGATCGAGATGTCAATATTTTTAATTCATGGTGATTATGTTGTAGCATTTGGGTCCTAAAATTTATGATCTCATCAACTGAATTACCCTTCACATGACCTCGAGATTGAATTTTCAGTCCACGCTCTATGCTATTGGATGAACTACTTGTTTGGTGGGTGAGTAATTGTTTACAAGAATTCCAAAAGTCCCAAATATTTTTCCATGCAACAACACATGAATCTGAGTTTGTGAATGCTGGTGGAATACCAATAATCATTTCACATAGAGATTCCAATCACATTTGGAAATGGAAATACTATAGTCAATTCCTTGATCTGGAGGACTTAGACACAAGACCTCAAGGAGGACACCACTGAGAGGTATTTGATATCTCTATTTTATGATATATTGATGTAGGTTTAGTATAAGTATGGGAAACCAATCAAGAATCTCTTGTAGTTACATCTTCCCTTATATAGTTGGTCATGATGAGGCAATTATTTTATTTTTATGTAATAATCATGAGGGAGATCATAATATGAGAGAACAAAACTCTTGGTTGGGTTGTTGATGGAAATGAAACCCTACACATTTGAGGCCCTGTATGGGTGCCTTCATATTTATGGGATGAGATGATGTGGAAATCCCATTCCACTATTTGGTATGTTTGTCCTGGGCATAACAAGATGTAGAGATATGCACGTCATCAGTATTTTGTGGATAGGTATAAAGATGAATACTATATTCTTTATCACATGGTGGGCCACCTATTAATAGGTTAAGGTAGAGCACCAATGTCCTACTAGACATCTATAACCTATATACATTCCTATGTGGAAATGGAATTATGTCACCATGGATTTTTTAATGGGTTTTTTGAAATATCATCATGTAATAAATGCAGTATTTGTGATCATTGACAGAATCCCTAAAGATAAACACATCATACTAATATAGGAATTCTTATTTTTTTGATGAACTAGTATGGCTTTACATCTGGGAGATAATAGGACTTCATGTTTTTCATTGCTATTTCATTTTTGATGAAGATTCATGTTTACATCATGGCTTTGTAATGGGTTGTAGAAGGAACTAGGTTCACATATTCACTTGAGTATAGAATATCATGCCTAGTCTAATGGATAGTATGAGTGGATGATACAAGTGTTTAAGAATATGCTTCAAGCACATATCCTTGACATTGTAGGATCATTGAAAATTCGCATTCTCATTAGGGAGTTTCCTATAATAATAAATTTCATTAATTGATTTATATGGAACCGTATCAGTCCTTTAATGTTAAGTCATGCCTCTCACCTCCGTGTGGGCTAGAGGTAGTAGAGGAAACTCTACTGGTTTATCATCTCATTCAGTAGACTTCAAAGAATGTCCATCTAATTAAATAGTTAATCTATATAGGTTATTCTATGATGAATTATTATTCTGACCATCATAATATACCTCTAATGATTAAACTAGGAATCGAGTCATTCTATGGGTATCACCATCATTGGGTCAACGAAAAATTCATGGATATGTAATGTTATTGCCTCGATATGTCAAGCCCATTATGATTAAGGTGTGTGTTGTTCTAATGGCCTAATTTTTTATATTACCTGAGATGTACCATTCCAAACATGATGTCTTCCACATATAACAACTTTAATGGTATCATTCAGAATCATTTAATTCATATGACCCCAAGGTTATTGAGATGGATGTGGATGCATCGTTCGAGGAGAATACAATACATATAAATTATATGAGTATGAGTGATACTCGATGAAGTCCAATCCCCTATAGTCTAGTTATTGTTATAGTATGAATGTGTGTAGGACGATACCTAGGAGTAGGAGGAAAATGTACATGGTCTGGGGTTAAGACCCTTATCAGAATACATTTTGGCCACTCAAAAGTGAATCTATGAGATACATTTTCATAAGGAAGGGACATTTAAATGTCCCATCCACTACTGAAGCTCCTAACGATTATATTTTTATAGTAACTCTTACATTTTCCCTATTTACTATTACTAAGTGTGTCAGGCCAGATTTGGGGCAGTTTATGTCTTATTTAGAGCCCAGAGCCCCAAGAAATAGAAATACATACTAGGACACACAATTATTATAAACCATACCTCCATGACTTTTGGACTTCTCTAATTGTGTTGTATGAGAAAGTCGGTTTCTAGGTGTCACATAGTTTTTCAACAACAATGTGACATCAGTTACATAAACCTGATAATTTTCATTCCTTGTTGAGAGTGGTCTTCTACACTATTTGTGAATGGTTTTTATGATCATGTAGCCAAACCGTGAACACCTACATATTAGTGTGTTTTTATGGGTTTCCCCTTAAAATGATTTCAACCACTATATTCCGTATACCTTTTATTTTTCTCTATGAGAAGTGACCCAAGGCTCCACTCTTTTTCCTCCATAGGTATTGAGATATCTCTTCTATTCACAATCATAATCTCTTATCATTGGATGAAATGGATATATTGAGGAAATATCTATACACCTCATACTTATCATTCCCCTTAATTCTATCCTCAATTTTCCTATTTAGGTGCATCATCATTTCACCCATTTTCAATGTGTAGTTCTATTTCTTCATTTTATGCTATTAGATAATTAATGAAGCTTCAAAAAATGGATGAGTGGAGTGATAAAACACAATGGTAGGTGGTATAGGTCTTTCCCACTTATTTATTCACTTTTCTAATGATGTTTCATTGTACCACGAGCTGGTCCATTTTGGTGGAACCCTTATTTGACCCATCATGCTTATTATAACACTAGAATATGATGGACCACATCTGAGTTTATTATCATTGACTTCACCCATGCCTTTGGGTGTGTTATTCAATAGTAGGCTTCTTTCCATTTGAATTAGATTTTATTACACCTCTTGTGATGTCATTACATTGTAATAAATGTTTGATAAAATAAATGAAATTGGTAGGCCTTCAATTTACCCTCTAACATTTATTCCTATTATCATGTACCATTGATTATTCTTTAATTATTATTAAATTTATTTAAATTTCTACACCTTGTTCCTTTCATCAATGCCTTGGAACCTTGTGATTATGTTTTATATTATGTAATAATTCGTGGCCCATTATGGCTCATTATATATACTTTATTCATAATCCATTTCATGTGAATTATATTTTTTTCTTTTTCATTATGGCTTGTTCTTATCAACATTTACCTAAGTTATTGGATTGATAGAAATTATTTGGCCAACATCATTATCATATTGTATGTGCATATCCCATTTTATGATATTTGACTTCTTCTATATTCCTTGTCTTCTTACAGGGTGGGAGAGAACATGGTCCCTGACACATGGATTCCATGGTTGGACTTTATGGGATTCTATTTGTTGTAGTTGAGGTTCTGGGAGATTCGGATTGCTTACCTTTGATAGAACCTCAAAGAGGATTATTTAGATATCTGAGTGACACCTCTTAACGAGGGGAGAATCTTTGAAAACACTCATTGAAAATATGTCTATTATGCACCTCAGGTGATACTTGATCCCCTATGTTAAATACATGGTATGTACATACGGATCACCATTACTTGATTTATAAAAGGGAAGCCATTAAGGATTACCATGAACAGACTAAATGTTATTGGATATATATTAAGCTAATATAGACACTCTTAGTAATCCATTATAGATATCTTCAGATGGTACAAGGATATAACTTTGTATTTAATGGACTTCCATTCTCAATATATATGTTATGTCTCTTTATATAATAATTACCAAACATTATTGATATTCTATGCATGTAGCCACAAAGAAAAACTGCAATCTTTGGTTTGGTCCACACGTTTTATGTAATTTATGTTTTCCCAAGTATTCACTATACCAATTGTACAAGTTCCAGGGATAATACATTCAACCTAGTCCAATGTAGGCTGAATCGATTAGGGATCTATTTTGAAACATAGTTCAAAGTGTTGTTTATTTATTTATTCAATTCTACCCATCTGCTAGTTTCTATGTGACATTGTTCAATTATATATCATAAAAATGAATTGATATTGTTACTATTAGTGGCATCCTACTGGGATTATTTCTCACACCCTTCCTAGGACACCTTTTTTTACCCAAGAGGACATTATTATTTCATAAATAAGATAAGGGAATCATCCAACATCAGATGAATTTTTACAATGTGATGATGTACTATGGGTGAAGAGTATGGCTCCAATGCTCGATAAGATATTTGTAATAGTTTTTTCTTTTTGTATATTTTTCTAGAATGCATTACATTCCAATATCACCAGTTCCAAGTGCACAATTTTTAAAAGATACATGACATACCATCAACATCATTTTTATGTATTATTTATTTTTCTCCCCCAGTTGACTATTTACGATTTTTTATTTATTTTTAGTGTGATTCACCATCTTATATCTACTTACACTATTTAATATCTATTGATTTATATTGGTCTCACTATGATATATGATTGAATAGTCTTCGCACTTAATAAGCCTATTCTATAACAACTATTCAACATCCTATAACATTCGAGGAGACAATTTTAGGGCTTGTGGCCATTATCTTGGGGCACCATTATGTGTCACCTGTTATGGTACTCTACACATTGGGTTTCAGGGTTTACTGGGAATCAAAATCTTATGGGGAGACTATGGGGTGATTCTCACATATCACAGGTTGAAGTGGTTTATTATATTCACGTGAATTGTGTTTTATGTTGAATTTACATATTGGTTTTTCTTTACATTAACGTGATGTATATTTAAAATTATTTTTTCAATTTATGAAATATTTAATTACTTATCTTACACTCCCTTATTCATGCATTCCATGTCATTTTGTTTTTCTATTTTATGTATGTAATTTTTTTCCAATGATTATTCATGAAGCTTAGATGCATGCCACCAGCTCGTGCGGATCATGAATTCCCTTTTAACCCTATCATGGGCAGGGTTAAATCCATAGTTATATTGGTTATTACTATAATTTCAAGAAAACATTATATAAAATGAGTTTTTTACACAAAGTGTTCATGTCTTGTGTGGTTAGTAGTGATGAGATAGAAATGTTAATACATGAGGGGTAAGTTTGTTATGAGTTATCAGGTATCCCTTATTGTTACATGTTATAAATGGACATTAGGTGTTGGGATATGTGTCTCATGGGATTATGTTTTATTTAATATTAGTTATATAGTTTTACTATCATGATTTAAATTGATATTGTGTTTTATATAATGGACATCATTCATTATCTTATGATAAATCATTCCTGCTAGAAGATATCCAAATTTTTACAAGGAAATTACTGTAGGGAATTATCATCATTTATACAATTCAATAAATCCTAAAATTATTGAGGCTATAGTATGGGTAGTTTTGGTTGTGATAAAATACACCACTTTGTCAGAAAATATTGACAGAGAGAGGTGATTAAATAGATGGTGGAGATAGATATAGAGCTCAAGGATTTCTCAACAATAATCCATAGTCCATTAAATGAAAGAATTTACCTATAGAGTTATAGTAGTTTGTTATATAGGAATAAAAATACCATTTTATTCTATGATATATTTTAATCTATCATGTAGTTCTATTATACGTTTAAACATGAGTGTCCATATAAAATGAGGGGGATAATATAGTTTACGAAAACTGGCATGTTGACACAGACATGAAAGACTTAAGGAAAATAATATTTTATTAGTTATATCCATAAACCCGGTGTGACAACACAAAATTCTAAATAAATTGTCAATGTGTTTGATAGTTTATTTTCCACGGATCCCGAAGAGGGGAATTGAATATAACTACCAATGAATATAAAATATATTTACTATTTTGAATAGATTGAATATATTATATATAATTCAACTCATGAAAAATTGATTTGGGGTTTAACAAACACATGAAAATATATAATTTATTTTATTTTTTATAAATTATGTATAAATAAATATTGAAACCAAATGAATATAAAATGATTGATTTTATATAACACTATATATTATCTCCAATGGATTTATATGTTAAAAAAATTAATTAATTACTATTAGTGATATATATATATATATTTTTAATAAAATATTATCAATAATTTAACTAAAAAATTAATAGTAATATGATTATAACAAGTCAAATTTTTCATATAAAAAGCTATATTTTTATAAAGGGTGTTTTTCCATCTTTTAATGGTGAACCTATTTTAAATATAAATATTGACAATTTTATATACATAATTTTTAAAAAATAAACATATATATTTTAAAATAGTGAAATATAAATGACCCTTGGTGATTTTTTGTTATTTTTTTAAATATTCCATTTTTTGATTAATGGTGAAAAAAATAAGAAATGATAATTGAAAACTGCTTATTCACATAATTTATTGTTAATGATGAACTGTTTTTATTTTTGTTTTAATGTATATATTGATATATATTACATGTATTTATATAATTTGTTTTATTTTAATACATTTCACATTGATAATATTTATTAATACATTTAAAAATATTTATTTTGTTTTTAAAAACAGTTTCTTTGTCGTCCCATCTGCAGAATTAATTTTAAATATATTTCTTTGATTTTTATTATTTGAAATTGAAAAAATGTATTACATATTAGTAACATGAATAAATTATAATTTATAATATGGTAATAATTGTTTTTTACCAAAAATATTAGTAAACAAAATCAAAATTAATCACATCCATTAAAAGCAATACAAGATTAACCAGGGAATAAACATTAATGTTAAGGGACAAAATGTCCTAGAAAACGTCAAATAGGCATTGTATTGAAATATATAGAATCTATCCTCAATTTTAGCTTATTTTTACAATACTTGATCCACATTACATGGAAACAATATTGCTGAATTCCTTCTTTGAAAAATATACAATAATACCAATCCCCCTCCACTATAAAAAGTAACTCACCCGCCCCACTTACTCAGACATCTAAATATGTTTGGATCTTTAAAACCTCAATGAAATAATCTTCCTAAATCCCATACCCAATCCTATCATCCTCTATTTTTTAATTAATAAATATCGGATGTTATTTTGGTGAAACTAAAGGGTGTTACTCGATGAAGAGGTAATGTTCTTCAACTGTAACTTTTTTATTTCATTATCTTCCAATTTAATTATTCATATATAATTTCTATATAAGACCCTTATTATAGTAAGTATTATTATATGTTTTTATTCTAAATATCTTATCTAATCCTACACAAAATTCTATAAAATGGGATAAAAATCATAGTTTGTGTGTTTGGCGGACTATCACCTCATAAATTGACATCATTCGTTTTTCCATTACCACATTTCATGACTGGTAATAATGATTTATTTATAGTTTATAAATTTTAGAAATTTTATTTTTAATTTTTTAATCCTTATATAAGTATTTTATAATAGAGTCATCATTCCCCTTTTGGTGGAATAACATAACATTTTTTGTGGACAAGTGGACTATTTCCTTTTCAAAGTAATGTGATCCATTCACAGTTTACATGGAATGTATTAAATACATTTTTAATAATAATATGTGATATTTATGCCCTAAATATTTTACATAAATAATAATATAAATATATTTATTTTAATTTATATTTTATTTAATATGATGTGAAAATGTAAACAACATTCATGCGTACGTACGACCTACCATCTCAATGAACATTGTATTCCATACCCTCATCATATATTTTATAGATATCTCTAAATACATATGTAATAAATATATACGATATTTAAATAATGTTTAACATTATTTATATGATTATATAAGGATCTATGTAAAATTAATAAAAAGCAACTAGTTAAAAAAAACAAAAAAAATAAGATAATTAACACAATAAATGATGAAAATAATGATAGATTACTGACTAGTGAGTGATAATATTTTATAAATGGATCATATCTGATAACAGTAAATTTAATATTGATATGTAATATGTTAATAAAATGTTTAAATCCACTACAAAATAGTATAAATTAGGTACAAACAAAAGTATAACTCAATATAATAGATTTCACCATAACATACATTCCATTGAGATTTATGTGTTATTATTCACCAATTCAATTTTCTGAATTGTATATAAATCCCATTTTTAAATATAATATAATGAAAAAATTAGTTATTCAAGGTATTTAATGTTTAAATTTCAGTTATCTCATCCATTGGTATTTGATTTGAAATTACCTTGTGGTATAAATAATTGTGAAATATAACATTGTTTTGTGATTGTAATAATTATCTTTAAACAATGACTATATTTTATTCATTTTCATTGGATACTATATTCCTTATAAGTATCTGTATTTTTATCAAGGATATGTTAATTTCCTAAACTATATGTGATTTTATATATGCTATTTACCTTGATAGTTATGTGATTATGTGGGTAAGTGTTGATAAATCTACATTCTTTTCTAAAATTAGATATTTTAGAAGGAAAATTGTTCAATTATTAAATTTATTATTTGGTATATGAGTAATTATATAGAAATGATGTGATGAGAGGGAGCCATGAATTATTATAGAGCCTTGATGAAGGGATATTTTCTCATGATTGAAATTTTTTTACATATTTAGATGGTTTCTACCTATAGATTTAAAATGTCTGGAGGATAGATATTGAGAGTAGAGGTCTTCATATAACAATGATGTTACTTTAGATAATTATGAATTCACATCATGTAAGATATCATTATGATACATTATATATCCATTATGATAAAATATATGGATAGACTATATTTTAATCTTATTGATTAGATGCTGTGAGTTTTTAGTTATTTTCCTTTTTATATTCGTTATTGCTTATAAATTTTGTCAAATGAAAATTTTTATCAGTTATATACATTGGAATGATTATTTTTATTATTGATTCATTATTTATTCAATTTTATTTAAAATATAATAATAATTTGAGATCTCTAATATTTTTTTCTTTTCCTAGGGTTATAAATATGAATTCTTAAAATGAGTTTCGAGGATGTGGAGCATGTACATTATTTATGATATAATTTTTCCCAATTAAATATGGATAATGTGAATTTAATAATTTTTTATGAAACTATTAAACAATTTTTTAGGGATTTAAATATTATTTTTGTGATAACATATTAAATTAAGGCATCTGCTCTAGAATATCTGGGTTAGGGGCGTTGCAATCGGTATTATAAGAAGTTATGTACTGACCATGATAACTAGATTTAAGAAAACATCAATTACGGGACATAATGATATTTTTTACAATGATTATATATCTATAATAACATCATAGAGTTTTGTCAAGATATAGATCATGTGAATCTTCCTAATAATGAATCATTTTCTAGATACTAAAAGTTAACATGGTTCTAAAACAGATTCACCCATGGGTAAAAACTCTGAAAAGATTCATCAATCTTAAATCGATCATAATTATAAACATGAAAACAACCCTTAATATAGTCCAAAATTAACACTCACGGGGGATACACTAAGCATAACTAAATTTTTTTCTTTAACTAATTATGAAGGTTTTGAAAGTAAATATTTCCCGAAAGAAACAATATTTTTGATTATGAGATTAGCTATGCATGTATTTTAATATTTATGTTATGTTTTATTTTTTATTTAGAATTAGAAAATGGTAATGATTTTATGGGATAATATATTATTTATGAGTGTCTATAAATTTCATATTTATAGAAAAATGTTATTAGTACTCTAAGAAACTATAGATATTTCTATGAAAAGGAATCAAATATAGATAATATTTTAACTAATAAATTTATTGACCTATGTAGAAAACATAATCATGTCATGAATGAAAACCATTCTCAGATGGAGAAAACTATTACAAGGTAAGATTAGTCTATTCTGGATCTCTTTAGGTGATAAATATCCCCATCCATTAGTGTTAATACTAATCTAACTTTTTTTATCAATGTATTATGTCTATAGAGAATATATTTATGGCCTTTGGATGTTGTTAAATGGAAAAAAAATTACACATGTGGTGTGTTGTGTCAAATGTGATGTTGATAAATGGTGGTCCTTAATATATAATAATACCACGGAAGAGAAAACATAAATCAAATAATGTAAATAAATAAAGGACACAATCATCGATAAATATTTTCGAAATGAAAAAAAAATTGTGATGAATAAAAATTTAGATATCTTAATGAAAAATAAAGAAGAAGGTTCAACCGACTGGATATACTATCATAAGGTTTGATAGGTACGTTAAGTATTACAAACCCAACATAGAGTCTATTATTGACCTCTTATTTGTAGGGCTCAATCTAAGACTATAAATGGTGTTGGATTCTAAAACAGTTTTATCATACGACGGAATTTTTTTTTCACCGTAAAAATAGTGACATAATAATAAAAATTTAACATATTCAATGTAAACTACGAGAACAAGAGAATATATTAGCCCCATAAAAATGAATGTTTAAAATATTATATGAAAACCAAAAATTTTACACCTTTTAAAATTATTGAAATATGAACAATGGTAAATGTTCGAAGGTATTGGTAGTACAATATAGGTGAAAGGAAAAGAATCAACCAGAAAAAATAATGCAATGGGATGAAAGAAAAAAATAATTTTAATTGTTAAAATAGCATGGAGAGGGGGAAATATGAAAAAATACCCCAAAAGTTAATGAAGTATACCTTAGAATAATCTCATGAAAAATGGTCATGAATATGTTATTGACACAAATGATGTGGAATAATTATTTTTCTTTTATAATTTGATCTTTATAATATGTTGTAAAAGTATTTTATTAATTATTTTCTCATCATATGATATATTAATTATATAATCATTGTACTCTCATAATGTTTCATTAATATATTGATCCAATATGTATATTTCTTCCATGAAAAGTAATTTTACATCATGTTAAATTTTTTGGAAAACACTTGGTCGGAGGAAATATATTCCTTAATATATTCCTAATGATTATAAAATGATGTTTGATAAAGAGATTATTTAAATGGATAATGTAAATCAGATACTACTAACTACTATCATAATTATTTTAATATTTTGGATACAAATCTTTTGTAATGGTTAACCATATATGAAAAGGTTTATGTTTACTTTTGGAAGTGGTTATAAAAAGTTTTTTACTACATTGACTTATGAAGAAAATTTTTCTAAGATATGATATATATATATCAAGTCACAACCAATGGATAATATTAGTCTAAATTAAATATAATTGGTTCAAGTAAATATTTTTCATTACATTATTATAGAGTGAATGATTTACTCAAATCTATGAACGTGGTTTTGAAAAAGAAACTTTGTCTTATATTTATCATTTTTGATGAAATCGATGACCTCTTTCACACCTATAGCTTATGGATTTGTGGTAATTAACATTGAGATAAACATTATATCCATCACTCTCTATCGAAACGTGATATATGGATTTCTCCTCCACTTCAAGGTTTTCATTAATGTTATCCTATTTTAAGGCCATGTTTTGTTGTGACCTTCACATTTTACATTACTTATAATTAATAAGATTTTTCGTTAAACATATATATGATGTGGGTTTTCAACTATATGAAATATTTAAATATAAATCTACCAATTATTGAGTTCATGATTACATTGTGAGGAAACAATTTATTTAAATTAGGGAAATTATATCAACATGAAATTATAAAAAAGTATATTGTATTTTATAGTTTGTATGAAACACAACACCAATCACGTAAGGGAATATAATATCCTTTATCAATATTATATATTTATATTTCAAATATATTCAAATTATTATTTATATTTCAATGCACAAATAATTTATTTAATCTTGGAATTCATGAGTTTTATTGATGTCTTGTGTTATATGAACCATCTAGTTTTACCAAACAAAAATATATTAAGAACATTTTATTTTTTGAAATAACAATAAATAAAAAATTTGATAAATTAAAGGTTTTGTATATGAATAATAATTATGAAAATATATAGTTAAATTCATTGGTTACCAATTAATGAGAAAATGATATAGAAACAATACTAATATAACTGATATGTTTTTATAAAAACTATTTTTATCCTTCAATAGAATATTATATTAATTAATTAAAGTAACTAATATTATTGGAATATATTAATAGGATATATATATTATTTTCAATAAAGTATTTATCAAATTTTTTCAGTATATTTTATTTGAGTATGATAAGAAGAATTTCAAATTTAGGCACAAAGGTATATATTTCTAATGGTATTTTTGCAGCCTTTTAATAGATAAAATATATTAAATACATTTTTTAAATATTTTATACACAATATTTGATAATATTGAAATTATTTTTGAATGAATAAGATTAAAATTATCTTATCATGAATTTTTGGTATTTTTATGAAATATTTTGTTTTATGATTAAAAGTGAATAATAATGAATTTTAAGCGATGAATACATTTTCATTTAATTTATTTATATAGATACATTATATTTTTGAATATTTTAGAATTTTTGTTAGATAAATTTTATATTGATTAAAAAATATAGTACATTTCAAAAAAAATTACCATTGATATTTTTTATTATATCATTGAAATATTTCGAACATTTTTAATTTGAAACTTGCATTATCGTCTCATCTATGGGATTACTTTTAAATTAATATCTAACACAAATTTATTTAAATTTTAAAAAATGGATTCCATATATGTAATTATAATACTTCATAATTTCTATTTAGTTAAAATTAGTTTTTTACATAAAATAATAGTTCTCCAATTAAAATTAATCATAGTGATTCAAAGAAATAATTGCTTAATAAGGAAATAAACCTTAATAATAAGACACAAAATGATCTATAAACTTTACTAAAATCCATTTAATATCAATTTTTTCCATATAATATATTTTTTATCTAATTTTTTTAATTATTTGATCCAAATTACATGAAAAAAGTGTGTATAATTTCTTCATGAGAATATTTAAATGTATGTCACTACTCCTCCAATATAAAAAGGAACTCACCCCTCCCTCGTATTCACAAAAATCAAGAAAATTGAATCATCCTAAATCATTCCAAATAAGCTACCTGAATATATAAAATCATCATATAAGACTCTATTTGGGATTAAATAAAACTAGGGATGTCTTTTTTGTGCAAACAAGAGGGTGTTACCCAATGTAGTGATAATGTTATTCAACAAGCACTTTTGTTTTATTGCAATATCAACCACATTAATTATGCATATATGATTATAATATAATAACATTAGTGTCCTAAATATAATTGTATTTTTTTATCATAATGGTTTAACCAACACATACACAAACTTCCATCAGATGGGATACATAATCATTTTTCATGTGTATGGCTAACTACTGCCTCACGAACCAATATCGTTCATTATTCCATTACTACCATTAATATTTTGGAATAATATTATTTTTATATATTATATATTATATATGATATTAAAAACATATTATTCCTTAATAATTTCATTACATATACATTCACTATTTCCTTTTTGTGGGAATGTGTTAAAATCATTTGTTGAAGTATGGACAACAACCTTCTCATAAAGATGTTATTCAATCAGAAATTTCATAGAATTTGTTATATATGATTTAATTAAAATATGTGATATATATGACAGAAATATTAGTGGTAATAATAATATAAAAAAATTATTTTAATTTTCAATTCATTTAATATGACATAAAAATGGAAATAATGTTTATGAGTATGTGTGGCCTACCATCTAAATGAATGTTCTATTCCATTTCCTATCTATAAAATTTTTGAATTACAGTAACATAATATAATATATATATATATATATATAATATTTAAATAACGATTTATGTTATGGATATAATGAAATCATGGTCAATGTAAAAGGAATAAAAAATAAAAAGTCAAAGCATTCATAAAAAAACAACTCAATTGAAATTTGAAATAATGATAATGGTGAATAATTATTAACAATATGGAAATGAGATGTTATATAATGATAATATAATATATCATAAATATTAACATCGATATGTAATAAAATAACATGTTTATAACCACTATACGTGATGTTAATGAATGTACGACCTAAAGGAAAGAGTGTGATAATGGATTTCATCTTAATTTATATTCCATTGAGTATTATATGTTATTATACTCCAATTCAATTTTATGATTTATATATACATCCACTTTTATATGTAATTCCATGATTGATTTATTATTAATAGTATTTTATGTTAAGATATTAGTCATCTCATCCGTATAGATTTGATTTGAATATTACTGTGTGATATAAGTTATTGAAAATCCCACATTATTTTGTGATTGTTATCATTATCATGAATAAATAACATTATTTGGATATTTTTTCATTAGAAATATTTTTAATACTAAATATCCCTCTTAATATCACGGAGATACTAATTTCATAAACCACATACCACTTTCAGATACAATATTTACCGAGATAATTATTTTCTTATTCTAGGACTAATTGATAAATACATGCCCTTAACTCAATATAGATATTTGATAAAATATATTATTCATTAAAAAAATGATTATTAGTTATATTAGTGATGAATTTGAAATGTAGTGATTGGTGGAGAACATAATTTAAATATCCCTATACTTTTTCAAAGTTTTCTACCGAGACAAATGATTTGAGAAAATTAAAAGGGTTCCAACAAATAGTTTAAGTATCTAGAGGATAAAAATAGATTGTAGAGGTCTTAACATACCTAATACATGTTTCACAATAAATATTCAATTCCATTATTTTTTTAATATTTAATATACTTGATATTTTCACTATGATAATATCTATGGATGTACATTATTCTAAAATTAAAAATTAAATGGAATGTGTTTTCAGTTATTTATATTTCCATATAGATTATGTCTTATCTAGTTAGTTAAAAGGAATTTGTGTTCAGTTATTCACTATAACAATTTTATTATGATTATTTAATCAATATATATTATACAATACTTATCACTTTCTAATAACTTGAGATAACTATAATTCTGATTTATTTTCCAAAGGATATGATAATGATTCTAGGTATGAGTTTCACGGATGCTGATCAATTACATTATTTATTGTTTTTTTCCTTTTCCCACTATAATATGGGTATTATGTATGTAATATGGTTTTCAAAAACTGTTTTTGATTCAGTCATTTTAGATTTAAGTCTTGAATATGTGTCAATTTAATATTATAAGGAACTATCTCTGGATATTTTGGGGTTTGGGAGTTACAACATAGAAATAAAAAATTATTTGTAGATACACTCATTTATTAGGATAATTTACAATAGAAATTTTATTCAAAATAAAATATTGAGATGGTGTGAATTTCTCATGATTTTATAATGAATGAAAAAATAAAGGTAAGATGCTTTAAATGGTCTTGTTACCTTATTCATTCGTAGTTGTTTATGATAAATATTTAATATTACAATGAAGTGGTTGATAAGGATATAAAAGAAGTGTTTAAACAAGTGGATTAGTCTGATGTAGTTATACACACATCTTCCCTAATGGTAACATCAGTGGATTATATGAGAAAAAGATATTATTTTATATTACATTTACTAGTTGTGGAAGTGGGGGTTCTAAGTTGTGGGGGAATTGCACACCATTAGTAGAATCTACTAGTGTTATATTAACATATAATCATTATTTAAATATAATCACATTAAGAATTATTATAGCACAACTAAAAAACAATGATTAATGTGGGAATAGTGATCACCCGCAAAGGTTCTTCTGAGTCTAGTCTACTCATTATTGTTCATGTAATGACCCTAACAATTGTAGCCTAGTTCCAATAGCAACGTTTTTGTATTGTTATAAATTCAAGGAATCTCATCCTAATGGATGGAGTAGTTTATTAGTATTGGTAAACATAATAAAAACTTAATATCCATATTATATTTAATAACATAAAATGTAACATATAATTTTTCTTAGTACACCATTATTCCCTTTATCATATCATAAATAAATAATCATAATAATCATTTATGTATTCCAGAGAAAGGAAGCATATGAATGTGATGAGCTCTAATTCATAGTTAGTGTATGAATATAATAGAATATACCACGAATAAATAAGTGTAAATAGAATGTTACGGAAAATAATTTAATAAAATTCCATTTAATAAATAACACGATCATAATATAAAATGAATAAAGGATTATCCAATATGGCAAATAAACATCATTATTAATTCATAACTTATTCATTGATACTATAAATAGTTGAATAATCACATTGAAAATTAATAACATAATTCATAATTATTTAATAAAATTTTTGGATTCCATAAATATACGATCAAGGCCCCATGAAAATACATCTTACATGAATGGGTAAGGATTCATCAAGTACCCATGCTAGTTTGGGTCGTGGTATCCATTGATGCATTAAGGGGTTATAGTTGACCCCACACATAATTTACTATTTTCAATACATTCATCTTATTAATGGTTTGAATATAATAAATATGATATTTCATTTTTAATCTAACATACGAAGTGATAATAACTTCCCCAATCAATATACATAGACATAAACCATCGAGAGAAATATGGTGGATCCTACAACCCCAGTCACATTAATGAAAAAATACCCAATATAATTATTTAGGTTGTATCAAAAAGGATCAAACTCAATTAATAATAAAATTCCAAAAAGGATAGTTAAATTTCCTAAAATTAAATAATAATACCGAGGAAATTTTATTAAGGAAATTATTGTTTTTCACTTCGAATTTTTATTAAAAAACATCTGAAATTTTAAAAGAGAATATTTTTTATGAAAACCCATTATATATATACAAGTTATTCTTCATATAATTGATGAATAATTTTTTAATGAAACTAAATTAATTCCATAAAAGATAGAAAATCATTCATTTCATATTATATAAAATGTACATTGTTCAGAAAAAGATAATAAGATTTCATTTAAAACATTTTAAAAAAACAATAAAATAGGTAAAAATGAATTTCATCAAAATATTAGAATAAAAGAAACATTTTTTAAATCATATTTAATGAATATTTTCTCAGAAAATAAATATTCCCCATCAAATACATAAACGTAAACAATCCTGATTAATGATGAGAATCATAGAAAACATTACAAATTTTGTTACTTTGGAATGAAATGCCCCATTAAAGAAATAACATTAAATGAAGCAAAAAATACCCTAAAATGAATGATATTCATTATATAATATATCAATATTGTATTATATACACCAGAAAATATAAATATATAGTGAATATGGATTTTTTTCTCACAAAAGTGAATGTAAGACAAGAAACAGTTTATTTGTGTTCAATTTAATATTTCTGGGTTTTAGAATCATATCAAATATATAGAGATTCATTTTAAATATATTCTAGAAATTCATATATAGATATCATATATTATTTACTTATAATATTTTATTTCTCTAATATTTTCAATTCATTGTTTATAATACTATTTTTGGTAGTGACTCTTTCATTTTTCATGTATGTTTTGATTTTGTAGTTTTAATCCCTATACATTAATCATAGCTACTTAATATTTAGAATATTTTTTTTATTTAAATATAATAAATATTAAATATATAAATATTTTGATTTATTGATAATAATTAAAATAGAAAAATGAATTACACCTTTTATAGAGATGGTAGGCCCTATGTATGAATGATAAAACTTATTATATTTTGATGGATGAAATGAATGAACGGTAAAGAATAATTAACAGTTTCATTAAAATTATTACGTCCTATATAAAATATATATTAATTAGTTCCATTTTTTTACTATCTAAGTAATGTTGTCATGAAAAATTAATTACACTCTTATATGGATATGGTAATTAATACATATGTAGGGGAAATAATTATTCTTTTCGTAGGATGGGTTACATGTTGAATATAGTTGTAACATAATCATAATATCATATAAATATATTTATGATACTAAATTTGTATATATTATTTGAAAAAATACATGAGGTGGATGTTAATGAGGAAATAAATTGATAGAGTTTAGGTAAAACAATTTCATCTTCTCTAGTGGACTACCTATAGATCTCTTCGTAAGGGATCCATGGTTAGTCTTTTGGAAGGGAATACCCTTTATATCCTATATAAGTATATAGAAATGTTAATGTTTTATGGTATTTTTTACCTAGATTTCTCAATGGGTTTTATAGAAGTTAATATGGGCTTTCTCTTGTATAATTTATGTTGGGGGGGTTCATTGTGAATTTTCAAAATATTAAAACATAATAAAAAATTTATATATACATATTATTTTAAATTAAATATAAAATTATATGGGATTAAAAATTCAACATTATCTTATAACGTTTGTTCCTTTGTAATATATTATTTCTTTTAGAATATTTATTAAAATATTTATCCTGTAAAAAACATTAATGCCAATTTTAAAAATATTCAAAACATTGACACTAAAAACATCATAAAAAACTTAAAATTTAACCCAAATATTTTAGATTACCATAATGATTTCATTATCATATATTTAATTCGTCTATTACTATAAATATCTCATATTATGTTACTTTTAGTCTTCATAATATCATTTATTTGACTATTTCATTAATTGCATCACCACTACACCAAAATTGTGTAAGAAATTAAGATAAATATTCCTTATATAAAAATTCATAACATATTATCATGATAAAGGTAATTATTTTTTATTTAAAAATAATACTTATAGTTCAAAACATCCCTTGGATAACATTATGATAAATAATTGTAGTTATTAAAACAAGGGTGTGTCATGTTTGGAATTTCTTGAAATAAAATACTATAAAGCTCATAATATCAACTATATGGATATAAAATTCCATATAAAAGATTTATGGATTAGTATAGAATAAGTAATCTAATAAGATATGATTTCACTAACTTTTGATATCATTTTACACTCTATTTTATTTTATATTTAATATTACATACATGATTTAATATTTAATATTTTAATAAAAATAAATAAGGTAACTACTCATATTTAACAAAAATTAAATAAGAAATATTTAATAAATATGGACCTATATAATCCTAACATGAATCCCATTTTTTGTAATTTTAAACATAGAATAGGCAGAATTTAAATAAAAGTAATCCTCGAAAGTGTTGTGAAAATAATTTTATTAAAAAATTCTTTTTTATCCCAAAAATGTACCTATACTAAATAAGGTATAATATTTATTAAAATAATATTAATTAGATTTAATAAAACTATATAGTTCCTACATTACATTTATATCAATTTAAAATCATTAATGGTTATTTTAATATAACGATAATGACATTTTTATAAAAGCTAGTTCTTTCAACTATTCACTGAAAAATCAATGTTTTATTAAAATTATCATAAATTGTTTCTTAGTTAATTTTAATATGATGATTTAAAAAATAATTTTTTTATAAAATAAAATTTCTAAAAGTGAAAAAATAGATTTTATTATTAAAAATTTAAAATCAATAAACCCATTTTTTAAAAAAAATATATACTTTTAGATTAAAATGATTTCTATCAAAATAAATCTCTTATTATCAAATTCAAAATAAGTAGGAAAATAATATATCTTATAATGTTGTTAATAATAATTATTATATTTTATTTAATAGCTATTTTATAATGATCCAATAATAATTCTTCATTGTTCATTTAAGCTAAGTGTTATGTATCTAATAATTTTCGAACATAGTGCTCTTTAAAAATATCTTGGTGTTATATTCTCCCTATATTGCGAACCGACCACTGTAAACCCAGAGCTAGTGCCTATTACAATTATATATTCAAGATTGAAAGGAAATGAATCATTATAAACCAATTTGTTTAGTACTATTGGTAAACTAGTTACATACATGATTGTTTTATTATAAATGAATGCACTAATTGATATTTAATTGTTTTATATTTTGTGGGTAACATTTTTCTCTTTTGGGTACCCTTGCATATATTTCTTAATACTCTTCTTGGATTCTATGGAATGAAAAAAAGTGGGGAGCTGAAATGATCAATAAGTTTCATTAAAATGATTTTAATAATGATTTAATTAGAAACAATCAACCTGGAAAGATAAATAACTATAAGTACATGAAATTCAGATAATATGACAATGCATAATCAAAACATAATGGTAAATAACTAAATAATATTCAATTTAATCAATATACTATAGATTAAATGCATACATAGATTTAATATTCTGAAAATAGCATGGATAATAAAAATGATAACTGAAATATCTATGATTGAAATTCATAATTATTTTTTGCCATTTCTGAGGTACATTAAATCCATTACCTTCAATACATTTCACAAGACATATTAAAACCACATGTAGAAACCCATTTAATTTGGACTATATATTTTTCTCATGAGAACCTTTCAATGCATCTAGGGGATATATAACGTCGGATCCCTATCCATCATTTCTGATCTATATCATTCCTTATATCGAGTAATCGATTTTATTGATAAACAACGTGCCTTATCAAATATCAGAACTAAATAAAGAATATAGATTTATTAATATTTCCCAAAACATTAAAATATGTGTCAAAGTAAAAAATATATGTAAATATTATAAATGTATTCTGATTAAATAATGATATTAAATGATAAAGCATCAATATATTAACCACATTATTGTGAATTGGTCTATATCAACCCATAAATCTCAATAGAATTTAATATGGGATGAAATCCTTTACTACATTTAATATGTAGAATCATATATCCCTAAAGGATGAAATTTTAAAATTAAACTTTTAATAAAATGGAAAAAATGAGATTAATTATTTTATATATCAATGGGATGTACACCACCCAATATAAATATGTGTTTAATAACACATATCACACGAAAATAAAAGTGATTTGAGAAACACCATTACTTTGATTTTAATTTTGAGTGAAATTACATTAAAAAACTATGTAATGGTTTTAATAAATTTTCAACTTATACATAAACCATAATAATATTTATAATATCATTAATTAACTTCTTTTGAAGTCTCATTTCCTATTTGTTAACAATTATCCATTATTTTTACTATTTTTTAATGTTAATTGGTAGTTTTTCTATTATTATTTTCACAGGATAGATGTTATTACTCACAATTAGATAATAATATCACCATCTATATGATGTAAAAAATTATTTAAACTTAATATATATTCATTATATACATATTTATAATAATCCAACAAATTTTTAGACAAGAATTGAAATGCATCGTTCATGGAGACATTATGTTGTATGTGAGAATGAATACAACATCCATATCAATGTCATGCGAAAAGAATTAAATTCATATGATTTATATTATAATTACATTGTCACATTTAGAACATAATTTTAACATATTTATATTAGAACCATTCTTAATATATTCCATGAAAGTTTTTAAGGAATCCCATTTCTTTGAGGATGTGGAAGTCCAACCGTCCCGAAATATTGTTATCGTCTCACCACAATATGGAAGACATGATGGTATGTGTTATATAAGAATTAAATAATCATAAATACATTATTAAAATCATATATAATATATATAAACTATAAATTAATCATTTCTTCAATCCATAACATGTTTTATGGGGAATAATTAAAAATAGCGGTTCGCGAGGGAGTAGACTTTCATAGACACGAACAAGGATTGTGTAACCCATTTGATGTTTTTGTGTGAAAGTATAGAAAATAAATCATATCATGAAAACATATCAGTAAATTTAAGATATTGAGGTTATTATATATAACCATAATATTTATAATTTAATGTTTTTATAAATAAATAAAATGAAAGTGATCATTGATGAATGTTACTTCTTTTTCTGATAAATACTTTTGAATTATACCAAAATACATACCTAGATTTATTTCTTCTCAAATGGTGGAATCTAGGATAATTTTTCGGAATTTGGGATCTTTTGGTTCAGGGTTTGGATGAGATATAATGATCAATGTAGTGTGATTAGGTGAGGGACATAATGTAATTTCAAAATTGAGGTGAGGTGTACTTTTTGAAACACTAAAACCAGTAAATTAATATAAATTATTTTTCAACAAAAAATCAATCTAATGTGATTTATTTAAAATATAGTAAGAGGATGGGTCAAAATACTCTCAACCAATAATTTTTAGATAGGTTTAGGTTTCATTCATACACATATCTTGTAGGATTTATCACTTAGTAAAACTCTTTAACTCTTAAAATGTCAACATGTATTTTTACTATTTAATTGTTATTATAGAAAAAATAAAGAGCCTAAAGAACCAATAACGATTCTTATATGAAATTTTAAAATTTTCCACCTATTTTTTTAAGTTAAATATTTTTATGAATTTTATAACATTTTAAAAAATATATTTTATTTTGAAAAATATTTAATGTCAATGTTGATACTACTAATTACTTGAATTTTTAAAAATATAATTGGAAGATTGTATCTTCAAACAAAAACCTTTAATATATACCTAATATTTTTTTTAATCTATAAAACCCATTAATGAACTTAATTTTAATAAAATTTATTTAATTTTATTTTTTTATAATATTAGTTAGATATGTTTGTTAATTAAACAATTATTTAATCATCATTATGAAAGCCATAAATTTTATTATTTCATTCCTAAAAATTAAAAAAATATCATTTATCAGATAAAAAACATTATCTTTCCAATTAGTATTTATAGTCAGAAACAACCCCAATATAACCACAAATTTATAATATTTAACTTGTAAAAAAAAGTTTGAAAAATTTGATTTTTATTTGAATAAAATACTATAAATGGTTAAAATTCATCCAAGTGGCCCCAAGATAGCATAAAATAATCCAATTATGATTTTTGTTTCTATTCACTCATCTAGTGAAATTATTACATTTTATGGTAATTTTATAATATTTACAATATTTTTTTTATCCTTAATTACCCAATATACCCTTAATTGTGGTAATAAAAATAACAAATGATTATTATTCCTTTTTTTCAAATAACAAAAGGTACATATTTACTAAAATTGGATATAATGATTCGACATTTGGAGTCCATATTTAATAATTAATAATATATAATTGGATAAAATTAATTTAAAATGTATCTCATTAACCTAAGGAAATAATGAGTTTTAAAAGTGAAAACGCTCGAAAGATTGAAATATTTTTTATATCCAAATACAAAATTAAATTGATTCCAAATATAAAAATAAGAATAAATAATCTAAAATTTGATATAATTATACTTTAAATCCAAATCAAAATATAATTAATCAGTTAAAATTATTTTGAAAAATAATATTTTTTCTATTAAAATGCAATATTTTATCACTATACCTCAAATCATGAAACATATTAAAAAAATTAAATAAATCAACAAAAGTTAATTTTTATAACCTAATTTCAGTGAATAAGTATAATTTTACAAATATAATTTCATAATGAGTCAAAAAATATATTTAAATCAACTGCTCCTTTAATGGGAGGTAAAAATATCATTAGAAAAATAAGTCCTCTTAATTTGTAAAATGAAATTTATTATGATATTATGCATATAAAATCATTTGGTTTAATATGAGAGAATATTATTAAATATATAATATAATAATTTTCCATTCGGGTTAATATTATTAATTCCAACTAATTTAATAGTTACTTTGAAATAATATTTCATTGTTTGTTTATGATGGGTATTATCTGAAATGTATGCATTTGATAAGAGTAACATTAAAAAAATTGCATAAATTATTATAGTGTTGATTTTTCCATAGGAAATGTGGTGTGGATTTGGATTCCCTCATCATGATCCCATTATCTCCTTTACCTAAAACACCCAATGGTTCACACTTCAATATCTAGGTACATGCCTTATTTCCAAAGGTCAGTGGTCAAATAGGATTTACGCCCAACTACCGTTAGGGAATCAAACTGGCTGATAGGATAGGATGTTTGTATGATCGTACCCTTTGGGGTTGGGAATTTTCACAAACATCGGTACTCTATTATAGATTAAATATATGTTCAGGTATCTATTCTTAATCCTGATACGAGACAAGTTACCCTAAGAAAATTACCTTAGGCCAATTATATATTCTATTCAAAAGGATGATATCTCATGGGTAGGTCCTTATGTATGTTTCCTAGGTTCTTCTACATTACATAGTAAGAGGCGGATTCTTATATGCAGGAACCATACAACCAAGTGCTTCAAAATATACTCTCATATAAAGAATCCATTAATATTTTGATGATGGGATTGAGACATTGTGAGGAATCCTACAAATAATTGTTATTATATGAATAAAAACATGCATTGTTTGTTTAATATATTTAGTATTATGTCATGTTGAAGGACTTATATATGTTCTCTAGGAAACCTCTAAGCCAAGGTCAAGGAGGGAGGTCCTGCGTATACCGAATATAGTGAGAGTTATAGTTTTTGTAGTTCATTATTTCCAAATATATATATTAGAGTTGCATGTGTTATTATATAGACTCATGGTGAAGATGAAATTATTACCACAACTACCTGTGATCATGTGATCCATGGTCAGTGTGAGAAAGAAGGGATAGAAGGTAAAAAAATTTATTGTTGTGTGTAAAGTACAAAGATGTTGGGATAACCCTGAATGATTAATATAGAGCTCGAACCACATAGAGAGTGTCATACATATAATGAGATTAAAAGGAGTGAAATTTTTATAGTTACTTTTACTATTGAGGTTTACAAACTGAGGATTACCCATTCCCTTGTAGGAATTTATAAAGAAGATGATATGGCCATTACAACTACCTAAACTCATGTGATCCATGATAGTTCATGAGAAAAAAGGATATAAATTAATAAATATTATTTATTTAGAAAAGGGAATCATATTATGGTCCCTACATTAATTATCAGTATGGAGATTGTACCTTAGAGGGAGGCGGCCTACAAATCATGAATGTTGACGGAATCAAATTCAAAATTGATACCCTTATTTCCAGGCCAAAAACCCGAGGATTCTACATTAATCTGGTCCTTACACATGAATGATATATAATATTTTCTAGTCATAGTTTACCCTGCTTCTCAAGACTTACTGTTGGGAAGACATCACAATTCCCAGTTGGCACATCATAAGGGTTTTCACATAACCTAGTTTGACACGTATGGACAGTGTCATAAGAAATCGGTGTGACGTATTCTAAGAAACATCACGTTTCATGGATGACACCACAGGGAGACTCTGAAATACCTATTCAATAAGTCTATAGGTAATTGTGAGTCTCAACTGACTTTCCTAGAGGGTTTCATTGAAACATTGTCTCCATTTCCATACTCTTACATGTGACACGATTAATGTGAGTCTGAGCTATTATATGAGCCAATAAATGTTCATGGTAGTTGTTATAAGTCAGGGGTGATATACCCATAGGGTTTACAAGATCAGATTGGCCCCTCATATGGGAACTATATGATGCTCCCTGACATGTATATATGACTTCACAAGTCATAGATGACATGGAAAAGGGGTTTCTAGAGGGCTTGGTTTTCATTCCCAAATTATTTCATGAGACTAATCTATCATGATTGAGGTGTCGTTATATGAGTCAGATGATGTGTTTTTAGGGTTTCTCAAGTCCTTGGTGATATACACATATTGTTTAGAATATTGATGTGGCACCCATAGGTTCACTGTATTATGTTTCCTGAGTTGTCTAAGGGACATCGTGTGTCCCAGATGACATGATGAAGGGGTCTCATGATTTCAGTGAAAAATCTCCTGGTGATGTGTCATGTATTTGGAATACACGTGAAAACCGCATGAGGGGCAGTGAGTATGTCATTCACTTAAGCCTTCTGTATATGGTATTCACTCTTTCCCTTTTATTTTGAATTATTTGGTTTCATTTAGGGCCAGTTTCATTAATTCTTACAAGAATGGGAGTATATGTATTATTTTCATCACATGTCCTGCAAAAGTCCTTTGTGTGATGTTTTGATGATCATGTGAAGCACATTACATCCATCACATGACTACTTCAGCTGCCCAATGGTATATTAACTAACATGATGATTTCGACTATGTGATCCATTTCTCCGAGATTTCAAAATTAATTGAGCATTGAATCCTATAGATCCTAAGGATATTGTGGATAAAATCTCTACTATTTAGTGTTCCCCAAAATACCCACCCATTTATTCATTTTGTGGTGGGTATTTATTTGCGTTTCCACCCCTCATACTCGCTGGCTTGTGCAAAATATCTAGTGCACGTCCTGGCTTGAGTAGGAAAAGGGGCCTGAAACCTTGCATTTTTAAAATTATATTCTATGTAATTCGTCGAGAGTGTCGCCTAGTTGTTTTCCATCATGAGTTTCCTTCATCAATATGTACATTAAGATATTATTACTGATTATCAAGGACTTTCTAAATAATGTGGTTGTGTCAAAGGACCTATAGGTTATATTTCTAACATGTCTGAGGGCCCTTGAAACATTCAAATTCTTGTTGTTAGACACTCATGATACCTAGGGTTACTTTTCATGGGTCCTTGTGTGACAGCGTTGTTGATGCGTTTGGTGCGTCGCATTCCTTTCAGTAATTTCAAGTACCTTTTGCCTCCACTTTTGTAATCACCTTTATTCAATGTAATAATGGGTGGGATTCATTCAGGATTTCATGTGTGTTGTTGAGGTTATTTCTTATATTTTTTGTAGATGAATCACATGTCAAATATGTGTCAAAAGTGGGTCTCAAAGCATTTCATGCCTTTGAAGTTGATGATGACAAGCCAAATGGGTTCTACAAGAAAAGGTGGGCATGTCACCGAGGGATTTTGTTGCCTTGCAGGGAATCTGGGTTTCTTCACATGTCCCTCAGTGACTATAAAACCAAATTACATCTTCAATTTTAACCCCCATTGTTTTATATTACAATTCTCATGGATCATGTGATTTTTCATGAGTGATATCTATGATTTTTATTCCAATTTTAGATGATGTATTTTTTGACCAGTATGGGGCAACTAGAGTGTGTGCAAATATTGAGTAGGTAGGTTTATCCTCCTCTCTTTAGATTGTCGCGGGGGTGAACAGACACTATTGACTTCTTAATTTCGGTGAAACTGATAAGCGAGGGTCTTTTGTGGTGCAAGGTTGAATTCTCACTAAGGAATCAAGGCAGCTCGCGGGTCTCTAAGGGTGAACATCTATTTCCTTTCAATGAGCATGAACCCCTCTTTCCTCCACCCCAACATCTATCCCATTTGATGTAGATATGGATCTAAGGTCATGATATATTTCTTATATATCACCCAAAGATTCTATTCTTCATAATGATGACCTGACACATGAGATTAATGACCACATGGTGTCTCTTTATTTAGGATTTCATCATTCTTTATTCAAAAATTATTTTGGATTTTTTGTCAATATCATTCCAATGAAAAACCCTGTGGCTTGGGGCGCTCATGTGGTTATATGGGGGGGCCTTCTCAAGAGCAAGTAGGTTTTTTGAAGACAGATATGTGGGACTATCCATAGGTGATGTTCCATGTTTGGGGCCTTTTCTTGACCTTAAAATGGCCATGTGATCATGATTATCTTAGAGGCTTACAAAATATTTTACCATCCCCATATAAATTTCATTAAAATGGAAAATAATAATAATCTTATTTAGGTAATTATTCTTTTTTTGATTTTACTGGTTCGTATTTGGTGGGCATCAACAAAATCCACCCCCCTCATGAGTGACGTGTGAGGGGGCGATGAATCTATTATAAGGAAACCCTATGCCTGCCAAAAACTTTTAATGATGTCAGGAAATAATGCTTCATGTGATATTTGGTCTACCATATGACATTTTGAATTTTGTAAACTACCTATATAAAAGGTGGTTGTATGAAAACAAATTCTACCATCCACCTATCCATAAGGCACTTCCTCTATTTCTCATATTGTTAGACCCTCCTACAAACCCTGATCATGAACCACGTATGCATGTATTCCCCACAAACCAATATGGAAAATTATCTTGCGCTAGGATTCTTTATGGTAATGTGTTTTTTTACCTCAACCAAGAACTGTATTTTCAATAATTCTTCAGACATTTTCTATGAGGGATATGATTTCCTTGAGTGGTTTAGTAAGACTCACAGACTCGATCATTCGAACATTTTAGAATCTCATTACCATGATTATGTCATGGGATCACGAGCCTTCCGGGAGGTCCTGTGATTTGGGTGATGCCCTACATGTGTTAGGCACCCTCCGAGTCCTCCGAAGATTAGTAGATCCATGAACCTTGTATGTGGTTCACAGATACCGTGATGATTCATACAATGAAAATTATGTTGTTGTATCAGGTCATGATTTATTTTTTACAAGGGTTTATGTTTTTTTCTTAAACTATACCGAATAATTATTTACAGTTAGATTTAGTTTCTCTTAATGGTTCTCCATCTATGGCCAAATAAAGGCTAATGATATCTAGGAATCACAATGTGGATCAATGTTATCATGTGTTTCTAGATAATGAGGTCTTGTAGAGGTACCTTTCATCTAGTATTAAGAATTACCCCTTATCTGATCGAATTCCACTATATGAGTTTTTCTTATTTGAAGATGATAATATACATCCCCTAGATTTTATACATCCATTTATGTGGGTATCTAGCTAGTCTGACTGTGTTCATGCCATGATTACCAATTATGGTTGGCTGGTTATAACCTAATATCTATTCATGTATTTTCTATTAGTCAGTTCTCGATTCTTTCTATACAGCCATTACTGTTCTCAAAAACCTGTATTTTAGAGTTACTCAAGAATGTTTTCCTCTTCTCTAGATACCACTAGTTGTAGATGGGACTCTAAATATTCTATTCTTCCTGGAAGAAATTTCACTGATGAATGGGCATGACCATTTTGGGTAAGGCAGAGATGCTTAGAATATTATAATGATCTATATGGGGTTCATCTCCAGGAAGTCATCCAGATATTTCATTTAATCACATACCACTAACATGACCTCATTCGAAAAATGATAATTGTTGGTGTCATGGAACCAACATGTTCCATATTCCTCACCAAGAGGTGGGAAATTGATTTTTTGATATCTCTATATTAGGCGGATTCCCACCTTCCAGATAGATGTTTGGTGAATTAATTACCACTACAGATGTCTAGGATGATTCTCTATAGACTTTAGTTCTAGAAAATTTGATTCTCACCATTTTAAATAAATTTCTATGTAAATATCTAATAGGGAAATCATGTATTTCCTTCACTAAATCGATCAATTTTTTCCATTTGGTAGTGGGGAAATACTCAATGTTATCAACCCCCATCGAAGGATTTATCAAGAAATCTATGATACTTCTAGATCATATTGGACCATTCTAGAAGCCGAGGACTACACCTCATTAGGGTATCAGGTGGAAAACCCGTTTTTTCAAACTTTAGGATGGATGGTTGTCTCTCTAATTTACTAAATTATTGGATATTCACAGTTGGGGAGACACGATTGTGAATTTGTGTTAGAACATTGCTAATGGAATAATGTATTGTAGAATGGAAGCACCTTATCCTGAAGGTACATGTTATTGGACACCACTACTAGATGTTGGGTCATATCCAACAGAGCAGCACTCCCTACAAGATTGGAGGTCCTCTCCATTTCCAATCCGGCTAGAGAGGAGAGTATTTACATTGTTATGAGTACTAAAATATCTCTAGGATCATAGATCCTATATAAATACCTACATTGATTAATATCTCCAGGGTTGGAACAATGTATCTATCCCATGTTGAAGTCAAAGGCATAATATGCTGATATGACAACTTCGTATTTTCTACCATTCATGCACCAGGTAGTCTGATTACCAAGGATGGAGGAAACTCTCTTGATTATAGGTATTAAACTATCTATCATCTTGATGGGATTATACCATTCATGGTGGTTGAGTTGATTATCATTTATTTTTTCATGTCATACCAATTTTCCCGATTTTTTTTGTTTTCAATCAGTTTTCCCTATTATTTTGATCAGCAACCGAGTGGAGTGACATCATGGTGTTATCATCCTACTTTGGAAGATATTGTCGCATGAAGATATTATACCCATTCAAATATTTTCACCTACCAATGCTCATATATTCCACATATAGGATTATAATCATCCAAGGGTGACAGATTAAACCAATGGGGTTCTATGGAAACTAGCCCTCCATGTGGACATACCCCTTTCATCACTAATTCCCATATCTGTGTAAATAATTGAACTTATTGATGATTTTACTGTGGCATTGAGGAAGCAGCCAAACATTGATGATGAATATTCAGATGGAATGTCTGTTTCTATAAAAGAGACCAGTCCTCCAGTGCAGGATACAGATGATGTACCTGTTGATAGAGATGTTTATGGGATTCTTCTCTGATATCATCATTGATTCAGCTAGATGGTTATCCTTCTTCTACAACCTCATCTTCGGCCGCTACATCCCAATCACAATATAAGCTGATCTGGGAGCATATCAATGTCTTGATTACAAATACCCCTTGGAATCCTTCTTCTATCAATATGAATGGATTTATCTGTTACTTCATGATTTAGGGGAGAACGATTTTGATCATCATCCTTTGTATGAAATTATATAGTGGATCATCCTGATCTGACGAGACTTTCCCATGTAGGAATGGGGATTTCATAACCTCATGGATGAGACCTCACTTTCCCAAAAAATTATGGAGGTGGTAGAGGTGCTGGATTAGGGTATAAATATTTCATCTAAGCGACGAGCCGAGATAGATGCTTTAACAATGATGTTATGGATGTTTGAAGAGATGACTTCTCATATAATGTCCAATATTTCACCATCAAGGAATTAGTTGTCACTTATTGTATGATGTTTTAATAATTATAATCTCTAGAATATGTTCGTCTCTCTTAGGAAATGCTAGAATAAGTGAGGAATGCGACACTCTAACGCTCAATTGAGGAATCCATCTAAACTCTTGTTGACTAGGACAATACTTTCAACAATATTTTGTTTTGACTAATATCTTTTTGTATTTCATCCTATACATTTTTTCTACACTACTTTTATGATGTATCAAAGAGACACAAAAATGTGAATATTTCACCCCCCCCCTTTTACTTTGAATGGATGTTATCCCTAAAAGAATCCTAGAAACCCTGAGAGGGGTGTGAATGACAGTTTGATTATTCTGTTCTAAATTCTCCTTGGCCCAATAGAACATGAACTCTTTATTATAAGTTACACTTTTTTGCAAATAAGATTTAATGATGATCTTTATAATTTAATTATCTATCCAAAGATGATTTTTTTGAATGTAATATATGAATTAAATCATAAAGACATAGTGATCTTTTACATGGTTCACCCTCACTTGGCTACACTAATTGAGTATACAACAACAATGTACCAATTGTACCATATTCACTATGGATCACTACCAATAATGATGGTTCGGTAAAGATCTCATCTACACAAATGTTTAATGCGATTAAAAGGTTTAGAGACTTCTCAATTAATACCAATGGGTCATTCCCTCTATCAATTTCTCTAGCTCATTTCTTGTGGAAAGGATCAGCTTCTTCCTCTTCCTTCGCTCACTACACACAGCTGGGACTCACCCATAATTTATGAACTTGTAGGTCTCTTTATTTTCATGAATGAATTCAGCATAAAATATAGATTAATGATCTATTTGATTTTATTTTTCACCCATAGATGAAATCTACTGTTTTGTACTATAATTTAGTTGAAAAGACATTCATGATTTATTATTGTGCCTTTTCAAACATTATTTTACATTATTTGAACTATCTAGCTTCCACTGGGAATTGAGTATCAATATATAATGCTTGTGCTTCACAAAACAGTTCTCCCAATAACATTCCATGTATACCCTCTTTGTGTACCACCTCCTTGTACTACCTCCTCATACCACCTTGATGTACTAGAAATCCTTTTCCAACAAACATCTTCTTTCACAGACTGTTCTCCTCTATGGACCATTCCTTATATACGACCAACCTTTAAAGTAGGTTATAGTTCCCCATAGGACCCCTTCATAAATATTTCATTAAATCTTCCTCACCCTTTTTTTAATCATCCACTTAATCCAATTATATTTTTTGTAATTCCCCTCGTGAACCTCATCTCTTTCATAGACTCACCCACAAACACTTTCAAACTTAGCTGAATTTCTAGGAGCATTGGTTTTTTTAATTAAAATTTCTCTCAGTAATGATGGTATTAACAATGAATATATAAAAAAATTTATCCAAAATATATATAATCTAATATTTACCAAATCTTGGATGTAGTACATCCTTTACTGTGTACCACTTCTCCCTAGAACCATTCATCCCTATATGGTTTCTGTACCATCACCCTTCCTACGTTACATCCATTCTATTCTCTAAATGATTTCCTGCGCTTCTCCAAAAATCACAGCCTTGTTTCTGCCAATTATAAGCTTCCCCACATACCACAATACCTATAAGGAACATCTCCCTATTGAGAACCACATGTATTCTCCCAAACCATTTCATTACACATTCTTCATACCATGATTCGTAGTCCATATTGCGCTCGTATGAGGAATCTGTCTTCTATCGATATTCCAGAGGTATTCTATAAACCATGATTTGTGGTCCTGGAAATGTATTTCATTGTTTTCATACTATTAACTCTAAAAAAGAAAACTTCCCTTCTCCAAAAACCAACTCCATGTTTTATGGCCCCAAAATTTGGGAAACAATGGGAAACTACACCACCTTTAACACCTATATCGCAAAACACAAACCATACTCATATGCAGTCATGAGGCTTTGTTAGAAAACTCAATCACACCCAAAAGTACCAATAATATGCCTTGATGGATTTATTCCAAACAATGGATTATTTTTTTATTATGATAAAAAATTCTACAATATTTGATACCTCAATATCCATTCCCTTTAATATCCAATCCCATCACTTCACATGCATAGCATGATCGGGAATTCCATATCAGTAGTGTGATCATCTTGGTTGGATGTGTGTACTATTAAATGAGACATTTTCATATCTACAAAAAATCATATTGATTGTAATTAGAACATTTAGTGGGCCCCTGAGTAAATTTCTTGTGTGTTGGTTTTTTATATTTTAGCTTGGACCATATATTAGTTTAGTTTAAGGACTTCTAACTCAGATTATCATTTTCTTCATTTTATGGCCTTCACAGTTACATCATCTACTTCTTTAGTTTATGGTATTTTTTCTCAAAATAGTTGTTTCTTTAGTTTAAGGTATTATATCAGAGAACATTTGATGATTTATATTATGTTTTTTAACTCGTACCATATGATCATGGGATATGGTGAAGATGTTCAATGAATGACCCAAAAAACTCTATCCTTTTGGATCTAACAATGTAGTGGTTCCGATTCATGAGAATTGGAATTCCCATTTAACAGATTAACATGTTTAGTTGTTGGCTAGTGGTGGATATGTAGGATACATGAGAATGTATGCATAGTCAAACAAAGCATCCATGAAGCCAAATATCCATTCTCTGAGACATGGAACGTTTTTTATGATTTGAATCACCGAAAATTATTATGTGGGGGACAGAGAAGAGGTAAACTCCAATGAGGTTTATAAATCACTAATGGTTGTTTCACCACTAAGAGAATATCTTTTTATATGGAGATGTGAAAAATATCCCCCTATATTTTTTCAATACCAGTAGGTCCAATACATATATCATGGATTTTAATAAAGTAATTGAACTTATGACTTTTTTTCCATTAATGTTTCTGCCCAAATATTTGCCTAAACTATGAGGATTAAGAAATTAGTGCACAGAGGCATGACATATTCGCAGTAATCCTTTGTGTGTCTTCGGCTGGAAATGATTTGTGTTTCTTCTTCTTGATGTTCAAGGTCTTGCAATTTTGAAAACTATGTGATAGATTATAAGTTCATAAGTATTTTTTCACGACCCGTCCTCGGGGCCTTTGTCGTGACTACCCCAAGCCCGCCTTCCATAAGCTAGGGGCTGGCGACTAGCACCAAGGTGTAAATCCCGGTAAAAAGAGAAGGCATTGCCTTTGTAAAGTAAACAAACACCACAGAGTAAGCAAGCAGTAGAAGTAAACACTATGTAAAAACTTAGTACATCCATAAGTGTGGAAAAGTAAGTGGGCCAGAATATAAACCCAAACTGAATGTAAAGTACAACTCGAAAAGGAAAACATCAACTAAAAAGTAAAGCCGCAGTGTTGAGTCGTCCACAGGAAGTCCCACCTGAAGGGTGGGTACAGGAAGCCTCCACAGCTCCTCGGGTCCAACCGTCCGCTCCGAGTACGTCAAGCCTAGTGGTCCACCTCCAGGTACTGTCCTACTCCGCAAGGCTCAACCACGATCAGTGATGTCCGTAATCTGCAACCAACACAACGTAGTGCGGGCATAGCCCATGTATGGGTGAGTATAAGCTACTCAGTAGGGACCCCGAGACCCCCGAAGGTCTCTCAGAATCCACAAAGGATAATCCAGAAGGAAAGATACAATCATGAAGTAACATCCAACATTTCTTAGGTATATGCCTATACATATACCTCTGTCATCAATTCTCGTCTGGCTCCAACACCTAAGCTCAAGTACAACCCAGTCCACATAGGAAAGCAAAACATAAATCCACATAGGATAGCAAAACACAATCCACATAGGGATGTAAAATATGATTCAGCTCACACAGATATACTTCTTGAATGACGATAGAGATGATCAGATATATCCACTGATTCCTCTAAGCTGTCGGGCCCACAAAGGATCAATAGGTACTATCCCCCGCAAGGACCCAGAAAGGGTCTGACCCACACAGGATCGATAGTTAACTAACCCTCGCAATGTCCTATGAAGGGTCTGACCCACATAAGATCGATAGATACCTAACCCCTACAATGACCCACACAGGATCAGACCCACACATGATCTGTAGGCGCTGGCTCACACAGAACAGCTGAGCGATGACCCACATAGGATCGAACCCACATAGGATCGGTAGCACTGATCCACATAGGATCGCTGAGTGTTGTAGTCATCGTCGTCGAATCCACTAAGGATCTCTGCATAGTCGTCGTCGTCGTCACAGTCGCAGCCAGCACTAGGGCACCCGCACATAGCAAGCTCGTTCAGGAGGGTCCACTCCACGAGCCGAGAGGCTGATAAAACAACTAACACAAATTCCAGATTTGATGTATCCAAAGGTTTCGTATCGTCAACAGGAACTCAACGTCGCAGACGGCACGCCAATCGGTCGCCCGGTCTGAGAGTTATTGGCTATTTCGTCCCAGGGGCCCGGTTGGTTTTTAGGTCAAAACCAACCTGACCGTACTCCACCTGCGTCCAAACCTCAGGCAGAGTAATCCAAAAGATCCATCTCACTTAGATTTATCCATCAAAGTCAATGATACATCATTCGGACGTTCGGTACTCATGATATGGGTGTTTCCGCTCCGAGGGCCCGGTTGGTTTCGTGAACGAACCAACCCGGCCAAACACAAAGTACTCCTAAACCATGAGTGCAATATACCAAAACAACCTCCTCGATCCAAGGATTGCATCGCCGCTGACGGTGTGTGGATCGGACGCTCGTAGCCCATGATAAGGGAAAAATATCGAAAAGGGTCCAAAAACTGGGGGTCTGGGACCGGACCGACCTGGCCCAACCCCCCCTGGGTCGGCCCGACCCAGGTCGACCTGACCCGAGTCCGACTCGGCTGGACGCAACCTGGCCTGGCGGGGCGCGACCCGGCCCAGCCGTGCCAAAGGAGCCACGGCCCCCGCGCGGGGCCGCTCCGTGTCACCAGACACGCCGCAAGGCCGCGTCCCATCCTCGGGGTCCCGCGCGACCGCACGACCGGCGCTTGCCACCGCGGCTGAAGTCGCGGCGGGTCTTCCCGGCGGCACACCAGGCACCTCCGCTTCCTGGCAGCCGACCGCTGCCGGCCGCCGCCCCCGGCCGCCTGCACCGCCGTGGCGCGCCGGCGGGAACTTCCGCGGACCACTGGACGCGCTCCGGTTGTCCGTTTTGCCTGCGGTTTGCGCTTACGGCTCTCCCGGGATCGGAACTTTGTTGCGAAGGCCACCAATCTTCATTCCGTTCCCATTTCGTAAACGTCGTTAAACCAAGCATCAACGAAAATACGCGGAGGGTTGTCGGGCCGTGTTTGTTTGGCTCACACCCTCCGGGTTGGGTGATATCAATTGGGAATAATAATCAACACATGAAAAGTATAACAAGGCACAATATTAACAAGTTAAAATTGATAAAAGTTCCCAAAAAAACTCATGTAAATAGAAATTCTCGTCTCGCATATAAAAACAAAATCGGATCAACATGATGATGTGTTGATCTGGTTTCTTGGTTTTATAAGTAAACAACCATGGTAATAAATATTATTCTCAAATAAAACCCATACCGTGTCATAGTCGTCGAACATGCATTCTTTGCGGGATTGACCGTCGCGGAAGAAGAGGATCGTCGCGTCACAGAAGGGGCGTCACGTTGTCGCGGTACACGGCGTTGTGTCGACGATCTCCGAGGGTTAAATAAACACACCGATTTAATTTCACGAATTAAATCCATGTTGAGAATAAAATCCACAAAGTAATTTAAGAGATCCGAAATCTCCTACCTCAATCAGTTAATGATCGGAGATTGTTGCGGGGGAAGAATCATCACAGAAGAAGCGTCACAGAAGGAGAATCGTCGGCGTTCTTCGTCTCCTTTCATCAAAGTCTGGCATTCTTCATCGGCGACGATGCGTTCTTCGTGTTCTTCACGTTCTTCGCGAAGGAGGATGAAGATAGAGTTTCTCCACATCCTCTCAACAATCCTCACCCAAGAAAAACACGTGTTGGTCTTATTTTATTATTATGCCAAGAATTTTAAAACAAGTTAAAAAATGAACCATTTATTCATTGAATTAATGGTAACATCTTAACTGTCCAATTAATTGGGATGTTAAGAATTTAGAAAACGTGTCAGTTGACTTTCTTAAAGAAGAGTTTTCGCGGGTTCGTTACTTAGCGGTAAATAAATGGTGGGGATCGTGCGGGCCCCACCTCACAAATATCCAACCAGGTGGGTAGGATATTTTGGGTTCCACCCTATCCACTTCAACCAAGCATAAGTGGATTTTAAATGGTTTTAAGAGAAATAAAATAAAGTTGTCACATAACTTAATTTTATTTTCTTAACTTAACCCCATAAAATAAAAACCACACCTGAGCAAACGCAACTCCGGAAAAGGCGTTCCTAAGAAAATACCGGCATTGCGATTCCATCGATGGCCTCAAAATACGATTCCGAGCACCGGTTCAAAAGTTATAAAAACCCACTCGTTCGTTCACTAAACTTACCCGAGCCAAACTTCGGAATATGATTCTGGGCACACCGGGTCTCGGAATCAGGTGCCGTCAGAAACTGCATTCTTGTAAAATTATAAAGAAAATTATTAAAATAACATTCCCTGAATTTTACGGGTCTTTACATCACTCCCACCTCAGGGATTTACGTCCCTGTAATGATACATCATAAACTAAAAAACAAATGTGGGTACTGAGCACGCATCTGAGCCTCCCACTCCCAAGTGCTCTCCTAGAGGTTCCCGTGCTGCCATCTGATGCATAATAGAGGAATATACCATCCGCGTAGGAACCGCTCTTGTCGATCCTCGATCTCCACCGTGACCTCCACAAAGGTCACCCCATCATCAATGTCCACCTCCCCATGGTCAATGATATGATTCGGGTCGTGCACGTATCTCTTCAGCTGAGATACGTGGAAGACAACGTGCACCCGAAGCAACTGAGGTGGTAGATCCAGGCGATAATCCACCTTGCCAATCCTGCCAAGGACCTGGAAGGGTCCGATGAAGCGCTGAGACAACTTTCCGCCTCGGCCAAATCTCCGTAAACCACGTCGAGGTGAGACCCGCAAGAAGAAGTGGTCGCCATCCTCGAACTCCAGTGGCCTCTGTCTCCTGTCTGCATAGGACTTATGCCGGCTCTGAGTTGTCCTCATCCGCTCCTAGATAACCTGGACCTTCTATGTCCTATCTTGTACCATCTCCGGTCCCACGAGTGCTGACTCCCCAGGGTCTGTCCAGCACAAAGGAGATATGCAAGTTCGGCCGTACAACGCCTCGTATGGTGCTATCCCGATGGTGGAGTGGTAGTTATTGTTGTACGTAAACTCCACCAAGGGTAGTTTGTCCTCCCAGCTGTGACCAAAGTTGAGGAAACATGCGTGGAGCAGGTCCTCGAGAGTCTGAATGTTCCTCTCCGTCTGACCATCTGTCTGAGGGTGAAAGGCAGTGCTCAGACATAGATGTGTCTCGAACACCTCCTGCAACCCCTTCCAATGCCGGTAAGTAAAGCGAGCATCTTGATCGGAGACGATAGATGATGGCACACTGTGAAGCCGTACAATCTCCTGAACGTAGAGACGTCCCAAGAACTCTACTGATCCCCACTCCCGGATGGGTAAGAAGTGAGCCGACTTGGTGAGTCGGTTGACAATCACCCAGATGGAGTCGTGAACTCTGGAAGTGCGTGGAAGCCTAGTCACTAATTCCATAAATATGTTGTCCCACTTCCACTCTGGGAACTCCATGGGATGTACCAAGCCTGCTAGTACCTGATGCTCTGCCTTCACCTGGTGGCTGGTGAGGCATTGAGAAATGAACTCTGCCACAACCTTCTTCATGCCCGGCCACCAGTGTTGTCGTCTAAGATCCTGGTACATCTTTGCCACTCTAGGATTTACCGCCAAGAGAGAAGTGTAAAACTCTCTCAGCACCTCCTCTAGTAATGAAACTAGTACAAAGGTATGTCCTCTGAAAAGGAAGTCGTGTTCTGCTCCAAAGGAGAAACCATTAGGTGCCTATCCTGGGATATATGTGCATGCCGCGTCTCACAGTCAGTGTCCCCCTGCTTTTCCTCTCTGACCCACTGTAGTAGTGGTGGAGTGACTGTGTGTGACTGAAGGAAGACTGCTCGATCACTATCCATGAAGGATATCTATAAAGCGGCTAGCTTCTCTATTGCCTCCTCAAGTATCCGAATGCCCTTCCTCCTGCTGAGAGCATCAGCTACTGTGTTCCCCATCCTAGGAGTATAGACTATCTCAATGTCAATGTCCCAGATGAACTCGAGCCATCATCGCTGTCTTAGGTTCAGGGCCTTCTTAGAGAAGATGTACCTAAGACTCTGATGGTAAAAAAAGACTGTAAAGTGCTCGCCCATCATATAGTGTCGCCATGTCTTCAGAGCGAAGACCACTGCTGCTAACACTAGGTCATGGGTGGCATTTTTCTACTCATTCGGCCTCAATTTACGTGATCCATAGGCAATCACTACCTACTTCGGCATCAAGAAACATCCGAGTCCGGTCCCTAATGCATCGCATTAGACTACGTACCCTACTCCATCCTCCGGTAACCACAAGATAAGTGCCATGGTCAATCTTTGTCTCAACTCTTGGAAGCTCAACTGACATATTTCTGATGACACAAAGGGTTTCCCCTTCTTTTTCAATTCTAAGAGTGGTGCCGAAACTCTGGAGTAGTCTGGCATAAATCTCCGATAGTATCCTGCTAGTCCCAAGAAACTCCGCACCTCTGTCATGCTCTTGGGTGGCTCCCAAGCTAGGACTACCTCGATCTTCACAGGATCCATTTCAACTGCCGCATCAGAGATGATGTGCCCCAAGAAGTGGACCTCACGTAACCAGAACTGGAACTTCGAGAGCTTTCCATAAAGCTGGTGCTCTCGGAGTGTGTCTAGTAAAACCCGTAAGTGGTGGGCCTTCTCCTCCTCAGTCATCGAGTATATCAAAATGTCGTCGATGAACACCACGACAAATCGATCGAGGTATGGCTGAAAGATCCTGTTCATGAGGCCCATGAACACTGTTGGAGCATTGGTTACACCGAATGGCATAACCAAGAACTCATAGTGTCCATTCCGATATCTGAAGGCCATCTTCTGCACGTCCTCGTCCCGAACTCTGATCTGATGATAGCCTGAAATGAGGTTTATCTTCGAGAACCACCGTGCTCCCCTGAACTGATCAAAGAGGTCATCAATCCTCGGTAGCAGATACTTGTTCCTCACTATCACCTGGTTCAGGTGATGATAGTCAAAACAACGTCTCAAGCTCCCGTCCGCCTTCTTGGAGAACAATATCGGGGAAGCCTAGGGTGAAACACTGGGTCGGACGAATCCCTTACCCTGCAAGTCCTCCAACTGTACCCGTAGCACTCAAAGCACAGCGGGAGCCATTCGATATGCTGGAGTGGATATCAGGGCTGTCTTGGGGTACAAATCAATATAAAAGTCTACCTCTCTGTGAGGAGGTAGTCCTGGAACGTCATCGGGGAAGACGTCCGCATACTGATCCACCACTGTTGGAAAACTAGGACTCCGCAACTCAACTGCTCCTAGGATGAGGCTAGCCATCTAATGAGTTATGGGCTATCTTCTCCTCTACGAGAGTCCATCCTATGCTACGAAGTCTCCCATCTCTGCGGTAAAGGTGAACCTGCTGTCATCGGTGCGCACACATCGCACCTTGCGCCTAATACAGTCGATATGAGAATGGAACGTAGATAACCAATCCAAGCCCAAGATGACATCGTAAGGCGTCGACAACGCTACAAGATAATCCCAGCCTAAGCTCTCGCCTCCTAGAATAAGCTCACACTACCAGAACTAGTTTGTAATCATCGAGTATGCTCCCGTAGGAGTCTCTAACCATAAGGATCGAGCCAACAGCTCTGTCGGAATCTCCATGCTCCAAACAAGGGAAGCGGCTATGAAAGAGTGACTCACTCCAGTGTCTATAAGACTGTAGAAAGGGTGGAATAGACAATGATAGTACCTAGAATCATGTTGGGAATGCCGTGGTCATAAGCCTCCGCTTCCTGGAACTGTGCCTGTCTCTGCCCGCCAGCTCCCTGTGGTCATGGTGGACCTCCTGGTGGTGGTGGTGGTAGAGCCTCAAAACGTCGCCCACCACCTACTACTCGGACAGCTCTTCTGCCTCGTCTACCTGCTCCCTGTGGACCACCACGGTCGACTCTCTGCCTCTACCTCAGTGGCCCCTCAACTGTCTGCTGCTCCTCGGCACGACGGGTCGGGCAGTCACGAGCCATGTGGCCCTGCCCGCCGCATGCGTAGCACTGCCTGCCTCTCGAAAGACTCGCTCCACGATGTGTGCTCCGCACTGCTGAGCCAGTGTCCTGAGGTCGTCTGTCTGAAGGTCTGGTCTGCCTGGACCCATGCGTCATCCGCTGACTGCCTGCTGTAGAAGACTCTTCTACATGCCGCCCTGCGGTGGGTCTCGGTGCTGAAGTAGGCTCACCAAGGAAGCTCTCGATCTGAAGTGCTCACTCTAGTACTCTTTCCTGAGTCGGAATGCTGAGGGAGATTAGCGATTCCTTGATCTCATGGCTCAATCCCTGCTCAAAGATCTGGTCCCGGAAGAATGTGTTTCGTACCATGTCGATCGAGTAGTGTGATAGATCGGTAAATCTCGGTGAGTACTGGGAGACCGTCAAGCTGCCATGTTGCAGCTGAAGAAGCTCCTGGATGCACACTGCACGGAGGGTGGTCGGGATGAACTCCAAGTGGAAGAGGCTCTCAACGTCCATCTAGAGAAGAGATGCCTCATCATGTACCTGGATCATCATGCTCCACCATCGTCCCGCTGCCTTGTGTAGTCGGCTCGCTGCGAGGATCACCATGAGGTCTACTGGTGTCCTCACTAACCGGAAAACTCGTACCACTGCCTCCAACTAGTCCTCGGCTGTCAGGGGGTCCGTATCCCCACAAAACCTAGGCAGTGGCTAGTGCTGGAACTCGTGCAGTGCACAAAGATGACGTGCATCGTCAGCGGCTGGGGCTGGTAGCATCGGTGGCTCGGCGGGTAGCGGTAGTGCCGGTGCCTCAACTGTCAAAGGGCCATGTACCTAGGCCTCATCTCTATGCGGGCTATCGTCACACATAGCTCTCAGAACCCTAGTTGGCTGCCGTCGTGGGGCCTTCCTGAAAAGAAATAGATGTTCCACGGTCAGAACAGTATACCTGGTGAGATAACATATAGTAATCACAAAGAAAACTTGAAACACACATGCAATCAATTTTTTCGTGCATTAAGTCGGAAATCAGATGTCAGGGTCCTAGTTTATGGATATGTTGGCCGCCACACCAACACTGGACTCCCTGGACTGATAACCACACTCAATACGCTTAACACTATTACGTCACATAGAAGAAAGATCAGAGTATGTGGTATAACCGAACTCCTATGATACCAATTTGTCATGACCCGTCCTCGGGGCCCGTGTCGTGACTACCCCAAGACCGCCTTCCATATGCCAGGGGCTAGTGACTAGCACCAAGGCATAAATCCTGGTAAAAAGGGAAGGCATTTCCTTTGTATAGTAAACAAACACCACAAATTATGCAAGTAGTAGAAGTAAACATTAAGTAAAAACTAAGTACAACAGTAAGTGTGGAAAAGTAAGTGGGCCAGAATACAAAACCAAACTGAAAGTAAAGTACAAATCGAAAGGGAAAACATCAACTGAAAAGGAAAGCCGCAGCATCGAGCCGTCCATAGGAAGTCCCACCTGAAGGCTGGGTACATATAGCCTCCACAGCTCCTCGGGTCCAACCATCCGCTCCGAGTACGTCCCGCCTAGTGGTCCACCTCCAGGTATCGTCCTACTCCGCAAGCCTCAACCACGATCAACGTTGTCTGTCATCTGAAACCAACACAACGTAGTGCGGGCATAGCCCGTGCAGGGGTGAGTATAAGCCACTCAGTAGGGACCCCGAGAATCCTGAAGGTCTCTCAGAATCCGCAAAGGATAATCCACAAGGAAATATACAATCACGAAGAAACATCTGACACTGCTTAGGTATATTCCCATACATATACATAAGTCATCAATTCTCGTCCGACTCCAACACCCAAGCTCAAGTACAACCTAGTCCACATAGGAAAGCAAAACATAAATCCACACTGGACAGGACAACACAATCCACATAAGAAAGTAAAAAAAGATTCAGCTCACACATGTATACTTCTTGAATGATGATATAGATGATAAGATATATCCACTAATTCATCTAAGCTGTCAGACCCACAAAGGATCGACATGTACTAACCCCCGCAATGAAAGAGGAAGGGTCTGACCCACACAAGATCGATAGGTAACTAACCCCCGCAATGACCCAGGCAGTGTCTTACCCACACAGGATCGATAGGTAACTAACCCCTGTAATGACCCACACATGATCAGACCCACACAGGTTCTGTAGGTGCAGGCTCACACAGAACCGCTGAGCACTGACTCACACAAGATCGTACCCACACAGGATCGGTAGCACTGATCCACATAGGATCGCTGAGTGCTGTATTCATCACCGTCGAATCCACTAAGGATCTCTGCATAGTCGTCGTCGTCATCATAGTCGCAGCCAGCAATAGGGCTCCCGCACACAGCAAGCTCGTTCGGGAGGGTCCGCTCCACGAGCCGAGAGGCTGATACATCAACTGACACAAAGTCCAGAGTTGATGTATCCAAAGGTTCTGTATCGTCAAAAGGAACTCAACGTCGCAGACGGCGCGCCAATCAGACGTCTGGTCTGAGAGTTATTGGCTTTTTTGTCCCAGGGTCCCGGTTGGTTTTTAGGTCAAAACCAACCCGACCGTACTCCACCTGCATCCAAACCTCGGGCGGAGTATGCCAAAAGATCCATCTCACTTAGAGGAATCCATCAAAGTCGACGGTAAATCAGTCGGATGTCCGGTGCTCATGATATGGGTGTTTCCGCTCCGAGGGCCCGGTTGGTTTCGTGAACGATCCAACCCGGCCAAACCCAAAGTACTCCTAAACCTTGAGTGCGATATACCGAAACGGCTTTCCCGATCAAAGGATTGCATCGCCGCTAACAGTGCATTGATCGGAGGCTCATAGCCCAAGATATGGGCAAAAGACCGAAAAGGGTCCGAAAATGGGGTGTTTGGGCCCGGACCGACCCAGCCCAACCCCCCCTAGGTCGGCCCGAACCGGGTCGACCCGGATGGGCGCGACCCAGTCCGGCCTGGCCTGGGAGGCTTGGCGCTGGCCGCGCGGCCGCGCCGAAGGAGTCGAGGCCCCCGCGCGGGGGCCGCTCCGTGTCACCGTAGGCGGTGCAAGGCCGCGTCCCTTCCCCACGGTCCCACGTGGCCGCGGGACCAGCGCTCGCCGCCACGGCTTCAGCCGCGGTGGCTCTTCCCGGCGGCGCGCCGGGTGCCGCCTCCTCCGGCCTCCGTGCCGGCGGGGCGCACCGGCGGGAACTTCTGCGGACCACCGGACGTGCTTCGGTGTTCCGTTTTGCCTACAGTTTGCACCTACGGCTAACCCGGGATCCGAACATTACTGCAAAGGCCTCCAATCTCCATTTCGTTCCCATATCGTAAACGTTGTTAAACCATGCATCAATGAAAATCTGTGGAGGGTTGTCGGGCCGTGTTTGTTTGGCACGCACGCTCCGCGTTAGGTGATATCAATTGGTAATAACAATCAATACATGAAAAGTATAACAAGGCACAATTTTAACAAGTTAAAATTGAACCTAGTTTCCAAAAAAACTCTCGTAAATAGAAACTCACATCTCGCATATAAAAACAAAAGCAGATCAACTTGTTGATGTGTTGATCTGGTTTCTTGGTTTTAGAAGGAAACAACCCTGGGACTAAATATTATTCTCAAATAAAACCCATACCTCGTCGTAGTCTTCGAACGTGCGTCCTCTGCGGGATTGACCGTCGCGGAAGAAGAGGATCGTCGCGTTGCGAAAGGGGTTCCGCGTCGTCGTGGTACACGACATCGCGTCAACGATCTCCGAGGGTTAAAGAAACACAGAAATTTAATTTCATGAATTAAATCCATGTGGAGGATAAAATCCACAAAGTAATTAAAAAGATCCTAAATCTCCTACCTCAAGCAGATGATGATTGGAGATTGTTGCGGGGGAAGATTCTTCACGGAAGAAGCGTCACAGAAGGAGAATTGTCGGTGTTCTTCATCACCTTTCATCAAAGGCCGATGTTCTTCGTCAGGGATGATTCGTTCTTCGTGTTCTTCACGTTCTTCACGAAGGAGGATGAAGATAGAGTTTCTCCCAATCCTCTCAACAATCCGCACCCAAGAAAAATGTGTGTTGGTCTTATTTTATTATTATGCCAACAGTTTGAAAACATGTTATGAAAAGAACAATTAATTCGGTGAATTAATGGTAATGTCTTAACTGTACAATTAATTGGGGCGTTAAAAATTTAGAAAACGCGTCAGTTGAATTTAATAAACAGGAGTTTTCGCGGGTGCGTTACTTAGGGTAAAGAAACAATGGGGCTCGTCCGGGCCCCACCTCACAAATATCCTACCAGGTGGGTAGGATATTTTGGGATCCACCCTATCTGCTTCAATTTAGCTTAAGTGGCTTTTTATTGGTTTTAAGAGAAATAAAATAAAGTTGTCGCATCACTTTATTTTATTTTCTTAACTTAACCCCAAAAATAAAAACCCACACCCGAGAAAACGCAACTCCGGAAAAGTCGTTCCTAAGAAAATATCGGCGCTGTGATTCCATCGGTGCACTCGTAATTCGATTCCGAGCCTCGGTTCAAAAGTTAGATAAACCTGCTCGTTCGTTCACTGAACGTACCCGAGCCAAACTTCGGAAAATGACTCTGGGCACACCGGGGCTCGGAATCAGGTGCCGTCATAAACTGTGATCTTGTAAAATTCCAACGAAAAATAAGAAAAAAAATTCCCTTGAATTTTATGGGTCTTTACAGATTTACTAAATTATATATTATTTATGGTCCTGAGTTGCATGGACGGGCCATGAAGGATGTGACACTTGTGGTTAATTAGGTTACCTATGGTTAAGAGCACTCTAACCTCTAATCATGCATGGAAGGGAAATGATCCAAATCAGGGATTAATTTTCATAGGTCACGAGAAATTAATTGGGATAGTCATGCAAGGATAATTTTTGAAACACTACGATATTTATTGATGTCATGATGATGTCAAGATTCATGATATTAGGGATTATCTTTTATTAGAGAGAATCATTTGGTTGAAAAACATAGTCTCATATGCAGGAGCCAAGGGAATTTAATGTATATTCAAGCAAAGGGTACTTGAAGTGGTTATCCTTTCCCAGGTATATGGAAGGTTAATGGAGTTATAATACACTCAATACATGATATTTGGTATATGGATTGAGGTTCTATTGAAATATGGTAGAAACAACCTATACTCTAGTTTACCAAGGTAAGACTCTTATGGTTTTTTATAAGGAATGAAAAATGGAAGAGAATATGTAAAATCTATCATCATGTTGCAGGGATTTTTTTCATTCAGTTTTAATGCCATGTGGCCATGATGTTTTCCATGCAGTTTATCCAAATGTGGTAAGGATGTATTTACATATAGTGTAATGGAATACGAGGATGAAATAGTTTGTGATGCAATTTATATTCATGCATCTCGGATGATGAAGTACAATTTAATGTTTTTTTGTTAAAACATATATATATATATATATATATATATATTTTAGGGTCATGTCGTCTAGACTGATAGGTTTATTTTATAATGTGGAGATTTGTAGTGTGGTTATATTAAGAAACCTAACTCAAATGATAACCAAAGTTATCTCGACCACACAACTCACCATTCGTGGAAAACATAGACGAAAGGGGGTAAAAATGTTATACCTTTGACTAGGTCTAAAAACAAAATGGCAGGGTATCACAACATAACTCATGATGTTGATAATCAAGACACACATATTTATAGTAATAGGAAATACTCTAAAAATGTATAGCCCATACATAGTTGTGAGAATTATCTAATTTGACATTTGTAGTTTGGCCTAGGATTGGAGATCAAGTCATCACATCATATCCAACATGGGAAGGAATCACGATGAAAGTAGTTCATATATGTTCCATGATGTTTAACATCATGATATGAGAAAGAAGATGGATCAATGTTAATTTATGGTTACATCACGGCTGGACCCAAGGATGCAATCCTGGGAATGACTAGGTATCTCATGGGGATGAGAATCGAACCACACATACTTTTTGGAGGACTGTGTTGTTTAATGTGGTAACACAAGGGCATCGACCAAGCAGTTTAACATAATTTGGAATGGACTTCTGTTATTTCTTTTATGTAATTTAATTCTTGAATGTAATTAACATCTATACCTTTATTATGAGGCAACTCCTAACTATAATTACTAATTCATGTGATATCTGATTGGTGTGAGGAACAAGTTGTTTAAAAGGGTTCCCTATAGTGAAGAAGACAAATTAATGGTGTGACAATGTAATTTTGTATATTTCAATGGTTGGACAAAGATATTGGATCATGGAGTCCTAGGCTAACTTAATGGGAATTATAAGAAATTTATATTTATATGTGAATAAACCATACAATTTAACATCTTGCAGCAAGGAAAATGGATTACCTGACGTGAAGTGGATGTGGAGTGGTGGGTTCATGCAGTTTTATATAATGTGGTAAGGATATAGACTGTTCATTTTAATGTCCTGCGTTACAAATTAATTCCATAATATTTAACGTCATGTGGTGAGGAAGAATAATGGGACATACTCTTATGTGGACACCCAATTGATTAATAGTGTATTCCTAGAATTTCATAATAAATCTATCATTGGTGGGATGAGGGACATGATTCACATCCATGGTGGTTGGTGAATATGATTCATTATGATAGACCTTATGTATGATGTCACGTCATTCTCCCTTGGGCTCTAATTTTGGTTGCGTCTTCCCTAGTACTGTTGGGGTTCTGAGATCCAGTGCATGTTCTCCTAGAAAGAATGATTATAGGTGAACCTTTTTATTAAAAGATTGTGCAATCACATTCCTCTAGTCATTGATATTGTCAAACATATAAAACCTTTTCTCATCTAATTTTTCCAACTCATCCAATACTTTTCAATATTGTTTAACATCTGATATTTTCCCACCAATTTCAATTCAAAGTAAGTGAAGATGTAATTCAATGTTTAATATTTCCTCTTGAACATACACAAATGATTATGGTGTTGCTTGTGTTCTAATACGCATGCATGGAATAGTTTATCTAGCCAAAAAATTTATCCTTTTCACCATATTTTTCAGTATAATTGATAAGGTCTTATTAAATTCTTCTATCTATCCATTTTTCGTTGAATGATAGTAAGACAAGTGATTGGACTCACTATTTTAATCCTATTAAAGCTGAATCAACTGCATGGAATAAAAGATTATGTCATTTTCCATAAATATTGTGTGAGGGAACCTGAACCTGGTGATGATATGAGACTTCATGAAATTTATGATATTCTTCGTCCAGATAGCCTTGAGTTGTTTTTCCATAAACCATTTGGAAATGAAGCTAGTTGTAGTAAGGATATACTCGAACTGCTTAGTTGTGGCGAGGGGATATGGCCCCATGACATCCATCCCCCATATAGAAAATAGTGATGAATATTTTGGGGTATGCATAAATTCTAGGGTTTTATGAATATGTTTTCATGGATCATTCATGCATGACATTTTTTGGGGAATTCCACACAATCTTCTATCATGGTTTTCCAGTAATATCCCAACTTCTGGATTCGGTGGCAGAGCCTGGTTCCAGATTAATGTTCACTACAAGATCATATATGGAATTACACTATGATTGGAAGAACATCCTATTGTTCTATTCACCAATGCAGAATTCCATAAAATATGTGGTTATAGATAATTTTTATCTCATTTGGGCTGTCCTGCATATTGAATTCCACTCCCCATCATCGAATCTATTCCTATCTAGAACGATCTACTATGATATTTTCATCTTAATGATATGATTTTATAGGCTCCATCCATCCATGGGTTGTCATTGTTTCATCACACTCTGGTTAGTAATTGAATTGGTTGATCTCTTATATATTGAATACGATGACTAATGGAAGCTTTCATCTATGTTTATTATAGAATGTTGCTTTTCATTGTTCGAGTCAGCCAAGATGGAGGATGAATTGGACTATGCATCAGCACAAGAATTTTGTTATTGTGCAACATAATTAAAGGTGGACTAAAAGGGGGAGTCTACCATTAATCCCCTTATAGAACTTGTGAGAGGATTTAGTTCATTATTTTTTATGGAATATTCTACAATGAACTACTTTATCAATTTCTCTAAAACCCATTTGATGTTCAAGTAGGCTACATGATGTTGTTAGGCATGTTCCAAGATGGTGATGGGGGATTGGTTTTCTCTCTAATTATTAGTGAAGACTTCATATTGTGAGAATGAGTCTAGAATGACTTCTTTTATAGGAGATACAAATACAATCCACATACCACCCCCATTGAGCTTTAGTTTTCCATTCAGGTGATAACATGACTCTAGGAGGAACCATCAAACTACATATAACTTTTTGAGGAGTTTTATGGAAATAAAAGAGAAATTTTTTGGTGATCTATGTGTATTTTGATATAAATTCTATGGAATTATGTGTTACTTGGAAATTAGCCTAGGTTTTCCCTTTCCACCATCATCTATGATATGATATGGATGTGGTATTTTTTTAGAAGGACCACCTTTCGAGCTAAAAACACATTCAGCATAAGACAACCAAGAAAATACTTGAGAAGATCATTATGAGAGACCAGTTAGATAGCATGGTTCTTCTAGTAGGGTATCATACTTTTCTCTATGAAAATGAGTGTGATGCAGTTCTTCTCGATATCAGAGTATCGAGTCTCAGTACATAGCACTGTCTGGATGAGGTAGTAGAGAATACTCTCACTTCCTGATTTATTCTTATATGTAATAAAGGAACACAATGAGAATTCCATACTAGACACATATATGATGACTGGACTCCCTTCCAATTGATGTATCAAAATTGGTGGGTACACCAAATATTGCTTGAGTCATTAAAAGGCTCTATTACAATCATCGTCCCATTGATATATTTATCCCTTAATAATTAACATAGTGAATGGGAGAGCCTTTCTGGAAAGGCTGAATATGAATCTATGAATGTAGCCACATTTCCCTTAGAGTCCCCTTAGTTCTTTTAGGTTCATGGAAGGCGACATTTCAAAAATATCACTAGTCTTCTCCAAGTCAAAACCAATTTCATGGTGGAATATCGTAGTGTTGATGAAAATTCCTCACATTACCTCAAATAAAAATTTCAATGGATTCATATATAGACTATGTTGTCATAGGTTGTTGATGAATGTTTGGATTTCCTTGATGTGATCAAATAGCAGTCGAGATTTAACGACTACGTTATCGACATAACACTTGACTATCCTTCCCATGCATGGTTTAAATATTTGATTCACGGTGCACTATTATGTGGACCTTTCATTTTTTATCCATGTGGAATGTCTTAAAGTAGAAGATCTTCTGAGTTTCTCTTATGGAAATGGATTCATCATCGTTGGGGACCATATTGATTTGATTGTACACATAGTACCAATCCACGAAGGAAATGGCCTGGAACCCAACAAGTTCATTGACAAAGAGTTCTTTGATTGGTAATGGAAAATTTACCTTTTAGAAATTTTAATTAAGGTCTATAATGTCAATGAAAACCCTAATCTTTCCATTATTATTGTTGAGGGTAGTGTTTGTAATCCATTGGGTTATTGATATTATCAAATAAAATTTAATTTAATAAACATGTTTACCTCCTCCTAAATGTTAGTTGATTGAGTTGAGTGTATCCTCCTAGCTGATTTCCTAATGCCTTGATGGTCATTGGGTTGTCTAAGATGGTGTGTAGCCACAAATGGATTCAATCTGGGAATTTCTGTTTAGTTCCAAAAAAATATATGTGCTACTTTAGAAATGAAATGTAAATGTCTTTCTCTTTTAAAGACACAGAGGAACTAATCAAGGTAGGTAGAAGGTCTTTTTCAATCCCTTTATTTATCTACCTGATCACTTCTATTGTATTAGAGTTTTCATCCATTAATTATGGAGGGATGTATTGAGATTATCCTCATATATTATTGAGTCTATGGAGACCACTTCAGTTGATGATGGTCATCCAGGGCCTATCTATTAGTATCATAATGTGGGAGGAAATTATATGAGACATCACCCTCCTCGGTTATCTAGCTGGTTGTAGAGACATGTTGGAGATGATAATCACTAAGGATGGGAGAGGTTTGGACCTCTAGGAACAGATCTGATACTTCTACCATGTTTTTGAGGAGCACGTAGACATCATTAAGCATACTCCAAGGATTCATAATTTTAGTACTTAATCCATTATTGGATGAAAACATTGAATCATCATCCTCCATTGTATTCTTTCCTTCCATCTTATAGTAATATTCTTTAGCTTATGTACCTCTCTAAGACTCAAAGGGGGCACTTTCACCATATAGTATTCCATCCTTTCCATTTGTGGGATATTTCATAAATTGATGAAATTTTGATTGTACTGTGAGGTGGATAGAGACCCAAGTTCATCAAAGAAGGAAATTATATGTAGTGTCTTACTATATAACCATGAAATCAGCATCATATGTGAGGTCCCAAAATTGGACTTTGAGTTTGATTTTCCCTAGGGGTGATAGCTCATGCTTTTCATATCCTTGGATGGTTATCATTGTAGGGGATAAGTCCCTTTCCCTATACAATATTTTTCAGAGTGTCCTTAATAGTATAATATTGATCCAAAATCCATTATCATTCAATACTATTTAGACATTAACATTATTGAGTCATCTTGTAACATATAAGGGTCTAATGTGCTCTTGGATGGACACCTGCTGACCTTGATTAGTGAAATATATGGAAACATGGAATTAAAACAGAATAATATCCACTCGATATACATTGGTTGTATAAACATAGGTTTTAAACTATTATGAGCTATATAGGGCTTCATAGAGTTCCTCCCTGAGTTCTTTTGATATACAGAGTGCATCCAAGATCTTGATCTTTGATGGGACAACAATCATTTGTTTCAGAACACAAATTCTTTTTGATATAGAGGTCAACTATTCCCAATTTGGGGATACTCATAGAAATGTGCTTTAGGTGCTAGAGCATATAAGGAATATGGGCCTCTTGCTTTTTATGAGTTTTAGGGGGTGTATACTATTATTGATTCATGTTTCTCAAAACTTCCCAATTGTCTGAGATAATCATATTAAATCCATTATTTGCGGGCATGCAATACAATCAGATATAATTGGCTTCTGTAGGGAACTAAGGCATGTAATCACCTCCTTTGATCCTGCTTAAGCACATTCCCACACGTCGCAGTGGCATATATATCCAATATGGGGATTTTATCTGAAAATATAGTCTCAGAAACTCCGCATTGTCCAATATATCCTTGGCTCTGGAACATGCATCCTCCTGCTCCTCGTTTATATGTGGGATGACTGTATTCAGAGGCATACTCATTATCGTAGCAGGGGTTTGAAAAGTATTTATGTATGGCCTAACCAAAGAAGATCATTTTATCTGATGAGGGTCAAATTTTTTAGGGTGGTGGATATATTTTTTATGTCAGAGGGGAGAAATCTATGAGGGATAATGCCTATTTTAGAGGAGAATATAAATCCTCCACTTCTATTTTATTCTGAAGTTTGAGGTCATTACACCTTTGGTAGGTGTATCTGATGGCTCTTTCTTATGTGGTGGAGCTTCTGCTGGCCTATGAATATGTTCTATCAAAGTGGTGTGGGAATGATAAGATATCATCATAAATATCCCTTAGTCAAATTTTCACGTACATCTGGCCAATAACTCTGTCCAATCATCCAATTATTTTAGATGGACCATCGTTATACTAAACACTTTCTTTTTAGAATTATCCAGCACTACTTATCTAGAATTTATCATCTCTTGGAGGATGATTTTATAGGAAAAAAAATTCTATATATAATGACATATCCTTATGTTGAAAGTGTGGTAATTAATGAAATAAATGAGGTTGAAATCATCGGGATACATAGATTGTGGATATGAGAGAATTTTATTTTCCATGGCTGCCAAGAAATTAATGGCGACATATTCGGTCTTGATGTTCAACTTATTCATCCATTCATTAAATCTTGGATGACCATGGATTCTATGTGAATCGTGCTGAGAGTGATTCTATGGTCTTTTTCTCCCCTTAAGTGGGAATGGGAGGTTTGGGGCCTACATGGGTATCTAGATATGTTCTTTTACTAGATTGAGATTGTTAACTATTACTTCCATTCTGGTTGTCGCTATTCCCTGTGTCGTGTGTAGGAGTCATGCTTTGAATCGGGACCACTAAATAACATCGTGAAGATGTTGTGCAGTTTCCACAAATTCAGGGATCCACCCTGATATTTCATTGGAATCAAGGGTTCCTAAAACTCATCCCTAAGAGTTCTAGAATAGTTTTTGAGTAACTAATTTTGAGATATAGAGAGGCTGAGTGAGTAGTTCAAACCCTTCCACCTTCCAATGAAATCAAACACCCTTAAATGTTTTAACTACTTCTAGTTCATCAATTCGATGATCATTGTCTTTCTTAAGGTAAAATTGAACTAATAAAGGAATATTTTAGGATGGAAATCCCAGCATACGATATCTATTGATTGTATAATTATATACCAAATAAAGTCTATCCCTATCGAAGTATTTACAATACACCTCGTCTTGGTTTTGTCTTACTAATACCAAGTGCCCATCATCGGCCCGCATCAGAACAAAAAGTGTGGGAAATTCTCCTTGGGGTCCCCCAAACCATCAAATGTATATAATTTTGGATATCTAATGTTTGTCAGAGGTGTGGTATCAATGACCCATTTCGGATATGACTTACATTCAAGCTTCCAATGCGTGTTTAGCCCTTAATAGGCTTCTGTTTGAGTATTTAGAGACTCAATAATGTTAAGGATCTCTAAAGGAACTACATCCTGTGTTTTATCCCACCCATGGGAAGAAAATGAGGGTTGATGAGGGGGCCCTCATTTTAATCTCCAACTGATTTTAACTTCTTCCTAATACTGACCGGTTATCCTAGTGGGGTAGTGGCTATGGCCGTAATGGAGGGAAGTCACAAACATATTCAATTTTCCCAGGAATATGGGTAGGTTCCCTAAACCAGTATCCAATCTAATATTAAAGGGATTCCCTTAATTATGCATCATATATAGAATGGATGACATTTTTATCTTCATTGATATGATACACCACAGGAATATTTCACCTAAGTAACTCCTCATTAAGTTGATGGAGAGCTTGTATTTCACCCTCATATTGTGTAATTTGGTCTTATGGGGGAAAGAACCCTGCTTTTCCTGGGAGGTGATTGATATGTTTATATACTCTACACAATGGTAGCATTTCGTAGATAATTTGGAAACTCTATATTCATAATTTCCATATCTTGGTGTCTCCTCTGGTTCCCAGTGCGTGCAACCTCATTTGGTTTATTCAAGTCACCCACTTCTAAAATGTATGTTTTTAGTGTCGTGACCTCTTGTATTTGGGTAATAATAAATATATACCATTTTGAAAGGGATAAAATTCATAGAGTAATATTAGGAAATGGCAGTTATTCAATTAATTTTGATGCAACAAGATGATTATGTAGAATTACATCAAGGACCTTACTTGATACATTGGCCATATCTAGACTTTTTTTATCATGACCCTGGCATGGCATAACCATCCTCACTGTGTGTCCTACTACATTTGTTTATGTACATTGATCCTAAGAGAGTCCCTAGTTGGGGTTTCTTAATGATCCAAAATCATCAATGGTGTATCTTGAAGTAGGTAGGGTGTTGACCGTTGATTCATTTCCCCCAACCTGGGGAAGGTTGATTCCATATGCTTTGGAGGTGATGATAAGGATTCTCCAAGCCATGTTGGGCAGGGGTCAATTAGGGAAACTATTTTCACTAATTGGTCAAATTTTTTAAGATCCAATTGACCGATTTCGGGATTTGATGTCTCCCAAGATGGACATGATGTTATAAATTCACACAGCCTAGTAGGGTGGGGTTGTTCTAGGATCTCTAATGATTTTTTCCATGGTCCTCCTAGTTAAAGATGAAATTATGGATGGTTATAAATATATTAATTCCCACATCCTATAGGGATGGTAATTGCTTACCACTGATGGAGATGTATCCCAATTCTTATATAGAATCAATGATCTGAGAGGTAGAGGGGTAGTAGAAATTCTCTCAACTCGGTAGGCTGAGTATTCTTCTAGATGGCTAATAATAAAGTTAAAATAGTTTCATTCATGATGACATGCAATTTGGATCACATAAGATTTGGGTGCGATGGTGACCTGTTATGAACATTGTGTCTCACATGATGATTTATGGGTGATAAAAACTTTGGTATCAATGTTTAAAATGCTTTATTATTAGTTCAAATAACCCTATTTGAATACATTATGTTATCCTTCATCTATGTATTTAATGATTGGGAACTGTTGAAGCAGAGGAAATCTATTGCAATGGCCAACTAGTCTGAGCATTACCAGATCCCTTAATTTCACAAGAGGCTATAACTTTGCAAGAATCAATATAGGAAGATCTATGCTATTCTAGGGGGGATGGTAGAAAAGTGTATTTCTCTGTACCTTCCCCATCCTCAAATGTAGAATCTTGATTTACATTCAAGGATCAGCCACTAAAGAATCATGATGAAATAATGGAAAGTGTGTTGTATATTCAAACTGTGCTTTTCACGTTTTGGAACCAAGGCCATGGAGATAGTATCTTGGTCAAGATATGAACATAGTATCTTGATTTTTAAGGTGACAATCATATCTAGGATAAATAAAAAATCAAACCTTCAATCACTGATGAGTATCCCAAATATTTTGGAAATGATAAGGAATTCACTCATTTTTTAACTAATCTGGAATATCATTACTAGAAGCAGTGATGTGCTAGAACATGATGGGGGGTGTTTCTAGATAATTTTATCTATATAATAGAACATTATGGTGGGTGGATGCTTCAGGAAGATGATTAAGAATTATATATGGTTTACCCCAATGATTTAAGAACCTCTCTGTATCATGGTTTCATGGTTTTTTTCACCTCTCTATATGGAGGTGTCCATGAAATTTGTTTAATTCCACACCCATGGGAGATATATTCTTGAGAAATTTAATCACAATGGATGTCAATAGTATAATTGCTATGAGCCATCTCCAAACTACCGTGAGATGGAATATCACTGCAATGAATGTCTCTTACTCTTACTTCTATAGAAGAGTCGAGAGACCCTTGGGGTATTCTGAATGTGCCTGAAATGACCCCAAGGACACTGGGATTGAACAAATTAGGAATGTAGATCATCTTATCCTTTATTGTTAGAATATGTCAACCTTCCTTTTCTGATTATGAAAGGATATGAGCATGTTACATGTTGGTTTCCAGAAATTGTATATAACTGTCAGGTGCAATGGGATTATTATCCCATTGCTGAGAAGATATTGGAATATGATACTAATCTATCTAATTATTGAAAGGTATATGAGCCTTCCATGAGGCAGGTCATACTCTCACATGGAGATCCTTAGTCATTATGGGAGTGTGGGCCTGATATTGAGCCTTTGGGATATGTCGCTGGTCTTTCATGTCAAGAGTGTGAGCCTTCCCTAAGACATATGCCACCCTGACATAGTTAGCCCATACTGGAATAAGAATTTGATCATGATATTAATATTAATTCCCTATTCGAATATTCTAATAAACCCCTTGAATGGGGGAAGTAATAAGAGACTTACCCTATGTTTCTCAGGAATTATGATTATGTAGTAATTCATATTAGAAAGTAGGAACATATTCCAAACATTGTTTGCCTATCAGGATATGCCAAATGGATTTTTTATATGAATATGAGCCTAATATAAGGCTTCTGTCTTTCACTCATGGTCATAATTTTCCTGAATACAGATATCCACCAGCTCCTTGGCCTTTGGAGTATTCCATTGGACTTCTTTGATAGGCATGTTTTGATGTCCTGAGGGGTCTACCACTCTCACCGTGTTTTCCCCAGTTGTAATAGGGACATGAGCCCAATTTGATGTTTATCCCTTTATCAGAATATGTTGGTAATACTTTCGAGTGGGGGAAAGAGGGTGTGCTTCCATTGGTAAAACAACTTGTTCATAATGATAAGAGTGTTGTGTTGTCCTTCCTAGGAGATATAAATATGAACCTATCCCTTAATCTACAGTAATACCAGAATATGTCATTGATGTTCTTCAAAAATATCTAAAATGAATTTGAATTTTAGAAATATGTGTTTGGAGGGATATGATCTTAATAATTTTCTATATCTATGATGAAATTAAAGATGTATTCTTTTGAAGCGGGGATATGTTAATACTTATTTCCTCCTTGTGCCACCAGTGTGTACTGATGGAATCGTATACGAGGGTAGGAATATGGGCTTTACCAATGAATGAAACTTCAATATGCTCATAGTCTTGTTCAATGGGCGCAAGGATATTAGTCTATTGGCTAATCCATTCCAATGAATGTAGGCATTCAGCATCGATGGGAGAATTTATATGATCCCTATCTTGGATATCCAACACCATTATCCTCCGAAGATTTTTTCCTTGAAACTCATGCATGGGCTCCAGAAGGAATTGTGTATAGGATGGTACCCTTAAAAGGGGGCTGAGTTTTATCTAAAAGATAGTGTTGGTGACAGCGGTTAGGGTGATCCCTCTTGGGATGCACTATGACTTGAAGGGTTCCATATCTAGATTCCTGGTAATCCATCAACAAATATGGATGGTTGAGGTTATTTCACTCTAGGGATAAGCTCCTTAAGTTGTTGGTTGTGGAAAAAACAACCATAGGGTCAGCACCATCCATTCCTAGGTAATGAGGGCTCATCAGTTGTAATATTGGGATGAATTACCGAGTAGTATCCATGGTCGATATACTACCAAATTTGTGGTACTCTGGAACCATTGTATTATATTCTGGCCACTAGTTTCATCGTTCACGTGAGACTATTTGGAAAGCTATGAATAGTTTAGTTGTAGATGGTTTTCTAGAACTAATGTTGGATGATGAAAACATCATATCAAATATGGATACTGAATTTTTATATAAAATTATACAGAAGATAAAGAATAAAGATACATATTTGTGATGTATCATAGGAATAATATTCCCATTAAGATATACATGGTTTAACTCATTTTTCCTTTTTCCCCCAATTAATCGATTCCACTCATTTGGAAATTTCAATATGAGGATTTAATTATGAGAACCTAGGATGGAGATGATCATTTGTAGAATTATATTGGAATTATTTATTTTTTTGAGTAGGGTTTTAAAAAAATGTGGCATGTAGCATTATAACCTAATCATTTTTTCATTAGAGAGATTCATTTTTGATTCACCATTATTGTTTCGTTATGAAATGTGTTGTAGAATGGGTTTTTCTCATCGTGTTTCCATTTTCACCTTTACCAAAAAGTACCAATGATTCTACCATCCATATTTGGGTACCGACTTTCTTTCCAAAGGCTAGCTATCACCTAGGTTTTCATGCCCAGAAACTCTTAGTGACTCACATTGGTTAAGAGGATGGTATATCGGGATCATGGGACCCTTTAGGTGTAGGGAGTTGCTTCCAAATCCAGAATTAACATAATGATTTATGATATGTTTTTTAATCTCTTCATATTCATAATAAAATATCGGAAATACTAACGAAACAATTTAATGTGAATTCTCTTTTATATGAAAAAGAATGAGTTGTATTGGGTGATTCCATCAGTATGTGTCCTAGTTTATTAATCGTTACCCAAGATCATGTTGCTGCTTATATGATGGAACCATATAACCAAGTGCGTCAAAACATACTCCCATATATGGTGGCAATTAATATAAAATGTAAGGGATTGAGCCAATATGAGGCATCCTATGAGTCTTGGTTTTTGCAAGGATCAAATACAAATAGTTCATTTAGCCCTTGTAGTTTTACCTCATTTTGATGGAATAATATTAGTGCTTTAGGAAACCTTCAATATCGGTTCATATAGGGACATCATATATATCTTATATATATAGAGAATCAGAGTTTTTATAGTGCATTCTTTCAATAATTATATATTATTGGTTTTTATGTCAATATAGAGACTCATGGTTCAGATGACCTGATTACCGCAACTCCTTAAGCTCATGTGATCCATGATCGGTGTGAGAAGGAAGGTATAGTATGTACCAAATGTTATTTCCATGATTAAGGGACTTATATGCCGGGATCACACTAAATTATCAATATGGGTCTCAAATATCAGAGAGAGGTAGCCTATGTATCCTAAATTTGAGAGGAATTAGATTTTTCATAGTTCCCTTTATGTCAGGGATTACCCACTGAGGTTTCACCATTCCATTAGAGGGGTTTATAAGGAAGATGATATGGTAATTGCAACTCCCTAATCCGATGTGATCCAAGATAATTATTTTAGAAACAAGGGATATAAAGTAATCAATATCATTTATTTATCTAAGTGAATCATATTCTAGACCTTCCATATATGATCAATATGGATCTCGGACCTCATAGAGAGGTGTCCTACATGTCCTAAATATGAAAAGAATATGATAATTCTCAGTTCCATTTTGGTCAATACATACACACTATGGTTTTCCCAGTTATCATGGCTTACATGCCGAGGATATATAATATTGTCTTGTCCTAGGGTTACCTTGTGCTCTAGACTTACCATCTGGAAGATGCCATCTTTCCCAATTGTCACACCCAAGGGGATATCACATATCCTGTCTTAACACGAATGGAGCTTGTCACAAAAAACCAGTTTGGAATAGTCAGAGAGATTTCACTTGTCTTGGATAACACCTCTGGGAGAATCTATAAGACCTATCCCACAAGACTAGAGTGCATCATGAGTCTCAACTGACATACACAGAGTGTGTCACAAGGGATTGGTTTTCTTGTCTAGATCCTATTATGAGACTCATCTTCCATGAAAATATGTCGTTATATGATTCAGGTGAGGTGTATATAGGGTGTTGCAAGTCCTAGGTGATAGACCCATAAGGTTCACAATATCAAAGTGGAACCCAAGGAAGAAATGTTTGATGGGCCCTGAAATGAATTGAGGACTTCACATGTCCCAAATGACTTGTCTAAGTGGTGTGATGAGGTCCTGTTTGTCATTACATGATGCTTTCCTGATACATGACTGACTTGAAAAGGTGCTATTACATGGGTTTGGATATGTGTGTGGAGGGCATAAAATTACATAGGTTATAGACCCATATGGTTCAAAAGATTGACGTGGAAGTTGAAGGGGCACTATATTATCTACCTGAACTTATCTAGAAGACATCACGTATCCTAGATGTCAGGCTGAAGGGGTTTCTTGATGTCAGGACAATGTCCCCTATTTTCTCATGTCTTTTGATGACACACGTGAAGTGTACAAGGGGAAGTAACCATTACATTCAATTAATCCTTTCTCCTTTTATCTTAGTTCTAACCCTCATATTAGAAATGCATTGTTCTTATTTATTGTTAGATTCATTAATTCACACATGATTTAGATGACTTTTAGTATGATATTTTCATGTCCTTATGGATTTCTTTCACGTTTTCTAAGAGTGATCATAAGAAGCACATTATGTCTAGTACATGAACACTCGAGCAAGCCATTGGTGTATTAGTTGATGGAATTTCATCGGTCATGGGATCAGTTTTCCTTAGAAGTCTATAGATGTCGAGAGTTTAATGGTGTAGATCAAGAACGTCTATTTGATCTAATCTCTCCCATGTAGTGGTACTCCAAAAATACACCCCTTCTTTTTGGGGTGGGGAATTTATTGGAGTCGCCACCCCTGATACTCATAAGTATGTGCGGGGTATCTAGAGTAAGCCCATGATGGAGTTGGTGAAGGGTACTGGTGCCACATGGTTTTTTCATGTCTCTACAACTTATTTCGTAAAAAATATCTCCGTATTTTTAGTGATCGTGAGTCACTATCATCAACACGATTTTTATAATATTGTTGTCAATTATCAGAGACTATTTTTATCATGCGGTTTTCTCAAATAACCACTATGTTATCACACTAATATTTATGATCTCTTTCGCAAGATTCAAATGCCTATGAGAAGACACTAAAAACACCTTTGGTGAACTGTCATGGGGTCTCATGGGATAGTGGTGTGAGTGAATTGGGTGAGTCACACCCCTTTTAGTGACCACGAATACTTCCCGACTTCTCCATTTTAATCCCTTTTATTTTATTTAACAATGGTTGGAAGTTATTCAAGATTATATATGTGTTATCGAGTGTATTTATTCTATTATTTTGAAATGTATCGTTTGACCAATATGGGTCGTATGGGGCTGTGCGAGCATTACATGTCTTTAAGACGAGGATAGAAAGCCAAAGGCCATCCAAGAGATAATGTGGACATGCTACTAAGGGCATACGATTCCTTGCTGGTCATCAGGGGCACATCACATGGCATTTAGCGACCATGAATCCCTTCGCCTCCCACTATTAACCCGCATTATTATTTTTAAAATGGTTAGGGGTATTGAGAGTTTCCATGACTGATATATAGTATTTTAACGTGATTTTTGGATGATTTCTATCTTGAAGAATAGTATTCATATAGAGATTTTGAAACCATTGAGTGGAAAACTCTATCCACCTACCTTTAGAGCACAATAGGGATTTCTAGAATCTCTTGAGATCATCCCTTCTATTCGGCTGACATGATAGGGGGAAGCCCATGATACTCATAAGTATGTGGGGGGTATCTAGAGTAAGCCCATGATGGAGTTGGTGAAGGGTACTGGTGCCACATGGTTTTTTCAAGTCTCTACCACTTATTTCGTCAAAAATATCTCCGTATTTTTAGTGATCGTGAGTCACTATCATCAACACGATTTTTATAATATTGTTGTCAATTATCAGAGACTATTTTTATCATGCTGTTTTCTCAAATAACCATTATGTTATCACACTAATATTTATGATCTCTTTCACAAGATTCAAACGCCTATGAGAAGACACTAAAAATACCTTTGGTGAACTGTCATGGGGTCTCATGGGAGAGTGGTGTGAGTGAATTGGGTGAGTCACACCCCTTTCAGTGACCACGAATACTTCCCGACTTCTCCATTTTAATCCCTTTTATTTTATTTAACAATGGTTGGATGTTATTCATGATTATATATGTGTTATCGAGTGTATTTATTCTATTATTTTGAAATGCATCGTTTAACCAATATGGGTCGTATGGGGCTGTGCGAGCAATACATGTCTTTAAGACGAGGATAGAAAGCCAAAGGCCATCTAAGAGATAATGTGGACATGCTACTATGGGCCTACGATTCCTTGCTGGTCATCAAGGGCACATCACATGGCATTTAGCGACCATGAACCCCTTCGCCTCCCACTATTAACCCGCATTATTATTTTTACAATGGTTAGGGGTATTGAGAGTTTCCATGACTGATATATAGTATTTTATCGTGATTTTTGGATGATTTCTATCTTGAAGAATAGTTTTCATATAGAGATTTTGAAACCTTTGGGAGGAAAACTATATCCACCTACCTTTAGAGCACAATAGGGATTTCTAGAATCTCTTGAGATCATCCATTCTATTCGGCTAACATGATAGGGGGATATTACAAGGTGAGGAGAACGTTTCCTTGAGGACTCGTGACATCTCATTGGTCGGTCAGTGTGTGCATCACATGATATTTTGTGATTTCAAACCCCTCTCACCTCATCCCCTTTACCACCTGTATTTTATGTCGTGAAGGATCAATGGTTTTGTGAGATGTTTTAAATATCACAACGTATTTTACTCTTCCAAATTATAACATGGAACATGAGCTTCATGAACATTGTGGGTCTCTTACATTAGGATATCATCCTTATTTAGTCTTGATTTATTTTGGATGATTTCCCAAAAACATACTAATGAATAACCATGCATCTTGGGGGTTCTCATTCGGTTTTGTCGGGGGATGTTTCAAGAGTATGCAGGTTTGTTGAAGAGGGCTCCATGAGACTATCTGTAAGTGATATTCCATGTGTGGGGCCTTCTCTTATCCATCAAATGGTCACGTGATCATGAGTCTCTTAGAGGATTCTCAAATCATCGACAATCCCATTCATCCATGATTTTGTGGGGAAAATATTAATACACATTATTAGTATTTAAACCTTTTGGAAATTTTTAGTGCTTATTTTGAAGACATCAATAGTCACATTCTACCCTACATCAACAAATTTGTCCTCACATTTTGAAATTTCATTTCATAAATTTATGGTTGACACTTGAAAATTACCTTAAAGGAACACAACATTATAAATATGACTAAAAAAACATCCTATTGATAATATGGGATGAGAGATATGATGGTCAGAAAAAATTTAAGATCTCAAATAAGAAATCCTTAGCTGAAAACGAAAACAGGGAAATTGAAGTGAAATAAGAAGATCATGTTTTGATACAGAGTCTTAGATAACCTGGTTATCATAATAACTACCCTCACAAATCATAATATATGTGATGATTCATAGAGACCGTTGATTAATCTGTAATATAATAAAATGAAATGAATTTTAATTTAAAATCATTTTATTACTGTTTAGGTATTATATTATTATTCATATAATAACTAGAAAAAATAATCTTACTTTATTTCATTCCATGTTGTATACATTACGTTGCCGTTTTGTTGTCCTTAGATCTATTTTAAGGTCATCTCTTATGATTGGAAATGGATATTCAAAATGAATTATTCAAACATGAAGCACGTTAATGAGGTATAAGATCCGTCAATCATTTCTTCTTCCTTCAAATATTTATGAAAACCCAAATTTTTAGCATAAACTTTACAACAATTTATACTAAAACCTCAAACAATAACACTTAATTTTCAAAAATAAAAACCATTCCAACTTTAATAAATGTCTAAAATACTACTATTAAATTACACAATAAAAAAAGGTCTCTAAATTTTCATAATAAATCTTAACATCATATTACCAAAAAAATAAAAAAATATATGATAAAAAAATATAATCTCCAAAATAAAAATTTATCAGTCAAATATTAAACTATATTACTCAGAAAATAATTATCCTTCTTAAAAATTATTCTAAACTAACATTGAGACCCAATGAATTAAAAGGATTTGATCATATAATGTTCTAAATACCATTTATCACTATTACTATCTTATTATTATTTTTTTCTAAATCCCAAAATATCTAAGATATTTACATAAATAACTTAAATTACAATATTTCCTCAATGATATCATATTGGACTCTAAAATAAAATTCCACCGTTATTTATGATACTATCATGTTGAACATAATCTTATGGTATTTCCAAAATAGCGAACAACTTTAGAAAGAACATTAATAAATTAATCACCAAATCATTTTTCAATATGAAGTATATCAATTTAATAAAATAATTTCTCTAAACACAAAATAATCCTTATATATTATATTTTTTATATCAAAAAATGTAATTCTAACTAAGAATTCATGTAATATATTGACAGTCAATTCACCCATTTCACCATTTGTTTGTGGGTTCAAAACCCTCTTTCTTTTTGGATACCACATGTTTTCTCCAAGAATACAGGTTGTCATATATCAAAAAGAATATTAATATAACATCCAAAATAAGTTTAATGGACATCACTTAAATAAGGTGATTCACTAAATATCCATTTAAATAAGGTTTTCAATACAATCCATATGCATAAACACTTCATCTATTTATTTCCATATATGTTCTTCCCTAGTCTAGAGTTTATCCTTTTCAAGAGGGAGTTATTTTTGGTAATTCCTAGGTTCACCACAATTAATAAATGAAAAACAATTGGAATCATAAGATGAGTTTTATTTCCATCAATCATACACTTCATTTTTTCTTTGAAATTATTTCCCTTATATCCTGGTATCCTACACATTAAAATTCTATATTTTTGGTTGAGAAACTTTATTATGTGTATCCTTACACATTTCTTACATGATAGAAATTATTCCTTCTTTTCAGCATGGTTTCCACCCCTAGGGCACTTAGAAAACACTATCTATCTCTGGTTTGGTGAGTTCAGAAGTTGGTTAAGGTATATTTTGTTAATCATATTTCTGAAAAACTGCTTAGTCATGAAAATAATATATTTTAATCTTATAAACATATAATTAGGTTATCCAGAACCACTACCTTGTCTTTTGTGTTCACTGTTTACATGACTCTTTAGGATTCTATCCATTGAATAAAACTAGAAATCATAGTTTAAGTAAAAATAATCCTAGTGAGAAAAACATTAAATCATTTAAATAGTGTAATTATTTTATATCACCAATAAAAATTAAATTATGTTTAACTTACGTTATTCATTTTTGTTATATTTTAATATCCTCAAAAATGGGTTGTAACAAAAATGTGTATTATCCTAAGTATATCCTCTTGGCGTGTCAAAAATTAGTGCACAATAAGACCTGTTTTTGTGTACAAGGTTATGATCGAGTCAGGCCCAACACAGATTTTCTATGTTGTTACCCCTAGTTACATATATTCAATAACCATGTCCATGTTTGGTATACAGACAATGATTTATTGATTGTTATTCCACATAATCTATATCTGACTAAAATATTGGGACGTTCTATTATACTTATAATCATATTCTTCATTGGGGATATGTTCCCTAATCTATTTTTATATATATGTTGTTCTCAATGATTCTACTAAACATCATCTTAAACCAACTAATGTGACCCAAAGAGATTATGTCCCGAGCCAATTTATATTATCATTACATTTTCATGATTATTAGGAAATGCATGTAATGAACTAACAATTCTCATTGTCTTGAGAGTACAAATATTCATTACTAGGCCTTATGAAACATCCCCATGGTGCCAAAGGATGTCAATAAATGCCTAAGGGTTTCAAAGCAAGTGGGGGACGATTTAACCTTTTAGAACATACCACATGGACAAAACAAATAACCAAAAAAACCAACTAAATGATGCATGATAAAATCAAAGACAACTCAAACATTTGTTTTATCATAACCCAACGAAAATTACCACAGTGTAAACCAACACTAAATCAAAGTAAACAGCGAAAAGACAACTAAAATACTACAAGATGACAACCCAACTCCATTCTTTACAAGCTCCAACATCCAATCATCACAATCCAATCCAAGTATAATGAAGTAGTTCTATAAACATGCGAGACTTTACCTTTTCCAACTTCCTGGTATATGATATCTTCAAAAGCACCAACGTGCCAACGAAGGGGGTGAGAAATGAAACTCATTAGGTTTTTCCCGATAACATCCCAACCCATGCCTCTAGGATAAAACATGATTGCACATTAATATGAAACAATTTATATAAAACTATTCCAAAACTATTCACAATATAACATGTTCCATGTCAAACCCATTTTCCAAAAAAAAACCATCTTTCTCAAGAAAAGCAACCATGAAAAATTTCGAATAAAATTCCCATTTCCATTTTGGCACATTCATTCCTTTTCACAAATCCACACAACCAACCATGCATGCAACCAAGACCTCTCTGTACTCACGAGTGGTGAGTTATCATTACACTATGTCATCACTTATTGGACTACCTTGATGGGGGTACTTCATGACCTTATCCGTCCCTTTGAGAGGGGTACTTCTCAGACTTATCCATCACAATGCATATGAACACACACCACAACCCATGAAAATCCATGAAAAAACCATTTGCGTAAAAAAACATTCAGTAATGCTTCAACCTTTTATTGAAAACCATTTCATTCAAGAAGCACAACCACAACGAGTTTAAAATCACTATTTTAAATTCACTTCAACAAACACGTTCCAAAAGCACACAATTTCTATAACCTGTAACTAAAACGGGGTTTCAACCATACTTTCACAGTAGATAAACAAACCATTTCAGTCATGGAAAACAATTTTATACTAATCCTTCATGTTCTAAGAATGATGAATCGAGATTGAAGCCACCTACATCAACAAAATAGGCGGAACCAACCAAGAAACGTGTCAAAACACCCTGAAACCTCATTATATTCATTCCCATATCACCAACAAGTCCAAAACCCGACATAATGGTCACAAACTACCTTAGATCTACCCCCCATGGGCATATATCTATGGATCCATCAAGAGGGAAGAAGGAGATCTAATAAAAATAAAGGAAACAAGACTTACCTCGCTCAACCAGCCTTTAAACACCAAGGCAACCCTTCAGATCGCTTCCAAAATTTCTTGTAAATGTTCTTCCACCTTCCACAGAGAGAAATCCCATGTTAGGGCCTTCTATGAGAAAAAAACAGTGGGTTTAATGATAAAATGGATTAGATCCTTAAAAATATGATCTATGTTGACTCCACGCGTAGTTGGTCCACACAGATAGTCAAATTGTGTGCTAACCATTCGTTAGTCACTACTTAGAAGGGGCACTCCACACAGCCTCCTAGCACAAATTGCCCAAACTATGCGCACACTGTGCCATATCATTTATCCAAAGTGACCACCACTGTATGGATTCCGCATGGTTTGGGAAAACTGTGCGAAGCCCGTGCGTCACCGAAATTTTCCCTTTAACAATTTAAAAGTCTCCAAACGTTCCCTAACCATTCTCATATGCTTCATGTACATAAAAACAATAAAATAAGGGTTACTTAACAGAAACTGGGGTACTACATACTCCCCACCATTGGCCTTTATATCCTCAGAAAGTATAAAACCATTGATTTTATGAAAGTGTTCTGGCCACTACACTTTCATTTATTTCTCACGTTCCCAAATCTCTTCCTAAATCTGACCATGTTGCAACTAAACCCACACCAGTCTGATGCTTTTTCCATGAAATAATTTTTCCTGCCTATCGACAATCCGCACAAGAATTTGTACCAAAGAAGCATTGGTCTCAAGGTCAATGTGATCCCATCTGATCACATGGTCAGGATCGGGCTGATACTTTTTCGACTGAGATACATGGAACACATTATGAACCAAACTGAACCATGGTGGTAATGCCAACTGATACTCCACCTCACCAACCCATTCCAGTATCTCAAAAGTTCCTATATATCGAGGAGATAGTTTTCTTTTCTTCCCAAAACGATGATGTCCAAGACTTGGAGAGATTCTCAAAAAGACTCGATCACTCACCACAAACAACAACAGTATTCGGCTATGATCCACATAAGATTTGTGACGACTCTGTGCCATCTCCATCCTCTTTTTTTATCAACTGAATCTTTTACATTGTTTCAAGGACAATTCTCAGCCCAATTAATGACGTCCCACCTATTTCAACCCAACAAAGTGTAGAACGACAAGGAAACCTATATAATTCTCTAAATGGAGTCATGTGTATCGAGGCCTGATAACTTTTGTTATATGATAACTCTACTAAAGGCACATGCTCTTTCCATGAGGAACCAAAATCCATTACACAAGCCCGAAACAGGTCTTACAATGTCTGTATCATCCTTTCAGATCGTCCATCATTCTGAGGATGATACTCTATACTCATATTCAACTGAGTTCCCGGGGCTTTCTCTTTGCATTGACAGAAATGATATTTGAACCTTGCATCTCTTTCTGACATGATTGAAACTGGTACACCATTCCTCTTTACAAATTCATGGATATAGATTTTTTAGAGATCTTCCACCATATGAGTTTCAGAAATAGGGATGAAATGGGCCGACTTGGTTAGACGATCCACTATCACCCAAATGGAATCGTGTTTCAAGACCGTTCTTGGAAGAACTGTAACAAAATATATTGTTATCTGATCCCATTTTCACACTAGGATAGGTATTTATTGAAACATACCAGCAAGTATCTGATGCTCTAATTTAAACTACCGACAAGTTAAGCACCGCGAGACGAACTTGTCCACCTTCATTTTCATGCCGCGCCACCAAAAATACTCCTTCAACACTTTATACATTATTTGTGTACCTGGGTGTACAACCCATCTTGAATTGTGGTAATCAAGAAGAAGTTGTTCTTGAGAAGTTAAAGGAACAAACATCCGATCTCAAAACCGCAAAAATGAACTCCCATCCAGCTTTCCTCCCTCAATGGTGTCCCCACCATGGAGTTATGAACAAATTTCAACACAGCCTACATCAGATGTCTGTTCTTCCTTTACTATATCCACCCAATCAGGAACTAGCCCAACTGGAAAGAAAACTACAACCTCTGATCTGTCATCACATTCCATACACATGTCAGATAAGACTGACATCAACTTCCACTCTTTTAAATATCCTTGTGCCAACTAAGAGAATGGATTTATGCTTAATGTATCAGCCACCATATTTCCCTTACCCGGTGTACACATCATGTCAATGTCGAACATTTGAAGATAATCTATCCATATCCTCTGCCTCAAATTCAAATCATGTTGTGAGAAAATATTCTTAATACTCTTATGATCTGTAAACATTGTGAATTTCTCACCAATGGGAGAATGACGCCAAGTCGTAAAGTTATAGAAAAATACAGTTAACTCCAAATCATGTGTTGGGAAGCTCTTTTAATGCACTCTCAACTATCTTGACTCATTGGCAACAACATGGTCCCCTGAATGAGAACACATCCCAACCCATATCCTAAAGTGTCACAATTCACCATGTACCCCTATTCTGATTCCGGAAAAATCATGATGGGTGCTGATGTAAGGCGATGTTTCAACTCTTGAAAAGATCTCTTACATTCCCAGTCCATTGAAATACACTATTGAACATTGTCAATGGTGTCATATGCGAATCTAGTCATGAGAATTCACACCCAAAGCATCGGTAATAACTAGCTAGACCATGAAAATTTCGTATTTCAAAGGCATTTTTCAGCAGTTTCCATGAAATAATATCTTCAATATTTTCTGGATCCACAAAAACACCTTTCTCAGAAACAACATGGCCGAGAATGTGAACCTCGTGTATCCAAAAATTTCACTTTGATAATTTAGAATAAAATTGATGGTCTCTCATGATTTATAACACTATTTCCAAGTGTTTTTCATTCTCATCCCTTGTTCAAGAATACACCAATATGTCATCCACAGACACCACATCAAAATAATCTAGATATAACTGAAATGTAACTGTTTCTCTGAAGAGATTTAGGGAATATACTGTGATGGGTATTCCAAACGTAACCAAGAGGGTTACTCCCTACGTAAGAATGTTATGAATGCCTCAAGTTACCTTTTTGTCTTATGATTTCTATGATTTATTCATGATTTGATGAGGTATGTTAATGTTATTATGTTTTATGGGTAATGTATGATTTCATTCTTATGTATATATGTACCCATGTTTCCTTTCCATATTTTTATATCCCTTACTGAGCTTTTTATGCTCATCCCAAGTTTTTTTGAAATGTTTTTCAGGTCAAGGGAAAGGTACATGATATGATGATAGTGTCAAGGAAGTGTCAAGAAATAATCCATGTTTTATTTTAAATATGTTTCCATTGATGTGAATAAAGAATACTATATTTATGTAACCACTTTTTTTATATGTGGAATGTAATTCAAGTTTTATGATCTAATTCTCTAAAAATCTAAACCCGAAAAGATCCTCAATGTGTAATCTTGTAATAACTCACGATTAAGTAAGTTTTAAGGCTGGGGCCTTATAATTAATGAGTATAAATTATCCCCATAAGGTATATAAAAAAAGCATATTCTTTTCAAATAAATTGATAATCCATAATCAATATGTTATATTAAATAACTCAAATCGTTTCCCTTTAATAAATAAAATGACAATGAAAGAATATGTATATATTATCATATAAAAAAGTAATATAAAAGAACAATGATAAAAAAATTGTGAATGAAATACGTACTTGTTGGACTTCATGTTTGAGACAAAATAAAACTTATATCGTCGAGACCTTTCAAAAGAATGTTTAAAACCACTAAAAGAAACCTGTTTAATTTGGACAACCTATTTGTCTCATTAGAACATATCATTTCACCTAGGGAATATATAATGAATATTATCCACCCATAATTTCTAGCTTAATAATTCAACATGTCGAGTAATAAATTTAGTTGATAATAAATTATCCATTGAACATAACTCTATTTAATAAAGAATATTGATTTATTAATATTTCCATGGATAAAAAAAACTCTAAATATAAATGTAAAGGACCTTAAATAACAAGGATTTTTTTTTCTAAAATTATTTGAAATTTTACGAGTACACAGTTTCTGACGGCACCTGATTCTGAGGCATGGTGTGCCGAGAATAATTTTCTGACGTTTTGTTAAGCTTAAATTAACGCTCGTAAGAATTTTTCCTGAAAAAGTGGAATAACACTTAAACAGTTAATCAGATTAGAAATCTGAGGACACCATTGTGTTTAGGATGGTGGGCTTACCCTAGGAAAGACTTATGTTTAGTCGGCGCATGCCTCCTGTGAGAAAACCAAAAAATGGCATAACCGTAAATAAAATAATTAAAGTTATTTTATTTTTCAAATGCTTATAACTCACAAACGGTAACTCGGATTAATAATCTGAGACCACCGCTGAGATCATGAGGGTATGATTCCTTTAATAAAATACTAACTTTGGCCGGCGCAAGCAACATAAGAAAGTTAGTTTTTTGTCGTAAATAAAATAATTAAGTGAATATTATTTTATTATAAAATTCATAACTTCTATATGGTAACTCAAATTGAAAATAGGAGAGTACCGTTGAGTTCTTTGGAGCATTTTTCTCCTAGTAAAAGCCCAACATTTACCGTAGTGGGTCAAGGGTGACTGATAATTATTTTCTGAACATGTATTCAGGTATGTTCAGTAAACGTACGAGTGACATTTTATAACTTTTGAACCGGTGCTTGGAATCGAATTCCAGGGAACTATTGAACTCGTAGTGCTGATATTCTCTTAAGTATACTTTCAACTCAACCGAGGATGATCGGGTATGAATGTTAGTATTTGGGGTTTTATGTAAGTTATTAAAATAAAATAAGTGAATAATTTATTTTATTTTGTTAAACACATGCAGTGCAAAAAAGGTGGTTAGAAGCACCACATAGGAGTTGTGGGTGGAACCACCACACCCTAACCACCCATTTAATGGGGAGGGAGAGGAAACCACTCACCCCCCTGTCAATTAATTTTACGTGTCGACGTAAAATTAATTTCACTCTATTAATTTTATGGGTCGACGTAAAATTAATTGCTGTCAGTTAATTTTGTCCATCGAAGTAAAATTAATTTCCCTCAATTAATTTTATGAGTTGACATAAAATTAATTTCGTTCAGTTAATTTTATGAGTTGACATAAAATTAATTGCAGTCAGTTAATTTTATGTGTCGACGTGATATTAATTGCAGTAAATTAATTTTATGTGTCAACATAAAATTAATTCGTGTCATATGTTTTGATGCAGGCTATGGGGGGGAAACTTCTTGCCGTCCTCCCCTCTTAAATTGTGCCTTATTACCTCTTAAATTGCGCTAACACAAGTTAATTTTCTCGACACCCTTTTTAATTTAAGTAACCGCATCGTTGAAATTTTGGAAGGTTCTGAATAATTGAACCATCATAAATTGCACAATGGTTACATAACTCTCCCCCTCTCCTATATATAGGGAGCTTAGAAGAAGGTTTTGGGACGGATTCAAAACGTGATGAAGAGCTGGTGAAGTTTTGAGATGCCCAACACCTGGGGAAATCGTATCCTCTCCAACGAAGAACATGAAGAATGCCAACGACGATCTTACGCGCGATTCATCTTCAACCTTCCTTCCCCAAAAACCTATCCTCTGCAACGTCGTCAACGAACCGATGCAGCTCGGAATTGGGGACGTGTGGTGGACGCGATGAACGATGGTCTTCATCGTCTTCCTTCCGCGACACCACCAACAAGTGACGAGCAAGAGGTATGGGTTTTTTTATTTAAAGTATGTACATTTCCCATGTTCTTTCATTCTCTCAAAATGAAGAATGGTGGTTGTTGTGCATCATACATGTGAGAACGTATTGCTACCACCCTAAACGCCGAAGTTCGGGGCCATACCAACATGGGCCGACCCCTTTTTGTTCTTTTTGTAATGACTCCACGACGGCATGGCAATGAGGGGAAAACGATGAAGGCGGAAAACAATGGTCACGCTACCCGTGACCTCTGTGAACTATGCCACCCCCGCGCCCCTGGAGCGCGCCCGGTGCCCTGCACCCCTACCGGCGTGCTGCCAGAGCACCCACAACGCACCCATGACGCCCTGCCGGTGCACCCCCAGCACTCTGCCGGTGCCCCGGGTGCCCCCCGGCGTGCGACACGGCCGGCCCTGCGCCCTGCGCCCTTGACTGCGCCCTGCCTGATGCCCCTGCCGGCGGCCTGCTCGACGCCCCCCGGCACCCCGGAAGCTCCTTATCGCGTTCCTCGGCATGCCTCCACGTGCTGCTTGGCATTCGGCACCCTTCCTGGCGCACTCGCGCCCCGCCCAGTGCACTGCAGCCAGCCAGAGCCCAACCGGCATGCCCGCACCCCAGGCGGTCTGCCCCTTGGCCTCCCGGTCACCGGGTTGCTAAACCGGCCAATGACGCCCCAGCTGTGTCACCGGTTGAACCAGCCCGGTCACACGGGCCGAGTTACTGAGTCACCTACGTGGCGACTATCAGGCCGAATTCACCTTGCGGTCCGCTGGGCCGGTCCCAATGGACTGGGTAGAAACGTAGCGGGTTGACTCGCCCAATGGGCCGGATTCGACCCAGGGAGTCTGACCAGGTCGACCCAGACCAGGTCGGCCCAGTTTGGGTTAGGCTGAGTAGGTATGACAAGGTCAGACCGGATGCAGGCTCATTACTGGACGATTACCTTCTTGGGCCATATCTTTGGCACATGACATCTGTTTGATGAACCGTCAGTGGCGCCAGCACTCTTGGAGCATATCCATCCCTTTGAGTATACCCCCCAAGAGTTGGGGTATAGTTGAGATACGACCGGTTTGGTTCGTATACGAAACCAACCGGGACCCAGGAACAAAGAGGATAACAACTCACGAACCGGGCGTCTGATTGACACGCTGTCTATTGTGTTAAGACTCATATGACGAGGTGTTCCTTTGTAATACTTCTTCATGGGACATTGTGATACTTGTAGTATCGACCAGTGGATCGTGGAGCGGATCCTCCCGGAGGAGAGAAAATAGAGTACAGTTACCTTGTAGCTGGATAAGACCTAATGAATGCTTGTCCGGTTTGATTCGGAGTGACTTGCATAGCTTAGTAGGGAGAACTACTTTGGGAGGTGGCAGACCCTTGGTGGAGTAGCACTACATTGTGAGGTGGAAGACCCGTGGTACTTAATAGGAGGTGTACCTCTGTAATCTATGAGGGGGAGCACTACTGTTTGAGGTGGCAGACCCATGGAGGAGGAGCACTACTTTGTGAGGTGGAAGACCCGCGGTACTCGACAGGAGGAGTACCTCAGAAGTCTATGATTAGTGAGTGACACCTAAGAGTCGTGACAGGACTACTGCACTTGACAGAGGAGGAGTTCTCCTACAGCCGTGTTTTTTGTCATCATGAATAAAAATCATGGTTTGAGATGAGTCAATGACCTTTGTGTTTCCCTCATGATTGAGATGGGTTACATGATAACATAGGTATATGTATGGGCATATACCTAAGTAAATGTTTTCAGTTGAGATATTTCTTTGTGGTTTATCCTTGTTTGATTTAGTGAGACCATGAGGTTATCGGGGTCCCTACTGAGTATATTTATACTCACCCCTGCACGGGCTATGCCCGAACCTTGTTGTATTGGATGCAGACGACGGACAACACTGATAGTGGTTGAGGCTTGTAGAACGAGACGGTACCCGGAGGTGGACTTCATTAGATATGGTACTCGGACGTGAAAGACAGATATGGAGTGCTGAGGTGGTCATCTTTACCTACACTTTAGGTAGGAACTCCGGAGGACGATCCAGGAGAAGCTTGACACCTTCCTGCTATTTTGTCTTTTCCTTGTAATTTTGTGTTTGTCTTGAATTTCTCTCCCCCTTTGTACTTTCATCACACTTGTCTTATTGGTTTACTTATTTTTTTCTTCTTCTTGTACTTTGGTTGTGTGTTTTTATGTGTTTCATAAAGGCAATGCCTTCCCTTTTTATCGGGATTCATGCCTTTGGTGCTAGTCGCCAGCCCCTGGACTATGGAAGGCGGGCTTGGGGTAGTCACGACATGGGCCCCGAGGACGGGTTGTGACAATAAATAGATTATAAAAAACTGGAACACGGTTTATGATTGAATCTTTATTTTAATTGAATAATTATTTGTATATATACAACATATAAGTGAATTGGTTTATATCAATGAATAAGTATCCATGGATTGTAAATTGAGACGAAATCCCTTACTACATGTAATCAGTAGAATCATATACTACATAAAGGTACTAATAATCAAATTAACCATTCAATATCCTGAAAATAATTATATTCATGACATGATATATAATTGGGTAGTTCACCACAAAAAATATATAAATTTTGAATAACAGATGTCTCATGGAAATAATATTGAGATGAGAAAAACCATCACATTGCTTTTATTTTGGGTGGACTTCATTTAACATATAGTATAATGGTTTTACATTTGTTATCAACTTATAAAATAATATTAATCATATTTATAATATAAAATATTAACTAATTATAATATGTATTTACCTATTTGTTAATAATCAATCTTTATTTTTAATATTTTCTATGTTAATTACTTAGTTTTTTAAAAAAAATCTCTGGTATCATGTTGATCCTATTAATTAGATCATTAATTCATTATCTCCAGAATTTAAACAATGATTTCAATATCATATATATTCAGTATATATATATTTAAAAAAATCCATTAAATTTTAATATATGAAATGAATTTAAGCATTTATGGAGACTGTAGGTCGTACATACGCATGAATACGACATTTATTTCTTTGGTGTTTTAAAATAATTAATGGTAAATGATATATATTATAATTATATTATCATATTATGTCACCTTTTTTTATTAAAACCAACCTTAATACATTCTATGATATTTTTGAATGAATCATATCGCATTGCGGAGGCATTATTTTACACATCCACAAACGATGTTATCATATACCCACAATATGTAACACAAGATTTTTTGTGTTATATAATCACTAATGAATCATAAATATATTATAAATATCATATTTTCCACATAGACATTTTAAAATCCTCATTCATTCAAAACATGAATGTTGGTAAATGGATGAATGAATGTGATCAATTTATGAGGCGGTAGTCTATCATACATAGGAAAGATTAGTGTGTATCAAAATTTATGGATGTGTGTAAAAGTGTAATCCAAACATTTATAATAATAAAATCTCAATGTATTGATGATACATATCTAATTATATAATCATGGAGTAATTCATATTGATTGGTTTTTGAATGAAATAAAATGTATTTTATCATTTAATGATATGGAAGGATAAATTTTTATGTAAAGAAGTGAGAGTTGATGTGCCATTTTATATTTGAGGTGTGGTGTACTTTTGGAAAATATAAGTCTATTAAATTGACACAAATAAATCTTCAACTACAAACTGATCCAAAGTGAGTTATTTTTAAGCTAAGATGATTATGGTTCTAAATCGTCAATAAATGTTTTTTAATAATTTTTCAGTGACATTATCAACGTTATCATTTGGATTTAATCCGTAGTAAAACCCCTTTAATCTTACCATGTTTATAGAGGATTATAATTTTTAAGAGTTAATGTATTTACTATAAAGTTCCAAATCAACAATAAATGAGTCATGGAAGGAATTTTGAACCATGTCCTAGTTAGTTGGTTTGATTATGGAATATATAAATAAAATATCATTTAATAATTTATTTTTTATTTATTAAAATCATTAATGTTAATTCTAATACTATACATTTCTTAAATTTCATAAAAAATAACAACATCATGACATCCTCCGAAAACCCTTTAATACATCACTATAATTTCTAGATCTGCTATAATTCATAGATTAAATTAATTATATTAAATAATATTTATTCTTATAATTCTAATACCATTTATTTGATAAGTCCACTAATTAAGAATTTACAGCATCATCATGTTACAAGGCTCTAATTTAATATATTATTCCCTAAAAATTAAAATAAAAACTCACATGAAGGACATAAATATTTTAACATTCCAATAGAATATTATATTCGAACCAATCATCTATAAATCCCCAAAAAAAAAATTACGTATTAAAAACAAAAGTATGTCCAAATTGACATTCTATTAAACATAATACTATGCAATTCTTTATTGTTACCCTAGTGCCTCCAAGAGTCAATAAAATCATCTCTAGGATGATATTTTAGACATTTACTCATAAAATATAATTTTTATTTGTTTTAGGGTAATTATATCATATTTTAATATTATTTTAACCCTCAATTACTTTATTTACTTAATAGTCATAAAAATAACCAAATATTACTATTCAAATTTTTTCTAAAAAATTAAATTGATGTTTATACTTAACATGGATCTTATAATTCCAAATAAAGAATCCATTTTTCAAAATTAAAACAACGTAATTAGAAAAATAATTAATATCAATCATGTTGATGGAATAAGAGAACGTGGTTTTAAAGTAAAAATATTCAAAATATTGAAATGTTTTTATATCCATATTCATTTTAAAATTGATTACAATGAAATAAAATAAGATAATGATAATTATATGATCTTATTATTATTTGAACCCGAATATAAAAACAATTAAACACCACAAATCATTTTTATTAAATAATATGATTCTAATTAAAAGAAAATATTTTATCACTATTCATTATAACATGAAATTTAGGCAAAAATACCAACAATTAAACCAATGTTAATTTTGATAACATAATTTCAATGAATAATGTTATTTTTACAGATTGAATTTAAATAATTTTCGAAAACAATATTTAATACAAGTGTACCATTATAATGTAGTAAAACTGTCTTTTAAAAATATAGTCCTCTAATACATAAAAGTCAATACATTATTCTATTATTACTAAACAATACTTTATTTTCATTTGAAAACATTTTTTAAAATATATATTAATAATATTTATAATTAGTTTAATATTATAATTCCCCAAATTTTATAACTCTCTAGTAATAACATTCCATTGTTTATTTATGTCTCGCATTAGGTGGAACAATGTTTTCACAATTAGTAACATTAAAAAGATACACATCAAAACATATTGGGGTATTTTAACCCTTATTTAATAAATTTATTCATAGAATAAAGTACATCTAATTGGTAATCAAGGGGTTTTCTTTAAAAATTTGTTTTCTAAAAATCCCACATCATAAAATGATCTAATAAAAATATTCTTAAAATGTTAGAATGACTGATGAGATTGAGACAAAAAACTATGTTTATAAATACGATAACATTATTTATAAGTAAAAAATTTAGATATATAATAGGAATATTACTCCCAGTCACATACAGAGAGTTTAGATATCATTGTTATGAAAAAAATAACCATAAAAAACATTAAATCAATAAAGAGTTAAAAGGTAATTGATTTACTTGTAAGAAAAGTAAATGTATAATAGTTTTCTTCCAAAATCCATTTCCTTGAGTTGAGTAATTATTTCACTAAAATAAGGGAACCTATTTACATGAAATTTATATTTTAACCTTTTAAACAATTTATACCACAAACCCATCATTTGGTAGTCTTTTAATCTATTTCCAATTCATCTATTTTTTATTGGAAATATACTTTTGTATACATAAAGCTGTTTATAATGAATCATAATGTCCACAATTTGTTCCATTACCATCAAAATATATTCAAAAAAATAAGAACATGTTTTTCGATATGATTAATCATAAAATAATATCCAAATTTTATCTGAATACATTCCAAAAGTTTCAATATTATGGATCCTATAAATTATTTCTTCCCAAATTCCAATAAAAAATTAATAATTTTTGTATATGTTCACTAAATATCCAATATAAATTTATCATTAATCCCCTAGAAAATAAATTCTAAGGTCATATGTAAATAAATTTATCATATATTCTTCTAAAACATTGTGATCCCCAGAAAGCATTAATCAAAATAAGCATTTTTTCCAAAAACAATATACCCAAGTTTCGAATATTTTACATAATTAAAAAATTTATAAAACCTAAAAAATATAACATATACCATAAAATCACTAACCAATTTCATTTTAAGCAAAACTATGGTGTAAGTATCACTTTTTTATTATTATATCAATATCAAGAACCTATTAACTATTATCATCCCTCAATCATTTTTTTTCAAAAAGATCAACACGCCATGATAAACCTTTTCCTAGTAATAGGTACCAGTCAAAATATCCTCCCAAACCATTAATTAAATATCATTATATTCCTTTCCTTATTCATATAGTAATTCCTATAATAATAATAATATCATTGATAAAATACGCTTATAACACAATAACCATTCAAACATCATTCCTAAACAATTAACTTTCATCATATTTACAACAACCATTTTATTTATTAAAAATAAATTCATTTTTAAAATATATAAGTACACATTGTACCCCATAAAATATATATAAGTCTAGTGTCATGGGTAATTATGTACATAGAATGACATCTTGAACATAGGAAACAAAAACATTAAAAAAACTTCATTAACTCATTTTTTAAATTCCATGTATTTTAATATTCCACCGGATATCATAAAGAGAATCATAGGAAAGAGGTGGGATATAAATAACATTAATGGAATAAAAAAGGAATAATGTTATAAATGATAGATAATATTGATAACAATGAGGCCTAAAAAGGGTAAGAATCATAAGCGTTCAAAATGATACATGATATAGAAAGATAATCATAAAATAGGTAATGTTGCAACAACCGAAAACACAACATCATAAACAGTGGTCAAGGATAAGACACTAAGAAATAACAATGAAAAAAATCACATAAATTAATTAGGTTCACTCACAATCCCAACATGACGTATCATGAGGTTAAACATTACAAAATGTATTGGAGGGCTATGTAATTTTGAGTGAACCTTTCTAATTAATTTCATTCACAAACATAGGTGTGCCACATATATTATAAAATAGGAATTAATTCATGACAATAATTCATTCTAGGATCTAGGAGTGTGTAAAAAATATATCTAATTCCCCAAAAAAATGTATGTGTGCATAAAGGTTAACACCCATTATAGGAAATGAGTTAGATATTCATTACAAAATTGTTTTGGCATTGAAAAATGGTAGTGAAATTCCTAAAACATAACAACATAACTATAATATTAATAAAAAATGGTTTATAGGATACAATGAGGTATCTCATCACATATAAATCAAATAGGATGTAATAGGTACAGAAAAAATATATTATAACATTAGAAATTGGAAATTCAACAATGAAAAAATCCAAAATATTTTTTGGCAAGGTAATGGGTGTGTATAAAGGATCAATGGAGGCTTAATGAGAGTGAATGTAGGTTATCATCTTTTAAAAATTAAATTTAATTTAAGGGGAAATTTGAAGAACATATCCCAATATATGAAAATAATATTTAAAAGAGATGACATAGAATAAGTTCTTGAATGAAAATGAGAAGATAGAAATCCCTTATATGAGTGTGTGACATGAAATTTTTGTGAAGGGATTTTTGAGAGATTTGGGTGCCATGGGGAGGACTCTAAACAGTGGGGTATATAGTATTAATGTGCTCGAAAACATTTTAATGAAGATAAATGGGCTCTTTAGTGGGCTTATATAAGAGGGGGGTTATTTATTTTTTGGTTTTGGACTCTGCATAATAAAAAAACCAAAACCAGTAACCATGAAATATTAAATTACTATTTTTTCTACCAAATGGCAGCAGATATCAATATTTTATGATAAAAGGGAAGAAATTAATTACATAAGGTCCTTACATATGTGGAGGTGATTCTTAGTCTTAATGAAATGATTTTAAAATATTAAAATATATTAATGGTTATGGAGGATTCTCAATGGATTTAAAAAATTATTCAAATGAAATAAAATAAAATTAATTTAAATGTTAAACATATATTTTTTAACATATAACCTTTATTATATTTATTACAGAACTTTTGGTTCCTTATGATGTAATAAAACATAAAGTATATTTATATAGAATTTGATTTTTTCCAGAAAGTTCAACTATCTCCGAAAATTATGAAAAACTCACGATAAGATAATTTCAACATTTTGATTCAAAAAATAATATTAATTTTATCTTAACTATTTAATTAATATTTTAATTTTCAATTTTAAATTAAAATCAACATTTATTAAAAAACAATGTTGTTTAATAATAAAAATATTAAAACCCTTATTTTAATAACATTTCACTTCATAAAAATAATATGATCCATTATAATTAATAAACATTATTTAATAATTATACATTATTAAAAATTATTGATTTTAGAAATCCATTAATTTATCAATATAAATGGCTTAATTGAAAAGGTATATCACAAAAAAAATAATTTTTTCCTTAAATCTAAATACAAATCATATATAATTTAAAAATTATATAATTAATATATATTCATTATTATCTAATAAAATAATGTAAAAACTTTTATTTCTTGGGTCGTAACACATAACCCTTTAATACACTAGAAAACTCCCTAAGGGTTATATGTTTGATTGGAGTACATTCCTGGGGACGTTCAGCGAACATGGTTTCGGAGGTGATCTATATGATCTTGAACTTCTCCCATAAACAGTTTCACACATACTTATATTGTTGGTTCTTACATTGGTCTCGTTCAGTGGAAAATATTACTGATGTTATCTCCCTCAAAATATTTGATAAATTGGATTCACAAGGTATAATCATACTGGATGAGCCAATAACATCTTTTTTCTACGTCAATTAGATTTGTTTAAACCTTATATTTATACTAATCAGTTGATCAGTATTCAATAGAAATATTTTCAATTATAATGAAATATTATGGTAATTTAAATCCATTAGAATATAAAAAATCCAAATAATTTCTTGTGATTTCTATAACCATATTTATAATAAAACATTTATATACATCCAGAGGGTAATTTTATTTATATGGATTAGTCCATTCTAATTCCCCACCCCATAATTAAATTATTCAATTTAAATTTTCCTTTCCCACACTGAAATAGATTATGGTAACTTTATTTAATCCCCTCCTTCTATTCCCTTGATTCTTCACCAACCTTCTGATTTATCCACAAAACTTTGACAAGGTTTATTGTATTATTCCATTTAACATTGTATCTATGATCTATGGTCATCACTAGATGCTTCTCGTAATATCATTAATTATACAATGGTACCTCTTGTGGTTTGAGTGCTTGTAATGGGTTTGTTATGTACTTTCTCTATAGGGATACATGGAATATATGATGTGCTTAATATAGGTTCATATGTAGTGTTAGTCGAAAGGAATCCCCTCTAATGCGATCAAGAATTTGAAAGGGGATAATTTATATTGGACTACGATTTCACTTCTTCCCAAATCTCATCGCATTAATCGATTTATACTTTTTGGGGAATAAAATGTCTCCACATAAAACTCTAGGCCCTCTTGATTATTGTCACCATAGCAATTCTGTCAACTCTGAATGGTAATGTGTGATTCTGAATGGACTTTTACTTTTTAACAATTTCATTGACTATTTCAGAATATAGTAGTTTTTGTTCCCTATGTTCACCTCAACATGATGGTGTTTTTACCTATTTCCTTAAAGGGGATTCATTTTGGTCCAATTTGAACCTCTAATGGAAACAGTTTTTGTATGAGAACTCACCCAGAAGTAGATGTTGGTCTTATCCTACTTTGATGTCTATATTAAAAGATCACAAAATGTCTTCTTATGTATGAATATTCCACCTAGATTGGAAATCCATTTAATGATGATAAATAATTAGGAAGTTAATCTCAATGTTTAGAGAATGATAGAGATTTTTCTAGATCATTGAGGTGAATCTTGGATCTCGATCAGATACAATCGATAATGGAACTCCATGTAGCATTACCACTTCTCTAATATATATCGTTTCATATTGATTGATTAAGAAAAACACTCGAATCATAATAATGTGAGCTGGCATTGTATGCTAATCCAAAAAAACGATATTATATTGTTTCCCATCGATTTCTTCAGAAGCTCGATTATAAAATCCATGGTTAGTTTCTCCCATTTCCATGTTGGTATGGGTAATTGTTGTATCACCACTTTAGAGTTGTTTCTTTTAATATTAACTTGTTATCATTATAAGAACATTGACATGTACTTAGTGATCTTCTTATTCTTATTGTCACACCAGTTTTTCTCATGGAGATCTGGATTCATCATTATTATTCATATGTCAGTAAATAACGTAGAACTATATGCATCATCCAACAGTTCATTCCTTAACTCAAGATTTGTTGGAACACATATTATTGACCCAAATCTGACAATTAATTTTTCTTTAACATTTAAATATATGTATTTCACTTGGCTTAGTGTTTCAATTTTTTTTTGAGTTTACACATCATTTCATTTATCTTTTTTTAACTTATATTGAATAGATGGTTGAGTAAACATTTGTGAAATGATGGATGATGTCCCTTCTTTTACGGTTCCTATGTCCATCATTCCCAAAGACAAGAAGATCAGATCCCTCTCAATACCCATCAATGATAGAATTTCTATATCTATTTTAGTTATAATATGATCCACTTTATTCACTATCACATAATGGTTGGGAATTGGGAATTACTAGTCTATGATCATCTCTTATCATCTTCATTGGAACATATACAAATATTTTTTTGTGAATACATACTTGAGGATTTTTTGATCCATATATATTTCTCAATTATCGCTAGAGTGATAATGACATTATATTTTCAAAGCTATACAACTACAGCATACTCCAGATCATTTTTGTGTAGTTATTATTGTTAACATTCAACTAACCTAATGTATAGTCTATGAAATATTAATTTTTAATTAAATCATAACACAATCCCTTTATCAAAGGATCTCAGATTACATCAAAAAACATATCTTCTTGTGGGTAGTGTGAGAATATTTGTAGTGATAATCATCCTATGCAGTGCCTTGATTATCACTTCAAATTCACCATTCCAACAAATATTTAATCCCTTCAGAGTTAGCTTAGTTAGAAGGCTGGACAATATAGATAAATATTTCACAAATTGATTAAAGTTATCAATAAATCCATGGAATCAATAGATATCTATTACAGATTTTGGCCTCACCCATTATTCAATTTCATTAATTTTTTTATGTTCTATAGATATAAGATTTCTTCAGATGATATTACATAGTAATGATAATTACATAAACAATAATTCAAATTTTTTAGACTTTTTATAATGCTTCCCCTTATTCATGTCCTTTATCATATTTCTTAGATACTCCTCATGCTTCAACAAGGTTTTGATGTATATTATAATATCATCTATAAAGACTACCACAAATTTGTCATGGAAATCCTTGTAGACTATATTAATTATAACCATGGATAATGATGGAGAATTATTGAGTCTTAATGGAATTACTATAAACTATTAGTGCCTATTCATTTTACAAAATACAGTCCTAGGGATATCCTTCTTATTCGCACTTACATGGTAATATCCTGATAGAAAATCCATTCAATAAGAATTCATAGATAAGGGTAACACGAAATGTATAAGAATTATTGAAAATTCAACTACTCATCTAGAAGGAAGTCCAAGAAATTCCTTGACAAACACATTTTTATATTACCTCAAAATAGGAATTTCTTTGAGGATAGTATGATTTTTTGACTAAATTATTTTATCTACATATGATTTCTCATAGAGATATAATATCCATGATTATGATTTTGTTCCTAATGAATATTAATCCTACAACATTCAAATGTACATAATTGGGGGTCGATTCACAATACAAAGAGTAATTTTCTTCTTTGGAGAATATCTGTTAGCTCCGTAAAGTAAAATTCAATCCATTACAAGAATTTCATCCAATTAACCCAAAGGTAGAATAAAATTATTTTTTAGAATGTTTATTCCATAAAATTTTATACAGTAGGAGTTATATACTTTGTATGTAAAAATTTCCCATTTTACAATTTCACCAACAACTATTCTTCAATGAATTATTGGTTTTTTGAATAGTTTTAATAATGTTTCATGATATGTAGGAATTCATAGAACTATAAAAAAACACATACTCTATTACTAAATGAATATATAGCATACAATCCACCAATTTTTCATCGAGATCCATTTCAGTGGTTTTGATGGAAAGATATAACGCTTGATACCATTGAGGTTGTTGCTTGTCCATGAAACTACTTATCATATTGAATTGGTTTAAAATGTTTCATGGTTACTTATAGTTCAATAAATTAACAACAGAGTATGGATTGAATGGATAATTTCATTCCTCCATCACATTAGTGGGTTTCTCATGTTTGTAATCTCTAGATGGGTTTCCTTAATTCCATCTCATAAGTAATTTCCACGATCCCCTTAGGCAATTTCTGGGGATCTTCATTCCACACCATTGAGAAGTGGGATGTTGAATTTTCTAGGAACCATTAGATATATCCGATATGACACTATAATTAAACCCCACTACCTACTTCTTATACCCATGATACCATTTAGATTCTCCAATATCCATTTTTTCATTAAGGGAACATTGGACAATTTCTTCATTCCTATCAATATAACAAATCAATAAGTCCTTTCATATGGTATGTTTTGGCCCACCATAGATGCCATAAACCTTGAATTTTAGGGTAATGAAAAATTCATATGAGTATCATCAGGATTCATATTTTTGATCAATGCCCATGAAAAATTAGCATCTCCCTACATATGATAATTAACAAGTAGGTATTTTTCTTTCCTACAATATTGAAGTATGGGGAAGACCATATCAATGGAGGTGATCCATTTTTCGATTATTAAGGTGTTAAATGATCCATTTAAATTCAAAGACATAATAACATAAAGGAACCAACTGTATCGTGTTCTATCTTAGAGGGATTTGGAATATCATATTGATCCATGTTTCTATTTAGATCCTAAGTTAACTGAGAGATTATCATCATAAATTTTGGGATTCTTTTTCCCATTGGGATGGGCATCTCACTGGGGTATTCATTAAATTATTCATCACATTGATTTTTTACCTGAATCAACATATTACAATCCATTGGATAAAATAAAAGAAAATTTATATATGATTATTTCTAAATTATTAATCCCATAAACTACAATTTCATGAAATTAATGGGATAAATGGTAAATTAATTTTTTCCATAAAAATTGTATTTTAGGCTTTAATAATGTCATAGACAATATATTTCTTAACATATATTCATATGGGTATTTTTTTGTTCCATCATTAATAAATCACAATGAGACAATTAATTTACTAAATTATATACCTCCTTAGTGGTAAAACAAGAGTGAATTAAGCTCCACTGTCTTGTACCAGGTTATGTAGAGTCAGGTCTGACACATCTTATCGATGTTCTTATCTCTAACTACATTTATTCCAAAACCACATCCTCTTGTATTATCCTGATATGGATGTTTTTTATTGATATGACACATAGTATATAATAACCAAAATTTACGTATGTTTGCTTATACATAGTCTCATCCCTAAGAATTTTTCTAGAGTTTTCCAATCTTAATCGCAAAAAACAAAAAAAAATTCCTTTGATACAGACTATAATAACCATTTTCATAATTTCACATTAAATCAGGATTTATCACATATAATAGACATAATAAAACCCAATATATCAATATGACTTTTGAATTTGGAAATTATTAACATATCATAAAAATTTAATATGGTATACAAACATATTGTGGAAAACGTCAATGACATGATTTTAAAACTCCATGGAATTTAAAACTGCCTAGGAATACCTGGTGACAAAAATAAGAAATGGGTAAACTATAAATCCCAATAAGGGAATAAAAATTGAAAAATGAGATACTTGATAGAAAATAGGCATATGATTAGGTAATAAAAATTTCAATAATCACAAACATGAACAATGATACATGATATAACATTATTATCATGACTTGGGAAATGTTTAATCAACTAAATACATTGCATCATAAACATAGGTCAAGGATACAACATAATAAAATCATGGTGTAAAAATTCCAATAATAGAAATAGGTTATATCCATGTAACAACATTTCATTTTCGGGGACTAATCATTACCCAATTCCTTGATGCGTTATATAATTTTGGGTGCACCCATCTTGTTCATTTCATTGTCAGGATTATGTGTTCCACATACAACATACCACATAGAATAATTAATCATAATAATTTATTAAATGATTTAAGAGTATGGAATAAATATATTTTAATCCCTAAATAATTATATTTGCATAAATTTGAACACATTTGATTGGAAATGGGTATGGAATTCACAACACAATTGTTTTTGCATGGAAAAATCGTGCTGAAAATTCTACAACATAACATTATCAGAAAATGATTAATAAAAATAGTTTGATTTTAGATAATGGGGTATTTAATGAAATAGATATAATATACAGTGTATTAGGGACATGTAAAAACATATCACAACACTATAAAATGAGAATTTGTGGCATAAGTTAACAATGAAACTTAAATAAAGATAAGAATCCTAACTATATTTCAGCAAGATAACATGTGTCCATAAAGGATCATGAGAGGCTCAATGTGTTTAAAAAATGATATCATCATTTATAAATTAAATTTACATTAAGGATAATATGGATAAAGGTATCCCAAAATAAGAAGACAAAATTTAAGTGACAATAAAAAATATTTTTTTGATTTGAAATAAGAGGAGAGAAATCCATTTCTTGAGTATGTGCGACAAAATTCATATGATGGGCTTTTTGAGAGATTGGGGGATCCTTGGGACGAATATAAACATTTGAGGGAATATTTTGGAAGCATTCCAAGGATTCATAAATATGATAAATGGGATATTGAGTGGGTTAATTTTGGAAAAGGGGAATTTGTTTATTTTTTTGGTTTTCACTCTAAATAATAAATTACCAAGAAGGAAAACAATACCATTGTTTTTTCCAATCAGTTCTACAAAATGGAAATGTTTCCCATTCTTTTAAATGAAAAAGGGATTAAATTATTATTAATATTCCATTCATTATGTGGAGTTTATTCATACTCCGAATGAAATGAATTTACAATAATAAAATAGAATAATTTTTTTGGAGGATTCCCAAAGGCATCATAAATTTATTTAATTTAAAATAAAATAACATTATTTTAAACAAAAAATATATATTTTGTTGTGTATTCTATTTATATTATTTTTTACAACACTTTTTCATCATTTTGATGCCATAAAAAAGAAACTATATTTATATGTTATTTATATTTTTCCCGAAATTTGGATTGTCCGAACTAATGAGGAAAAATTCACAATTTAATAATTTCAACATTATAATTAAAATAATCTATAGAACTTGTCTAAATAATTTTCTAAACATGTAATTTTCTGTTCTAAAATAATATCAAAATTTATTAAGAAATATTGTGTTTTTGATAATAACATTTTTCGAACACTTATAATAATTATATTTGACTTAATAAAAATTATTTGATCATTTATTTTTAATATATATTATTTTTTATGAATATTATTTAAAAAATATTATATATTTATAAAATAATTTAATTTATAAAAAAAAATTCTTTTTTGTATTTCAATACTACCCAAAAATAGAATTTGTTGTTTATTTAATCGAAATAAAAATAATTTATAATCTAACAATAATAAGATGAAAATATATCCATTATTATAAAAAAATGTATATACTCATATTTCTAGTATCAATAAACATATCCCTTTACTAAACCAATAGACACCCTTTTGGTATGTTGCATGATGGTGCGACATTCATAGTAATGTTCTGTGATCATGGTTTGGAACGCGATATCAATGAGCCTGAATTTCTCCCACAAATGGTTTCAATCATGCTTATCATGTTAGATAAAATCTTGGGAAATATCATGGGAAAATAATAGTGATGTAATATCCCTTGTAATATCTAACAAATGTACCTTATTGGGTTTTAATCTTTGGGTTGATGCAATCAATTCTTTTTCTTCTGTAAATTAGATTTATTATAACACTATATTTATACTAATCATGTGATCACTGTTAAAATACTATATTCTCAATGGTAATGATACATACTATTATTTTAAATATGATAGGATAAAATTAAACCAATGAATTTCAGGTTTTTTCTATAACAATATTATATAATTACAAATTTTAAATACATAAAAAGGGTAATTTTATTTATAATAGCTATGCTCATTCAATTATTCCATAATACATCCTCCCTTTAATATGTTATTTTAGTCTCGTAATTGTAAATAATAAATAAATTACTCATAAAACCATACATTTTCAATTAATTAGCTTTTATACTATGACATCATTTTTCATAATGGAAATATATTCCACTTTTAAGACATTTTACTATTGGTAATACCTTAAGGAGATAACAATTATAATCCATTATATTAACTAATCATTTATTTCATCATGGGAAATTGCATTCATTGTTTCCTCTTTTTAAGCAAGTATATCATTTTTCTATTCCTTTAAGGCAATATCATTACTGTTTCTTTCCACATGCATGACATTATGAAAGTCAATAATTGTTTCCTCCATTGTCACTAATATTCAATCTCTTAGTGGACTCCATCCTTATCTTCATTCAAGAATTTAATAGTTGTTTATGATTTAGGTTTATAATCACATATAATGATAGCTGATTAGGAATTATTCCAATATAATTTACCATAATTATAATCTATTTTGGATTATTTTACTCACCACATTGTCCATCACATTACAGTTTTTTAATTATTTTTCCTTGTTTTATCCATTAACTAAAACAAAAAAAACATATTATGATAAAAAATATTAATACAATAAACATATTATCTTTTCATTATTATTGTATAAGATATTTTTCTATGTATTTAATTATACTCAAATTGAATCAAAATGTTTTGTTCTAGAATTTATTTATTTCTAAATCTTATTCCAATTGTTTCAATAAATATTCATATAAAACTATCTATATAGATCTCAACCCTAGTATCCCAAATCCCATGGTTAGATTATTATAATATAAAATGATGATATCATCCTCATCCGGAGGAAAATAATAGTTTAGTAATCTTGATAAACTAATCATATAAATGATTTTCATATTAATATTTAAAAAATAAAGTACTATATTGTATTTTCTTTGAGTACACCTTTACTCCGTTAGTATATCCTGGAAAAAATCATAATACATTTTTTTGAACCCTAGATAAAGGATGAATAATATTTCCATTATCAATAATGCTCAGAAAAGGTTATAAATATAGTAGAATAAATTATAAATAAATAATTATAAAAAAATGGCAAGGTAAATAAGTAAAACACATTCCAATTAATCAATAACATGATCATAATGTAGAAGATATTAATGGTGATCAAATAATCTATATAATAATTCACATAAACTATTAACTATTCCATGGATAATAAAAATAATAAAATAATCACATGGAAATCAATAACTGAATTTATAATGATGAAATATATAATTTTTTATGTCAAAAACATATTTTCATGGACTTAGGCCAAGACATCATACATAAATTTATATGTCCTCAACAAATAACTATTCTAGTTTTTCTTTTAAAACCTACCACTGCTTCAAGGGAATATATTGGGCCTCAAACCTCACATACTAAGACCAATAAATTCTGATTATGAATGGATATAATCATATTGAATAAAACATTCTAATTTAAAATAGCATTTGAAGTGTTAATTATTTTTCAAGTCAATAAATATAATCATACATGATCCAGAGCATCATAGTTAATACTTCATCTCCAGTAAAAGTAATCATTGACCATTCAGTAAACTATTATAGATGCTATAACAATTATTCAACATCATGGAATCATAAAATTAACCATTTTATATTAATATTTATGGAAAACAATAATATAATCATTGTAAAATTCTTAATGAAATTTCCCTTTCTTTCTTTGAAATCACTAATGTCGAAGCAGATTCAGAACTATCAATTATAAAAATTCATTTAATTTTTATAAATTAATATAATTCCAATGTACATGAGGTGTCATGATGACATAAAATTCCATTCAAGCAGTTTAATTTTAAAAAACAATCCTTTATTATAATTTAAAAAGTTCATCATTAAGAAAATACCGAAAATATAATTTTTAAAACATTTTATAAATAGAAAATAATGGTTGAAAATGTATTTTAAAAATCATTAGATATTTTTAAAAAATGAAACATTAGTAGAAAACATGTACATGGAAAAGAAATGTTATATAGTGAAGATATTTACATATACAATAATGAATAATTGTAATACTGTGAAATAATCCCTAACCACTATTGTCATATTTGAATCATAATAATCATTAAAGAAATAACATCTAATGGAAATTTAAATACCACTAAAACAAATATATTCATGATATAGTATATTTAATTTATAGTACATGCTCTACACAAGTAAAATAAGTGGTAAATATATCATATGTTTAAAAAAAGTAAAAGATAGCTGAGAAACCCTTACCCCAGGTTTTATTTCCTTTTTACAATTTTTATGCTAATTTTTACAACATATTGATGTATTATAAAAATATCATAAAAACAAATATATCTTATAATTTTTTGTATAATCATATCATTTCATCACTTTTTATTATCAATTCATTGTTAAAATCACTATTTTGTGTACTTAATAAAAATTTTATCACGTATGTTTTGTTTAGGTACCTTCAGTCAACATACTTATATTATAGTTAAATCATATATAGAATGTTTTTTATTGTGTAAATATAATAAATATTAAATAAATATTTATTTATATTAAGATATAATTATATATATTGAAAATGAATTACACCATTTAGTGAGAATGTAAGTCATGCCTACGTTAGAAGACTATTTTCATTTTTCGATTGATGGAACAAAACTAAGTTAATGAATAAATTAGAATTAAAGAATAATTAATATGTAATTTTTATAAAATATATTTTATACAACCATATTTATAATTATCCATGTAATGGGGTGATGGAAATATTATAACACTTCATGGTGCTGGTATGTCGTACGTATGAATGGTATGTGTTTTCTATTTTTTATAATGTATAAAATATTGAATATGATAATATTATAATAATAATATTAATAAAATAAAATTATATATATTTTATTTTATTTATTAATTTATTGTTAAAACTACAGTAAACGTGGAATTAGAAGAAGATATAGATTGAAGGACTTCAGGTAGAACAATTGCATCTTCTTCGAACTACTTCTTTAGATATCTTAAGGTGAGTTATAGGGTTACACATTTGGAAGCAATAGAACCTCTAGGACATAGAAATTTATGTTTATAAGAATAATTTTTAGGGTGTGGTTAGGATATATGGATCAATGATATGTAAATAAGTGAAGTTAGCATCACTAATTTATTGTTATGGTGAGTGGCACTTATGGAATTTCACTAATAAATAAAATATAATTTAACTATTCTTGGAAAAAATTAATTGGAATTGATTTTAAATTAAAATTCAATAACATTATAAACATTGAATTATCCCCATTTTTTATATGATTTTTATATTATTAAATAATTTTAAAAAATGTTAATCCAATAAAAAATCATTATTATAAATTTTGATATTTTTCATTACGTTGACATTAATAACATTAGGACAACATGTAAAGTTCAAACCATATATTTTATATATTCATACAAATTACATGGTCACCTATAAGGTTATTGGATAACTTTTAAATATCTCATATTAGGTTACATTTAATATTATCAATATCATTTATTTTATTATTCCAATAGTTAAATCATTATTACATCAATATTGTGTAAGAAATTACAGTAATTATTTCGTGACAAAATATTTTAAAAAAGATACAATTATTAAAATAAATCTATTATTTTCCTAGATATGACATATAATCAAAAAAAATTTATTGGATATACCCATAATAAATTACTATAGATATTAAAACAAGAGTGTGATATAGATTACCTTTCATGAAGTAAAATAAAAAAATGGTTATAATCTAATCCCAATGGAAATATATTTTCATATAACTGAATCATGGATGATTAATGACTAAATTAAATCATCCAATATTATTTATTTATGTTTTATTTTCATTTTATTTTCCTCATCATTTTGTTTTTAACAATACATATAATTTTTACCCATTACCATGGGAAACAAATTATTGTAGTTACTATTCATATCAACCGAAAGTAAAAGGGACCTATTTAACAAATATTGAAATAATAATTAAAATTATGGATTCTATTTTAGAAAATTAAAAATATATAATTCGTGTAATTTAATTTAAAAATAATCCTCCAAAATCCAATGGGGGAATTTATCTCAAAAGTGTATTTTTAATCGCAAAAAATGTATTTATACTAAAATAAGTTATATCGATGGTTACAATTTAATTAATTAGATTATATTTAACTAAAGAGAAATTATGTTAAATATTTATAAAATGAAATCCATAATTGTTATTTTTAATGAAATTAAAGGATATATGTATAAAAAATTGTATTTCCCACTATTAAATTGAAAATTAAATGTTATAGAATATTCCAAACAATTTACATAAAGGTAATTATAAAAGTTAGAATTTAAATATAAAATGACTCTTATAATGTAGAATTTATATAAATTCAAAAAAAGTATTTTATTTTAATTTCTAATAGTATAGAATAAATTTTTAATAAATGTTTTTGGAAGATTATAATGAATTATCTACACATCATGTTCCTATAAACCAAGAATAAATTATTAAATGGAAAATGAGTAGGACTATTTTATACGGAATAATTCTTTTATTACTATTTATTCAATCCAATTTAGTAGTTATTTTATGATAATAACATAAAAATATTTCATTTTTTAATTTCTATTGTGTTTGAAATAGGTTGTTTACAATCAAACAAAGAGTTATTTAAAAAATATTAGGGTTTTATAGTTTGAGTTAAACATATAATAAGGAAAATGTTTTATTGTCTTATGTTTGTAATCCTTTTACGATCCATCTAAATGCCTCTGGATTGTCGAATATGTATTCAGTGAATCAGTATATTGTTTAAGTCCATGAAAACATAACTACATTGGGAATAATTATATTTATTCCATATTTATTTGAAAATTATTTATTTTATAGATATTCCCCCCAATCATTTATGTCTACCATTTTTTTGGATCCTTTGAAACATCCTTGAGATATTCTAAAAATTTAATGGATATTATTGAACATGTTAAATTGAAATATGAAAATGGGTTATAATATATTTCATGTTCTCTCTCAACATATGATGTAGAATTGGTGTAAAACATTGTGGTTATTAATCTAAATAGATTCCTATAGATATGAGATTTACTATTATCATTGGTCTATGTGTAAATTTATTCATAAAGAAATATAAATTATTTTTCTAAGAGAGTGGGATATGAGTTCTTGTTATGATGGATATTATTATCCAAATGAGATGAATCTATTTTCAAAATTTATAGTTGAACATAGTGTTCTATAATTAATTTTTAATCATTCATTGGTCATTTAATATATTTCATTGTTTGTTATAGATTAATTTTATGTATTTATCTATAATTTAAGGAGGATTTTTTTTTCAATTTTGATGGATCCTTGAACAAGGTTAATTACATTTACTTCCAATTATTTTTCCAAATTTAGTTTAAGTATATTAACAATTAATTTAATGGTATGTTATAAAATGGTCTAAATGTATCCAAGAGTATCACCTTGGGGACCCCCTATTATCATTGATGAGTGGGTGATTGAACCCATAACCTCCTCATCTGATACAATAAGATTAATTAGGTCAAAATAAATAGTAAACATACTTTAAAAAAACTATTGATTTGTGTTGTCATTTTAATGGGGAAACCTAGTTTTGGAAAATTGACATTGGTTCAACTTATCATCAACTAACTTTTATGTTGCCAAATATCCTAAAGAACACTTTCATGAGAATGTATAACCACTATGAATATCTTATGTCATTATATTGAATAATTGACACTATGGAATTTTTATGGCCTTTATGTAATGTAGATTATACCTCTACATCAGTTTATGTATTATGATTCTCATGGTCATTATTATGTTTTAATCGAAGTCCATTGAGGAGCATGAGCATCATTCGATACTGTTAATGGATATCTTCAAAAATCACAACCTTAATGTGAAAATATCAAAGTGTGTTCTATTTATCTACGATGTAATTTTTTTTTTGAAATTTATATTTTGATCATTGAATATCTGTTCTTCATAGAAAGGTGATAATATTCAATTTATATGATGATCCATGAAATGATATTTATATGTGGATCTCATGACACTAGAAGAATAGTATTAGCGGGTTATGAAAGAAAAAAAATTATTTCCTCATCAATTACATCTATTATCATAAAGGGGTGAAATTCATGACTGATTCAATGCTTTTGAGATCAAATGGTGATTTGAATTATCATTTCATATCATATGATGTTTTAAACAATCATGAATCCATTCATAACTATGAGGATACATTAATATATCTTGTTATCATCTACATTATTTGTTAGTTGATGGCGATCATGTATTTTCCAAAGACGCACATCATATTTTGGAATATAATAAGATTTATCCCACTCTTAATTGGGAACATTCTACTATCATAAATTAGTTTATGGTATAGATATAGTACCATTTAAAATAGAATATTTTTACCTATTGAGACAAAAGGATTCTGAGTTATAAATTTAATCAGAATGAATTGAACCACAGTTGATGAATCTGTTCGAGTACATTCATATTTTTTCATTGGAGTATCCCACTCTCTTGTGAAGTGTATCATTATATCTAAAACTCTTACAAATAAATTTCATTCACAATCTATCCAAAAATTGATGGTAGTGTGGAATCTATTGGGGATATATGCACATTTTCATATGGATTCATAGGAATATGGTTTAAGGATGTTTCTGAACAGATTTTATTTTAACCAATGATATATAATCCAATTATTGATCAATTATTATAATATGTTGATTTCAAATGTAATAAAGAGTCACATTTTAATAGAGAGTACTTTATATAGTAGACTTTTTATTCTAATAGGGTTCTTGGCATTATGAATTAGTTATTCATCATCATTTCCCTCATAATAAAAGTGATGTAGAATTACCATAGTTTTTTTGAGAGAAATTCACCATATATAAATTAACATGTATCATGAAATGAGATATTTATTTGGGTGGTAATGAATAAATATTTATATTGAAGACTTTTTCTCTTTGTCAAATATACCAAAATATAAAAGGAATGTAAGAAAAGTACCATGGTTTAAATTTTTATTATCTAATTCTATTATGTAAATTTAATGTGGTTTCCATTTATTTAATTATTGAATTACCTTGTAATATCAATGGAATGAATTCCTTCTGCGTGATGATTAGTCAGTAGAATAAATGAATATTATTTATTCCAATTTTGAATGCCACCACGGTTAAGGAAACAAGGAAGTTTTTCTTGGGAGGAATTGTGAGGATATAAAGTGTAAAATATTTCTTAATCTCAAATATGGTTTACATGTTTACATCTAGATTCTATAAGGTTCACTATGATTAAATGGGGACTCAAGTTAGTTCATGTACATAATACCTCATCTGAACATATAGTCAGAAGGATAATAATTTTTCCAAATCTAATGGATACTCTCTATTAGTATGTATTTAATTTTAGTGGATCATGGGTTAGCCATCTATGTCTATATGATTTTTTATGTTACAGTAGTTATTAATATTCAATCAGAATGGATCCTTTGTAGTTTTTGTATGGTCTATTATGTATGTCAAAAGTTTTTTTGGTTGTAGGTGGGGAAATATTCTCTTATACGGCTATGTATTGTCTAGGGGAGGTTATATAAAATATTTAGGTAATATTTTTTATGATTCGTGATATATCAGAGTCAGCATACATATTATGATGATAATTAGTTCTTTCATTTTGAATTTTCTTATTTAGAAAATTTTTTCTCGAAACTATATCATTTACAAGGGAACTTTTGATATAGGACATGGGGAAACATGGGCCAAATATTTTTGACCAATTTTTTACCATGAATATAATCATAAATGTGGATTATCATGAGGAATTAAGGTCTCAGTTAGCATTGATACATGATTTGTTTTGTGTATCTCATCTTAAAAGTATCCCACAAATCTATCCCATGTTTGTATATAGGGGTACGCTTTATTGGAGCTATATATATAAGTGGTAGAAGAACCCATATAGATATTTGACTCCAATATATAGTTTCTATATTAATAATAAATTCTTTATGAAGAATTATTATAAAAAAAATTGATCATAATCCATGAGACATAGGTTCGAGAACAATTAGTGAGGGAACAGTGGAATCAACACATCACTGATTGTAAAAATTCATCAAATATTTCTACGGATTGGATTTCCTATGGTGGGAATTATTTTAATGTAAATATTCATTTAAATCCCAATTTTCATTTTTAATTATTTATAAAAAGTGTAATGATGATGGTTGTGATTTATCTCTTATTTTATTGGATACTAGACCATGATTATTGACAAAGGTGTCCTTTTCACCTCTATTTGATGCCATAGATTGGTTGGTGGAATTATATAGAGAAAAACAACTTTTGAAAGGAATTATTAGGCTATTATAATTCACCTAGCTAGTTAGGTTTTGTGGAAATGACTAGAAAAATATTCTATATAAACTTTTTTTTCTGGTGGGACTCAATTTTCCCACTTGTTGGATGAGTAGTAGAGAACACATTTCTTTAATATACTTCATCCATAAAATGGGCCACCACTGGTTGGCCAGAGGATTTGACCTGGTTCATTTAAGTAATGTTAGTGTTATATTTTTATGCCACTGAATATCTGTAATATTTTTTATTCTAAATCCCCAACCCTAATTAAACCATGGTGGTTGAAATGGATTTAATTTAATGTCCTTAGCTACATTGATCATATGTATTTATCATTTTAACATCCTAGGAAAATAAATAATAAAACATTTTCATATTTATTAATATATAATAATTAAATATTAATTTTACTTTAAAGGGGTTGCTATGTTCGATAGAATACCAGATACACAACAAAGAGTTTCTTTGAAATCTTACGTTGCACACTAGTAATAAAATAATATTATTTTAAATGGTAGTTAACACATAGTCGCTGTATTGGAGAGAATGAATAGGAATAAGTAAAATATGATTATATATGTTTGTTAATTGTTTTACATTTATCTAATAAAGGATAAAGGCTTAAAATATGAATAGAATTCAATTTTAGGTATAGATACTCTAATATTCACTAAAAGGTCGAACTATCACATTTTGATAGAGAACCCTCTTTAAATATAGTTTTGGTCACTCTTATACATTATCTTGGACCAAATAAAATTCTTCTTTAGAATCGAGACATCAAAATTTACTTTGTGTAAAATTTTGGTATTTTTCCGATAGAGTTCATTTTTTTAACGAATCGTGAAAAATGTTGAATTTTAATTCAAAACCTCATTTTAATCTAATTTATTTATATGATTATATTATCTTCTGATTTTTTTAAAGTGAAATTAGAATATATTTTTACCATTTAATCCAATAGTGGTCATTGGAATTAATTTCACTTTGAAATTGGACTTAAACTAGTGTCAATCTTTTGATAGATATTGTTTCATAAAAACACGCTATTTTTCATGACAGTGGGAATTAATTTTTAACTTATTTAATGTAACATATATGATTTGAATTTTGTAAAATAGAAATCATTTTTTAATTCGTAATATCAAATATATATTAGGGTGATGTTTTGGTATTTTTCTGAAAAACTTCAATTTTTGATGAATAGTGAAACCACTAAGTGGTACGTAAAAAACTGATTTTTTTGTTTAAATGAAATTTTATCGCCTCTATGTTTTGAATTTAAAAAATCTGACATACATGGTTGTAATTAAGAAGTAAAATTTTGTTCAATGGGATTAAAATAACTTTTGTTGAATAGTGACTTTTATGTTTTTAATCGCGTTTAGAGGTAATTAGTGTAATTTAAGGTAAAAATATGTTTTAATAATATTAAATGACCTTGAAACATGGCCTAAACTTATTGTATGTGTCATAGGCGACCAAGACAATCAATGGGTCAACTTGGGGACCCCATTGAGCCACTTTGGTAGGAAAATGGCATTAATAACTTTTTATATAATGTTAAAAAAATTGTCACAAACATGTGTTGTTTTACTAAATCAATTTTTAAATTGGGTTATACAAGTCATATATTTGACTATAAATATTAATTATAAATCTAAAAAGTTTTCCTACATCATAATATTTTTTTATAATTTTTAGACATTATATAAATTAAATTATTTATGACACCATGATGATGCAATAATTACCTCATTATTTAACGATTTAAATAAAATGAATAGATAATTTAAAATATAAGACCTAAACTTGTCAAAAACCTATTTTATGGGTGTATTTTGTACTCTAATCACCATATCCTCGAAATATATAATTTTTGGATCTTTAAAATCCAAAAAGCATTATATAATAAAGTAACATTTTATAACATTCAAGAGTGCCCCTCCTCTCCTCTTATAAAAGGCCCCCACCTCTACCACCTTATCGACACCTCTCAAGCCATTGGCTCGGCCAACACCTGCCCATTTTGTCTATCCACAACCCTCTATTACTCCTAGAAGCCTCACCATGGGCGGAAGTCTTTCCATGGAAGCCTTTGAGGTCAAATCATAAAGAGTTACCCGATTAAAAGGTAGTGTCTTCTATTATGTTCTTATATTTTAATTTTCTTCTCCAACCCCCTAAAACTATTTTTATTCCATTATTTTGTAACAAAACCAGTATCTCAAATATACTAGGATGTTGTTATGAGAAGGATTAGATCTACAACTACACACACCTTCAGCAAATGGTTAAAGAACATACTGTTTCTCTGGTTGGTGATTTTCTGCCTCACAAAATGATGATTGTTCAATCTTCTTTTAAGACCATTCATAGTAGACATTAATATGTCACTATATTTATATATGATATATATTATGTTTATGTTTTTTTATTATTTTTTATTTTTCAATTGTTGCATACCTTTATGGTTTCCATTGTGGGTAAACACGATAATTTCATTTTAGGAAGTGCAGACTATCGACCCCTCAAAGTGATTGTAGAGACCCGAAGCCTAACGTACATGAACATTACATTACTTTTGCAGAATACTTAATACATAACAAAAATACACACACAAGGATCGTAATAGTTTAGTGTCTTTGGAAACTCGGAACGTAATCTTCTAATCCTGGTGAAAGATCTTCAAAATCTCCCATAAAGATCTTCCTTTTTTTACCTAAAACCTTTCTTTATATCCTTGGGAAAAGAAAACATAAAAGGGTGAGCTCAAATGCTCAGTAAGGGTAAACAAAAGAAATATCAATCACATAATTTTCATAATAACATAACATTTTTGGAAATCTTAACCTGCAAAAGAGAGCATAATTTCATAACATGGGATAAATCATAGTAGTGAAAATGAAACCATAACTTAAAACATTACTCATTGTGGCATACACACATAATCATAGAGAAGCATTTCTTGTTAGTCAAGACTCATTGCCAAGACTATCTTAGTGGACAAAGTCCCTTTCTGAATCGAGTAATCCACGTTTCAGTCCTGTTTCACTGAACCGGTATAACCTACCATTCCAGCCATGTCTATCTCATGAGATATGAAATCATTACCCAATGCATTGGAGGGAGATATAGGTCCCACCCATCTCTTAATGAATCCTTTCTTATGTGTGCCACAAAATCATAAATCATACATCATTGCATAACCCATGTAATAAAAATGGGATTCTTAAACAACATGACATCATAAAACCATTCATATAAGATAAAGGAATTCATAAACATAATTCCATCACAAAATAGTCAAATCAATGTAAAAATATGGATAGAAACAGAACCCTTTATTATCTTATATGGAAAATAATTTTGATAAAACACTTGAATTGAATTCTTGAGGAAAATATCCTTTCTTCTTCAAAATCAATTTCTTTTCACAAAACATCATGCAATTTTAAAAGAAAGAGATTTTATTGAAAATAGTCATGAAATCTTTTAGAGGAAGCTTCATGAAAATAAGGCTTTATAAAACAGTATAAATCCGTTCGTGCCGTATAAGTTAAAAAAAACATTCTTCGTACTTTTGTCGGAAAAGTCAAAAAGTACCTCGTATAAAAAAAACGACAAAAGATTCCTTTCATATCTTTTACTAAAAACTCACCGAAGGGTAAAATTTGGATTTAAACAATTGTAGTTGGATGGAAATAATATTACATATTGAGGGAACATGGATGTGGATGATAAAATACACCCCAGTAAATACTTACGAATAAACAATCTCGGATAAAAATGAGATTGTGATATTTCCCTTACCTTAGGTCCGATTTGCTTTGTTCGTGTCCGAAGCTCCTGTATAATGGTTTAAATAATGTTATTGACTTATTCCAGAATCATACATATTGATATGAGATCATATATGGTCATATTATTAGCTTCTTGTTAGTAATATTTCATTGTTACTTGTTACTCGGGTCTTTATAACTTTTTGTTCTTATGCGTGTTTTGTCGAATAAATTCTTATTCTTATATTTAGGTTATAGATAATTCATTTCCAGAATGGTATTAGTGTAGTATATACCATATTCATTCATTCAATTCATTTATACAATCATTATGAAATGAAGATCATGTAGAACGAGTCGCATCACATCGTGGAGACGGTATTCCGTACGTACGCACGAGTGATGATATCGTTCCTATGATCATGGAATTGTATTGGAGTTTATATATATATTATTTCAGTATCAATATTACTTAATAATAATCATATATAGTTACTCATTACACCATTATACCCATCCTTGTAAGGTGATGGTGGAAAATAGATTACACCACGGCGTGGAGACGGTATTCCGTACGTACGCACGCGCGGTGATTTCATTTTTCCGTAGGATGGATAGAAGGTGAATTAGGGTTGTTTCATATTTATAATAACATATCAGTATGTAAGTAATACTGATGTTATTACTTTATCATGAAACAACTGAAGAAGAAGAAGTTGAAGAAGAAAGAAATTGAAAAGATCGGTAATGGATATTACCTCTTCTTTGGAACGCCTTTTTGAATCCTCCACTTAAGGAACTAAGATTGGTCTTTGGAGAAGACCAGGACCTCTAGGATTATTCTAGGGAAGTGGAGAAGGAAAAATGGCAGGGGTTTGCCGAGCTTGAGTGCTCAAATTGGTGTGAGGAGGAGGGGGAGGAGGTGCCCTTTTATAAGGGAGGAGAGGGGCACCTTAGGAATATCTCAAAATATTATTTTATATTAAAGTCAAAATCGGTTTATAATGGTTCCAAAGGGTCTTATTTCGAATATAAAGTGGGGATGGGTCGAAATAATATCAACCAATAGGATTTAGACAAGTTTAGGGTATTATTTTAACCTTATCAATTAGATTTAACTCTATGTTAAATAATTTAACTTTTACCTTGTCTTTTTGTTTTCTTTCACTATATGGTTAATAAACTTACTATAACATGCCAAACGAACCCCAAATTGTATATTATTAATACATATATCCTTATTTAAGTCATTTGGCCGAACCTTAGATTTTTAGGAATAAAATAACAATTAATAATATAATATTTGATTTAAAAACTATTTTGTGTCAATTTTGACACTATTTGATATATGATTTTTGTGAAAGTCATAACAGAATTATATGTTCGAACCAAGTTTATTAAATCAACACTAATATATCATAGTAACCTAGAAAATTAGTGGAATTCATAAAAAGTCTCAAATTACATTTATTTTGGTATTTATATTATCAATTTTGTCAATATTTCATTAATAAGATAATTACTGCATCATCTTTGTGTCATAAATAAATTAAATTATTTGATGTCTAAAAATTACAAATAAAATACCATCATGTAGGAAATCTTTTTAGCTTTCTAATGAATATTTACAATCGAATTTATCTTATGTATAACCCTATATTAAAAATCATTTACTTATTAAACTTTGATTTTAACTATTTTAACCCTTCTTTAAATAAATTAATAATAAATGTCCTAATCTAATCCAAGTGGGCCTAAATGGTCATATTTTATTCCTAAGTTTGTTTTTGGTCGAATTACACTTGTCCAATAGAATTAGGACATGTGTTAGGGTAATATTAATATCATATTTACCCTTAGTTACCTTATTTACTATTAACCGCGGTAAAAATAGTAAAAAGTTACTATTCACCAAAAAATTATTTTCATCTCATTGAACCACATTTTAGTCCTTGATATTAACCGTGTCTCTCGGATTTTTGAAATTCCATTCACAGAAGCGGTAAAATTAAGTTTTATGCAAAATTCAGTTTTTTAACCTACCACTTAGTGGTTTCACTATTCATCAAAAATTGAAAGTTTTCAGAAAAATACCAAAATTTCACCCTAGGCTAATTTCGATATTCTAAGTCCAAAAATGAAGTCCATTTTGAAAAATAAAATTTATAAAATTTCAAAAAGTGGTTATTACTATTCATAACGGCTAGTTTTAATAGCATATTGTTGTTTAGTGAAACTCGGTATTGCGTACGACGCAAGCTATCGAGGAAGGTCGCGATTGCGTGTAAAGAAAGTCAAGCAAGTGTTGCGTAGAAAAAGATTCCTTTGATAATTTATATAACATAAAAGTCTCGGGTGTTACATTCTACCCCCCTTAAAAAGAATTTCTCCCTCGAAATTCATCACTTTGTAACAAATAGATGAGGATACTTCTCCCTCATCATATCCTCAAGCTCCCATGTAGTTTCTTCAAGTTGGTGGTTCCTCCATAAAACTTTCACCAAGCGAGTGGTCTTGTTTCGTAGGACTTTTTCGCTACGATCCAGAATCTCTATCGGCTGTTCTTCATAAGAAAGATCTTGCTCCAGCGGTACAACTTCTGAGCTGAGTACATGTGAAGGATCTGGTATGTACTTTCTCAGGAGAGATACGTGGAACACATCGTGAACTTGAGAGAGATTCGGTGGAAGCGCCAATCGGTAAGCTACCTTCCCAACACGATCCAGTATTTCAAAAGGACCGATATATCTAGGGCTCAACTTCCCCTTCTTTCCAAATCTCATAACCCTCTTCCAGGGAGATATTCGTAAGAACACTTTATCGCCCACTTCAAACTCTAGGTCTTTTCTTCGGTTGTCGGCATAACTTTTCTGTCGACTTTGAGCTGCTCTTATGTGTTGTTGAATAGATCTAACCTTTTCTGCCATTTCATCAACAAGATCAGGTCCTAATAGCTTTCTTTCCCCAACTTCATCCCAGCAAGTTGGAGTCCTGCATTTCTTTCCATAGAGAGCTTCATAAGGAGCCATCTGAATACTGGAGTGAAAGCTATTATTATAAGAAAATTCCACCAAAGGTAGGTGTTGATCCCAACCTCCTTTGAAATCCATAGAGCAAGCTCTCAACATATCTTCTAGGGTTTGAATTGTTCTCTCAGACTGACCGTCTGTCTGGGGATGATAAGCAGTGCTGAAACTCAACTCTGTATCCAGAGTATGCTGAAGACTTCGCCAGAACTTCGAGGTAAATCTCGGATCTCGATCAGATATAATAGAAAGTGGTACTCCATGAAATCTTACCACTTCCTTTACATATATCCTGGCAAGCTGATCTAGAGAGAAATCCTCTCTAATAGCAATGAAGTGTGCAGACTTTGTAAGACGATCAACTATGACCCAGATAGCATTATTGCCTTTGGATGTTTTAGGAAGTCCTGTGACAAAGTCCATAGTGATGTTTTCCCATTTCCATTCGGGTATGGGTAATGGTTGTAACATCCCCTTAGACTTCTGTCTCTCAGCTTTAACTTGTTGACAAACCAAGCATCGAGAGACATATTCAGCAACATCTCTTTTCATGCCATCCCACCATAAGTACTCTTTCAGGTCCCTATACATCTTCGTGCTTCCAGGATGAATAGAAAATGATGAACTATGAGCCTCATCCAGCAGCTCATTCTTTAATTCGGGGATGGGAGGAACGCAAACACGATTCCTGAACTTTATTATCCCATCACAATCAAGGTTGAATTCAGGAACATTTCTCACCTTCTTTTGTAACTCGACATCTTCTTTCTGTGCCTCTTTAATCTTCACATGTATAGATGGTTGAACATTCATTTGAGAAAGATAAGATTTTTCCCCTTCCATTATAATTCCAAGATCCATCCTTTGTAAATCCATAAATATTGGATCTTTTGTGATCCTCATCATGGATAAACTAGCATGGTCTTGTAGACTTAATGCATCTGCCACCTTGTTTGCTTTCCCAGGGTGGTAATGGATTGAGCAGTCATAATCCTTAATCAGCTCCAACCATCTTCTTTGGCGCATATTCAACTCCTTTTGTGTGAAAATATACTTTAAACTTTTATGATCAGTATAAATATCACACCTTTCACCATAAAGGTAATGCCTCCAAATCTTTAATGCAAAGATTACCGCAGCCAACTCCAAATCATGTGTTGGGTAATTTTGCTCATGGATTTTCAACTGTCGTGAGGCATAAGCTATCACCATATCATTTTGCATAAGAACACACCCCAATCCCTTCTTGGATGCATCACTGTAGATCACAAACCTTTCTCCACTACAAGGCAGTGTGAGCACAGGTGCACTGGATAACCTTCTTTTCAACTCCTTGAAATTCTCTTCACATTCCTCTGTCCAGACAAACTTAACTCCTTTCCGAGTCAACTTGGTGAGTGGATTAGATAATCGTGAAAAATCTTTTAAAAAACGTCGATAATATCCAGCCAAACCAAGAAAACTTCGGATCTCAGTTACTGTTGTTGGTCTTGACCATCTTTCGATAACCTCTGTTTTTGCTGGATCCACAGATATCCCCTCTTTTGAGATTATATGACCCAAAAATGCAACTTTTTGAAGCCAAAATTCACACTTGGTAAATTTGGCATAAAGCTTCTCCTTTCTCAGGGTCTTCAATATAATTCTCAAGTGATCTTCATGTTCTTCCTTGCTCTTTGAATAGACAAGAATATCGTCTATAAAGACTACCACAAATTGATCAAGATAGTCTCTAAAGACTCTATTCATTAGATCCATGAAGATAGCAGGGGCATTAGTAAGACCAAATGGCATCACTATAAATTCATAGTGTCCATACCTTGTACGGAAAGCCGTCTTTGGTATATACTCCCTTTTGACCCTTAATTGATGATACCCTGAACGAAGATCCATCTTGGAAAAGTATTGAGCTCCGCGTAGTTGGTCAAATAAGTCATCAATGCGTGGGAGAGGATATTTGTTCTGGATAGTGATCTTGTTAAGTTCTCGATAATCAATGCAGAGTCTCATTGATCGATCTTTCTTCTTAACAAATAGAACAGGTGCTCCCCAAGGTGACGCACTAGGGCGTATGAATCCCTTATCAAGATTCTCTTGGAGTTGCTTCTTCAATTCCTGCAACTCAATTGGGGCCATTCTATAAGGTGTCTTTGAAATAGGCAAAGCACCCGGTACGAGTTCTATTGAAAACTCAACTTCACGATTTGGTGGAAGACCCGGCAATTCCTCCGGAAAGACATCATCAAACTCCCGTACAATGGGCATATTCTTAATCGTGAGTTTCTCACCAACCATTTGAGATAAATAACCTTCATTTAGTGGGATCAATACCCATAAGATGGAAGAAATTTCCACTGGAAGGTTATGTTCATCCTTGCATTGGTATACGATCGTAGATTGATCTGGAGTATGAAATGTGACTTCCCTTCTTTGGCAATTGATATGAGCTCCATGTAGAGAAAGCCAATCCATGCCATGAATCACATCAAATTCCACTAAAGGAAGGATCACAAGATTTGCAGGAAGCACTTTCCCACAAACTTCGATCGGAGAAGAATTATAAACTTCTGATGCGATTGATGTGCCATTAGGTGTTGTCACATCTAACTCAACATCTAATTGTTGAGGTAATACGGTGATACCCTTAGAAAATTTTTCAGAAATAAAAGAGTGGGTGGATCCAGAATCAAATAAAACATTTGCTACTTTAGAGTGGATGGTAAGTGTACCTTTCACCACATCGTTATCGTACTCCACATCGCTGATAGAAATTGCATGTGACTTTCCTTTGTCTTTAGACTTAAGATTTTGTTGACGTCGACCATCATCATCAACCCTTGGATTTGGGCATTGATTGGCATAATGCCCCATCTCCTTGCACTTGAAACATTGAAGTGTAGTAGGTTCATTCTGTGTATCCCTTCCTTTGTTTGCATCATTAGACATCTTCTTCCCATTATCACGGCATTCAAATGCCCGATGACCTTCTTTTCCACATTTAAAACATTTACTTGTCCCTTTAAGACAACTCCCTCCATGTTTCTTTCCACACTTTGAGCATAAGGGAAAGTTCATCTTCTTTTCCGTGTGCTCTTTAGATTTTTCTTTGAATTCCATCTTCCTCTTCTTATCAAACCCATGTGACTGATGGGTTACTCCAATCTCCATCTCGACTTTGAGAGCACATCGAACGATTTCCTCGTAGCTATTGAAGTCCCTTATGGATAACGCCCTTCGAAGACTTGGTTTTAAGCCACTAAAGAATCGATCGATCTTACTCTCAGGTTGGATAATAATACCAGAAGCGTACCTTGCAAGTCTTGTAAAATTTGCTTCATAGGTACTAACAGATTCATCATCCCTTTGCTTCAGTTCAAGGAACTCTTTCTCCATCTTTGTTCGGAGAATACGAGGGAAGTACTTATTGAAAAATAAGTTCTTGAACTCGTCCCATTCCATAGACTCAATTTCATCCCTTTGCCTCGTATTCTTAACAAGATTCCACCATTGATCAGCATCTCCTTCCAAACGATACACTGCTAGGATGACTTTATCATGCTCAGAACATTGAAGAACTGAAAATATCTTTTCAGTAGTACTAATCCATTGTTCAGCAACTAATGGATCAGTAGACCCGCAGAAAGATGGTGGACGCTGCCTCATGAAGGATTCAACAGAATGTTGCTCCCTCCTTTGCTCGTTTGGAAATCCTGCATGATTCATAGCTTGAGAAAGTTGTGTGAGCATGGCTACAAGATTTTGCATTCCAGCTCCCATATCGTTTGGTTGCTCAGGGGGACAATCATTGCATTGCCCATCGCATTCCGCATTAACACGGTTCCTTCGGGTTCCAGCCATTGACTAAAACCAAGAAGAATAGTGTGAGCAACACTAATTATAATAGGAAACCACATAATTCAAGAATAAAATTTTCATGCTTAAGGTCTTATCCTAGGTTATTCAAGGCCATTTCTAAAACACTAAGATTGTGTTCTATGCTTAGACTTATCCTTAGGGGCATCCCTAGACATACCTTAGAAATATCTCTAGGGATCTTACTAACGTTTTCGCGTCCTAGTTTCCAAAGGTTGACTAAACCTTTCCTCTGATACCAACTGTAGAGACCCGAAGCCTAACGTACATGAACATTACATTACTTTTGCGGAATACTTAATACATAACAAAAATACACACACAAGGATCGTAATAGTTTAGTGTCTTTGGAAACTCGGAACGTAATCTTCTAATCCTGGTGAAAGATCTTCAAAATCTCCCATAAAGATCTTCCTTTTTTTTACCTAAAACCTTTCTTTATATCCTTGGGAAAAGAAAACATAAAAGGGTGAGCTCAAATGCTCAGTAAGGGTAAACAAAAGAAATATCAATCACATAATTTTCATAATAACATAACATTTTTGGAAATCTTAACCTGCAAAAGAGAGCATAATTTCATAACATGGGATAAATCATAGTAGTGAAAATGAAACCATAACTTAAAACATTACTCATTGTGGCATACACACATAATCATAGAGAAGCATTTCTTGTTAGTCAAGACTCATTGCCAAGACTATCTTAGTGGACAAAGTACCTTTCTGAATCGAGTAATCCTCGTTTCAGTCCTGTTTCACTGAACCGGTATAACCTACCATTCCAGCCATGTCTATCTCATGAGATATGAAATCTTTACCCAATGCATTGGAGGGAGATATAGGTCCCACCCATCTCTTAATGAATCCTTTCTTATGTGTGCCACAAAATCATAAATCATACATCATTGCATAACCCATGTAATAAAAATGGGATTCTTAAACAACATGACATCATAAAACCATTCATATAAGATAAAGGAATTCATAAACATAATTCCATCACAAAATAGTCAAATCAATGTAAAAATATGGATAGAAACAGAACCCTTTATTATCTTATATGGAAAATAATTTTGATAAAACACTTGAATTGAATTCTTGAGGAAAATATCCTTTCTTCTTCAAAATCAATTTCTTTTCACAAAACATCATGCAATTTTAAAAGAAAGAGATTTTATTGAAAATAGTCATGAAATCTTTTAGAGGAAGCTTCATGAAAATAAGGCTTTATAAAACAGTATAAATCCGTTCGTGCCGTATAAGTTAAAAAAAACATTCTTCGTACTTTTGTCGGAAAAGTCAAAAAGTACCTCGTATAAAAAAAACGACAAAAGATTCCTTTCATATCTTTTACTAAAAACTCACCGAAGGGTAAAATTTGGATTTAAACAATTGTAGGTGGATGGAAATAATATTACATATTGAGGGAACATGGATGTGGATGATAAAATACACCCCAGTAAATACTTACGAATAAACAATCTCGGATAAAAATGAGATTGTGATATTTCCCTTACCTTAGGTCCGATTTGCTTTGTTCGTGTCCGAAGCTCCTGTATAATGGTTTAAATAATGTTATTGACTTATTCCAGAATCATACATATTGATATGAGATCATATATGGTCATATTATTAGCTTCTTGTTAGTAATATTTCATTGTTACTTGTTACTCGGGTCTTTATATCTTTTTGTTCTTATGCGTGTTTTGTCGAATAAATTCTTATTCTTATATTTAGGTTATAGATAATTCATTTCCATAATGTTATTAGTGTAGTATATACCATATTCATTCATTCAATTCATTTATACAATCATTATGAAATGAAGATCATGTAGAACGAGTCGCATCACATCATGGAGACGGTATTCCGTACGTACGCACGAGTGATGATATCGTTCCTATGATCGTGGAATTGTATTGGAGTTTATATATATATTATTTCAGTATCAATATTAATTAATAATAATCATATATAGTTACTCATTACACCATTATACCCATCCTTGTAAGGTGATGGTGGAAAATAGATTACACCACGGCGTGGAGACGGTATTCCGTACGTACGCACGCGCGGTGATTTCATTTTTCCGTAGGATGGATAGAAGGTGAATTAGGTTTGTTTCATATTTATAATAACATATCAGTATGTAAGTAATACTGATGTTATTACTTTATCCTGAAACAACTGAAGAAGAAGAAGTTGAAGAAGAAAGAAATTGAAAAGATCGGTAATGGATATTACCTCTTCTTTGGAACGCCTTTTTGAATCCTCCACTTAAGGAACTAAGATTGGTCTTTGGAGAAGACCAGGACCTCTAGGATTATTCTAGGGAAGTGGAGAAGGGAAAATGGCAGGGGTTGGCCGAGCTTGAGTGCTCAAATTGGTGTGAGGAGGAGGGGGAGGAGGTGCCCTTTTATAAGGGAGGAGAGGGGCACCTTAGGAATATCTCAAAATATTATTTTATATTAAAGTCAAAATCGGTTTATAATGGTTCCAAAGGGTCTTATTTCGAATATAAAGTGGGGATGGGTCGAAATCCTATCAACCAATAGGATTTAGACAAGTTTAGGGTATTATTTTAACCTTATCAATTAGATTTAACTCTATGTTAAATAATTTAACTTTTACCTTGTCTTTTTGTTTTCTTTCACTATATGGTTAATAAACTTACTATAACATGCCAAACGAACCCCAAATTGTATATTATTAATACATATATCCTTATTTAAGTCATTTGGCCGAACCTTAGATTTTTAGGAATAAAATAACAATTAATAATATAATATTTGATTTAAAAACTATTTTGTGTCAATTTTGACACTATTTGATATATGATTTTTGTGAAAGTCATAACAGAATTATATGTTCGAACCAAGTTGATTAAATCAACACTAATATATCATAGTAACCTAGAAAATTAGTGGAATTCATAAAAAGTCTCAAATTACATTTATTTTGGTATTTATATTATCAATTTTGTCAATATTTCATTAATAAGATAATTACTGCATCATCTTTGTGTCATAAATAAATTAACTTATTTGATGTCTAAAAATTACAAATAAAATACCATAATGTAGGAAATCTTTTTAGATTTCTAATGAATATTTACAATCGAATTTATCTTATGTATAACCCTATATTAAAAATCATTTACTTATTAAACTTTGATTTTAACTATTTTAACCCTTCTTTAAATAAATTAATAATAAATGTCCTAATCTAATCCAAGTGGGCCTAAATGGTCATATTTTATTCCTAAGTTTGTTTTTGGTCGAATTACACTTGTCCAATATAATTAGGACATGTGTTAGGGTAATATTAATATCATATTTACCCTTAGTTACCTTATTTACTATTAACCGCGGTAAAAATAGTAAAAAGTTACTATTCACCAAAAAATTATTTTCATCTCATTGAACCACATTTTAGTCCTTGATATTAACCGTGTCTCTCGGATTTTTGAAATTCCATTCACAGAAGCGGTAAAATTATGTTTTATGCAAAATTCAGTTTTTTAACCTACCACTTAGTGGTTTCACTATTCATCAAAAATTGAAAGTTTTCAGAAAAATACCAAAATTTCACCCTAGGCTAATTTCGATATTCTAAGTCCAAAAATGAAGTCCATTTTGAAAAATAAAATTTATAAAATTTCAAAAAGTGGTTATTACTATTCATAACGGCTAGTTTTAATAGCATATTGTTGTTTAGTGAAACTCGGTATTGCGTACGACGCAAGCTATCGAGGAAGGTCGCGATTGCGTGTAAAGCAAGTCAAGCAAGTGTTGCGTAGAAAAAGATTCCTTTGATAATTTATATAACATAAAAGTCTCGGGTGTTACAGTGATGTGATTCGTTAATGCCATATGTGGGATGTATAAAGGATGGATTTAATGTTATTATATATTATTTTATACTGGAATTATAATATACCCTTATATCATTATGATTTCACAACATTAAATATGAAATAGATATGAAAGTAGTGTTCATGCGTATGTACGGCTAACCATCTCCATGAACGGTGCATTTCATTTCATACATCTAAATGTTATGTACTATGGTAAATACAAGTATATGCAATATATATATATATGATATATATTATATCCAAATCATGAATATCATTATGGATATAACGAACCATTGACCACATAAACAACATGTAATTGTAAGAAGTCCATTTTTGACTTAAGTACCAAATATTGACAAAAGGAACTTTATGAAATTAAATGATTACATAATGTTTATAACATGGAAATAAGTTATATAAAAATAATAATAAACTTGAAAAAGTTTCTTAAGAAAGTATAAATTAAATTTAGTTTATTATTCAGGAGATTAAAGACTAATCGAGTCACATCAGACACGAGTTAAGGAACTTCGTCTCAATCTCCTTTCATTGAGGCATATTTTGTTCTAATACAAGGCTTTCTTTTATATGATGTATAAACCCCTTTGAATTTTAATTTTATACAAATGGAATCGTTTTCTACAAAGTGTTTTTCAAAATGACAAAAAGGAATGTTTCTTTTAATGTACGTGGTGAAAACGACCTTTTCCACCACCACGAGTATTAATTTGTATTTGGCTTTCTCAACAAGACATGATGTTTTTTTAAATGAAATAAATAACATATACTCTTTTATGTAATTTGGTATTGAAAATGGTTTTTATAATGGATTTGTTATGTCAATATATTTAAGTGATATATTGTGTTTGAAATGTGGAAATTTTTTCTTTCCATTATGTTTGTTTTATGTCTTATGATTTTATAATGGTACTTGGACATTTGAAGGGTGGTTACATGATAAACCATATGACGGGAGATGTCGTGAATACCAGGACGAGTGGTTATGTTATAACCTCCAATGCATTGGGTATGGAAGTCAGCCGTATAGTTATTCCATTAAGTGATATGTGTGGAAGTACACCGCATGGTTATTCCATTTAAGTATGTTTATATCCCAAGTTACCTTAATATGTTATGTGTTCTTTTTATTGGTTTTACGGTAATCTTTTTGATACAAAAGGGTAATTGATGATATTTTATTCAGTGAAGAGTAATTACTACTCCATAAAGGTGAAAAGTATTACTTTCATAAAGTATTCATGGTTTACTTGTTCTCCTTCTTTGTGTATCCCTTACTGAGCTTTTTATGCTCACCCCAGGTTTTTTTTGAAATGTTTTTCACAGGACATAATGTGGAATAGGGTCAAGGATGAGATCAAGTAAATGTCATGCTTTCATAAACATGGAACTAGAAATGCCCATTTTTTTAGAGATAGTTTTTTGAAAAAATGAAACATTGTAAAAGTATCTACTGTGTAATATTTTGAGATGTAATAGTTATGATCAAATTCTCTAAAACTCTAAACCTGAAATGATCTTCAATGGGAATTATTCATTTAATTCAATATAAAGTAATGGTTAAGGCCGATGCCTTATAGTTGGTATCAATGATCGGTTTAGACAACATTAGGAGTTAGAAAATTGTTAAATTATAAATTAAATTATGGTATGATTGAAATGATATAGCATATAAATACTACAATGCTTCATCGCCTAATATATTTCTATGTTTAGAATGGTTTTCCGCAGAGAAAACAAGGCATCTATGTTTGGACGACATCAGGAGGAAGTCAACCTTCCAAATCAGCAACCTGAGATGGTCAGAATTGGAACTGAATAGTTTATTGCAGTGATGGAACAATTGACTCAGGCTATAAATGGGGGTGGTATCCATGCACGAGATCAGCTAGATCAACCATATAGGAACATGTCAGTGGTGGAACATTTCATGAGGCAACATCCCCCATCAATCAGAGGATAATCTGACCCTGTGCTAGCTGAAGGGCGGCTTAAAGAATTGGAGAAGATTTTTGATGTTATGGGGTGTTCAGAACATCAAAGGTTAGTCTTTCTATTTACTGTTTTGAAGGTTAAGTAGATCAATGGTCATCGATGATGAAAAATATCAGGGATAGTGATGAGATTGATGATCTTCACTAGGACGAATTCAAAGTTATGTTTCATGAGAAATATTTTCCTAAGGTGGTTCGTCTTAGGATGGAAAAACAATTCCTATAATTGAGGTAGAAGTATGAATCAGTGGTTTCTTATGAAGCAATGTTCAGTCGACTGACATGGTATGCTCCAAACATCATACGAGACCATGATAGTAAAATCAACCATTTTTACTCGGGGTTAAACCCAAAGTATCTAAGGGATTTAACTTATCATGAGTTCAAAAGTTATGAAAAACTTTTTCAACGTGCGGAGAAGGTGGAAATGGAGTTTGCTGATGATCATGTGTTCTTTGACAAACAACAGAATAAGAGGTCCAGTTGGCAGGCAAAGGGGAAGTATTCATCAATGAAACAGGGAGGTAAGAAACCCAAATATCTATCCTGTGAGAAGTGTGGTAAAATGCATCCTGGAGAATGTTTATCCAAATCTGCAAAGTGCTTTCAGTGTGGTATGTTAGGTTATATTTCTCGTAACTGTATGGAAGATGATCAAGAAGGAAATGAAAATCCAGTAGTAATATGTTTTAAGTGTAATGAAATGGTTCATTATGCAAATGAGTGTCTAACGAAGAACTAAACTATGGGAAAGAAGTCAGACTACAAGTAGAAAGGGGTGGTTAAATCCTTTGCAACTAATTCAGCATATGGTGGGCCATCGAATGAAGTAGTATCAGGTACACTGTTTGTTTGTTCAGATTATGTGAATGTGTTGTTTGATTCAGGGTCTACACATTCATTCATTTCTGAGAATTTTTCTATTAAATTGGGAATTCCATCTCAAGATATGAATTCCTAACATATGGTAAAAACATCCAGAGGAAACATTGAGACAAAAAGATATTATAAGAACCTTCCTATCCTTGTGTGTGGAATGAATATACCTGCAAACATTATTGTTTTGCCTCTAGTAGAGTTTAATGTTATTTTGGGAATGGATTGGCTTTCTGTTTATCATGCTAAGATTGACTGTAGAGCTAAAATTGTTTCTTTTCAGAAGGATTTTTAGTTTTTGTACACGAATGAACCCTTGATTTTGATAACATATCAGGAAGTTGAGAAACATGTAAATGATATAAATGAATGTTATCTTGAACATATTGTTTAAAATAAAGTAACTGTTCATATTAATGATATGCCAATGGTAAATGAGTATCTTGATGTTTTTTCTGATGAGTTGCCTGGTATTATTCACGATCGGAAAGTTGAATTTACGGTTGAATTAGTTCCTGATTCTAAGGCAATTTCAAAACCCCCTTATCGAATGACTCAAGTTGAACTTTTAGAGTTAACGATGCAATTGCAGGAGTTATTAGATAAAGGTTTCATTCGACCTAGAACATCACCATGGGGTGATCCTGTCTTGTTTGTTAAAAATAAAGATGGTTCAATGAGACTTTTCATTGATTATAGAGCCTTGAATAATATCACTTTTAAGAACAAGTATCCTTTTCCACATATTGATGATTTGTTTGATCAGCTACAGGGAGCTCAATATTTTTCGAAGATTGACTTGAGGTCAGGGTACCATCTGTTGAAAGTAAAAGTAGTAGATGTTCCGAAGACTGTGTTTCATACTAGATATGGCCATTATGAATTTTTAGATATGCATTTTGGGTTAACCAATGCACTTTCTGTATTAATGGACCTTATGAATATAATTTTCCATGAGTTCATGGATAATTTTGTTTTTGTTTTCATTGATGATATTTTGGTGTTTTCTAAAAGTAAAGAGGGCATGAATGTCATTTAAGGGTTATCTTGAAAACTTTAAAAGAAAAGAAACTGTATGGAAAATTTAGAAAGTGTGAGTTTTGGTTACAACGAATTTATTTACTTGGTTACACTGTTTCAAAAAATGGCATAACTGTTGATCATGCTAAAACAAAAGTTGATAAAGAATGGCCAAGACCCACCAATGTAACCTAGATCCGTAGTTTTATTAGTTTGGAAAGTTACTACAGAAGGTTTTTTGAAGATTTTTCACAGTTATCTAGTCCAATGACTATGCTAACTCAGAAGGGTGTTAAGTTTATCTAGAAAAAACAATGTGATGATTGTTTTCAAGAGTTGAGAAGAAGATTGGTGAATGCTCCAGTTTTGGAACTTCCTTCCAGGAATGGTGAGTTTGTTATATACAGTGATGCTTTGATGAATGGACTTGGATGTGTACTTATGCATAATGATCAGTTAATTGCATATGCTTCATGTCAGTTGAAAACTGATGAGGTAAATTACCCTACACATGACTTGAAATTAGCTGCTGTTGTTTTTCCTCTAAAAATTTGGAGGCATCATTTGTATGGAGTAAAGTGTGAAATATATACTGATTACAAAAGTTTAAAGTATATATTCACTCGGAAATAATTGAACATGAGACAGAGGAGATGACTATAATTAATCAAGGATTATGATTGTACAATTTATTACCATCTGGGAAAAGAAAATAAAGTGGTTGATGCATTGAGTCAAAAAAGTAATGCTTCATTAACCATGCTATGTGTGGAACGAGATCCTTTGGTTTTTGATTTGATTAACTTTGTCATAGAATTTGTTGGTGCAGGAAGTTCTTCTGTTTTGTTTCAGGTATCAGTGAGATCATCTCTATCAGGCAAAATTAAGCAAGCACAGAAGAAAGATAGTGGGTTGCAAAAAAATGTAGAGCTGGTTCAGAAGGGTAAGTTGCCTGAATTTAATATTGATAATGATGGTGTTTTGAGGTTTAGGAAGAGATTATGTGTGCCTGGTGAATCACAGTTGAGGAATGAGTTTTTATGTGAGGCTCATAGTTCCCCTTTTTCAGTTCATCCTGGAAGTACTAAGATGTACAGAGATCTTCAGGAGTATTACAGGTGGGATGGAATAAAAAGAGATATTGATGATTTTACTGTGAAGTGTTTGACTTTTCAGCAGGTTAAAGCAGAGCAGCAGTTACCGAAAGGGATGCTCCAGCCATTACCAGTGCCAGAGTGGAAATAAGAAAATATATCCATGGACTTTGTTGTGGGATTACCGAAGACATCTCGAGGTAATAATGCAACCTGGTTTATTGTTGATCGCTTGACTAAATATGCTCATTTTCTTCCTATTTGAGATACTTTCCCTCTAGATCAACTTTCTCGATTCTATTATAAAGAGATAGTAAGGTTGCATGGAGTTCCTCTATCCATTGTATCTGATCGTGATCCCAGGCTTCCTACTAACTTTTGGAAAGGCCCTGAGAAGTCGTTTGGTACTGAATTAAATTTTAGTATAGATTTTCATCCTCAATCAGATGGGCAGTCAGAACGAACAATTCAGACTTTGGAGGATATGCTACATGCTTGTTCAATGGATTATCACGGAATTTGGGACCAACATCTGTCTTTGGTTTAATTTTCATATAATAACAGTTTTCATTCTAGTATAAAGATGGCTCCGTTTGAAGCATTATATACTAAAAGGTGTCGAACTCCAACTTTTTGTGATGATGTGGGTGAAAAGAAGCTGATGGGACTATAATTGGTAGAAGAGAGGGAAAAAAATGTTAGTTGATTCAGAAACACATGAGAACAGCTCAGAGTAGGCAGATGAGTTATGCAGATAACCGAAGGAAGGATCTATCTTTTGAGGTAGGTGATCATGTTTTTCTCAGATTTTCACCATGGAAAAGTGTGATGCGATTCAGTAGGAAAGGAATGTTGCATCCAAGGTTCATTGGAACATATGAAATTATGGAAAAAGTTGGATCAGTTTCTTACCGAGTGGCTTACCTCCGATTTTATCTCAGGTACACAATTTTTTTCATGTTTTGATGTTGAGAAATTATATGTCAGATCCATCTCATGTTTTGAGCCCAGAGGTAGTTCATTTGGAATACAATCTCTCTTATGAAGAACAACCAGTCCAGATTCTTGACCGAAGAGAGAAAGTGTTGCAAAATAAGGTAATTCACCAGGTAAAGGTTTTGCGGAAAAACAATATGGTTGAAGAGGAAACATGGGAATATTAAAATGCTATGAGGGATAAACACCCACACTAATTTTGATAAGTGAATAAAATTGTGAGAACGTAATTCCCAAAAGGGTGGAAGGATGTAACATCTCAGGTAAATAAAGAATAAATCATTTTTATATTTTTTAATATTTACGAATTAAATATTAATTTTACATTAAAGGGGTCACTATGTTCGATAGCGTACCTGATACGCAACAAAGAGTTTCTTTGAAATCTTATGTTGCACACTAGTAATAAAATAATATTATTTTAAATGGTAGTTAACAAATAGCTGTTGTGTTGGCGGAAATGAATATAAATAAATAAAATATTATTATATATGTTTGATAAATATTTTTACATTTATCTAATAAAGAATAAAGTCTTAAAATATGAAAATAATTCAATTTTAGGCATAGATACTCTAATATTCACTAAAAGGTCGAACTATCACCTTTTGATAGTGAAACCTCTTTAAATATAGTTTTGGTCCCTATTATACACTCTTTTGGACCAAATAAAAATCTTCTTTAGAATCGGGACATCAAAATTTACTTCCTGTAAATTGTTGGTATTTTTCCGATAAAGTTCATTTTTTAATGAATAGTGAAAAATGTTGTATTTTAATTCAAATCCCCTTTTTAATATAATTTATTTATATTATTATATTATCTTTTTAATTAGATTGAAACTAAAATTAATATATATTTTTACTATTTAATCCAATAGTGTTAGTTGGAATTAATTTCACATTGAAATTGGACTTAAACTAGTGTCATTATTTTGATATATATTTTGTTACATAAAAACAGGCTATTTGTCATGACAGCGGGAATTAATTATAAAATTAATTAATGTAACTTATATGATTTCAATTTTTTAAAATAGGCATCATTTCTGAATTCGGAATATCAAATATAGCTTTGGGTGATGTTTTAGTATTTTTTGAAAAACTTCTATTTTTGATGAATAGTGAAACCACTAAGTGGTACTTAAAAAAATGATTTTTTGTTTAAATAAAAATTTACCACCTATGTGTTTTGAATTTAAGAAATCTAACATACATGGTTCTAATTAAGAAGTAAAATGTGGTTCAATGGGATTAAAATAATTTTTTGGTCAATTGTTAGTTTTATGTTTTTAATCGTGATTAGAGGTAATTAGTGTAATTTAAGGTAAAAATAAAGTTTTAATAATATGAAATGACCTTGACACATGTTCTACCCTTATTGGATGTGTCATGTCCGGATAAGACAATCCATGTGTCAACATGGGGACCCCATGAAGAAACTTTGGTAGGAAAATAACATTAATAACTTTTTATTTAATGTAAAAATAAAAATATCACAAACATGTGTTGTTTTTCTAAAAAAACATTAAATGGGATTATACAAGTTATATTTTTGACTATAACTATTCATTAGAAATATAAAATGATTTCCTACATCATGATATTTTTTTATAATTTGTAGACATTAAATAAATTAAATTATTTATGACACCATGATGATGCAGCGATTACCTCATTATTTAACGATTTAAATAAAATGAAAAGATAATGTAAAATCAAAGACCTACACTTGTCAAAAAATATTTAATGGGTGGATTTATAACTCTTATCACCTTATCCTCTAAATATATAATTTTTGGACCTTTAAAATATGAAAAGCATTATATAATAAAGTAACCTTTTATAACATTCGAAGAGTGCCCATCCTCCTCTCTTATAAAAGGCCCTACATCTACCACCATACCCACACCTCTCCAGCATTTGTCTCGGCCAAACCCAGCCCATTTTGTCTCTCCAAATACCTCTATTACTCCTAGAAGCCTCACATGGGGAATAAGTCTTTCCAAGGAAGCCTTTGAGCTCAAATCTTAAAGAGTTACCCAATTTAATGGTAGTGTCTTCTCTTGTGTTTTTATGTTTTATTTTGCATCTCCAACCCCATAAAACTCTTTATATTCATTTATTTTGTGACAACAACAGTATATTCAATATAATAAAATATTTTTATGAGAAGTATTTGAGCTACACTTACACACACCTTCATCTAATGGTTAAGGAACATATTGTTTCTGTGGTTGGTGATTTTCTGCCTCACGAAACGATGATTGTTCAATATTCTTTTAGCACCTTTCATGGAGGCCATTAAGATTCTACTCTATTTATATATTATATATATTATGTTTATTTTTTCTTTATGCTAATGTATTTTTCATTTGTGTCATACCTTTATGGTTTCCATTATGGGTAAACACGATAATTTCATTTTAGGATGTGCGGAATACCTCCCCCTCAAAGTGATTTGTTTCGTTAATGCCATATGTGGGATGTATAATGGATGGAGTTAATGTTATTATATATAATATTATACTGTAATTTTAATATACACTTATATAATTATGATTTCACTACATTAAATATTAAATATAAATGATAGTAGCATTCATGCGTACGTACGGCTAACCATCTCCATGAACGGTGCATTTTATTTCATAACGCTAAATGTTATGTACTATTTTAAATACATATATATGCTTGATATATATGATATATATGATATCAAAATCATAAATATCATTCTGGATATAATTAAAATTTGACCACATAAACAACATGTAATTGTAAGAAGTCTATTTTTGACTTAAGTACCAAATATTGAAAAAAGGCACTTTATGAAATTAAATGATTACATAATGATTATAACAAGGAAATATGTTACATAAAAGGAATAATAAACATGAAAAAGGTTCTTAAGCAATTAGAAATTAACTTTAGTTTATTATTTAGGAGATTAATGAGCAATTGAGTGACGTCGGACACGAGGTAAGGGACTTCGCCTCAATCTCCTTTCATTGATCCATATTTTGTTCTCATACAAGGCTTTCTTTTATACTGTGTATAAACCCCTTTTACTTTTAATTTTATACAATTGGAATCTTTTTATATGAAGAGTTTTAAAAAACAATAAAATGGAATGTTTCTTTTAACTTATGCGGTCACAACGACCTTTTCCGCCACCACGAGTATTATTTGGTATTTGGCTTCCTCAACAAGCCATGATGTTTTTTTTAAAAAGAAATAAATACCATATACTCTTTTATGTATTTTGGTATTGAAAAAGGTTTTTATAATGGATTTGTTATGTTAATATATTTAAGTGATATATTGTGTTTGAAATGTGGAAATGTTTTGTTTCCATTATTTTTGTTTTATGTCTTATGATTTTATAATGGTACTTGAACATTTGACTGGTGGTTATGTGATAAACCATATGACGGGTGGTGTCATGAATACCCGTATGGGTGGTTATGTTATAACCTCCAATGAATTGGTTATGGAAGTCAGCCGTATGGCTATTACATTAAGTGATATGTGTGGAAGTCGACCGTATGGTTATTCCATTTAAGTATGTTTATGTCCCAAGTTACATTTATATGTTATGTGTTCTTTATATGGGTTTTATGGTAAACATTTGGATACAAAAGGGTAAGTAATGATATTTTATTCAGTGAAGAGTAATTACTACTCCATGAAGGTGAAAAGTATTACTTTCATAATGTATTCATGGTTTACTTGTTTTCCTTCTTTCTGTATCCCTTACTGAGCTTTTTATGCATACACCAAGTTTTTTTGAATTTTTTTTTCACAAGACATAATGTGGAATAGGGTCAAGGATGGGATCAAGGAAAAGTCATGCTTTCTTAAACATGTAACTAGAAATGTCCTTTTTTTAGAGATCATGGTTTGAAAAAAAAGGAAACTTTTTAGAAGTATCTACTCTGTAATATTTCAAGATGTAATAGTTATGATCTAATTCTCTAAAAAACGAAACCTAAAAAGATCCTCAATGGGAATTATTCATTTAATTCAATATTAAGTAATGTTTTATGTAGGGGCCTTATAAGTATATTGGTTTTAGGATCATCCATTGACTTCCAAATAGTATGTTTGAAACAATATCTTATGTTATTCTATTTTCTCATGGATATTTAATATATGTATTATTTTTTAATTTGATTAAAAATTATATGATGTGATATTTTTTAATTTTCATAGATACACTATGTGTTTGGTAATCAGGTGTGGTATCTGTTTTGTTATGGCACATATGTCACCATTGATGAGGCATGTGATTTTATTTTCTATATTCAAATAATTCAAACACTGGATATGTTTTTAATGATTTTGAATTAATGTTTATGGCCTCCTATTGCATTATCTTATAATCCCTTTATTCAAAGTACATCGGTAATGTGTTAAAGTTTGATGAAAAAAGTGTTGAGGTAGATGGTTTCTAATAATGTCTTTATTTATTTAATTTTATATTCTCATTTATTATAGACCTTTTTTGGAATTATAAAGGGAATTATCCTTGATTTATCAAATTTGGGTAGAATTTACTAAGATTTTACATCTATATCCCTTCAATAGAGAAAAGTAAAGTATTACATAAAAGGATCTATGGGTTTTTTGGGTAGATTATTTTTAATAAAATGATTTTGATAATGAGAAATAGAATATAGATTTGTTTCTTGAATTTTGATGTTTTATTCAAATATGTTTTGATAATATTATTTCATATGATCATTGCGTTTACATTTTAGGTGTTGGTATTAGCAACTCTTAATTATTTTTTGTGGGAACACACAATTGGTTATTTCATTACTACTCTGATGGTCATGCTATGGAGAAGTTTAAATGAAATTTATGTATCTCAATAAATCTTTGTTTTTAGTAATATAAAATTTTACACCTTCCCCATCTATTATTAATGTATTACATGTATGTTATTTCCTTTCAGGCTAGGAAAATATAATTCCCAATTGATTTTCTTGATACCTTGGTTTTTATCACAAGACCGTGGTCATAGAAACAACCCTCCCAGACTTTTTGGGTATTATGTTCATATACTAGGATGATGGGCGATCCAAATATTTCATGAAAAATAAAACATCACCATCAACATACAAACATATATATTTAACATAATAACTGTAAAGGATAATTATATAACCTGTACATTTATTATCTTGAGTTTCATTATTATAAGACCATTACATTATATCATTAGTCCCATTAATTATTTTTATTCCTATTATAAGTTTTAAAACTATCAGATCATATCTCTAAACCAATTACCTTTATTTATGTTAATGAATTCCAATATGTAGATTATAATCCATGAAATATCTTGAATAAATTCATTATTTTACATATTAAATAATTTATTTGACATATTTCAAGGAACTTCCACCTAAATCCTATTAAAAATTTTGAATTCACTTCAATTATACAATTTTAATATATTAGATAAATAATTTTTAAAAATAATTACAATCCTATAATTTTGATTGCACTATGGATTTTTACTTCAATAAAAATAAATATATTTTTATCAATTTATATTTAGATCACAAAACCACCCATTCCCAATTTAAATTCCCTCCGAAATTTTCTCTTCCACTAAGAATTAAAATATCAATACTACTAGAATTATTTGTTAGCTCTCAATGAGAAACCAACCCACCTAGGGCAATGCTAAAAAGGAAAAAATCACAATGCATATACAAGACCATATAAACTATATACTTTCTAGTATCATTCTTTCCAACTCCATGAATAGTAAATTATATTCAATAAAAAATAATTATAAATATTGAAGATTATAAATATACAATTTTTTAAAACATAATTAATGAATAATTACCCAACATATGTTTTAAGGATAAATCCAATCAACTATTGTCGATTAATAAATACCCAATAAAAATTATCTCATAAAACATCAATCAATCATCAAAAAACTATATTGGCAATGACACTATCTGTTTAACCCCATTCTTGAATACCACCTCTCATAAATTCAAAATAAATTACACTTTACTTAATTAATGTTTATCTATCAAATCAATGATGAACCATAACAACAAATTACTACAAAAATCCCCAAATTCGAAACACGTTTTCACTATACTCTCATATAATAGACGTTTTTCAATAGTATCACAAATAGATTATTTCTCATAAAATATTATATTTTATTAATCCATCAAGACATTATCCTACTACATGATCATACCATTCAAAGAATTAAATCTATACATACAAATGATATGGATTACATGAACAATGAAATATATATATATTTGTAGTATAAGAATATATATCATTATATTTTTCTTAAAAACTAGCTCCAATAAAATTTTAAACATTAATCATTCTCTATTATAAAAATACCATTAATTTATAACCTCTTAATTCTTCATTTAATACTATATAAGTCATGATCTGAATTTATAACTATATTATATTTTCATTAACCAACTTAAATATTATTTCCCCATTATTTAATCAGTAAATATTACTTTTTGAATCAATAATTAACTATGATTGTTAGCAAAAAATTCCCAGTGTCTAATTTAGTAATATACAATGAACTAAATACAATATTAATATGCACTACATGAATATAAATGAATATTAAATACAAAAAACATATAAAATCATCTATAAATAACTTCTTTAATTGGATCCCAATCACAATCCAATTATATTACATCCAATATAATTTTGTAGAGTTATTAAAATGCACAAATATTCACATTTATTCTTTAATAATGTCAACAAAAATAAAAAAAACATTTTCATTATTTCATTTTACCAATAAAACTCATTTATAACATCATTTTCATGAATAAAAACAGTTTTTCATTATTTATAATAGTATAATTTACCATTAAAACCATATATTTATAATAGGATTCAAAACCATAAAAATTGATATTGGACACATTAGAGTGTTATATATTTCTAATACTATATTTTTAATTCCTCTAAAATATCCAAAAAAATTACATTTGATAATTAATCCATAAAAATTTAATTTTAAGTAATAGATATTTTCAATAAATGACTAAAAAATCAATTCTCATTTATAACAATTGGGGTTCCATTTGAAAACCCATTACATCAATATATATCAACCTATTGATAATCACACAACATTAAATTGTATCGATTGGATTCTATATATAAACATAATAAAATGATCATTTTTCTCTATTCAATTAGACAAATATTAAAATTCATATTTGAAATGCCTATTTTTTAGGAATCCCATTTCTTAATTTCAAATTGAAAAATCTATTCCACCTAAAATAATTTATAGTATAACAATTTATTAATTTTTAATTATAATAGGTTACTTAATAATATTACATTAATGTTTTCCAATTCTCTAAATTAATATATCCAAAAATAATTAATATCAACAATTCTATTATCCTCATATAATTTTACAAAAACCAGGCATTCATTCCATTAATCTATAACATTTAATGTGATCCTAAAATAAGTTAAGAGTAAAAATCACACATTGATCATACTATAACAATTATAAATAAAAATATTAATATATTTTATTTTATGATAGATTAATGGTAGAACAAGAATGGATAAAAAATTACAATTAATTAAGTCATTATAAATATCACATTTATAATAAATATAAAATTGTTAAATGATTCATTATAATTAATTTCATTTTATTTTCTGTTTTAAACTATATAAAATTAATTTTCTATTTCCACCATATTTATATAAATATAAACACAATTTAAATGACCCCAACACTCATATCCAGGATTTAGGTAACTCAACAACACTCTAAAAATTGATCGATCATTGTTGATATAACATTAAATTAAAATAAAACTGAGATTTTTTTATAAATAATATCATTCTTCTTTGATATCAATTTGTGACATGAACTTCTACTACAAATTATAAAATAAATACTTTTTATTTCTAACATAAGATGTTCTAATTACTCATATCAAAATATTTTTAGAAGATTTAAAATCATAAAATATCTTTTGTAAAATTTTGAATTGACATTCCCAATATTAGTCCAGTATAACCTAATAACAGAAACTATATGGACTCTTTTGTGTATTTATATATTTTGGGATAATTAATTATTATAGAGGCTGTCCATATAGCCATTGTAGGATGATTCTATATAATGATTAATAACCTCTCATTATGCACTTCAATTTCAAATATAATATTATGTATCTGTAAATTGAAAATACTATTCTATGTAAATTACTTATTTCTGTCCTATATATGGGGAACCATGGAAATAATTAATTAAAAATAAATTATATAATGCAGAAAAATGTGTATAATTAGTATATTAACCCTTTATACAGTGATAACCCAACCCAAAATTAACACCATATAATATGAACAAAATAGGATTTAAGAATATTGTCTTCAAACTATCTTATAATAACTCTAATCCATCATAATATAAGAAATTTATCCTTTGAAAATGTTCTTTAATGGTCCATGAATCATTTAAAACCTATTTATAAAATTTTAATTATGGAGTGTCATGGTGAAAATTTATATTGTAAGTACATGAATGCTACTGGAATTTCATGTTACAAACAAAAAATTGTATATAATAAAAAATAAAATATTTCTATATTTTGGTATTCTAATCTGTGATATAACTTATTGCACCATGGGATATGAATATTATAAATCAATATCACTAAATAATAACAGAGTATATTGTGTGATAAAAATCCAAAATGGTAGAAAATGTTATACTTATCATTGAATAATATACAACTGATGACTTAGAATCCTCTAATTTCTTAATATTTTATGGGTAGGGGGACTACCAAAATAACCCAAAATATAACCTCAAGGAAACTTATAAATGGAGATAGTAAATTTCATCATCTTATCAATTATCACAATGAAGAAAAAATAATTATAATTGGAATATAAGGGACATTATAGTTGGTTAATCATAAAGATTAATGTTATATTGATATATTTAATAAAATACCCTAGTTTAGAAGATTATAAAAAAATTTATATGACCGTATCATATTAGAAATTCACAATTGAGGTGGAGTGAAGTAGGTCATATCACCATCACTACTAGAATTCCACTAGAATTTGACACCAAATATGTATACAACAAATCATTACCACACTTCCTCAAACATAGTGAATGTAATAATACATCAAAAAATTGCATAAAGATTTTAATATTTTAAAAAATCACTATATGATATCACAAGAATCAGATTATTAATCACATGTGATATTAATGTAATGTTATTAAATTAATTACAATTTAAGGTAGTTATATAAACGCTCACCAATTTTTAACACTCATTAAGTAATCACTATAAATACTATAAAAATAATTTTTAGTATTGATACAACCACTATAAATTTAATTTATTATATTTAATTATAATAAGTGGAAATAAAAAATACAATGACCAAAAATAACATTTTATCGTGGTTTCTGGTAACATTATCCATTTTTTAAAAAATTAACATTTACGTTAATAAAATAAATAATTGATTTTAAAAAAATTATTGATTCCTTTCTACATTTATTAAATTCCCTTTTAAACCCTTTACCAATAAATAATCAATTGTTTACATCATTATAGTATCTTGAACAAATCAACTCCACCAATAACATTTTTAATGTTCCTTTAGAAGATCAATTATTATTCCATATTCAATTTCTATACATATCTACTTCCATTTCATTCATCCCCTATCACAACCTATACCTCCTTCTGCAACCTTATACCACTATCGTGTCCCACAAATAAATCTATTTTTTTCTTGATGGGGGGTTTTTACATGACCTTATAGTACCTCCATACATGAATCAATGCATCAGATTCCTGATTTGCACTATAACATCACAAAACTTTTATCAACTATGTCCTTTATTGTAGATACAATTCCACCGAACCATGTTATTATATGTGTGTAATCTAGAAATATTCAATCACTAAAATGAAAAATGTAAATATATTGTTATCGTCAAATGGTGTCAAAGAAACATATATTTTTCTTATAGCCATAAAAAACATCTATTGGTTAATGGATCACTCCAAAATTTCATGGGATGTAATATTACATTGGATGATGAACTGTGGTTGCTTTCAAATTTTTTTATAAATGTAATTAGTTTTGGATGAATTGAAGTCTATATTGAGTGTGACTCACAATCTATTATTAATCCGATCTATATCACTTAACTGATTAATTCTTGAAATCTACATCTAGTTATGAGGGAATAAATAAGATTGATGGAGGACCTATATTTTAATAACTGACTCATCTATTGGTTGTGTAATATAGAGGATGAATCTATTGGTACGAATGCATTATAAGATAATATATTTGGTTGGGCTTTTAATCATACGTTATTTTTTTTTACATTTTAATGTTATTATTGTTAGATTTTATGTTTACACTAATTGATATTGACTATATTAGTACTTCTATCCTGTTTTAACATAACAAATTTTATGGGGATTACCTTGATATAACACCTTAAATATTTATTTTAATTTTTATTATTTTTAATTTATACTTTAATATTACGATTTACTATATTTAGCTTCATTAATTCATTTATGTTATCCAAAATAGTGACTTATTTTATTAATTTAATTTATTTTATAATCATAATTATATTAAATAGAACTTTTAACTGTAGTAGGTATTCTTATTATGAAGATCATGTTTAGATTAATTGAATTTTTCATTAATGTTTTTTTACAATATAAAATCCATATAGATTAATGAATTGTTTATATAATTTTTTATTGGTTAAATCATTTTGAAATCTCTATGTCTTAATATAAAATCTTATTTAATGTTGTCAAGACCTATACTAACAATTAATATTTCAAGGGAAATAATTTTTATTATAAATTCTATTTAAATTTAAAAAACATGGATCTTTAATTTCTATTAAGAATTTTAATTTCAATGATAACATGTTAACTAAAAAGAAAAAATAATTATAAATAAGAAAATTATATTAAAATTTAATTTTTCAAATGTTATCACAATGGATAATTTTTTTATAATAATATTTAAAGTGGAATTCTATATGATATTCCAAATATTAATTTTCTAATATATTTTTATATTAGTTTTGGAATAATTTGATTAGAATTTATATTGGTATTATGATGATCATCTAACATATAAATATAATATATTTAATTTGATTTTTTTAATTAATAATTATTTTGGTATTAATGTGTAGTTACTTATCTAATGGACTCTAGTAAGTTATATGTAAACGTGATATATATTGTTGATAAAAGAAATTCATTTATTTTTTATATGTTGACTTTTAAAATTTAATGATCAATTTTCCCATGTAATATATGTGATATAATATGATATGATAATATTGTATTTATGTAAAACCATTAATTCTATATATTAGTGTACTAAAAAATGGAAAACCTATATTAGGTACTCATGTGTATTCTAATATCCATTTTAATTATATTTTACCTCTACTATATTATTCAACACCGATTTATATTATCTATCTTATTTAGGGCCGTATGAGTGTAAGCACACATGAATTTGTTTTTTTTTCAAAAATAAATTTTTTTAAATTCGAATAATATTCATATATATGATAGATATTCATATAATTTTTTAATTTTAAGTTATTGGGAGCATATGATTTTACACTATACTAGCAATATAGATGTATTTATTAATCAAAAGAAAAATGTTCTCCAAAAATTGTTATATATATGGTGATGAAAATAGATTTAAAATATTTTTTCAATATTTTTTTCAAATCCTTTCATTAAATCAAACAACATGTGTTTTTTATAAAAAATTTAAATTTAAATAGTAAATACAATTAAAAAAAGTAATATATATCATATTTTGTATTTCATTGATGAATATTAATATAGAAGATAATTTTCATTTAAAATTAATTTCATGTTACTCTATATGGTGGTTAAATTTGATAAAAACATCAAGATAATTATTTCAAATTTTATTGTAATAGGAGTAGATGGGTTCCTCTTAAAAAATGTATATTCACTATAAAATAAAAAACATTTATTCTAATTATTTGCTTAATATTTGACTTATTTTTCTATTTATGTCATGTAATATTTAAGATATATTAAAATTTATTTGATATTTTTTATTTTTGTAAATTTTTTTTGTCCTTATATGTCATATGATATTAATTATATAGTCTATAATAGCATGTATTTTAAATAGGATACATAAAATTTTATTGTGGTTCAGTTCCACAATTTTAACCAAATTAAAATTCCAATTCATTTCATGGGAGATTGGGTGAGGTGTGTTTGGATTTTAAAGAGTCTAGATCCCTGAGTTTTATAAGTTGTATTGAGGCCGCACTATTAGTAGAAACTATGGTGCCAATGCCCCATGATTTTAATAATCCATTTGGTGTGTAAATAGAAGGCCACACACTTATCCTGATACATTGAAACTATTCCTAATGTCCATGAAACATATGTCAAATAATGATCAAAAATGGAATTTCATGGGTTTCCCAAAGTTATTGAAATTGTGTTTCTAACCCATTTGAAATGTATCTTAATTCCAAGATAGGGACATCATTACTGTATGGTTTTTCTAACCATGTGGTTGAACCATAAAAACATTAATGTTGGGATGAAATCTAATTTTCCCTTACATAGTTTGTATTGAATAATCCCATATCAACCATCATACCTCACATGATTCCCACAATTCATTTTAATTGACAATTATATTATGGGATATCGTTAAACCTCAGGTGAAAGTCAAATTTCTTATTACATGTCAATAGTGAATCATTGGTTATGAACATTAACACCAAGAATGGTATTTCTCAATTTAATTTGATAAATGATTAATATTGGAATTATTATGTGGCATGGATGATACATGTGAGATTGTATAAATTATAAGGATGAACATCATTAGATGTTCAGTTATATCAAGATAATGGTGATAAATATGTTTCCCTGTGGATTCGTGAGGACTACCTCTGAGGGAGGATTATTTATATTTCATGAGTGATACATGGTCTTACTATGTGAACTTCCAATGATAGGCATGGAGGTTGCATTTATACATTATTCCTTGAGTGACACATTAGATACATTAGTGGACTGTCAAAGATAAAATCATATGGTCGTGACTTTATATCATACCAAGATCGATACCAGGGTACCTTTGCGGAATGAATAATATGTGATTGTATTTTGACGAGTTCATATTATACATGGAGTTGTAACATGGTTCTAATATAGAAACAAAAAGTACAATCATAGGTTTCATTTGAATTAATTATTCCATTTATTACAATATTTTTCTACCCGTCAAAATCACACATATGGTTTCAGTCAACTCATTAAATTTCATTAATGGATAAATGATACCTATTTAAAATGGATATGGATAACAGTAGATAGATAGGTTATGAGAAGAGTACTGATACATTATTTTTTTATCTATCACATGACTGAATGTTTATTTAGAGATATTTCTTCTTAGGTCGATGTAGGTAACTCGGGATGGGTATTACATTGGAACCTTAATTTATATGTACAATTCATTTACCGAACATCATTTATATATTATCATATTAACTATTCAATTTTTTATTATATATTAATTTTATCGATGATGTTCATAACAATTGGTAGTGGCCTATTGAGTGTAACTTAGAACCTATTCGGGCCATCTTTGGGGACCCCAATAGACATTGTGGAAATATGTAGGGATAAGGGAATGTGACCTGATATGGATTCTTGATTACCATTCTAGGATGGTTAATGAGAGGAGAAGAATAAACCTATGCTAATGATGCTAATAAATACATCCTTCTGTCATGTGTTCATTTTCTATATCATGTCTCATATTAATGTCATCTTGATCTCTATGTTTTTCCTTTTTCAATATCTTGAAATGATAATAATTTTGTATATGACATTAATGTATGGGATTACATGTTTATTATACGATGGATGATAACACTTAGTCTTTCCATTTATCTTTTATTCATCAAATATTAGTTTTTTAATAGGATTATTTTAATTTTTTACACTCTGATCACTAGGGTATAATATATTCATTCTTCCACCATGGACCCTATCTATTAGATTGTAGCCTATAGCAAATGAGGAGTCATTCTTTAAGTCATGTGCCTCGCTAGGTATAGTTAGATTAGAGTGAAACATGTTTCGGATGTCACAAAGTGGTATTAGAGTTTTCATTTACATTCATTACAATTTGAAGATGGTGTTATGGATATATTAGAGTTTCAATGATTTATTCATGGGCATGTTCTAAGGAATAGTTAACTCACTTATAGTGAAACAACAAATTCCTTAGGATGGTGCATGTTGTTCTAGTTTTTTTTAATATAATTTCCTTGATTTCAATAACCGTTGATTCCCTTAAGGTTTGATGTTCATAATTTCTTTGTAATTTTACCATATCAAATATGGAATGTTAGAAATACATAATAATTCATTTTTGGAAGTTGAGAATTATTATTCCATGTATATTCCATTCCATGTTTACATTGTTAAATTAATTTTTGGAATCATTTTTTTGTTCCATGATTTCATTCTCATGAAATATTTCTGTCATATCATGCAAGGAATGTTTATATAATGTGTTTCAATTAAATAAATGTCAATAAAAAATTTTAAAGACTATTTTAATTAATCAATTTGGAATGTAAACCTGATTAAATGGTCATAGGTATATGTGTACTTCTGTATATACCAACATATGCATTAAAGTACAACTAAAATTGAATCATGAATGGAAAAGTTCGCCATTAAATGTAGAATCCAACAGAAACATGTAAAGATATTTCCTCTATAACATTAAATTGACAATCTATATACTGGGAATATTGACATATAGAAGACATATTGATAACTTACATGACCTCAGTAGTGGTTAGTAGGTAGTTTCTATAAATTTTCTTATGACACTGTCATCTTCTAGTCCCGGAATTAGGTGTAGATAGAGGGCCATACCACTTATTTAAGAATTATTGTACCTATAATATTATTATATATTCATTTTTAGTAGTTATTAAATCATTTACAATGGCCTGGGATTAGAATTTTTAAAGAAATTTATCCATGACATCCCCATGACATATGTTATCTAGGTGGTGATTACCATTCAATACAGGTGGTGGGAACTAAGCCACATGTAGAACTTCCATTAGAGAGTCTTGAGGAACCTCTATCTAAACATGACATAGGCATTGATTCCTAGTTTTGAGATGGTTTTACATACTTTCTATAGGCTATTATGGGAGGATTGTGACCATTCCAACAATGCTAGATTGGAAAAATGATTTTTAGTATTAGTATCCACTCATGTTTTTGTGGGATTGGGGACCACATGTTACAAAGTTATGGATAGAGGCCACACTTCTGATTTTTTTAAAACTTGAGACACATTCTACATGGTGTGTGAATATCTCAACATATATTTAATATTATGCGGTCAAAAATGACTGAATTTCATTCGACTACCATATCATTATTATAGAATCCAGTTCTCATAATATAGAGTAACCTAAGAGGCATTTGGACTTCCATCCAGGGTGTTTTTTCTCCTAGGCATGGAATTACATCGACCCATAGTAGGAGGAAACATTTGTAGCTTCCATGTGGTGATACTTGTATCGAAGGTACATACTCCAGTAGCATATTGTAGAACCATAATTGTGGTAGATCATAATGTATGAGGCCTATGTACACTAGATACATAGTCGAGTGATGATATTGTGAAAATACAGGTCATCATAAGTGATTTTGCATATATTTTAACCCTAATATCTATTGAGAGAGGGACTATAATCAATCCGCATTCAGGAGTGGGATCATAAGCTTCTTGTGAGGTTGTGATCGAGAGTGTGGCAAACCAATTAAGCAGTTTTAATGCTTTAGGTATCCAAAAACCAGATTCACAGTACGAATAGTCTAGACTGACTCATGGTAGCTAGGCTATATCTCATGGTCACAGATCGGGCAAGATGTATTCATTGAAACCAATAACTGAGAAGTAGAGTGCCACACCTTTTTTTGGTAGAGATACTATTCTAGAAGCCTCTTTGATAGTATCAATTATATATATATTTATATGTTCTTATCATTGAGTCATAATTGTACCTATTCTAGAGATCCTTTGGATCAGTGTCTATTTTTCCTATGGCATGATGAAACATGATACTTAGTCAGAAATTTGATTGAAGAATGGAAACCCATGCAGGGAGTCCCCACTTGATATAAGAGGGTGTTTCGTCATATGTGACCTATTTTTTCACATGATTATAGAGTTTTACATCATTATCTAGATGGGATGGTTGGTTCTCTATAATTATTCTATTGACTCTTATAACCAAAGGGGGACATTTTAAATCTGTGGTGTAGTTGGATGAGTAAAAATAAGAGGGTTTCATATAACCCAATTAATGTTTTCTGGGTTTATCAGTCCCTTTCATCAAGAAGCTAGATGGTACAATTAGTAATTTACAGGAATAAATTCAGTCGAAGCATCATATGATTATGAACCTACCCATATTTCCTCATATAAATTATCTCCTGACCATCTTCATGGAGGCTGAGTTTTCTCTTTATGGATTAGAAATTGTGTTATCATCAGGTTTATGTTTTACAATCAGAGATAGCACATAGAATAGTTCATAGTAGATATTTCTTCTACATTCATATGATCATGTTGTTAGTTCTAATGAATGTTTGATATGTTTTTGTGAATACAAGGAATTGGGGTTTCACCACTACCTAATATAGTTTCCAGTTGTGTTCATGGATTATAAGATGGTGTATTGTCACACATGACAAGACCATTCAAAAAAATTAGTATCATATGGGATACACTAAGATAGAATAAATTATATTCTACGCTCACAAAGTGCCACTTTTGGATGAATAAAATTCAATTATTGGGACATATTATCATCGAAATTGGAGTATTTGTTTTCCTAGTAATGGTGAGATCCTTAGTTTACTTAGAGATACCAAATAACATATTTTATATTTGTTGTTTTTTGGGATATATCGTTATTATTTTTGATTTATTCTATAATATTCAAGCATATCCACACCTATTGTGGGATTTAATAGGAGGGGCGTGAAGTTTAGATGGCCAGACACTTATGAGACAACCTTTTAGGAACTCATATTGAGATTAAATCTATTACTAAAATGGATTCTTCATGATCATGCAAGAAGGATTATGATTTATTAGGATGCACAAGGCATGAAGCTAGAATATGTTATGATGTTGGATGAATGGGACATGGTGTAATAGTCTCATCAGTTTAAGACACAAAAGTGGAACTACCTATTGCATGATCTTGAGTTAGTAGATTTTTTTTCATGTCATGTTCTATTAGAATCACTAATTAATGGTATAGAATGTTTTTGTATATATATACCACAAAATATTTATTAACAAATTTATATAGTGGCATACGAATTCTAGGAAACATGTTTTGGATGAATAAATATATTATTTTGACATAAATATTTATTATATAATTCTAATGGGAAGTTCAGATGTCAATGTTTTGAGCAGAATGACTCTGAAATTGGTAGTTTTGGAGGATAGCAATGGGTTGTTGCTTGTGGTACTATTTTTTGAGATTACATTAGGGTTTCAAGTAAATCATGGAAAATACGTACATACATCATTCTTAATGACCTCATCACTTATGGAGGGTTTGAATATTAAGGAGATGTCATATTAATAGATATTTTCCCTATAGGAAATCATTACGGTGATGACCTACTACCTAGTTATGTCATTAATGTAAATGAAATCATGTGTATTAGTGGATGCATACAGGTTCGTAAAACATACATGTTGAGTATATATTACATTATCATGCCTCTATATGGGATGTAAATCACAATTTTACCATGATATATCAAACCTTATGCAGAAAATACTGGTGGATAGTGATGGACACGGGAGATAGATGGGTTTGTTACTTGGATTTTAATCTATCTACAGGTGAAGGTAGAAAAATAGTTACTAGAAGGAATATAATAGTTGTTACATATTCTTTATTGGGTATTGGAATATTTCCCCATATATTTTTTGATGGGATTTTCTAGGTCATCGTGAGGAAGTGGCATCGTATGGGTGATCGTAGAGAGGTTAATTTTTTTTTCATTTCCTACCAACTGATATGTCACATATAGTGGATGAGATCAGGATGATATACATTCATGATCTTATACACCTCCCTTAGGATCCATGATATAACTTATTGGATTGAGAATCTCATTTCACATCATTGTTCTGTAAAGGGGTGTAGAGTGCACATAGATCACATGTATTATTGGTTATAGTTTATCACCCATAGACTAATGGTTAGTAATAGAATATTATATAGGTTTTGAGTACATGATCCGAGTATTCATCCTCGATTTTGGAGGTTCCTAAGGAAAATAGTTACGCCTCACCATGTTTTTTATAACAATAGATTCTAGGTGTCCATAAAAAATGGATCATTTTTATGTACAATATTGTAGGCATTTCCTTACACCCTTATACAGGATAGTGTAAGAACATGAATCAGTACCAGTTCTCATCTCTTTCAGGAGACATTGATGTAGGATCATATTTTTATGAAGGAATTTTATATATCTATTTCATGGTAAGATTCATACATAGATCTTCATTGTTAACCAATAGATCTTAGGCTGGGGAGTCTGGATTTCTTATATGTTTCATCTATACATGGAAATATACATATTTGTAAACAAGGAAAGCTATAAATTCATCATGTTGTGGATTTTGAAATTATAGTGAGTGATAGGCATGTAGCCTACCAACTACAATTACCATAGAGGTACCAATCAATGAACGACATATTCTATGAATATAAGATTCTTAGATATCTATCTGATCAGTTTCCTGTTATTCAACCTAATTAGATTGATATAGATGAAAATTTTTACATTGAGGTTGAACATATCCATATTGTTTATTTAGGAATTAAGGTTAATTAATTTAAGTTAGTTCCTATTTTATATGTGATATGGATGCATGGTCATGTGTAATTAGAGACCTGAGAGTGGGAGGCTTACGTACATCTATAGTGGCCACAAATATTCTCATATTATTCTTGACGACCCTTATAGATGGAATTCAGGATGCAATTGGTTTATGGTGTAAATTTTTTATGAACCCATATTATCTATACGGTATATAAAATTTATATATGGTTCAGTACGTCAATTTTTACATTATATGAATGCTTATTTAGGTTACATGAGTTTCATGGGTGTCTAGGGAGTTTATAGATCTCATAGACCTTCGTTATGGAAATATTATCTAGGATTCAATGTTATTAGAAACCACTTAACTCAGGATATTTAGTTTCATATAATTATGTGGGCCATTTTAGTTTGTAGAAGAGGGCAACTATGGTTTCCCTAACACTGTGGACAAGGCCAAATAGACATGTGGCTTCTCTTAGACACGAGATTGTGGGGGTTTTCAAGGTACACATATGGTTAGTCAAATTTTCTTCCTATATCATAGGAGGGTTGAATTGAGGTAGTTATATTTCTATGGTTTTCATAATGTTTGGTATTTTTCTTAAAACATTCAATTTTTTACGAATAGTAAAAAATGTAGCATAGTTCATAAAATCCAACTTCATCATTTAAATAATTATTTTAAATTAATAATTGGTCTTATAGTATATAATTAATACATATATTTCTACAGTTTAAGTCATTGAAACCATTTAATAACATGATTTCATATATAAAATTTTCTTGAACCATTTTAATGTATTTTACCCACTTTCTAAGCACATTTACTCACCGTCTAGGCACATTTTCACATTTGCATAAAACAAAATTTTACAGCTTATGTGAATCTAATTTGAAAAATCTGAGAGACATGGTTGAAATAAGTAAGTATAACGTGGTTCAATAGGATAAATTTTATTTGTGAATCATAACTTTTGAATTTTATTTACAATTGTTAAAATAAAATAAGTTAATTAAAGGTAATAATACATATAAAATTACCACAACACATGTAATAATTCTATAGGATAAGTGTATTTCTACAAAAATAATCCTTATAAAAAATATTCTTTTGATCCATTTGAGTTACATTAGGACATCTATTATATTTTATTTAAAGAAGAGTTTAAAGTGTTAAACAAAATGTTTAATATTTAAACCTTTTTTTATATAAGGATGCACATATGATAAATTTGACTATAAATACTAATTAGAAATAATATAGGATTTCCAACATCACGGTATTTTATTTGTATTTTTCAAACATTAAATAATTAAATTTATTTATTACACAATGATGGATCTATAATTACCTTATTAATGAATGATTAAAATAATTGATATTATAAATATCAAAGTAAATGTAAATTGAGTCTTTTGATGCCATCCAAGAATTTTATAGTTGTTTATTAAAATTTATGGTTGATATAATGTATTGGGTTTTGAATTTATCAAATTTTTATGACTTTCAAAAATACTAAATACTAAATTGTTGTAAAATTTACTTAAATGTTTTCTTAATACAAATACAGTATTATTAAATGATAAAATATCTGAAAAAACCTAAGATTCAGCCAAAGATCTTATATAATGATATATATTTCATTGATGATGATCTTGAGGTTCTCTTGTCATTTGATATTAATTTTTTAAATCATGTATTCTAATAATACAATACAACATGGTAAAAGTTAAATTATTTCACTAAGGTTAAATAAAATAGATAAGGTTTATATGGTGACCAAAACATGTCTAAAACCAATTGGTTGAAAGGATTTAGACCATTACCCACCATAAACTCGAAATAAATCTATATTGATCTATTAGAAACACAAAATTTATTTTAAAATAAATTAATATTTCAATCTTTTCATAAAGTGCCTCCCACCTCTCCTAGAAAAGTATATTTACCCTTATCTAAAATTCACACCTCTAAATCCCTCTATCTCGGAATACCACTGCTCAAATAACCTCCCAAATATCCTCAAATAATCACATAGGCCTTAATTGGATCATAAAGACAGCCTATGGAGACCATTTCTTCAAATCAAAAGGAAGAACCCAAATAAGGGATCATAATTTCAACACCTATTTCAAAGTTCTTTTCTATTTCCACTTCTTCATTCTTTGATTTTTTTCATATTTAAATAATAAATTGAGTACATTATACATACTAGCGTGTTATTAAAAATATGGTATAACCATATTCATTATTCTATCCACACTATGAATGAAAACGTCACCATATGTGTGCATCTACTGTTTACCGTCTCCACGTTGTTGTGTAGTTTGTCATTCAACACTTCATTATATTTTTGGGTATAATAACTAGTATAATTAAGGTAAATAATAAATAAAACATGTTAATGATTATTTATATGTAATATACCATCCAATTACATAATATTTCACCATCAATATAATGATATTGTCACTCATACATGCGTACCTTTTACCATCTCCACGATGAGATGATATTCATTTCCACGTTCACCATTGAACGGTAATAATAAAAATATATATTATTAATATGTATTTAATATTTTAAATAATAATTCTTGTATAAATATAGATATATATATATATATGTATATCTCATTCAATTACATCCGTTTAATACGATATCAAAAAAGAAACAATGGTTATACGTACATACAACCAACCGTCTCCATAAATGGTGTATTACATTTCATATATGTAACTTCTATACATTTTTATATTCTAAATATATATGATACATAAATAATTTTTTCTATTCTGGAAGCAATTAAATCATTATATAAGTGATATGATAAAAAATATCAATTTAAAACATGTACTATAGAGAAAGCGATTATTACCAGAAATATTATTTTAACATATAAATAAATATTAAATACGCAGTATAAAGCCTTAAATTAATACATTATAATATCATAAATATGAATATGGTTCTTGTATAATTCAATAACATACTATGGTCATTATAAAAGTGGTTAAACGTACCCTAGAGTAGTGGAAAGTACAAGGTAAGGGTTATATCCTCAATCACATTATTTTCCGAGATAGTTTATCAATATGTATCTACATGGAAATATTTATCATCTATTTCCATGTTTTATTAAAAAAATCAAAAGAATATTTTATGTTTTTATGGAAGGGACTCTTTAAATAGATCATCATTTTAAATGTTTTTAAATATTTATTTTTCAAAATATTTTAATTATTATCCATGATTTCAAAATGATTTTAAGGATTTATTTACATAGACATGATTGTTTTAAAGTGTATATTTTTTTCAAAAGTTTCAACGTGGTATGGGACATTTTTAATCAAAAATCCATTTTAAATTACTTCCTTTATTAATTGTGTGAATTTTAAATGCATTCTTGAAAAGGCGTATTTCTCTCAAAGTGTGTTATTGATTATTTTCAATTATGGCAACATCATTTATTGGATATTATTCTTGATTGAAGTGGATTAATATATTAGAATAATCCATATTATATTTAATGTGTTATGATATGTTTGACTGCGTATGTTCTATTTTTATATCATTCATTGTTTATGGTTAATGTTTTAACATTTCGTATACTAATATTAATTTGAATGTTTATGTTTTGTTTCAAACTTTTCATATGAGGAATGCATTGGACATATTATGTGACAGCTGGTTCCCTCTATAGATCCTTGATGCATTATTAGATCTCAGGAAAAAAACAATTGTATTGGCACAATGCCTAGAGATAATCTTATTTTTATTATTGGAACAAGTCTTTAACTATGTTGTAATAATGTCCTGTGAAATGTATTCCACCATTATGAAATTATCTATTGATACTACAGGTGATTATTCGACGAGTAGAATATCCATGTGAACATGTAAATGTCATCATTTGATTTATATTTTCAATATTATGTTATAGTTTATGTTTAATGGGTTAGTGATTAAATTTTATACATTTGTATAAATGTTTCTGATTATATATGATGGATTTCTCTATATTGTTTATCCTTACTGATCATATGAGCTCACACCCTTTCTTATATTTCATTTTCCCTAGATTCGTAGAAGTGTATTATGATTTATGTGTAGATTTAATCTTAGGGAATAATGACATTCCCAAAAGATTCATTATGTTATATTTAATGTTATAAATTCTAATATATATTTCATGTATGTAATCATTTTTCCAAGACTGCTAAATTGGTCAGTCAGTCGGGAGTTGATGTCTAGTAATCTTGCCAATGTATTAAGATAATGAACCGACTCTGGGTAACTCGGTTTGGGGTGTTACAATAGGGTTCCTATCTACCAGAAAAAATATATGCAAAACTATTTGGGTGAATAGTGGATCTATAACATTCATATATCATGGTGTGACGGTATATTATGACATAGATAAAATGTTTCACCTAGAAAATACATATACCATAATAATTTTTTAGATGGAAATATGGAATTGAAAAAACATGTATCAAATGGGATGAATTTTTTTGGTCTATTCTATAGTAACCACCATGTTTATATATTCCTTCTCTATATATAGATGGCTTATTGAATTTATTAAATGGCCTAATTTTGCAATTCAAACCATAATATAAAATATTTCGATTTATTTGAGAAAAATAATTACCATGTCATGGAGAGATTTTGTTATGATCATTGACTTGGGAAAACTATGCATAAATTATTTTATTCACTTTATTGAATCTCTCTTATGTATGTCAAATAGGAACTTACTTACATTCATGTATAGATTTTATTTAATTCATTTCAAATATATTAATCTCAAAATTCATATTGGATACTCCCCATATTTATCCATATCTATATGGGTATCAATAAAACATTCTTATAATAATCTAATGAAATTTTAAAAATTGATGGTATGTATGTACTATAATTAAAACTCTTATTAGAAAAAATTTATGATTATTACACTATATCGAGTTTTGGAATGACCTCAACTCATGAAAAAAAAATTATTTGTTACACATGAATGAAATTATTTTTGAACATATGAATTTATACCATATCATATCTACCTAGAAATTCAGATGCATGATAATGTTTATGGGGAAACCCTCATTTGGAAACTAAACTCGACTGGGATAACTAGTTACATGGAGTGGTGGAAATAAAATTTTTATTGCAATATCATGGTCCCCTATGGCATTTTATTTTTTGGAAATATTTAATTATCCCATGAAAATGGCTAATACATTGGATGACATGGTAGTAGCTGATACCAATATACATCCATCTAAAAAAACTAGAATGCATATTACATTGACCTGATAATTATTCATAAAATATGAATACATTTTTATCATATTTTTTTAGCATATAAGTTCACAAAAATGTTCTAAGTGTATATCCATTATTTATTTGGCTGTAGGATGAATATAGATAGTTATGAGGAATGATGAAATACATTATTGATGATGGAAATACTAATCAGATTCAAGGGATACAACTTTTCGTTTTTTATGATATCCATGAAAACATATATGGAACATGGAGTGGACTATAATTTGAAAATGATTCACCTTAAATTTATGTGGGAACCTTCACATGTTTATTTTTGATCCTTACAAATATCAAAAAAGTCAAAATAATAATGATTTTTTTATCATATTGTATTAGAAATCATTGAAATTAGTATACTAACCAGTAATACTCAAGGAATGTAGTTGATCAGGTGGATTTCATCACTCAATTCATGGATTAATATAATTTTGGATTTGGTGTCTTAAGGAGAACCATGACCTTTGGGTTGTGGGTGCATATTCAATACCCATTAATAATCCATCAAATGATTATTCTACCACATTATTGGATATGGATATATTATTGAACAAAAATTATGAGCATTGATCAATGATATTAAATAAAATTTCCACCACAGTTGTAAATTTCATTGGATGGAGTATAAAACAATCGCAGTTGTAAATATTTTGAGGGATGAATAAATGAATGTTTCAGGTACAATGGTTCAAAAAAAGATATAATGACTTCATCTCATTATCTATATCAAATTGGAAAGTACACCTACTTGTAAGAAACCCAATCAGGTTACTCATGCTCTTTTATAGGGAGAAAATGCATAATAAAACATGAGATAGTCCTTTTTCCTCTTGGATTTTTACTCACATATTGTGAAGGAGGATGTGCATGGTGACCTGGATACTCAACTATATAAACCCTAAAATGATGTAAAACAATATATTTATTTAATAATATTTATTGGTGATGAATAACATATATTTATAGTATGTAGAAGAAAATATAAATTAAAACGGTTTGAGTAGGATGATTACCTTTTCTTCTATAAGCATTTTTTAAATCACTTTTGAGGACACATGGAATTTAATTTTAAGATGTAAATCACATAAAATCAATTTATATGGATTTAAATAATAGAATTGGGTATTTTTTAATGCAAGAAAATGTTAAATGGGGTCTAATGAAAAAAGATATGGTGTGTCCTTTTATAAGGGTGGAAAATAACACACATGAAATTCCATAAAATATTTATATATAAATTAACATTTTATCATATAAAATGAATGAAATTAGTCATTAAATTTAATAAAAAATGATATTATAAAAAAATAATCATACAATTAAATTTATAATTGTTTTTGTTACATTTGATTATTTGTATTCAGTTTAAACCCTTTGTAAACAAATATTAACCATATCTACGATAACAACATTTTCTCACCTAATTAGATATAAAATTCCATATAGTATATCATGATTCATTTAAATTTATAGGGATTAGAATTTTATAAAATTTGTGTTCTTACTTTTTTCAGTCATGATTTTCATTTATTTTTTACAATTTAATAACATACTATTTTACATAAATTATTAATAATTTTATTTTTGACACTAGTTTGTTCAATGTATCATTACAGTGAACTAAGCTGACATATAGTCTGAATATAGACCGTTTTAGTCACCACAATATTTTATATTCATATATAATATTTTAGGTAAACAATAAATCATCCAAATAGTATTACATTTAATTTATTGAAAATCAGTTTTCATAGATTGATATTACATTGATTTTGAGGAATACTTAAAACATTACACAAAAAATCCCAAATTACATGTTAGTTTAGTTTCTCTAAAAAAATTGAACATATTATTCCAATTTCTTTAAATATCATCATCATATCCCATAATTATTTTCCCCTTTATTACACCTAACTCAAACCATTCTTTAGTATAAACCCAATTTTCACCTGGCTGTAAATCCATTAAATTTCTGTCTATTTCATTACTTTGGACATAATATGGATACCTGATGAGTTAGATAAGGTCTTATGGGGGTATGGATATTGTTCATATCCAAGAACACAAATGTTTGGGAGAATTTTTAATAGTGCACCATTTTTAGTAAACCATATGAGGAGTCCACAGAGTTAGTGAAAACAGTACAGGATGCAAGCTTTTTAATATAGATCCTTACTACATGATTGGTGCATTGTTTCCCTAACCAAGTGAGTTCCCCATATTCTATATGGTCTTGTCTATGTTTTTCACATAGTTTAGAAACCCATGTGGAAAAAACCTGCACATGATAATTTTTGGGTAGTTTTTCATTATTTCACTTAATGATCTACTTAATCCCCTCCTTCCCTAATCTGATCCCCATTCACATTAACCATTATTTTACATGTTTTTCAGGTTTTTGGTTGTCTAACCTAGGGATCAATATATCTCATTCTTCTGGGATCCATTTTATCATCTATTCCTCACGTTGGATATGCCACAATAAGTCTTGATTCATTTTTAGCCAGTATTCATCACTCTTGCACTAGACCTAGTTGTCTAGGTGAAAGAATGTTTTCATTTTTCATAGATCGACATCATTATAAGAAAACTTATAGGATAATACTATATTGTTATTGATGTACAATCCTTTCATTGGTGGTCTATAACTGAAACATCATTTTCATTTATTATTGAAATTATTTGTGGGGATCGATGATTTCATCGAGTGTCATTTATTGGATTTATATTCCTTTATTATAATGATTAGAATAATATGGTTGTTCTCTTAATGAAATATGTGATTAGTTTTTAGTGGTAATTCTCAGAACGCATTTCACCCCATGTAAAATAGTCTTCCATAATTTTCATTTTATTGCTTGGACAACGTTGAGGCTTTGTTTGGGTGCACCTTATATTGACCTTTATAAGGGTAATATTTTATTTTTTTTAAATGGATTGTTTTATATTGTGTATTTAATAAGAGAATATACCATCTATACTCCCAACATGACCTACCTATGGAATGTGCCTCAATTGATAATTAATTTTGAAATGGATATTGAAAAGTATACTATGTATATGACTTGGCCTTATTATATGTCATTGAATAATTGGTTTCATGAATGTAGTACCTCTTATCATGTTAATGGATGGTATATTAGTGATCCCAGATTATTTGAAATTCCATAAATAGATTAAATTATCTTTTAATGCAACTTAGCCTTGTCACACTAATGAAGTGCAATACTTGAACAAAATGGACTTACTGGTTAACCATGAAATAATTAAATGGTTACATGCTCAATTACCCTTATCAAATTAATGAATGTTAATGGATTGGTATTTATGAATTATATATGAATTAATTATCAAAATAAGAGTGGTTTGAATCGACCTCCCTTTGGATTTCCATGCGAATGCCATCTACACTCAAGGATCCCATTTTGAATTACATGATATCGCTTGCTTACGTTGAGACCCCCTAGAACCCAATCAGGGTATATCATTGGATGCAAGATATGACACCACTGGATCAGTCATGTTGTACTACTATATTTCATGGATATACTCTTTTTATTCATCATATACATGTTTGTGTTTCTTTTCATTGCTTAGCCCCTTTGTTTCTTGGATGAAGACTTTGGGCTCAGAAACATCTTATTTAGGAATTCCATGGACCTTTCAAAATGGATTACACTCTAACCCTTATCTAGGCCACAATTATTGTTGACGTTCTGACACATGAAATGTATGTTTCCTTGGATACTACCATGGAACATTATTATTTGATATCATTATATGTTTCCTTGATACATCATGATACCTTCAATTTTGATAACATGTGTCTTAATTATATACTAGTAACAATCAATTAATGAAATGATTACATGTTCATACACTAGTTGAGGGATGATGTAGGAAATTCGTTATTTAGGTACATTATAATGGTTTATTATTATATATTCATGAATTCACAATGATACATTTCCATTACATGGGTCAGATTTTATAGACACCATTGTTGGTGGCTCACTCAGATTTATCTCAAAGTCTCTCTAGGAACCATTTGGTTCCTGAGGAAGATTACAAGAATGTGGGTGTTGATAAAGGTAAGCATGTGGTTTCAATCACTTGATTGGTAGATTTCTAGAATGGTTCATGATGAATATGACTGAGACAGTGATGTGGATTCTTGGGATTGTCATTTTATTTCGTTTATAATTTTTCGGAAAATCTTAGTCATGTTGTTGTGTATCCATGTTTTCATGTCTTCTTATGGGATGACATATCATCATCTATTATTTTAGTTTGATTCAGTTCTTATTGATTTGTCTCCATCAAGTATGTATTCTATTTTTTTTCATTTTTTTCCCTATTTAGCTCTTTTTTTATTTATCCATTGTGATACACTACGATAATGAGGTCATAATAACCCCATAGAAACAAATTAGGCCCTCGTTGCTAGTCATCAGCCTTTGGTATTTAGAGAGATGCGCTTGTGGCCATTTGGCCCACCAGGCTCGAGGAAACTATTAAGAGGAATCATGATCCATGTTTTCAATAAGTGGTATTAGAGGGTTTATTTTCATGATTTACAATTTATATACAACAATCAGTATATTTTAAATATTCGGTACTTGGTCATAAGCCATTCATTGGCATCACGATACCATGTCCAGGGTAAAGGATGATTTTACATGATTATAACTGTTGTTCTATTTTTTCTTATTACAGTTGATATCATTACACTGTTGGGTGATGCACATGCTGTGTGGGGTTCTTTATTATTATTATTATTGAGATTATATTTTATCTTTGGCCCAATTATATGATGTCAAGGAGAATTATTACATGCATCATTATAAGAACCTAGAATTTAGATGTCATTAATATTTCCATTCCCTGTAGGTGAATTTAACTACATGAATTTCATGATATGCTAATGATTATTGAGTGATCATTTCTGGTATATGTACTTGTACTAATGGAAGGAATTGACATAGTGATTAAATGTTTCAATTCATGATGTGTTATGGGTCTTTGTGGGTTGGAATGATCAATTTACAGAATCATGACATTAATTAGAAATACAAATGTGTGATTTATCAGTGATAAGGAGTATGATACTTGATTAAATGAAAATAAAAGTTGATTTTAAAGTATCATTGATACCAGTTATATAAAAATGAAAATATAAATGTGAAACGGTTTAATGTCTTTATCTTTCCATTTCATTATTATGAAATGTAATAGAGTGAACAATACATTTAAATGTAAAATTAAATGAAATATATAATTGAGAAATTTCCTATACAAATCCATCTAAGACGATAGTGGGGGTAGTATACCTTAGTTCATGAGCCATTACTTGTTTGTATTCCATAAGTGTTACTACTTATATGCATTAAGACAATTCTATGGAGTTTTCCTAGCATATTAAGGGAAATTATGTCATGACGTCCTCATATTATATGTCTGGAGGGTGGTCACGACCGTACATCAGATATGGTATTACCTGATCCAGTTGTCTTACCACTAAGAGTGACATATGAGGCACCACTTGTTGTACAATCTCTATGCACTGATTCCCAATTCTTTGATAATATCCTACATCTCATGTAGTCCATTCATGGTTCTCCACAAGCTATACATAAGTTGGAAGATCTAACATATTATTTCCAGCTACAATATCATCCCAACTTTTTAGGGGATAGAATTCAACTAGATAATGATTATTTGAAGCTGTCAACCTAAATATCATTGATCATATGGAGATTCCCCAATACAATAGTGTTAAACATGATACAGACTGGATTTATGATTCAATCATGAGTTGGTGGAATGTGATTACCAAGGATGGTCACCATCAGGGCATGGTAGTGGTAGATTTACAGACTACCTTCTATTGTTAATTATTTCCTATGGCATTGAGAACCGATGGATCCATTTATTTCAGGAATCTTCAGAAGACTATTATAGTGGTTATGGAGTATTAATCTAATTTCATAAAGTTGCAATGCATTTAACCACTTCAGGACGATGATGAACATTCACCTGATAGACGCTTCGAGGATGGGATTATGTATGCCATCTGTATATAGGAGATTTTACTTCTCCTACCAATATTTTTTAGATAGTAATTCAGGCCCTTATCACTGAGAAAACCTTAGTGTCAGTAATATCACTTGAAATATAGGACTACTTCAACGTTAGGCCAATAGTTCTTCCAGCATTAGGAAGCATTCCATCAATAATTATCAACGTGGAAGTGAAAACCAGAGTACCCATTTTGATTACAAAACGGTTTTTCTTTATATTGGATAATGGGGGATCATGTAGCCTCATTCTGATAAAGATACAATGGAGTGTTGACCCTATGGTTGTTAGGCACTTCATCATTGATTCTATAGGATATTTCTGCCATGTTCGAATGGAAAAGGATCCTCACCAACTACACCCTTAAGAGATGGTTCATTTATGCCACGTCGGTTAGGTAGAAGGAATAGCACTGATAGGACTTTTAAGGAGGATGTCAGGGTCCTGGTAAGCATAACCCTAACCACCATAACACCCAAAAACATGTATTGATTGTGCTAGTCGAGTTGTTTCACCTCGTCATGGATCATGATAGATGTATGATTTATAGTCGATACATTAGGATCAAGATGCGGTATTGTCTATTGATTGAGGTACTATTCTATTAGAATCCACTATAGTATATTCAATATTTGATATATATGCTTCTAAATATTTTATCTCTGTATCTGTCATAGAATGTATCAGACAGGAGACACAGTATTACTCTCATGTAATGATATTAGATTCCCCATTAGGAGTGTGGTCAGATGGAATACATAGATATAGGCAATTTCCCCATGATGTAGGCAGTACCATTTCTTATAGAACCTCTTTATTCTCATCATAATAGGTTTTCTTGTCATTATCAGGATGGATTTTTTGGAACAATATGAGGATTTAATATACTTCTATAATATAATGGTATCTTTTACATCACCAGATGGAAGTAATTACATAATGATGATTGGCATTTCTATAATTCTATAGAAGGACTAGAGCATCATGTGATTGGTGGATTTACCTCCTATATTGAAAATATATTCATGGAGGATGACAGAAAAGGCCAGGCTAAATTTCATCCCGTAATAGATCATTTTATGTATTTTTTCACAATTACTATTCTGGATTACCACCTTAGTGAGAGATAGTTTTTACGATTGAGCTGCTGTTAAGGGAATATATATTGTCCATTACTCTATACAGTATGTCACCTATAGAGCATCAGGGTCTGAAGAAGATGTTAGAGGATTTAGAGGCCAATGGTTTTATATTGCCTTCAACATACTCTTGGGGTTCACTCATGCTTTTCTCCTAGAAGGCATCTGCAACCATATATCTATTCATGGATTAAATATTATTGATCCATATTATGGTGAAGTACCAATATCTATTTCCTTGAATAGATTATATATTTGACCAACATAGAGGATATAGGGTCTTCTCTAAGATCGAGATAAGTCAGGATATCACCAAGTGTGTGTAAGGTCATCATATATTCCTCATACAAACATCCATATAATGTATGGTATATTTTATTACCTTATTATTTTGTTGAGTCATACAAACAGACATTCTATTTTCATGGCTATAATGAATTGGGTATTCAATCCCTATCTGAATTATTTTGTTATAGTCTATGTAAAAGACATCATGGATTATTTTCATACTTATATAGAACACACTACACACTTTGAGATCATTCAGAGTATAATAAGAGAGAGTCATCATTAATCAAATAGTTCTATGTTATAAATTCTAGATGGAAAAAATTCAGTTTTTCAGTAATATCATATCGGAATCAAGAGTATCAGATGACGTAGAGAATGGTAGTGTTATATTTTCAATGATGGATATATATAAAATTTTTGATATATGAAATTTATTAATGATGGTTGAATATTATAGTCATTTCATAGATTAATTTTCATGCCTTTCTTCACCTCTTACAAACCTTACAAAGAACCATGTTATGTTGTTATCGTCAGAAGAGTGCAAGAGATATTTCCTAGAGCAGAAAAAGAGGCTTTACGTGGAACCTATTATGAATTTTAATGATCTAGGAAGAGGTTATATCATATTTTATAATACATCAGGCATCAGCATAAGAGTGTTTCATATTTAGGATAATAGAATCTTTGAATAAAGATATGGATAATTGAGGAATCCTTATAGAAATTACACAATGCAAGACCAGGAGCTAGAAATAGTTTTCCATGCCATACATTACTGGAGAAAAAATATATTGGCTGAGAACATTGTGGTATGCATATACCACGAGATCCTATAATATATCTTTAGAAATCATGAATTGAACATCATACAACAAATATGCATTGAATATCTACAGTCCATTATTTTTGAGCTTCTATATATGCCTAAAAAGGGAAATGTAGTTTTCAATTTTCTGAGTGAGAAAACTCAAGAATAGTCCATTTGGGGATCCAATAATGGAAAAAATTAATTTCCCTATTCTATAATATGTAACTAAAGTTTCATGATAGTAATGACCAGCCATACCTCAAATTATTGAGAGTTAGCTCTTCCCTTTTTAAGAAGGTGTATGGTGGAAACTTTTTAGATCATAATGGTTTGGGTCTTCGGGAGAGTATATCAAGTGATAACCTAATTTTATAATTTTCATTGGATATATAAAACACCTTGCTTATTCATGGGTAATTCTGGGTTCCATCATATATGAGAGAGGAGTTAATGAAAAACTCTCACACTTCTTAGTGGTTTGTTCATTAATGCATCTCAACAATTCATCAAGATAAAAGATGCCAATATTGGTGACATGGGATAAAAATTCATATAGTATGAATTATCTCTATGTGTTCCACCTTTTATTAGGTGAAGGATATCCCCAAATACCTGAAGAATTATTATAACTGCCTCTAGTCCAAAATTGTAAATGCAAAGAAGTTGCCATGGATTTCGTGGTAGTCATACCTTTGTTACCTATGGTTAGAAATGATATATTGTTTGTTATTTACCATATATTGATCATACCCCACATATTATTATATGGGATACTTTATTAATTGATGTTCTTGGAAGACTGTATTTCTAAGAGATTTTTCTACTACAAAGGGTCCCACATACTATCATTTCTCATAGGGATTCTTGTTTCACCTCATGAATCGGGTAGGGGGTTCATATGGATATGGATAAATTAGTACTAATATTCACATCTTTTCACCCTACGATATATTGATAATTAGAATAGACAATATAGGTTTTAAGTGATATGCTCTGAGAATGTTTCCTTGAATTTAGTGGTTCTTGCAAGAAACATATCCCTCTTTTCTAATTCACCAATAATAATATATTTATGGAGATAATTCAGATGGATCTTTTTGAGGCATTATATCTTATTTCATTTCATTCACCCACATTTTGGCTAGAGGTTGGTGATACATCCTAAATAGATCCTTGTTTTGTACAATATACTTTATTGCAGTTTCCCCTGATCAGGAAGGGTATGACTATAGCTCAGTCTAGACATAAATATTATGACAGATATCATCAATAAACTCTAGTGTTAGAGGTATGGGTTCATGATTTCCTTGTGGTATCATGCAGGCTAGGGAATATATGGTTACAAAATCAAGGGAGAAGGATGCCTCATTAGGTAGGGTTATTTTCCATTCTAGAGAAAGATGGGCCTATAGCCTTTCAATTGCCACTACCATAGAGGTATTGTGATGCCCCAGGTTTTATGAACTAGTTCAAGTAAGAAATGTTATGCCTTTAATGATGTCTCTTGTTTCTTTTGTTGTGTTTTGTTGTTCTAATAAGGAATTTGAAATAAAATAAAACATGGAGAGTAAGGTAAACATATATATATAAAAACATTACATTGCAAAAAGACCCAACTAGTTGAAAATACCATGCACAAGACCTAACACAGCCACAGCAAGAATACTAAGAACCACAACTAGAGTAATTTGATAGTCCTCTTCTTCGGAGTCCATCAGCGTGAAAAATATAACAGTCAGGGCCACATCACACATGCTCAATGTCAATGGTATGAGGAGTGCCATCCTTTCTGGTTCAAGTGTTTTGTTCTTGTAAAATACCCCCGCTTTTATAATGGTCCTGTGAATATTGACCGTTGGAATATAGCCATTTGGTTTCAAAACAACCTTTGGGTTCCATTGATAAAGTTTATCTTTATTTCAAAACTTTTTTTAATGCTCTTATAATTTTATAATATTTCAACTATTATAATATGTTTCACAAAAGTTATATTAAAAAAAGGCGTATTCTCAGAAAAAAATCTTCTTGTTTCCATAAAATTCCGAGGGATACTTATATATTGAAAACTTAGTATTCTTTTTACAAAAGATATATTTAAAGGGTATCAATAATAAAATCTTTTGAGATCTAAAATTATGAATTTTTTTTCAATTAACTAGTGGTCTTTTATAATTTCTTTAAAGATCCAAATAATGATTTTATATGCAAAATAAGAAAGGTATGTATTTTAAAAGATTTATATGTAAATTGGTAAAGGGATTTCAATTATAAGTTTAAACTATTTTATTGTTATAGTATTTTGACTCATTTTGTGAAAATCTTTACATTTTGAAAGTCTAAATAAATTTTCTTTTTATAATTGTTTTTTGTTGATTTGAACTATATTACATAATCTAGTAAAAGGATTTAGACATTAAATTAAGACTATTTGTTTTATTAAATTAACACTATTTTGTATAGACATTTATACTACACTTTATTCGGAAATAAGTATACTTATACTGAATGTTTTATAAATTTAGATAAGTTTTTAATAAAAAATTTAGTTTGGGGACTGGCCAAGCCGAGGGCATCCCTTAATGGAAAAGCCCTCTAGGCCGAGACCAAGCCCCAAGGGACCCGAGGGGGGTCCGCCAAGCGCTCAGTGGGTGTACAACCGTGTCCCGAGCCGTGCATAGGTGATCTAGGTTGCGCACAGGCCCGTGTGTAAGGACGCGGTGAGCGCTGTGTAGGGTTGGGCCGAAGCCCGCATGGGGCCCGTGTATAAGGCCCTGGTGTGTGTGTGTGTTTATGTTTTGAACCGGAGGCAGCAGGCTTTGATTTATAAGTCGCGACTCAACCGCGCTGCGTTTCGATGTGGGACGTGCTTCATGTAACCGCGACCGTCTGATAGACTTCCATGTCGATCTCAACCGTCCGCCCCCTCTTAGCCACTCGATCACCCCTCGTTTCACAGCAACCATCCGATCTCACTCGAGATCTAATCTTGACCATTGGTTTCTTTTAAACCGATAATGTTATTTTTCATCCAGCGCCCTCTCCAGACGTTCGATCTCCCCGAGGTCTAATCCCGGCCATCCCTTCCTCTTCCGCGTCGACCCCGTCATCTTCTTATTCGAGTCGGCACCTGACCTGTAGGCCTACAACCGACGACGCCTCGGCCTCCCTCCCTGCCCCCACACTGTTCCTTTGACTACCGAACACCCCCTACTAGGGCTCTGTTCCTTCGTCTTCCCACGTCGGTCTAGTCTCTTGGGTTGAGTTATCCCATGGTTTACCGAGGACTTTTTAAACACCTTTGGCATCTTGAACCCGCATCGGACTCTCCTTTTTCTCCGTGATCTCCCACGAACTTCTAGTAAGATCAGCGTGGTACACCCGGTCCGAGCTTCTCCTCAAGCAAGGTAAAGTTCCTTGCATGCTTGAATTCCTTTAAAGAAACCTTCGAGATATACAAAGATTATATTTATATACATATACCTGATATATATACACCCCTTGGATGGTGCCTCCTTCAAGGAACCGGCCTTCGTGTATAAAGCAGGGTGTGTGTGTAAGCATGGTTCCTTGTTTTGTGTTCTTTTGGAGAAACCCATATCTTTTCTCTCGGTATATATATATATTTATATAGTTTTTACATATGCATATTTGAATATAAACCCCTTGGGTGGTGATGTTTTCAAAAAGGATTACTTTTCCTAAAAGTTTAATACAATGGTTACAAACGAATTATCTTACTTCGTTTTAAAGCAATCCGAAAAAAATTTGTTTTGTATGTATATATACGGGTTACCTATTATATATATATATACATGCATGGATGGTATATTGTTTTATTTTGGATTGATCTTTGTTGAGCATGGCATCTGGATGTTATGTTTGATCGTTTCTTTCAATTATATTTCATAAAACCTTTATAGATATAAAATTTAAAGTTTTCTATATGTATATACGAATATTTATAACCAAAACTCTATCTATTTTTCGGATATCAAAATGACCAAACATGTAATATCATGCACCATATGTTAATGAGGGTTGTTTGAAATTGTTTTACCATTAGGGGTGTAATTTGGTTTGATTTAAGATGTATTAAAGGACTTAAGATTTGATGGATCATGATATCATGTTGTATTCATGTAAGACATAATGAACCTACCTTGTTGAATGTATTAATTAATCAAGTCATGATTTTATTCATTTACACGATCAAGGGCCTATTTATCACCATAAATAATTTCAAGTGTTTTCCTTAAGGACTAATCTTCCATGGATTTATAATGAAAAAGATTCGTCATTTAGTATATCATTAATCATATTCTTTAGTGTAAAGGATGTTTTACTAAGCTATGTAATCCTTTGATTAGTTACTGATACATTTTTTTCAAGATTAACCATCACACCCTGTATTAGCATGATTTGCGGTGGTTCATTATTTATTGTTGTACATAATGCATGCTTATGACATATCACTAAATGAACTATAAAATTGGATTACCCGAAGTGGTATGGGACACCTTGGGTAAAAATGAAAATGAATGAGATATTCAAGGTGGTATGGGACATCTTGAATATACATAACCATTTAAGTAAATCATGAACGATGTGGCTAAAATTATAATAAAGGAAAATTTAAGGGTGCGCCCTGATAGCTCTCCAATGCATTGGGTAAAGACTTAATCTCTAGAGATGACTTTTAAACTGATTCCTTGGTGAATAACCTTGGAAATTTTTAATGACACCTTGGGGATGGACCTTGGTGATATGTTAATGATTGTATAAGTTAAATGTTGATGCCACATAATTCAAGTTATGTAATAAGTTCTTTCCAGGATAATGTTCTTTCACGACTGATGCCTTTAATGTTTTCATAAAGTTCTTATTTACCTAGCATAGAGCTTGAAGCATGACCAGTATTATCACTTAATAGAATGGTAACCAACATATGAGAATTTATTTGTTTCCTTATACACAACTCTGATTATGTATTATTTTTAACTGTTTAAATTTATGATTAAGTAAATCATATGTAGTACTTGTTCATAATAACCATTATCACTCCTTCAAGAATTGACATAATTGTTTCCTGTTCTTCTTAAAAACCTTGTTTCAGAATTTGTATGTCATATGTTGTAATTTTACTTTATTAAGTGTTCAATCTATTTAAAAATGAATGTATTAAAATGATAAAATGTTTTGATTTCTTTTAAAAAAACCCCCTTACTGAGTATTTTAATGCTCACCCTACGTTTTGATTTAAAATTTTCAGGTATCAGCTTTTGAAAGATGAATTGTTTCAGAAGTTGTCGGTTTCCCAAAACCCGAACCGCACACGATCCTCTGTATGGGACATGATCTGTTGTTAACAAAGTGTATTTTATTTTAAGATAACACATCATGTTCAGAAGGCACCGACTCCTGGGTTTCTAGGGTCGGGGTCTCTACAGTTGGTATCAGAGGTTCAGATTGGATAACTCTGGAAAGCTAGAAACTGAGACAAATATATATATATATATATATATATATATATATATATCTATATATATATATATGTATTTTAGTTTTATTAAAAATTGAGTTTTCTTAAATTTCATATGGAAAACGATGGCACAAATCTCTTATCTCTCCCCATAGAGGCCCTATAGACCATTGTGTCTTTAGCTAGATGTGAGGAATTTCTAAACTATGCCCATATCTGCATGACATGAAAACACATTTACGACGTATCCAATTCACCACGGGTGCTTCAGCTACACCAAGGGGTAGGAATAGATTACCTCCTTATGATAATAACCCAGTTTCCCTCCTATGTACGTCGAGGAAGGTAATATGAGGGACTTTTCTAGATTTTCACGGCGAGTGATAGATTTGGCACCATGATTGATAACCCTTTTCAAGAAGCTGCTGCTGACGGAGACCTCCGAGCGGGCTACCATTGTCAGATTTTAAACTAAGGATTCTGGGGTCAGTTGTCGGACTTCGGAAGGTTAGAAGACGAGTCCACCCAATTGTCTTGCAGACGACAAGTGCGTGAAGATGTCTCTCATCTTCATGCCCCCCATGCTAGACTCATAAGACATCATAGGTTTCCTCATGAGTTTTTCCCTGAATGCTCGGACTGTGTTTGGTTCGAGGAGTTAGGGAGTTTTGCTTCTCTGTGTAGAGTTCAATTATTCAATGAGTAAGGGAAACTCAATCACTAATAATAATGAACGTATGTTTATTGAAATGTTTTCTTTCCTCTTCCTTGTCTTTACTTTGTTTGTGTCCTTGAATGATTTTCAAGTGTTTGAACTCATGTCTTAAAACATGCAGATGGAAGGATAAACCCACCTGTTATCTCTTCCCACTGAGATTTTGGAAATCACTGCGATCAAAACGTGTGAGGACGAGTATGACCCCTTCGCAAGTTTGAAAAGAACGTGAAAGAAGTGGTTTGAGGTAAAAAACGGTTCGGAGATTCTCCGCACCTGCCAGGGGAATGCCTCCATCTATTACCTCATTGGCTTTACACAGCTAGCCGGACATGAACGACGAGGAAGTTACCACGAAGGGTTCTTTCTTTGTTTCACCCTATGCCGAAACTACATGGCCTGAGTGAAATTTCAGGAGGATGCGTTAGAGGGAAATCTTTATGCGGATTATATGCTCCAACTTCTCAGCTTTAGCTTGTTTGACCGTATCTATGGCTTCGATATCCTCGACCGAGACATTATTCGGAAAGTCCTTCATACATTGGTCTGCAAAAACATTTCAGAACTTTGTACTGTTCGAGCTTCCCTCTGGAGACCTGAAGGCCCGGAACATAAGTGAAACCCCTCCTGTCTTAGGTGTATGTGGATTAGGGATCTGGAAGAGTTGAGCTTCGCTTTGGGGATCCCTCTAAATGCACCTGTTGACCCTATTCGTTGGTGGAGGTGGTAGGAATGTTGCTGAACCTTGTAGTGTTGTGAAATAAATTGCGAGGACGCAATTTTCTAAAGGGGGGGATAATGTGACGCCCCGGTTTTTATGAACTACTTCAAGTAAGAAATGTTATGCCTTTAAAGATGTCTCTTGTTGCTTTTTTTGTGTTTTGTTGTTCTAATAAAGAATTTGAAATAAAATAAAACATGGAGAGTAAGGTAAACTCATATATATAAAAACATTACATTGCAACAAGACCCAACTAGATGAAAATACCATGCACAAGACCTATCACAACCACATCAAGACTACTAAGAACCACAACTAGAGTAATTGGATAGTCCTCGTCTTTTGAGTCCATCAGCGTGAAAAATAAAAGAGCCAGGGCCACAACACACATGCTCAACGTCAATGGTATGAGGAGATCCATCCTTTCTGGTTCAAGTGTTTAGTTCTTGTTAAATACCCCTGCTTTTATAATGGTCCTATGAATATTTACCGTTGGAATATAGCTGTTTGGTTTCAAAACAACCTTTGGGTTCCATTGATAAATTTTATCTTTATTTCAAAACTTGTTTTAATGCTCTTATAATTTTATAATATTTCAACTACTATAATATGTTTCACAAAAGTTATATTTAAAAAAAGGAGCATTCTCAGAAATAAATCATCTTGTTTCCATAAAATTACGAGGGATACATATATATTGAAAACTTATTATTCTTTTTATAAAAGATATATTTAAAGGGTATCAATAATAACATCTTTTGAGCTCTAAAATTATGAATTTATTAAAATTAACTAGTGGTATTTTAGAATTTCTTTAAAGATCCAAATAATGATTTTATATGTAAAATAAGAAAGGCATGTCTATTAAAACATTTATTTGTAAATTGGTAATGGGATTTAAATTATAAGTTTAAAATATTTTATTGTAATTGTATTTTGACTCAATTTTTGCAAATATTTACATTTTGAAAGTCTAAATAAATTTTCTATTTATAAATTTTTTTGTTGATGTGAACTATATTACATAAGCTAGTAAAAGGATTTAGACTTTAAATTAAGACTATTTGTTTTATTAAATTAACTTTATTTTGTATAAATATTTATACTACACTTTATTTGGAAATAAGTATACTTATACTGAATGTTTTATAACTTTAGATAAATTTTTAATAAAAAATTTAGTTTGGGGCCCGACCAAGCCAAGGGCATCCCTTAAGGGACAAGCCCTCTAGGCCGAGACCAATCCCCAAGGGACCCGAGGGGGTCCCCCAAGCGCTCCGTGGTAGTCCATCCGTGTCCCGAGATGTGCATAGGTTCTCTAGGTCGCGCACATGCCCGTGTGTAATGTCGTGGCGCGCGCTGCATAGGGTTGGGCCGAAGCCCGCATGGGGACCGTGTATAAGGCCCCGGTGTGTGTGTGTTTGTGTTTTGAACCGGAGGCGGCATGCTTTGATTTATAAGTCGCATGTCAACCGCATTGCGTTTCGATGTGGGATGCACTCCGTTTAACCGCGACCGTCCGATCCACTCCCGTGTCGATCTCGACCACCCGCCCCCTCTTAGCCGCTCGATCACCCCGCGTTTCACTGCGACCGTCCAATCTCACTCTATATCTAATCTTGACCATTGGTTTCTTCTAAACCGAACATGTTATTTTTCTTCTCGCGCCCTCTCCATCCATTTGATCTCCCCGAGATCTAATCTCGGTCGTCCCTTCCTCTTTCTCGTCGACCCCATCATCTTCTTTCTCAAGTTGGCACCCGACCAGTAGACCTGCTACCTAGGACACCGCAGCCTCCCTCCCTCTCCTTGCACTACTCCTTTGACTACCGAACACCCCCTTCTAGGGCTCTGTTCCTTCATCTTCCCACGTCAGTCTAGCCTCTTGGGTTGAGTCACCCCACAGTTTACCAAGGCCTTTTTAAACACCTTTGGCATCTTGACACCTCGGCGGCCTCTCCTTTTTCTCCTTATTCTCCCACGAACATCCAGCAGGATCAGTGTGGTACACCCAGTGCGATCTTCTCCTCAATCAAGGTAAGGGTCCCAGCATGCTTGTCTTCCTTTAAAAAAACCTTTGGTATATACACAGTTTACATTTATATACATATACCTGATATATATATACCCCTCGGATGGTGCCTCCTTCAAGGAACCGGCCATCGTGTATACAGTAGGGTGCGTGTGTAAGCATGGTTCCTTGTTTTGTGTTCTTTTGGAGAAACCCATATCTTTCCTCTCGGTATATATATATATAATTTTTATATATGCATATTTGAATATAAACCCCTCGGGTGGTGATGTTTTCAAAAAGTATTACCTTTCCTAAAATTTTAATACAATGGTTATAAAAGAATTATCTTACTTTGTTTTAAACCAATCCTAAAAAAATATGTTTTGTATGTATATATATGGGTTACCTACTTTATATATATATATATACATGTATGGATGGTATATTCTTTTTTTGGATTGATCTATGTTGAGCATGGCATCTGGATGTTATGTTTGATCGTTTCTTTCGGTTATATTTCATAACACCTTTATAGATATTAAAAATTCAGTTTTCTATATGTATATATGAATATTTATAACCAAAACTCTATCTATTTTTTGGATTTCAAAATGAACCAACATGTAACATTATGCCCCATATATTAATGAGGGCTGTTTGAAATTTTTTTACCATGAAGGGTGTAATTTGGTTTGATTTTAGATGTATTAAAGGACTTAAGATTTTATGGATCATGATATAATGTTGTATTCATGTAAGTCATAATGAACCTACCTTGTGGAATGTATTAATTAATCAAGTCATGATTTAATTCATTTACACGATCAAGGGCCTATTTATCACCATAACTAATTTCAAGTTTTTTCATTAAGGACTGCTTTTCCATGGATTTATAATGACAAAGATTCATCATTTAGTATATCATTAATCATATGCTTTAGTGAAAAGGATGTTTTACTAAGCTATGTATGCCTTTGATTAGTTACTGATACATTTTTTTCAAGATTAACCATAATACCCTATATTAGCATGATTTTTGGTGGTTCATTATTTATTGTTGTACATAATGCATGCTTATGACATATCACTAAATTAACTAAGAAATTGGATTACCCAAAGTGGTATGGGACACCTTGGGTAAAAATGAAAATTAATGAGATATTCAAGGTGGTATGGGACATATTGAATATACATAACCATTTATGTAAATCATGAACGATGTGTCTCACATGATAATAAAGGAAAATTTAAGGGTGCGCCCTGATAGCGCTCCAATGCATTGGGTAAAGACTTAATCTCTATAGATGACTTTTAGACTGATACCTTGGTGAATAACCTTGGTAATTTTTAATTACACCGTGGGGATGGATCTTGGTGATATGTTCATGATTTTCTAAGTTAAATGTTGATGCCACATAATTCATGTTATGTAACAAGTTCATTCCAAGATAATGTTCTTTCACGACTGATGCTTTTAAAGTTTTCATAAAGTTCTTATTTCCCTAGCTTAAAGCTTAAAGCATGACCAGTGTTATCACATAATAGAATGGTAACCAACATATGAAAATTTAGTTGATTCCTTATGTGCAAATCTGATTATGTATTACATTTAACTGTTTAAATTTATGCTTATGTAAATCATATGTAGTACTTGTTCATAATAACCATTATCACTCCATTAAGAATTGACATAATTGTATCATGTTCTTCTTAAAAACCTTGTTTGAGCATTTTTATTCCATATGTTGTAATTTTACTTTAATAAGTGTTCAGTCTCTTTAAAAAGGAATGTCTTCAAATGTTACAATGTTTTAATTTCTTTTTAATAATCCCCTTACTGAGTATATTAATGCTCACCCTACGTTTTATTTTAAAATTTTCAGGTATCAGTTTTTGAAAGATGAATTGTTTCAGAAGTTGCCGGTTTCCCAGAACCCGAACCGCACACGATCCTCTGTATGGTACATGATGTGTTGTTAACAAAGTGTATTTTATTTTAAGAAAACACATCATGTTCAAAAGGCACCGACTCCTGGGTTTCTGGGGTCGGGGTCTCTACAGGTACCAGGCCATGCATGGAATCTTCTATGTAACATAGCATAAACAAAACCATTCTGACCCTCATCATACCTATGATCCTGAAAAATTTGAGTTAGATATTGGTGAAACCTTTTAGGATTATCCATTATGAATTGATGGCCATAGCATAGAGGCCCACCATGGTCAGTATTTCCCTATAGTATGGGTGTCATGGAAGCATGGATGCATGAAGGACATGACATGGTGGGAGGCTAACGTCTTTGACATGTGTCTATAGTAATTATAAGAAATTTTATCATCATCCTTGGAATTATTTCTCAGGGATGAGTTCTTTTATGTGGAAAGACAATTAGAACCCATTTTTTCACACATGTATGGATCAGTTAAATTTTTGTCTAATTATTTGTTCTACCAAATATGGATTACTAATGAGTTAATAAAGGTTTCATTGGTTTATGGGGCTCGTTTGGTTCTTTGTATGGATATTTTGGGGAGAACTATGTTTTGCACATGGTTTTTATTAAACAATGTGAGGAGGCCACACTGTTAGAAAAAACCATGTAGGTGGAATGATTTTTCATACAGAGCCTTACCACATGGATGGTGCACTATTTCCCTAAACATGTCTCCTAACCATGCGAGTGTCCCCTCTTCTCCTAGTACTTGTGTAGTGATTGGGAGCAGTTTGGTAAACTATGTGAAGAAACTATACACATGATAATTTTTGGGAAATTTTACATTTTTACCTTTAATGTTCTAATTAAGCCCCTCTTTATTCCCTAATATAACCCACAGTGTTATCAACCACCATTTCATTCATTTATTATATTTTTAGGACCTAAAATTGGGATAAAGAGTTATAATTTTTTTGGGATCATTTCAATCTTATGTTCAACATGTTTGATAATAACATTAAGTACTCGAGTCTTTTTTTATCCATTTTTCATCTCTCTTTTTATTGAACTAGTTATCATGGTGTAAGAACTTTTACCTATTTTTCTGATATACTCCATTCCATCATAAATTAGAGCCTAATACTATATTATGAGAGTCAGTCAAGACTATGTTGGGTGTTTCAAAACTCATCCATCATGTACATGGATTTTTGAAATAACGTGTGGGGACTGTCGATTTCATTGAATTTTATTTATTAAATTTATATGTCATGATTATAATCATTAGAACCGTATTTTTTTGATATTATCATATATTTGATTATTTTTTTAGTGGTTATTCTCAAAATAGCTTCCACATTGTATTGGATGTTTTTTCTTTAATTGTCATTTATGTGTTTGGACATATTTGAGTCATAATTCAGGTGGAACATGGCTTGATCTTTCTTTGGGTAAGCTCTGCTAAATTAAATGAATTGTTTTATGTTTTAAATTTTATAATATAATGTACCATGTTTTCTCACCACTTTATCGACCTATGTTAGGGGCATCAATTTAGAATAAAATATACTATTGAAATTTTAATGTAAACTATATATACGAAATTGACATGTTATATATAATAGAATAATAGGTTGAATGTCTATAGAAACCCATACAATGTTACAGGAAGGTATTGGATTGAACCCTAATTATTTAAAATTGAATAAATGAATGGTTTCATGATACTTGTCTTTTTCACACTAATGAAGGGAAAGGGTTGAACTAAATGGACTTATTGATTAATCATGGAGTGACTAAATGTTTTCATGCTCAATTATCCATGTCACATTAATTCAAGGTAATGTATTAAATGTTTTGAATTATATGTGACATCATAATCAAATTCGGAGTGTCCATAATTGATATATATCCTTATATAGTTGAGGGAGTTCATTAATCACTTAGGGACCCCCATTTTGAGATCAATGATACAACTTTCTTAGGTTGAGACCCACCTAGAACCCGATCTTTGATTAACATTGGATGAATGGTATAGAATTATATGATCAGTCATGTAGAACTATAAGAATATTTGGATACAAACCTTAGATCCATAACATATAGTTTGTTCCATTGTTGAATCCCCTCATACCCAGTAATTTCTTAGCCCACATTGACCTTAGATGTACTCCTTGGACTCGATAGGTGTCTTTTTATGGAATTCCTTCGACTATTCTCCTCAAATTTACACACTTACATTTATCCATGATACAATTATTTCTGATATATTCAGTATTTAGGTCAATGTTTCTCTATTTATAACAATGGAATGTCATTATATGATATCATTAAAGGTTTCCTTGTTACATCATGGATCATTCACTACTAATTACAAGTGCCAAAATTATAAACGGATTACAATCTGATAATAAACTAGTTATATGTTCAGACAATAGGCCAAATATGAATATGTTAAATGGGTATTTAGTAATATTATAGTTATTTACATTATATATCTATGCTTTCACACCATTACATTTCCATTACATGAGACGTATGTTATAGACATAATTAGTGGTGGTCAACTGAGATTTAACTCACACATACTTGAGGTGTTGTTTTGTACCTAGGGAAGATTACGTAAATACAATTATTGATAAAGTGAAGCATACTGCATTAAAAACTTGATTTATTGTTGATTAAGGTGGATATTAATTGCAGTTGACGGGGTCAGAGCATGGGATTCCATGTATAGAATTTTTATTTCCTTTATAATTTTGTAGAACATTTAAATCCTACTATATTCTCTACATGTTTTCTAATTCTCTAGTGACAAGGCATATCCTCATCAGTTCATCTAGTTGAATAATAATAATAATAATTTTCTCCTTTCGATTGCATTTTATTTATTTATATTGCTTCAACTATTTAACTTTATTAATATTAATACACTATGATACACTCTTGAAATGAGGCCATATGTAAGAACCTAGATCTTCTTCACATGTTTGTTTCCCCTTTACTGGTTTTTTTGAAATGATGAGTTTCTGGGTGTTTTTGAACTACATGTTGTGTAAATATATGTACACGTTGTGTACTATTTTGTCATACGTAACCATGCGATGGCCATGTAACATCTGAGCACACAGTTGGGTGTGGTGACCTAGAGGTTGCCTTATGCGGGGGGACGAATAAGGCGAGTACACACTGTGTACTTCAAAAGTACATGTCGTGTAATTTTTTTCATTAAACATACCAGGATTTCATCTAATGGAATGGAAAAATATCTTCTCGACCTAGTTCATTTGAGAGCATACATACAATGTGGATCTTCACTGATCCCCTAATAGATCATCCATTCTCGGAATTGAACTTCTTCGGTTGCATTGGAATCACATCGGTGAGTTCTCACTTCTTCTTGAACACCTTCTTATGATTCCTTCTCTCTTGTGAGATATCATGGGTTAAAGTTTTTAGTCATTTTTTAGATCATCGGTGTTCTAGGGAGATTCATGGCTTGAGGTTCGAATATAAATATCATACAACACTGAGGTATGTGGTTTATACCTTTCCATAGTTAGTCTTTGATTGATATCTGACAAAGTTCCCAATACCCCTGAACGGGTTACTGTGTGTTTTTGACCCTAATGTTTGTCTTATATTCCTTGGTTTATTGGATAGGGGTTATATGATTTGGATAGGGTTTATTTTTCCATGCTATTGAGTTTTCCCCATGTTTTCTTGCTTTTAAAATTTGGTCTAGTTTTGCATGTTAGTTTGCTGCTTTGGTTTCCATTCCTAGTATTGTAAGGATGTATTCTTAGATCTGAAATGTTTTATGTTTTATATTGTTTAAAAAAGATGATATTTATGTTTACTTTGGCTTCCAGGTATTGCAGTGCTCGTTGACATACATATGGTCGTGAACCAGGTGTAGTAGACCATAGGGAGAATGGACATGAGGGCTTCTCCAGAGGGTCTATTTTTATTATTACGATTAAAAACCATATGTGTAATTTATGTAAGTGCTTCCTCAAAGTATATGTAGTTCTTTGACATGTGACACAAGGGGAATGAGATGTAAGTTCTTCTCAGAGCACCTTTTAGTTACTAATATGAGACTATATGTGGAATTGACGGTGATTGCTTCCTTATAGAGTATGTGCTAAAGCTGAACCAGAGGTATAAGGCTGTGTGTATATCCCAGAGGGTTGCTTGTGTTTGCGAGGTAGGACCAGAGGGGATTAGGTTGTGACAATATCCCAGAGGGTTAGATGTTTGTGGTTATCTTCTTACTAGATTGGTGGGGTTCGAATTCTTTGAAACAATAGGAATGTTTAGTTTTGTTTACTTAATTGTTTACTGCTTATTTTTCTTATTACCTTCCATATATATTCACTGACTGTTAGGAATTTATTTCTTATTGGTTTCCTACTAGAATTTAGTCTAACATCTTGTTTGGTTCACGATTTTGGGCCCAAATAGATTATATTGTTGTTTGTATTGATAAGGGAAAGAGCCCTTCTACATTAGGTATTTGACTACTTTGGAGTTGGAGAGCATTGGACCATGTTGAGGTTTGCAATTCTAAGGAGTAGTTTACAGTTTTTTTCTTTGGTTTAGTACTATATTTCCGAATTGTGATGTGTTTGGATTCTTTCCTAGACAAATGAATCATGAATCATTATATATGTTCTCTAGTAGCTTATTACTTTCAGTCTTCCACTATTTTGTGTTGCATTCCATTATTACTACTTTCTCAATTATTATTAGTTTCTCTTCTGTTTTATTACTCTGCCAATGACGGAAATGTTTCCCCACTATCATACCAACATCATCGCTGCAAGTTGGCAGCATCTAGCATTAGCGAAAATGCTCTTAAGGTAATGTAATCGACCAGCTACGGGGCACCTCTAGGTAGTTTCCATAACCAAGATGTTACAAAGTGGTATCAGAGGAATTCTTTTCTTCTTGATTTACTATTTGGAGCATATAGTAGGGGATAGGAAGAAATAGGTACATGGTAATAAACTATGTCCGAGAGTAGTTAACCCATGTATAGGGAAAACCCATTTTATCATATTATTGAATATTTTATAATTTTACGATTATTACAGTTGATTTGAATTCACTATTTAGGTGACTCAGATGTTTTTTAATATTATTATTAATGTTAATCTGATTTTATTTTTGTTGCAACCTGATGAGATGAGGGTATTCCGAATCATGCATCATACATGCACTTATTAAAAACCACATGTCATGGATTCCTACCATGCCCTTTAGGGTGATTTAGTAAGTGAATGTCGTTGTGATTGATTTTCTGCTATATATGCATGTTTTTGAGATATATTCCTTTAAATAATAACTTATTTTGATTGGGTATTAAAATTTGTATGATTTTGTTTGAAAGAACGCCAAACATTGGTTCTTGAGGTGTTATGGGCCCTCATGGACTCGAATTTGGGGGACCATTACTCCATTATCCTTGTTTATGACATGAATGAGATGCCGAAGTTTTATTAGTGGAGAGTATGGGACCTCATGGATCGATATTTTTCACTTTAATGTTGGTTTTATTATTTTTCTGGGTTCTAGTGTAGTTTTTGAGGCTTACTATCTGGATGAACCCAGAATACACGATGCGTAATAATGAATACATTCCATATGTCCATCTGTTCGGGATGGAACTATTTTTATTTAGTGCATGCCGTGTACTATTTTTACACGCCGTGTATTCTCAAACCATGTCACTGGTTGTGTGGGTAGAGACACGGTGTTGAGAAATCATTGGGGGAATACACCATGTACCAGTTTTAAACATCGTGTAGAGTAGACCTTGTGTCCAACCGTGTGACTAATGACACATATGGATGAAAGACTAAGCTATAGATGTTATGTCATGTTTGAACACATCGTGTAGTGTACCCTAGGTATCCGGCCATGTAGAAAACAACATGGGTCGATGAAACCCTTCTAGTACGCATCGTGTCTCACACAAACACGCCGAGTAGATTGAGCTGTGTAACTGGCCGTGTGACTAAGAACACGGGTTGGTGAAGTCAGTCTAGTACATGTCGTGTCTGGAACTAACACACTGTGTAGTCTTGTTCTAGGAGAACCATGTGTCTTAACCGTGTAGAAGAAATCGGGTAGGGAAAGAGGAATCCAGTACATGCCATGTTTTAGGAAAACACTCCATGTGTATGGGGTGTTACATAACCTAGGTTAAAAAATGTACACACTCATGTGATGGCTTAAGGGAAAATGTTGTGTTGTCATTATAATGTCATGTATACACATTTTGGATATACATGAATGCTTTATTTCTCTTGTTCCTTCCTCACACATCGGATTTTCAGTCTCTGTTAATCATGATCTAAGTGTTCACATGACCTTACAGAGTCATGCCTTAAATAATTCCTTCGGTTGTTCACCAGTTATAGGGAAACGATCAGACACCGGACAAGACTGATCAAGGACTTCCAGCAGATCATCTAGGTTTTTCAATCATGGAACTAGATTTCATTCCATACACAGGTGTTAATCATAGTTCTGAGAGGGATTTATGAGGTTCTTATAGACCTTAAGAGGAGTACCGCATCCTGCCTTGTCAATTTAATAGCTTACGTGGGTCTTTCAATAGCAGCATACTCCCAGTTTCAACGAGGCATGAGGACCTTAGGCAGCAAGGTCATGGTTAGAATACATTCTTTCTATCTTTGATAATCTAGAGATTCCACTATATAAGAGGGTCATGATCACTATGTAAATTTTTCGGGAATCCTCCAAGAGATGGTGGGATGCGATCTCACAGGCGGTATGCCAGTAGGTTATGTCCTAGGGTGCATTCAAGTTTTCCATTTATGATTACATATACTTGGAATCCTTTAGGGCCGATCGATCCCATGAGTTCATGAGTTTGTAGCAAGGTAATCTTTCCATTATGCAGTATTATTCTCACTTCACTGAGCTGTAGTGCTTCATGAAAATTATAGGAAATGGTGAGTTATTTATAGAAATGATGTTTTTGGACGATCTCAGGAATGACATCCAATCTCAGGTGAACATGTTCATGTTGACATCCATCAATCCTATCATAAACCAGGTGCTGATCATAGAGTGTAATTTGATGGATTATGGAGTTTTGAGCCTGGGCAGTTTGATACCCGAAGTTAGTATCCCTCCTAATGATAGCAGGAATCATCACAAAGGGTTTTCGCATGGTGATCCAAGGAGGCGAGACACTTATTCTGGTTGTCTAGTGGTGTGCTACTGCTGTTGGATGAGAGGAAATATGAGGCCACACTGCCCAAGATACCCAATGGAGTGACAATATTGCAGTAAGATGGGTCAACTTTAGTGTATCTGTCATATTATCTCACCAGCAACTGGTGAAAAGGATTCTTCTATGACTCCTCTTAGAGGATTTTCTCTCTCAGTTTCTCATCATTCTATGAACTGGAGTTCTTCAGGCTAATAAGGATTAGGTGGAGGTCACGGACATGGCAATCACTCACTAGGATTTCAGCGACATCCCGGTGGATCAACCTACAGTGGTCAGGCACGGTCATAGGGCCATGGTACATGCCAGAATTTTGTAGTGGAGTAGACCCAACATGAGCAGGAACATAGACCCTCTATAGTTCGATGAAGAATTCTTGTTTCCACCGTTTTAGCCTTTTATCTTTTTGATATATTATCTTCCAATATTATTATATCTATTGTTTATTTGGTGATCCTTGGGTTCTATATGTTTTCTTCTATGGATATCTTGATGTTAGACACTCCCTTGTGGACTAGAATGACTAGTGTATGACAGTGCAAGGAGTTCACTCTTTACATTGGTGGGTGTCGCTTCTTATAGTAACTCTATCACTTATATATGATAGGAAATTATGTCAATCCCAGTATAGACTGGTTATTTCCCTTCTAGGATGTTTTCAATTTTTATCGTCGCAAGGTGAGTTTTACAAGACCAAAGTGTGGATCATTTCTTTATAAGAGATAATGGGATGTGTTGGTTAGCAGAATGAGACCAAAGCATCATGGTTTGGGAGGAGATGATTCCTAAGTGGTATGTCTTTATTTGGATGACTTGGGAACTTCACAGATAGACATTCCCCTAGTGGTGGATTATTTTAGTGACGTCTTTCTTGTGGACTTTTCAGGTTTTCCTCCGAATCAAGAGGATGTATATTCTATTGAGAATCTACCAATAGTGGCCCTGATGTCCATTATTCCTTATAGGATGGCATCAAAAGAGTTGCATGAGCACAGAGAGTTATTGGAGGAGTTGCTGGAAAAGGTTTTTATTTGAGCTAGTACTTCTCCTTGGGGTTCTCTTGTCCTATTTGTGAAGAAGGCTGACGGTACCCTCAAAATATGCGTATATTATCGGATGTTGAACCAGTTTACGGTCAAGAACGGATATCCCTTGGCAAGGATTTATTATCTCATTGATCAACTACGAGGAGCCCAGGTGTTCTCAAAGACTAGCTTGAGATCTAGTTACCATCAGTTATGCGTTACCATTAGTTTCATGTTAGACCATCTGATATACCCCTTATAGCCTTTTTAAGTATGTATGGTCAATTCGATTATGTGGTTTTTCCATTTGGTTTCACGAACACGCCTGCAGTTTTCATTTAACTAATGAACTGAGTGTTCCATCCATACTCAGATTCATTCATGGTAGGATTCATGGATGATATATTGGTATACTATCACACTCTACAAAACCATGATACCCATCTTATGATAGTTTTGAGTACACTGAGAGAGAATCAGTTATATGCTAAGCTCCCAAAATGCAACATTTGGATGGACCAGATTCACTTCTTGGGTCATGTTATCTCAGAGAAAAGAGTATCAGTTGACCGAGAGAAGGTGAGGGTAGTAGTTTCTTGTGAGAAGACAAAGATAGTCTTTGAGGTATGGATTTTTCTAGGTCTGGATGGATACTACAAATGATTCATACAGGACATTTCAAGCATATCATCACCAATATCGGGGCAGACAAGGAAGGGTGCAATGATCTTGTTTTCAGATTCTTGTGAGTCAGCCTTTTAGGATCTGAAAAGGGAGGTTGAATTCATAACCTATATTATATTTTCTAGAGCTAGGAAAGAGATATAATATATTTTGTGATTCTTCACATATCGGGCTTGGAATAGTGTTGAAGAAGAGAGAAGGTGTCACCGTGTACAGGTCGCAGCAGTTGTGGAAACATTAGAGGAATTACCCGACACACGATCTCGATTTGGTTTCTTTTGTTCATTATTTACATAGTTGGATATAATATCTTCTAGGAGAGAAATTTTTTGTTTTCACTGAACACAAGAGTCTCAAATACATCTTCACTCAACATGATCATAATTTGAGATAGCGAAGGTGGGCTGAGTACCTTTGGTCCTATGACATTGAGCATGCTTAATCACCTGGAAAAGGAAACTTAGAGGTAGAAGTGTTGAGAAGGAGGACTCAGGTACCAGACGTTCAGGAAGATTATAGTGAGTGGATGTTTAGGTCTATGTTATCTGATATGCATTTGGAGGCACATGAGAGACACTGTCAAACATTTTTTTCTTCTATAGCTCTTACCTCTACTCTTCTTGATCAAGTGCGAATGAGGCAACAATCAGATTCATAGGGCCTAGTCAAACGTGAAAGCGGGTCAATAGAGGACCCTACTCCTAGATGAACTATATGAGAGGATGAGATATTGCATTTATGTGGTCACTTATGGGTGTCAACTGACATTCACAATTAGCTGATTTGGGAATTTCATTCCTTAGTTTTGGAAGTTCATCCTGGTGTAACCAATATGTATCGTGATCCACACCATCGGTATCGGTGGCCTTGCATGAACGGAGATTTTGCAGGATTTGTCATGACGTGTTCAACCCGTTTGTAGGTGAATGTGGAGCATCGGCATCAAGAATGAATTTAGCTACATCTACCAATTTCCAAGTGAAATTATAACGATGTCACGATGGATTCCGTGATATGTTTATAGAGGTCGGCCTGAGGGAATGATGTAGTTTGGTTTTTCATTGACATACTCACAAACGTTTCTCACTTCTTTATGATAAAGGAAACTGTCAGTGTTAATGAGTTGGGAAGGTTGTATATCTGAGATATTGTACATTTACATGGGGTACCACATTATATTTTCTTAGAAAAAGATGAACATTTCACTTCTCGGTTCTAGTAGGATTACAGAAGTATTTGGTTACAATTGTAAATTTGAGTACAGATTACCGTACATAGACAGATGGCCAATCTGAGAATACTATTCATGTACTTGAGGACATGATTCGAGCATTCATCCTTGATTTTGGAGGTTCTTAGGACAATCATGTAAGTCTTGTGGTGTTTTTCTACAATAATAGTTTTCCAGCAACTATTAAGATGGCACCTTATGTGTATTTGTATGGTAAGCGATGCTGATCACCCTTATGTTGACAGGAGGTAAGAGAGAAAGTTATACTGGGACCACGTATTTTCCATGAGACCAGATAGCATATAAAGTTGATTCAGAAGAGGATGAATACTACACATTCTCAACATAAGTCTTATGCTGATCGTCAGAGATGACTTCTGCAGTTTGAGGTCAGAGGTCACGTTATCATGTTTTTCACACTGAAGTTGGGGCACATAGGATTAGAAGATAGGGTAAGCTTTCACAAAGGTACGTAGAGTCGGTTGATGTGTTGGGGAGAGTTGGTTTGGTCTCCTATCGGTTTCAATTACCTCAAAGGTATCATGCTATGCACAACGTCTTCCATGTTTCTTAGATTCTAGGTTACTTCTCAGACCTGTCTCATATTTTTCAACCCGAGGAGGTTGAGTTAGAGGTGGAAGCCTTGTTTGAGGAGCGTCCTATTCAGATGGTTGATTAATATATAGTATATTTATGTGGTAGGTTTGTTCCTCTAGTACGAATGCTATGGAAACACAGGCATGTACTGGACTAGACATCGGAGAGGGATGCCGATGTACTATCATAGTGGTTGGAGCTTCTCGAGGAAACATCTTCTACACCGCCTTGCTAGAGAAATTAGGGGTTAAATTTATTTAATGGTGAAAGTATATAAGAACTTAAATATACTTTTCAGATATGTTTCTCCTATTCTAGTTTTTCCAAGGAAAAGATTAGTTTATGGGAATTTTGGATGTACACGCCATATACTTATATGTACATGTTGTGTACTCTTTTACCACACGTAGTTGTGTGATGGCCGTGAAACGGCTAGGCACACAGCTGTGTGGGGTGACCTAGAGACTGCCTTATGTGGGGGCCAAATAAGGCAAGTACACAATATATGCAACAAACTACAAAATGTGTACATTATTTCTTTTCATTATATTTTCTAAGATCACGTTTGATGGAAAAAACCCATCTCTTCTCAACCTAGTTTATCCGAGAGATTCCGTATGGTGTGGATCAATGCCCAGCCCTCGATCGACTGTCTGTTCTCCAAATCGAACACTGTCAGTTGCATTGGAATTTCATCGGTGAGTTCCCACACCTTCTAGAACAATATCATATGAATCCTTCTCTCTGATGAGATATCCTGTTTTGAATGTTTTATAATTTTTTTGAAGATCTTCAGTGTTATAGGGTGATTCAAGGCATGAGGTTCACATATAACGATCCTACACCAATGAGGTAGGTGGTTTGTTCCTTTCCAAATAGTGTCGTTGAATTATATGTGCAAAAATCTACAATAACCTTGAACGGCGTATTGTGTTTTTATGTTTTTATCCCTAAAGTTTTACAGTTATGCCATGGTTGATTGGATAGAGGTTATATGTTGTAAAGAGGGTTTAATTTTCAATTCTATGAAGGTTTTTTCCATGTTTTTTTCATTGACCATTTGGTCTACATTTTCCTGTTAGGCTGGTGCTTTGTTTTCCATGCCTAGTATTGTTCGTTTGGAGTTCTTTATCTGACATGCTGTTATGGTGTAGTTCTTTTAGCCATGTAGTTCTTGAACTGTTTTTGGCTACAATGTACAATTTTTCTCTTTTACTTACACAGGGCCATGAGAACCTGGTGTAGTAGACAATGGGGAGAATAGATGTGAGGGATTCTTCAAAGGATCTGTTTTTACTATTACGATGCGAGACCATAGGGGGAATTGACGTAAGTCCCTCCTCAGAGTGTCTATAGTTCCTCGACGTGGGCCTCAGGGTGAATGAGACATATGTTCTTCCAGAGAGCACCTTTTTGTTACTGATATAGGACTATAGGTGGAATTAACAGTGTGTTCTTTCTCAGAAAGTATTAAATAAAGCTGAACCAGATGAGTTAGACAGTGTGTACTACCCAGAGGGTTTCTTGTGTTTTCTAGGTACGAGCAGAGGGGATTGGGCTATGAGAACTTTCCATAGGGTTAACTTTGTGTGATTATCTTCTTACATGATATGTGGTGTTTTGAATGCATTGAAACTATATGAAAGTTTAATATTGATTACTTCCTTGTTTACAGCTCCTTTAGCTTATTACCTTCCATATATATTCAATGAAAATTAGGCACAAATCTCTTGTTGGTTTCTTACTAGTATTTAGTATCATGCTCTATTTCGGTTATGCTATTGGGTCCAAACATATTATATTTTTCCGGATATTAATAAGGCCAAGTACCCTTATACATTAGGTATTTGAATGCTTTGGAGATAAAGATCATGAGACCAAGATAAGGCTTGTGATGCTGAAGAGTTGTTTACTATTTTCTTTTATACATTGGTTTAGTACTATATTTAAGTATTGTGAGGTGTTTGGTTACATTCCTAGACATATGTACCGTTAATCATTATATTTGTTCCCCAGTTTCTTATTACATTCAGTATTCCACTATTAACATTTGTATGTCATTATTACTACATTCACTATTGTTATCTATTTCTCTTCTGCTGTGATATTCTGACTATGAGGGCATAGTTTCCCAACTATTACACCCAAGGCCCTCACTGCTATTTAGCAGCCTCTGGAACTAGGGGAAATAAACTTGAGGCCATGAGAGAAACCAGGAATGGGGAGCCTATGGGAGACATTCGGAACCGGGACGTTACACAATAGCCCCTCCACAGACACACCCTAGGCCCTCACTACAAGTTGGTAGCCACTGGAATTTAGGGAGAAACACTTGATTCCATGATTCCAACCGATATTTGGGAACATATTATGTGTAATATAGGTCAGGGACATCACATATTAATTACCTATGGAAAAACAAAAGAAAAATAGTAAGCTCAGTTTTTAAGTAACATTAAATAAGAAAGACATGTAAAAATAATCAATAGCATAAACGAATGAGAACATGCTCATGAAAATATATGATCATACCCTATGTGTCAATGATAATAAATATGAATAATGGCATAAATATTTTTATTTTATAAGACACGAATCATAAAAAATAAATAACATAATATATGAAATCATAACATTTGAATAAGATATTGAATTTGTAGAAGACACATAATAATATAAAAATTATTTTTCAAAGTATTCAAGGCATAATATCTCAGGCCATCTTGATAGTACGGGTTCAGTTCCCACACAATCATGGTATTCTATGTTCACTCTTGGGACTACCTTAGTGGATAAAGTCATTTATCTATGTCTTAAGTTATAGAAATATTTACGCAATGAATTGGAGGGAGATATAGTCCCCACTCATTTCATAATGAAATGATACATATGTAATCCACAATAAGATATAACATTTATCATATCCAATCCAATGGAATGAAATGGTTTTTATAAGCATCATGAAATCATAAAATAACCCATAGAAAAATAATGGGTTTCATAAAATGCATTCTATCATAAATATATCGCATCATATAAATGATATCAATTAATACATTGAGTTATATCCCAATGAAAACATTGTTAACATCAAAAAATGTCATATTAGATGGAAAATAATTTTTAATAACACATGAAAAAACAATTCATAAGAAAATATCATTTCATCATTGAAATTTTTTTTTTACATCAAATTAAACACAAATTTATATGAAAAATTTATTTTAAATATAAATTTAATTATATAAGGGATTATTCAAGATCATTATGTATCATGAAATCATAAATATATATTCATTCCATATATGATAATGAAAAAATTATTCTCTTAATTTTCCCAGAAAATTCAAAAAGTTCCTCGTTAGGAATGAAAAAAAGATTTCATTCAAAAAATTAACTAAAACGTAATAGATGTGTAAAATGCGTATAAAAATTTTTATAAAAATTTGAAAAATATTTTTTATTTTTTTATGAAATATGGAAATGAATAATAAATATACACCAATACGTACTTATAAATAAAAAATCTTTGAAAATAATGGGATTGTTAATTTTACCCTAACTTTTTCTCTAATTTCCTCTATACTTATATAAAACAAATGTATAATGGTTTTAAACATATTATTAACATATTAAAAAATAATAATAATATTTATAGTATCATATAATATTTATTTATGTATTTATGTTAACTTTTTATTAACAATTCCATGTTTAAAAAGCATTTTAGGTAATAACAACGTTGTTTATCACACATGTATTGAATTGTTATTCTTGATCCTATTACATATATAATGACTTATTACTTCTGGAATATAAAAAATTATATGTATTATATGTATTCAGTATATTAATGTATATAAATGATAGATGTATGAAATTTAATACACTGTCCCAGGGGACGGTAACCCATACATATGGATGAAAACTGTTTATGTTTTCTTATCGTTATGAATCGATGAAGGTAGCTGACATGTATGACTATATATATTATTATATTAGAATTATTATAAAATTAATATCATATTAGTTCCTTATATACATTTTTAAATTCAATTTTAACATTAATAACATGGAGGATAAATCTTATCACGTCGTGGAGATGTTTGGTCGTACGTACTCATGAGAAACAATATCATTATCTTAATGGTAATGGGGGAATAATATTATGGTATATAAATTATAAAAAATATATATCATGTATTATTTTTTATTTATAACTATTATATCCATAATTACACCCATCCAAAAAAGTACTACTATAAAAAATTACACCACATTGTGGAGATGGTAAGACATATGTACACACATGTTATACTTTCATTTCTTTTGGATGAATAAAAGGTGGACTATGGTTGTTACATAATAATGAATAACATAATAATATAGGTTATACTGGGGTTGTTTATTAATCATTACATGAATTGTATTTATAAGAAAAAATGATTTTTAATGAGTCATTAATAAAATTACATCTTCTTCAAATATATCCCTAAAGATCTCCTCTTAGAGACACTATATTTTTTACTTGGTGAAAATAAAAACCACTAGTATGTCACTGAGTAATTTTATACAGAAAATTAAAGGGTTTGGTTGATATTTAAGGCTCATAGTGGTGTGAGAAAATGAGATAGGTGGTTCCATTTTATAATTGAGATGAATGTAACTATCGGAAATCCTTAAAATATTAAAATTTATTAAAGATATTCTAGATAAAAAACATAAAAATGAGATATAAATGAATGAGGTGTAAAATTATAGACCATATCCAACCCCCATTGTGATTATTTTTTAGTTTTTTGGTTTTAAAGTAATCTAATAATATAATAATTCAATAAAATATCATTGTATTCAAAATAGATACTATTAATTAAATTTGGAATTAATTATAATAATGAAAATTGAGAATTAGAATATAATTGTTTACAAAATCTATAATATATCTTACATGTCAATAAATTATTTAGATATTCTAATTCATCCAAAATATATCAAAATAATATTATTGAAATCAATACTTTTATTTTTCTATTAGTTAAAAAATATTGTCTTAACATTATCGAATCATATAAAGTAATTATATAATTTGAAAAATTAAAATTAAAATTAAATAATGAAATTAATTTCCATATGATCAATATAGAAATTTATAGTCATTAATACATTGAGATTCTCCCCATGTTGACATATAAAATATATTTGACATTAGAGAGTTATATTTTGTAACTGTTATTGAAAATAATTTATATATAAATTATTTTAATGAAATAGTTTCTAATAAACAGCTATAATTCAACCATTGGGTGATAAGGTTCTAGTCAAATTTAATCAATAGTTGTTTGACATTTTTTGATTTTATTTTACACCATATTTTTTTGATTTACATTTAATTAATCTATTGTAATTTTAATCGTGGTGACAACATATTAAATATTAAGTGGTTATAAATTACTAATATTTGGGGTAAACTGTCGATAAATATAAAATTTATAAAAATATATACCTTATAATAATATATTTATATTTTTTTAAAAAAATATTATTTTTAATAACTTTATATTACATTATTCGTATAAATTATAATTAGTGTCAATTTTGAAACTATTCACAACATTATATATATATATATAATTCAACAATAAACACAATTTATAAGAAAAGAATTTATTTGACTACTAACATGTAAAAAACCACCTTTTTAATTCTTATATAACCCTTAATAATTGAAATTATATTTTATATAATATTTTTAATATAATTTATTTGAACCTCTATTTAATTAATGAATTACTACATCATCATTATGTGACCATTTAATTTAATTATTTTATCACTATAAATTTGAAATAAATTTTTATGTAGTAGATAAATAATTGAAATTTCATATTAATATTAATAGTCTATGTTAAAAATTTTATATCCCAATATTAAAAAAAATATAGTTATTAAAAATGAGAGAATGGCATTTTTAACGTATCTTTAAATAAAATAGAATTATTGTCATATTCTTACCAAAGTCTCTTAAAAATTATAGAATTTAATCCTAATGTTTATTTTAGTATAATACCACTTATCCAATGTAATTATTACATGTTTTATAGTAATTTTCAAATATTATTATATTATTATTACATTTAATTATCCAATTTACACTTATCTATGGAAAATGATAATTTTCTACAGTTACAATTCATAATATTCAAAATATTATGTTGATACTATTAGAATATAAATATAATAATTATTACAACCATGCATGTGTGATTTTTTAATTTAATTCAAACAATTGTAAATGTAATTTTTAATTCTCATCTTGCAGATGTTGCGATAAAGAGGGTAAAAGGAATGTTCTAATGATCAATAATTTTTTCTATATATAATTTCAATATAAAAATAATACTAATGAACTAATTTTGTTTAAAATAATTATAATTGATATAGTTTTTCTTTTAAATTAAATTAAATTTATAATAATTATTTTAATAAAACGTGTCGTTTTAAACTACAATGTCGTAAATTCACTATTCATTAAAAAATTAATCATCTCAGAAAAACAATAAAAATTCAGCCCAAGTTAATTTTTAAATTAAAAATTAAAAAATGATGTTTATTTTATAAAATACAATTTCTTAGAGTTTCTAATATTAATTTTATTTTTTCCCACATTATTACATAAAAAGTAGTTCTCTTATAAAAATATTATTTGTAAATATATAATGTATTTACCAAAATTTAGATATTTAATTGAAAATATATTTTATTTAAATGAAAATATATAAATAAAATTTAAAAATTTGTTATTACTATTAATATTACTATGTTTAATTTCTACGTCATAACTATTTATTTTTAATATTAATAACAAGAATTTTTTATTGAGACTCGGTGTAGTGTGTACCACAATTGATGTTATTGTTGAATATAGCTCAAGATTAACAATGATTTGTTTATAAAAAAATCCAAATATTGTGATTTCATGTAATAATAAAAATATACATTTAGTGTTAAGTAAAGATAAATATATAAAAAATACTAAATTTATTTGAAAAATGTAAATTAACCAAATCATAGGGTTTTACATTCTTCATCCATCAAAATGATTTTTTTTCCTCAAAAATTGGTTGGGTTATCAAAGGTTTAAATCTTGCTTTTTCCATTCATATAGACCCAAATCATTAAAAATACTAAAACATCCTTTTATACATGAAAATTTGAATACATAATATTGCACAACAGTAACTCATAACAATGATTCCACATAAGAGAACATAGGTGGAATGTGAAAACATAGATATAGTAATGAAATATTACTATCAACTTCTAATTGATACTGATATAGAACATGGTTAATATAATGGTAGAAATCAAAGGCTATAAATCTATTATTATCTAAGGGAAAATTCTATTCATTGAAAATTAATGAAATACAGAAAAAGTTTTGGATTCAAGATCATTTCCCTAGAGTTAGATAATTTTCATGACAAGATAAACTTACGTGATTCAGTACCATCTCACCATTTTTTCCTTAATTAATTTCCACCTCAATTATTTCTCTAAAAGGAAAGGGAGATTTTCATTCCTGAAAAACTAATAGATCATGATATCAAGGATAATCCATCCAATTTTTCATCAGTTACAATCAATGAAAATTTGATATCATGGTCTATATAATATAAATATGTCCTTGTATGGTGAGATAATATATTAATATTTGAAGCATTAAATTTAAATTTCCATAAATGGTTAAACTTATATATCTTCTGAAAGACAAAAATCCCATACATTAAAAAACAAGGTCACTAAATCATTATATCATTTTTATCTCATTAATAATACGGTAGTTTTTGGTTGTCATATTCCAAACATGTGAATACCTTTATCATATATTCCCTTGAAACATTAATAAAACAATAATTAGCGTACATCATTATTGAAAACATGAATGTTTTATTATTCTAAAATTTATTGGATATATTTTTTTTAGTAAAAATATTTGTGTACATCATCCTTTATAACATAACCTTATTGCCAAAAAATCTATAAATAATTCCCAAAAAACTATTATCATCAAATTTACTACAGAACATATCCAACACATATTTATTTTAACATCATTATCAAAACGTAAGGGACATATTAATTGTTATATTAAACATAATAATGTGTTCTCCAAATATATCACCATATTATTAAATCAATTTTCTTGGTTTGAATAACTTTTCAACAATTCCATTCTAATCCTTAATGAAAAACATATAAATAAAATTCTTATATATTTCATAACTCATATAAGATAATAATTTAATTACAAATCATATATACCTCAATCATCCAAATATTTTCTTAAACCATTACACTGGATCTGTAAACTTAGTCTTTCATAAAATATGAATCATGTCATACGGTATCTAAACCTTAAACAAACCAAGCATATTATGTTTAATGTAAACAATAATTCTATAACATCACATATTGTCCAATTTTTTTTGCGAACTCGTGAAATTAAATAGTATAACTAATATTCATACCGACTTCCAAATGCTCATCATGATATTTCCACTTATGAAATAAAATTTAATAATTCTTATTCATTCAACATCTGAAACATTAATAGTTAAAAATGTTCCTTATTGTTTTCTCTATTTAATAAAATGAGAAAGCATTGGGTAAGAAACAATAATCATAGTGAGGAACCATATAATAATGAAAAACAACATATATGATGTCTAAATTATGATACCATCCTTAATCCATGAAACCGTATATTTATCATAGGTTATTCATTGGGAAAATCCCTTTAAATACTTCATTGTGGTTCTGAAATAGTTTCGAAATTTCCAAAGAATATCCCCCAGGAGTTTTAGACATTGTGTGTAGAATGTCTTGTTTCTATGTACTTAATTTCACTCGAGTGAGGCTTGATGCACCATGTTAGTGTTGTTACCCCACGGTACACTTGATAGAGATCTGCATCCACATGTAGAATATAGATTGGTATTTTATGCTAGGAAACCACTCACTCTATCCTTTACCAAATTTCCACATCAATTTCATAAACCTGAACACAAATGTTGATTTTTACTTAGAGAAAAACCTATACATATCGTTATATATATCCATATAGATATCTCAAAAGTTTTCATATATTATTTTCAAATGGTTAACTATACCATTTCAATGATACCAACTATAACAACCCTCTCTTTTCATACATTGATATTATAAGACATTTATGAAAAACAAAATACATTACACTAAATAATAGAAAATACTATTTTATTCTTGAGACTTTGGAAATTATTAATGAATTACCACAATTTCTGAATGAAATTAATTATCTCATATAAATATCCTCCCCTTCATTACCCTTAACTAAAACCATTATATAAAACCTGGAAAAAGAAAACATATGAAAAATGGTGAGCTTAGATGATGTGTAAGGGTAATGAATGGATACATGTAAACATAATCATGATAATAAGTGTATGACAACATTATCAAGACAATTTAAGGTCATACCATGCATTAAAATGATCATAAATAGTAATTAGGCAATAAATATTGGATGTTTCTTAGATATGAATCATAAATAAATGAATAACATAATCGATGAAATATCAAACTAAGAATAAGACGTTGAATTTTTGACATACACATAATTATATAATAATTGTATCCATAGTAGTAAAAGAGTTTCCACCGAGGCCATCATGGTATTAAGGGATCACTTACCACACCACATTGGTATTCATTGTTCACTCACATGAACATCTTTGTGGAAAAAAATTATTTATGTCTATATAATGAGAAATAAATAATTATCCAATTTATTTGTGGGAGATATAGGTCCCACCCATCTCATTATTTAATCATACATATTTTTTCACAATACCATAAGTCATGTATCATATCAAAACCCAAGGAATTTAATGATATTCATAAACATCATTAAATCACATCCAAAACAACAAAAAAGAAATGGGTTTCATGAATACCCTTATAACATATTCATAACCATTAATATTAATAATAGAAATAAAAAATTGATTAATATATCTACTAAAACATATGTGACATCATACAATATTATCAATGATGGAAAATAACATTGAGAGAACTCTAGAAAATAATTATTGAGTAATTATCATTTCTTCATGGAAAACATTTTCTTTACTTGAAATGAAACAATTATTTAAATGAAAACTTATTCATTGAAAATAAAACAAAAATATTCTAAGTGGTTCATTATCAATATATTGTTTCTTAAAAGTTGAAAAATATATTTATTACATATAAATTAATGAAAAAACTTTTTTCATACTTTTTCCATAAAAGTGACAAACTACCCAGTTTGGAAAACAACAAAAAATTACATTAAAAACATTTAATAAAAAATTATATATGGTTAAAAATTAATTAAAAAAATTATAGAAGAGTAGAGTAAATATTATGGAATTATTTTAAGAAATATAGACATGGATGATAATTATAACCCTATATATACGCATGTATAATAAAATATTGAAAAATAATGAATCTTTCACATCTTCCCTTACCTTGGGTTTGATTCCCTCTTTACATATTTGAAACTCATGTATAGTGGTTTGAAAAATATAATTAACTTATAGATGAATCATAAAAATATTTATGATATCAAATATGATTCATTTAGTACTTTATACAACACTTTTATTTAATAATAATACTTAAAACAACATTTTATGTAATAACTAATTTGTTTACAATACATAATTTGAGTTGTTATTTTAGATAATTATGAAAATAAAATGATTTTATTACATCAATAATGTAAAAAAAGATTTATATATCATATATATTTATCAGAATATATATATATATATATATATGAAATTGAATAAACCATTCAGAGAGAGAGTAAGTCATACGTATACATGAACAATGTTTCTTTTTTCTTATTGGATTTAATGAGAGAAGGTAAATGATATATATATATATATATATATATATTATTACACTAGAATTATTATTTCATATATTTCATATTAATTGATTTTGAACATTTTTATAATCATTTTTAAATTGATTACATTGAGGATAATTCTTATCACAACATGGAGATGGTAGATAGTACGTACGCATGAGCGATGATATCATTATCATAAAAGTAATAGAGGAGGAATATGATGGTATATTAATTATAAATAATCAATATATTGTAATTTTTAATATTTATGTTTATTATATCCATAATTATACCCATTATGATAAAGTAGTGATGGAAAATGGATTACACCACAACATGGAGACAATAATCCATACATACAAACGCTTGGAACATTCATTTTTTTGTAGGATGAATAAAATATTGATTATGGTTGTTACATAATAATAATTAATTACTATGATGTATATGATAATATATTTGTTTCTTTAAATTTTAATGAGCACATTAATTGGAAGTAGAAGTAGAAAGAATTTTGAATGTGTTGGTAATTGGATTATATCTTCTTTGATGATGTCCGCGTAGATATCATATTATAAAGAATATAGTTGGATATTTAGAAGATAATAACCTATAAAATGTCAATATGGATGTTTATTAGAGAAATGGTTAGGGTTTGGTTGAGCTTTATGGCTCAAAATGGTGTGAGGAAGTGAGGGAGGAGGTTCCCTTTTAGAATTGACGTGAGGGGAACTTTTAGAAATCATAAAAAATTTCATTGTATAATAAAGCTCTTCTAGAGAAAAAAAGAGATATAAATTAATTGGGTGTTAAATTTTTTATCATATACTATCACCTTTATTATTATTTATCATTTTTTTTAAATAATTTAATAATATAATAATTCATTAAAATATATGAATTTTAAAATTTATATTATTACTTTAATTTTCCATTAAATACATAAAAAAATTTAATTATAATATAATTCTTTCACACATCTATAATATATTTTATTGACATATAAAATTCATTTTACATTCTAATTCCTCCAAATTTTATCAAAATTAATAGTATTATTATTATTACTTTTATTTTTTATTAGTTCAATAAATATTGTTTTCAAATTGAATAGGCATATAAAAAAATTATATAATTTATAAATACAAAAAATAAATGTGTATAATGAAATCGATTTAATTATTATCAAAATAGATATTTAGATTCATTTTTGGTTAGATTTTTTCCCTGTTTGAAAATATAATTGAAATTAAATACAAGAGAGTGAAATTTTGTAACAATACTCATCATTACATAATATATAAGCTATTTTCATGGACTAGTTTACATTAAAAACATCAATTCATTCATAGGCTGATATGGGTCAAATTTACTCCATCAAATTATTTTTTGACAAGTTTTTTATTAATTTTATGCCTTATAATTTTTATTTACACTTGATTAAACTATTGTAATGTAAATTTTTATAAATAATTTTAAAAATAAGGAGGTAATAAGTTATTAATTATTTGGGATAAAATGTCCATAAATGAAAAAATTAAGAAGTTTAATACCATATAATAAATTTTTTGTATTTTAATTTTTTTTGTACTTTTAATTTATTTTATAATATATTATTTTTTATAAAATATCAATAATGTCAATTTTGAGACTATTTACAACTTTTTCATTAAATGAAACTCAAAAGGAAAGATAATTTTTAACCAAACCATTTTAGAAACTAATTACATGTCATAATCATTGATAAAAAAATGGATCACCATAATTAATTTAAATTATATATATATTAATATTCATAATATATATTTTTTTATATTTTTATTAATTAAAAAATTCTGGCATCATTAATATGCCACCATTGAAGTTAAATATTTTTTCACTAAAAATTAAAAATAAATTATCATGATGTAGATACACATTATATATTTCATATGAATATTTATAGTCTAATTTTTCTTATATTTTACCCTATGTTTAAAATTTTATAGTTATTAAAAATTTGAGTGTGATATTTTTAGCTTATATTTAAATAAAATATAATTAACATCATATTCATACCCAAGTGATTTAGAATGGTTATAATTTCTTCTTTTATTTTATTTTATTCTAATACCCTTTATCCAAATATATAAATAAAAATAAATTTAATTAAATAGATATATATAATATAAATTTAAGAAGATAAATGAACTATGCATTTTAATGTATGATAACTTCTCATCATATCATCCCTTATGATATTTGGTATGATAATCTAACCATGTACTCTGATCACATCAACACCATCATTGGACCACCGAGGAAAATAATTCATCTCGCACTATGTATTCATAGATCACCATACACTAGAGGTATGACGCTATTTTCACATTCCCATTGTTCATCAATTAATATGACATCAATTAATGTGTCCATGTCAACTCTATATGATCTCTTGATTCTTCTAGTAGCCACTCCCCCATTAAATTAGTATTAAACCATTATTCCCATAAATTCCACTCTTGTTGGTCCTCCATCATTAGGCTCTTCCTATTAGGTTCATATGATATTAAATTAACATTCCCTATACAATATGAAATTTTAAAATTTATTTTATATAGATACTAAACCAAATATATCATTGTCAATTTTGGATTCTATCTAGGTATGACATATTTCAATCACTTGTGGTCCATGTATTTAAAAATCCTCTCAACGAAGAGATAATGCCTCCAACACTATAGATCATATAAGAGTGGCTCCAAATATATGTTGGGGATTACACAGTTCTTCTAATTGTGTGATTTCTGATGTGAACCATATCTGACTGCATAATCCCCATTAATTAACATATATACCAACCGAACACCCAATTAATCACAATGGTCGATGTATTTAGTCCTAGAAATATCCTAATATAAAAATAGATAATCCATATATTTAAAATTGTTATAACCAAATAATCCATGGAATCCACTAATATATGTATTGGATCACACCAAACACATCACTACATATACCTTCTACAGTTCCATTGAAATTAATACATAGAAATTATATGCTCGATTACTTGTATTGCTAAAATCCAAATGTGACACATTGATGTTTTCTTCATAAAGATGGTACACCTTATGTTTACTCAATAAAATAAAAAGTGTATAAAAATGAATTTATACTGGCATAGAGTATATCCTTTTTTATCCACAATAATAATAATAATAAATTTATCATTATATTAATGTAAAATATTGTTTATCAGACCTCTGAACACTTCTAGAAAACTTTTATGCGTGAATGTCAAGACATCAAAATCGTAAATTCTATATCTACTAATGAAATATATTTTAGGAATATGCACCACTATATTCCAAAACTGGGGGGTATCATGACTACATTCTAATATTGGAGAGTCATTGAGATCCTTATAGAAAATAAAAATATCATGGATCCTAGACAACATTTAGTGATTCTTTATAGTCCCCTGAATCAATATTAATTATTCCATACACAATTAATGACTAAAAACACCCTTTTTTATTAATAACACCATAACACCAATGGGATATGTGATAAATAGTATAGAAATATTTTTCTCAAATCTGAAATTTTTATATAGAGTTTTTTAAACTCAGCTGGTGACAGGAATTAAAGGGGAATCAATATTGGTCCCCATCGTGGAATGAGTTTTATTTGAATGTAAATTTATATTTCATGAGGGATTGATGAATGTTAATATAAGAATATTTAGTTTACTTATCATTTTGTACATATTTTTTAATGATTTTATGAAAAATTAATTATGATATACAACCAAGGACCATATATTCTAATGTTCAAGGATGATTAGGATCATAATTAGAAAGCATGAAACAAACATGAAAAAATATTTTACGTAATATACATTAATTGAATCTAAATTAATATTTTTTCTTACATATACATATGAGAACTAGGGGAAACATGAACAAAATAGCGGATCTAAAAATATCAGTATTGGAAAAAACATAGAGGTAAAGTATAAACATGGGTTAAAATTCATAAAATTATCTTATAAAAAGAAATGTAATATGTCCAAAAATAATTTAGAATAACACGTATCACATGAGATAATTTAATAATAGAATCAATGTAATTTGTGAAAATATTCAAAATTACATAAGAATGAGTTGAGGCTACCTGTCAAGATCATTTCCCATGGAGGACAATGTCCCATTATGGAATCTGGTTAACTCTCTATCCCATCATGATGTATGGTGTGTTTAAACATTTCCAAATTATATGGAGAACTATTTTAGATCAAAAATTATAATATGTTCATGAATACTTGTAAAAAATTAAGAATCAAATATAAACATAAGGGTTACCCAAGGAACGATATGCATATCGCTATCATGTCAAAAGTCAAAACAAGTGGGAATATCATAAAGGAGTATGTTGATGAATGGATTTATAAAACATAGGCACATTAATAAGGTAATATAGAAATAGTTAATGATAAATAATGACAAAATAAAGTGGAACATGTGAAAATATTGTTTATGAATCATTATAAATACGTTATTTTTTTTGAGTTTAAGGGAAAATACAAAAGAGTCTTTAAATAGAAAAATGCATAATTTTTTTCATAAACAAATAAATGAACAATGATTTATTTCCATGATAGAATTCGTTATTTTATAAAAATAAGCGTGTATTATAATTGAATATGGAGTGTAATTTAAAATGGGTATGTTATTGAGATTATCCACTTAATCAGGCATGATTATAATGAAGGATTGGAAAGGGAACCTTTAAAAACATGTATTTCCCCATGAATTAAAAATTAATTTAGATTTTTCAATGGGTTTGTAACATTGTTTACCGTGGTTTCTGGTTTTCGGCCTCGAAACACCCAACGGCTCCGTATCCTATGATTTATGGACCAGCTTTCCAAAGGAAGGTGTTTTCCGAATGCTCTTACCAGCGACACTTAAAACTCACATTGGTCGAGAGGATGGGAATTTGGGCTCATCGCACCCTTTTGGGGGGAATTATTGCATGTTCTGGGATTCTCTTATAGATATAAGACGTATTCATATGTTCATGAATCTTTGGTTTATACCCAAACATAGTATCCATGGATTTAACCATTGATTGGCAATGGTCAGATGAACATAGGGGTTAAGAATCATTTATTCCCGAGGATTCCCATCCATCATTGGATTAATGAACCCGAGGAGTCTGTACTCACTGAGACAGTACTAGGGGCCGCTCGGTGAACTGACATGGAGAGAGTCGGATCAACTGGTTGTTAGGCTTGAACCTTAGGGAGGCTTCCTATGTACCCTGTCTAGGAGACAGGTATCAAAGTCCATGTAGTTCGGATTGGTGCGGGGCTTATGCCTTAAGGAAACCCAAGATGTGGATTGGGGCTTACACTCTAAGGAGGCCTAGAGGGTGGATTTGGGCCTACACTTTGAGGAGGCCCATAGGAGGATGTCATGGTCAATGCTTACTCTAAGCCCACATGAGTCATTCTCGGTGTGAGAAACAAGAGGCAGTAGGGACCAGAGGATCACGTTGCGAAAGGTGTGTCCATGAGAAGTGGAGAGGGGCTTATGCATGAGGGTGGCCCATGGTGATATATTGGGGCTTACACTCTGAGGAGGCCCATAGTGATAAAGCGTAGCAGGAGAGGGAAAGGGGGTGATCCTTTCCCCATCTCCTCTCCTGCAGTGTATGAGGGCTTCCTTCGGATGGGTATTTTACTATCCCTGGGAATCCTTTGACAGGTAGAGAGGCAGAAAAGGGATTCCAGAACTCAGAAGCTGCATTACCGTGGGAATGTGAACCCAGGCATGCTTTGGGAATATGCACAAGGGTCGGGGAAACCACTTCACCCCGATTTACCATGGGTATGTGGACTCAAAATGGCACACTAATGCGCCTGAGGGTTACACCACACAGGTCCGGTGGCTAAGGTGGAGGCCTCACCTTGTGGCCGATGAGTAGGCATGTGAGGAGGTCATTGAGGATTGGGTTGGATCGGGAGGATCTTATGTGGCTTGAGGAATGGTAACTTCGGAGGTTTTGGTGTGCTTTGCATAGGGATGCGCTACGAGGATGGAGGGACCGTCTGCGAACCAGGGTGGTCCGTGGATGGAGAGACCGTCCGCAAACCAGGAGGGTCCGCGGACTGAGAGACCTTCCGTGAACTAGGAGGGTCCGCAGACTGATTGGAACCCTACAAACCAAGATGGTTCACGGCTCCGGGTTCGATCCGTGAATCAGGGTTGTCTGTGGAGGGTTCCATGAAGGCAACAGCTGCCAAGGGCATCGCTGGCCGGAGGCTCGTCGGTCAGGGCTTCGCCAACATAGGAGGGTGATACATGGCGTGGAAGATCGGAAAAGAGGCATAAGCTCCCTGGTTCGTGGGGGTGAATCTTCGGAGGGGCTATGGTTTGCGGTCTTCTCTTTTTATGTTATCTTGAGTTCACGATTCACCAAATTACTATGCGTTTTCAGTTCCTTATTAGTTCATACCCAGGTTCATACCAACTATGGTTCGTGAACTAGAACTTCACTGTTTGCAAAATCCTACGCCTTCCCTCGGAATCCTTCCACCCGAGCTTGATCTCCCTTCTCTTCTTCCGCCTTCGAATCGTCCAAATCTGAATATTCAAACCCCTCCTCTTTTCCCCTTTAGTCTTTTTTTATAGAGTGGAAAAAGAGATGTATCTGTGTTCATGTGACACATTTTTTGGAGGCCCATCATCGAATACTCGACTTACACCATACTTGGTCAATCTGCAGTTTACGGTGAGTATTGAATTCCTCTCCCCCCCACTGAACCACACTCAAAAAGTGTTTCACGAGCATGGAGGGTTCCACCTCCATTTCACAAACGACAGCATATGCAGCATGAACTGATTGATGCAGTCTGCGATTGGGGTGGTTATTGATGGTGAACTGGATTGGCGCCCACCCTACCTCACGACTGCGGAGGATCTCCGCCTCCATTTCACGAACGAAGATGGTTCGCAGAGGGGGTGCTTCGCAAGGCCTGGCCACGTCGCGTTTTCATGGGACCGATCTGCGGATTGGTCCTGTTTGTTTCTTCTTTTATTTTTCTCCATTCCTTTTCCCAATTTGGGTGGGTGGGGGGTGGGTTCGGTAGAATCTACTTTGCAGATTTTTCATGACCCTAAAAATGATCCCCATCGTAATGGGGTCCTATCAGAACAAAGAGGAGGCCATTCCGATGCCAAGTGGTCCTGAAACTGAGATGGTTTGTGATAGGGCAGTGGAATTAGTAGGGGAACATGCCTATATATACAGGGGGCCATTCATTTTCCCTTTACTGATTTCTTCACGAAACCAGAGCTCCCTCACCTCCGCGTGATTTTCCTTCATGAAGTGCTTCATCTGTGAAGCGGCTATGAATTCTACGAACCATTCCTCCTTCACGGTCACCTTCAACTGTGAAAAAATTCCCCAACCGTGCACCATCTCTATTAATTAATTAAAAAGTATGTCCCGATGGGCCACTGAGGAACTTTCTTCATGGTTTTAGTGATCTGTGGTTAAAATCTCTTGAACATCAAAATTTATGATGTCTTTGAACATAATTACTTATATTCAGTATTAAAATTCTGCGGACCAACTTGGTTCGTGATTTCCTTGCCAACGCTATGCGGGACAGGGTTTCACGGAATGATTTCGTGAAGGGTAACTTCGCGTGATGATGTTGTGACGAACCATCCTTCAAGGCCTCTTTGCAGAATTCTCTTATGAAGGATCCTCAACTGATCCGCAGCCATATATCTGGTATTTTCTTCCTGATTTTTATTACGGAATATCCGATTGTTGGATTTCATTTTGTAGGGATAAGATATCGTTCCCCCTCGTTCTGTACCACGGCCGGCTTTAGAGCCGCTCCAAATTCATTCTGGGAGACCTTTAGCTATGATTCGTAGAGCAGAGAAAATCAAAGAGGACCCTAGTCGGTCAATCATTCCTGAAAATGATTCCTCGAAAGACATGCATCCTCTTGAGCTCCTGTATTATCCACTATCAAATCGACTTCCACTTCATGGATTTGGTCTTCAAGATGATGTCCCTTTTCCCCCTACTTTCTCTGGTCTTCCTTCTCCTTTCATGGAAGTGTTGTCCATGTGTATTGAGGTGAACCTTACCCAATCGGGGGAGATGGTTTCTGACTCATACCGAAAAGACTCCTTTATTTTTAGGGGCTCTGTTTGGACCCAAAGCGATCAACACACCCAAAAATTTTCTCAGGAAGCTGTCTTCCATAGTTACCCTTCTATTATCAACCTTGCTTTAGTGGATAACGATGCGAGGTGGGTTCTTATGTGGGATCTTGGAGCTGGAGGGATCTTCTGTAATGACTAGGCTTGGGCTATCCAGGTCCATCACCACTGATGGGAGTTTCCTAAATCACTAGAAGCAGTCAAGTTATACTCTACAGTGTGGGCCTCCAAATTTTCCATTCACCCACCATCCTTGGTCCTACCAGACCTACTTAGTCGCTGGTGTTCAAGAAATAATACTTTCCACCATTCCCATGGTGAAGTTGGTATTATCCTGTGCGATATCCATCAATTGGGAGGACTCCCAATTTTTAGCGAAATGTATGAGGAATTTCTTCCTGCTCCTGACTCATGGGATGACGCTGAACAAGTGCCTTTATTGGAAAGGGATCTTTTGGTTACGAAGAAGCAGTAATTGGGTCAGGCGTTTCGTTCCCTCTCTCTTATTCCCTATAGCACCATGATAGGGTTATTTCTGAACACCACTGGTCTAGTGCCGAAGATCAAGAACCCATGGACTAATCCTTCCTAACAGCCACGAACCTCCCCTGGTTCCTACTGGGCGGTTTTGTAGGTGGGCGACTACCTTTTATGGGGTTATAAGGCGTGCCCGGTGTGCTGCCTATGCTTCGGTTGGACGGTTTGTTTGCTATGTTCCTAAGCGGGTGGCTATTTCCTTCTTGGACTATTAATCCTGGTGATAGGTCTTCCACCATGATGATACCAGTTGAGATGGTAGAGGGCCGCCTGAGGAATTTGGTTGTGCCCGCATTGGCTCTCATTTATGAATTGTTGGGTCACATACATAAGGGCGGTTCACCCTTCCATCGGAGTGAGCCATTTCATTTTTTGTATGGCTGGGTAGCGGATCATTTTCACTGCTATCAGTATCGTCACAACACGGTCATCCCTCTTCCTACTATTCATCCTACCCTGCATGATTTCTATGGAGTTTGCCTGAAATCCCCCATCCCTGGTGAATTCCTCGAGATTCTGAGCGACTCTTCCCATTTTTCATTAACTCCTTACCCCGCCCATTTTGGCGTCTTAGTTGACAACTACCGGGGGAGCCTGGAGGATCGCACTTACATGATCTCTATGCAGGACGGATTTCTGTCCATGCAGATCAACGGGGATTCTCTGTGAGATTTGTATGTCTCGTATCATTTTTATCTCCAGTTTGGATGCATGAAAGTCCAAGTTTCCCTTACCCATCCTCAGTCTCGAGGACTGCACCCAGCCACACTTTGTCAATGGTGGCTGATGCTAACACGGGAGGGATCTGACGTGAGTATTCCCCTGCCTGTTGTGGGGGTGGCCGCCTGCCTTTCCATGGAGTATGCAAATGCATGGACAAAATACTATCCCGATGGGATCCTAGGGATGAACATTCGGAATGTTCCAAAATCAGGAGGTACTATGGCTGTCGCGCCTATGAAACCTTCCTCATCATCTCTAAGGGAGGATTGACTGATGGCTCGTCGATCAAAGTGTCTTAGGGGATTTTCCTCCCCCAGTCCTGCAATGGCCGAAGTTCAGGCGGGTTCATCCTTCTTGGACGTGGATGAGGATGACCATGTGGTTCCGGGTCCTAGTGAGGCAATCCCGGAGGTTTTGAAAATAGATATAGGTCTTAGAAACTACATCTCCAAGCCTGAACTGGGGTTAGAGGCTCCAGACATTCACGCTTCGGAACTGTCTTCTAGCGAGCACATGCATGTGCTGGTTGCAATGTTAGATTTCGTTCCCGTGATATCTGGTGAGTACACCAAAGATATGCATGCCAAGGAGGACCACCGGGCGGTGCACAGGTGGGCCTACCCTCGATTTTGCAATATCGTTGCTGAAACACCTCTAGCTAAGATAACAACTATGACTGATGCTCTTCGACAGCTCTTTCAAGGTTTGGGGTCGGGTGGCATTGACTATCGGTAGTTCCATCGCTTTTCTTTCCATGTTTTCATTTCTCGTGAGGAAGATGACACTAGTGAACAAAATATTTCTCACTTCGTTAGTGCTCATTGCGGGACCCGAGCCCGGGAGGAAGCCACGATACAACTCCATTAGCTGACAGCATAGGAGGTGACCTCTCGAGATCAGGAGGTCATTCTATCTTCTGAGATTCATGAATGTGAATAATGAGAAGTGATGCTGAGGAATCAGATGTCATCTATGACCGTACGTATCGAAATCTCTAGAAAATGGATAAATGATCTCGGAACAATAGTGGAGCATACTAGTCCGGTGGCTAAGAATGAAGCAACGAAGAAGGCTGTGTTTGAAAAGTCTTGCAACGACCTCCACCACACGGTTACTGATCTGGTGGAGAGGGCGAGTCAGGATACATTATGGCCATCAAAGCCTGTCATGTACCCTCTGTTTCACTTACCCCTCTCCCTATTTTTGTGAGTTAGAGGTGCCACCTTGTGGACATCCTCCCTTTTTTTGTTCGAATTAAACACAGTCTATGTCAAGTACATGTTACTGTGAAATTTGATTGTTACATAGATCAACTATTTTGTAAATAACAATTCAATGAATCAGAATTAATCATAAGTTAGGAAAACAAACTCTAAATTTTTCCTAGACCATAGGGTCCAACGAGCATAATTTGAATATTTCTAGGGTTTTCTTGAAAATCCCCACAAACATTTTTGTCTCTTCTTTTAATACCCTAATTTTACCTGTGCCCATTCAGTGTGGACCCAGTGGGTGTGGCCCGACTTTTTCTTAGGTCTCCCTTTTTAGATTTTTGGCCAAACAGGCTTTGTGCCTCTTTTCTTTGTGAGAAGTTTAATGTCCCACCGACAAGAATATCTTAACTTATCTTTTAGGTCGAATAGCTTTGACCAAACATGGTGGGGTGAGGGCCCCTTTGTGGTTTAGATGATTGGAAGATGTCTCAATACTCATCAGATTCACGTGGGGGCGGGCACATGTTTAAATTTGAACGGCATGTTGGGCATGCCTCAAGGCATGGGAGCTGCGTCAGCGTAAAAAGGTAGGAAGGGAATTTCCTAAGGAAAACATGACATTGGTAGACAGGCCAAGGGTGGTCAATAAGAAGATCCCTTGAGGGCATAGTATGCATAGTCATAAAAAGGTGTCCTTTAGTCAATGACTCTCCATTTCTGATGGCCATAGGACCTCATGAATGTCCAGCTTATTGAAACCACCATGGGTGGCTTGGAAAATTATGAAAACAACCAGGGGTGGCTCAGAAGGGGAGTGTGGAATCTGAAAGGGTTTTTGGAACATCTGTACTAATCAGGAGCATGGTTAGGAGACCAATTCCTTATGCGTTTAGTTAGCATAAGGGATGGCTGAGGCTTGGCATAGTTGAAAGTCATGCAGCTGGAACATCATTTAAAATGGAATAACTTCTCCTGGTTCTCTGTAATCTTGTCAGAGACGTACCACCATATTTAGGAAGGGTTGTGAAATAGGTTGGTAAACTACAAATCATAGGGTTTCCGAATCCTGGGATAGACATGGGGACTCAGGTTCCAAGAGGTGTATAGAGAGAAGCATTTCCCAAGGAAAACATGCCATTGGTAGACGGGCCATGGGATATCAATATGCAGAGCCGCTGAGGGCATGGTATGCATAGTCATGAAAAGGTGTCCTTAGGTCAATGGTTGTATTCCCCCAATAGCCATGTATCATTAGGGAACTTGAGTTTTGGGAACACCAGGGGTGGCTTATGAGAGTTCGGATTTCTCTGAGTACAGAGTATAGTTTATGATGAGAGGGTTCCTGGATATAGGGGAAACATCAGAACAAAACTTTCCGAGAATGGGTGAAGTAATCCCTTCTCACGCAGGTGTGATACGGTGATTTGTGCCAATCTGACCCGTGCACTGAAGGACAGAGAAAATCCTCCATTCCTTACTAAACCTGTGGAGGGTTTGACCTTGAAGTTTATCGTCATGTGGCTAGGACATATTCAGTGCAGTTTAGCATCATGCAATAAGGACGAGGGGAATTATTTAAATGCTGATGCGTGGTTTAACGTCATACATTGAGGACGAGGTGGCATTTTATTTATTCCAATAGAAAAGCTTGCGGTTGGAGGCATTTCCCTAGATGGTTAATGATTGGTCTTTTCAGTTTTATGCCAAGCGGCCAATATGTCCCGTTCAGTTTAACGTCATGAGGTAAGGACGCAGTTGGAAACAACGCTCTTCATCTGAATGTAATCGGGCTCGATTAACTCAACATGCTCCAGACGTGGAGGGGGGTTGATCGGAGTAAATCATGGTTCCATGGCTTCATGGATCAGGAGAGATGATATGGGCGCTCTGAGGCTGGTAGGAATACGGAGCTAGGAAGAGTGTTGCTCGAGGATATCTTGACTTTGGTGTACGAGCTAGGGGCTAACATTATGTAGAGCCTCTGAGGGCATGGTATGCATAGTCGTACAAAAGTGTCCCTGAGTCGATGACTTTCCACTTTCGATGGACATGAATGGTTATGAAGATATGAAATTATCCGGGACATGAAGTCTGTCATTTGGTATAAAAGTTTTTTGGACATGTCGGGCATACTCGGCCCTGATTGATGTTAAAGCTTAGAGTGCTCCCTGCAATGATTTATTTTGCACGCAGGTGCGCGCCTTTACTCCATGCAGTTTAATGTCATGCGTGAATGACGAAGTACTCCTAGATTATTGTTCATAGTGCTCGGACCATTGAGTGACTATTTCTACAGTCATTCGAAGGATAACTGGGTCAACATGTTCTGATATACGTGGAACAAAGTGGGGGATGAGGGTTGTAAACTTCAACTTTGAGTTTTCCTGGATCAGGAGGTGTGGTGTGGGGGATCTGAGGCTGGTAAGCGTACGGGGCTAGGAAGAGTACCGCCCGAGGAAATCTTTCCTTTGATGGATGAGACAGGGGCTATCATTATGCAGAGCCTCTGAGGGCATGGTATGCATAGTAATACAACGGTGTCCCTGGGTCGATGACTTTCATCTTCCGATGGCCATGAATGGTTATGAGAATCCGTGCTTTCTCACAGAGTAGAGTTCGGCATGTGGGGATAATGGTGTCCAGGAATATATGTAACATTTTCACCATAATTGTCTGTTATGTCAAAGTATCTGAGTCCACGCTTGATGTTCGTTGATGCATGTCTCTATGTGAACCACTGACGGAGACATAGGCTAGCCAGATAAGGATACCCTGGAAACACCTGGATGTGAAAAGGGGAACGAACTTGTAAACCACTTCTCCATAAACATCTGGACCAGAAGGTATTGTATGGGGGCTATGAGGCCGGTAGGCATACGGAGCTAGGATGACTGTTTCCTATGGAAATCTTTCCATTGGTAGAGGAGCCAGGGGATATCATTATACAGATCCCATGAGGGAATGGTATACATAGTCATGCAAAGGTGTCCATGGGTCTATGACTTTCCATTTCTGACGGCCATGAGTGGTTATGAAGATCCATAATTATTCGGGTCATGGAGTCTGATGTTTGGTGAGGATGCATCCAAATGTTCAAGGAGTATCTCCATCTCGTATCTCCATGTGTCTTGGGTGGGTCGCGACGAAGTCCATCCAGTTTAATGTCATGCGGTGAGGATGAGGGATACACCCAGTGAAGGTCTGGTCCATACACGGGGTAAAGAAGGCATTTATTATGGAGTAGATGGGCCAGGATTGGGGATCCATGTGTCACTACATATCCTACGAGGGCAGGACTCAAGCCGTATGTAGTTTTCTGAAATCCAATATACCCTATGCAGGTATGGACCATACACGGGGGAAGAGGGAATTTTTTTAATCATCTTGTCTATGTAGTTTAACGTCGTGTGGTGAGGACATAGGTGACCCGACATGAAAATAAAAAAATGGGGGTCTTCACAGTTTAATGTCATAAGGTGAGGACGAAAAATACACCCCGTACAGGTCTGGTCCATACACGGGGGAAGGGAGCATTCTTGACTCTTATTATCCATGCAGTATAACGTTGTGCGGTAAGGACCAAATCCATGTAGTTTAACATCATGTGGTGATGACATAATGGTATTAGTTTAAGGACATAGAGTTTGGACCATTGGGTGCATGACATTTTAACCTCATGTAGCTCAGATGATAACTTCTTTTATTTATTATGCGAAATACTTCTTTAGGAATCTCGCATTAGTAGGAGCGGTTGTAAATTGTCCGTCCATGGATATCAGGGTATATGCTCTATTGGAGTAGTCCTTGTGTACAGCGTATGGTCCCTCCCACTTGGGCTTTAGCTTTGGAGGTTTCCTCCCAGGTATCATTGGGGTCTATAGAACAATACCAACTATCCTTCCAAGAATGACCTAAGGATGATATTTTTATTGAAGGCTCGTACAATCCGATTCTCAGATACATCTAGATGGTGAAAAATGTGCAACCGCTTCTCATCTAGATGTTACAATTCACCTAGCCGCTTTTCTGACTGCTCAACATCAGATAATTGATCACATATGGCAACACGAAGTGAGGGAAGTTAGAGTTCAATGGGCAGGAACGCCTATGTGCCTACACTAATGTGTACGGGGTGGCCCGAGTAGCGGTGCGAATTGTGGTTCGATAAGGCCACACCGCAGGGAAGAGTTTATCTGGCCCTGACATCATGTATTTGTCCACTATCTTCGGGAGAATATTGGATTGGGTCTTGTTGAAAGCCTATATCTGTGCGTTGGCCGCTGCATGGTAGCGGGATGAGTGGCTAGCCTTCATACCGTACTCATGGTATAGTTTCTCCAATTTAGAAGAGAAAAAGTTGGTGTCGTTTTCTGTCATTATTGTATAAGAGACACCTAATATGGTGATGATATTGGTCTTCAAAAAGCTGACAATATTTCTTTCCCTATCTACTTTGAGGGGTATGGATTCTGCCCATTTGGAAAAGAAGTTGGTTGTCGTTGGGTTATACTACAACAATTTGGCCATGGCGGGAGGATGTGGTCCAACGATGTCCATTCCCCTGACGGAAAAAGGCCAAGAGTACTTGGATTGATGAAGTAACTTCGGGGGTTGGTGTATCAAGTTGGGATGAATTTTGTATGAGTGGCATTTTGCGGTAAAATGCTCGCAGTCTCGTACCACTGTAGGCTAGTAGTACCCATGCCTTTGAACCTGATGGGAAAGCATGGTCCCTGGTTGATGTGCTCCACATGCTCCTGCATGTACTTCATTCATTATGGTGGGGATTTCTTCTCCGTAAATGCATCTAAGGAGGACTCTGTCGAGGCCTCATTTGTAGAGGACGTCTTGCTGACCCATGCCGCCATATAGGACATAGTTGATTGCCCGCCTCTGTGTTTTCTCTCATTCAGCCCTATCTGATTGAAGTTCCCCCATCGAAGGTAGTTCTCAATGGGGGTCATCCAGCTGGTGTCAGGAGCGTATGGCTCAGGGAAAAGAATGACATCATGGATTTATTCTATCTTGGCTAGGACAAATGGCAATACCATTCTACGGTGAGCAATACTGATGACTGTTTCATCCCGGTCTGGGTCCTCTAGGGCTGTGGCCGTGTTGGCTAGTGCATGAGCCTAAGCATTCTGGGATAGGGGAATATAGGTCAATGTTGGTTATGTGGATAATTCCGCCATTAACCCTCGAACATGGTCAAACAAGGGGACCAGATCCTCCTTTTTAATAGCATAGTCACCATTGAATTTCTTGAGGACCAGTTCTGAGTCACCTTTTACCTTAAGGTATTGTACTTGTGCCTGGAGTGCAAGTTTCATGCCTACAATGAGGGATTGATATTCTGATTCATTGTTCGTACATCCATCTGATAGGTAGAAGGAATATGGAATGAATTCCCTTCCCGGGGACACAAGTATTATTCCCAAACCCACTTTGTTGAATCTAGGATTATCCATCCTTTTCCCGGTTGGGCTTCAGGATATGTCGTCGAAGTAACTTTCCCAGGCTATGAACTCATCTCGAACTAAGAAGATTGCTTCATTAGGTAGCTCGGTGTCCGGTGCAGTGGTCCCTGTCAAAGGGTGTTCTGCCATAAAGTCTGCTAATACTTGACCCTTGATGGATTTCTGAGGCACAAACCGAATGTCAAACTATTGCCGGATGACCGCCCATCGGGATATTTGTCTGGTTAGCCTTAGGAGTCTTAGGATGTACTTGATCGGGTTACTCTGCAAGATCAAATGGACATCATGATGCTACAGATAATGTCGCATCTTTTGAACCGTGAATACCAAGGTCAAAAATTTCTTATAGATATTTGAGTATCGTGTCTCAACATCAATTATGATTCGGCTGAGGTAATATAGACCATTTTCACTGCTAGCATCGTTCTTTTGTGCGAGGAAGGCTCTCAGTGATCGCTCTAAGGATATCACTTACAAGATGAGATGTCTTCCTTCAACCCAGTGAATGAGAAACGGTGGGCATAAGAGGTAATTCTTCAAGCTATCGAATTCCTCTTGGCAGTCATCTGTCCATTGGCACGTGACCCCCCATCTTCATTAACCTGGTGAAGGGAAAACATATTCCTTTCAGGTTGGCTATGAACCGCATGATATAGGAAAGGTGTCCTTGGAATCCCCTCAACTCGGTGAGATTTCGGGGAGGTGGTAGGCCGAGAGTAGACTTTGTCTTCTCAGGGTCAACTTCGATTCCACGAGAGCGTACGACGAAGCCAAAGAATTTACCTAAGGTAACCCCAAAGTCGCATTTCAAGGGGTTCATCATCAAACTATTCTTTCGGAGCTTGCTGAAGATAGTCTCAAGGGTCAACAGGTGATTCGAGCACTGTCTGGACTTGACCCCCAGGTCATCCACATAACACTCGACGAATTTCCACAGGAACGGTTTGAAGATCCGATGCATGGCACGATGATATGTGGCGCCAGCATTCTTGAGATCAAAGGGCATGACCCTATAAAAAAATTACCCTTGAGGGGCCCTGAAGGCAGTTTCTTCTTTGTCTTATCAAGCCATGCTGATTTTTCTATAGCGGGAATAGCCATCCATAAAGGACATAGCCTCATACCCAGCTGTCACATCGATTAACAACTCGGTGATTGGGACTGAGAAGTAATCTTTTGGGAAATGCCGATTGAGATCTTTGAAATCGATGAACACACAGATTTTCCAATTCTTTTTCTTGATAGGGACGATGTTGGCCAACCATATGGGGTATTGTACCTCCCTAATGACTCCCACTTTAATGAGCTTATTGAATTCGGCCTATATATTGGTGACATGTGAGGGAAGCGTCCTTCTGGCGGCATGTTTATAGCCCCAGTGGTCTCTTGGAAGACCTAGGTGATGCGTCACCACTTCGGGATCAAGTCCTGGCATTTCTGTTTAATTCCAGGTGAAAACATCTCAATGTTGCCTCAGGAAATAGGTATATACCTCGTGATCCTTGGGGGATATGGCTGTACTGATGATATTAGGCCTCAGATCTTCCTCGGTACCCAGGTTTATTTCCTTGATCTCATCCCACGTGGTGGAGAAGCCCTCCTAAAATGCAGGAGGCACATCCCGGAGATCATCCTCCTCTTCTTCTCCTCCGTCTTCTTGATCTGACAAGGTGGGAGCTCCTGGAATGAGTTCTTGGGGGTGTAAAGGAGACACATCGTGGGAATCCCTAGTTGATTATTCATCCCCAGATCGAGGGTTGGCGGACGTTCCCGCATTGTCGTGATCAGCCATCATGGATGACATCATGAGGACATCTAAGTGTATATCCGTACTTGAACTCTTACTCTCAACATGGTTGATGGGAATGACATAATCTCTGCCAAGCTTGCTGAGGGGGTCATCAGAGACCATTTCTAGGCCATTTGGAGGGGGGATCCAATCAACACCATCAACCAAGGGATTCCTTTTCTTTTTCTCATAGAACCTGGCGTCAATGTAATGTGACTCAGAGAACTCTAAAGGGGCCTTGTCGGCGTGAAATGTTCCACTTTTTCCATTGACACATTACTTGATACACTGGTGGTAGGATGAAGGAACCTCCATGTGCTTATGGGGCCATGACCTTTCCATCATGGCATTAAATGTTGCACTCTTCTAGACCACCAAGAATTCCGTGTAGGCTACCAGGTCACCAAAAAGGGTCTTTAGCTTAATTTTTCCCATTGGCTTTTGCTAGCTCTTGATGTAACCAAACAAAGTTGTGGCCGAGGAAATTAGGTCTTCCTAACTGTATCCCAACTTACGGAGTGTCCGTAGAGGAAGGAGATTAACTCCAGAGCCATTTTCTATAAAGACATTCCAAATCTCAATACCATTCAGTGTGCCAGAAATTAATAGTCGTCTAATGTGTCCTTGCATCACGACATCTTTATCCTGATCAGTGAAGGAAATCAACGAATTTGATTCAGCCAGGTCAGTCCCCATTCGGTAAATTTCAGCGGCAGCTTCCTCGGCTTGAAACTCCTAGGGGCTGATCAAAGATTCTATAAGCGCCTCCCTAAGGTCTTCTAAAATAATCAGGGCACCCAGGATGGAAAGCTTGGCGGGTACCGATGCCAGTTGCTGAAGGATATCATATTTCTACTCTAGCGGCTGATGCTTCTCCATTGGTGGGAGAGTCATGGGGTGTACTTTAGGGGTTGGATCATTTTACAAGGAGGGACTGGCCACAGGGTCAGATATCGATGTCGTTCCCATTTTTTGAGGACATGGCTCGGCCAGTCTATTTGTGGGCATCAAGTGGCTAGACACTTGCTCCTCCTCTGGTGGGTATTGTAGAACAATAGGGCCAGAGTGGTTACTTGTGCAAATGGAGGTTCATTCCTTCTCCTGTGGAGTTCGTCAAAGGGCTCTCTCATGGGTTTCCGTAATATTAACGGTTTGGTACGGGGTCCAACTGTAGGGCTAGTTTCGGCCACGGCTGCGCCTCCCCTGGTATCCCATACCTCTGTGATTCCTCCTCCCGGATCCTCGTGTCGGGAACTCAGGTTCATAAACATACCCTTCATCAGAGAATGATTCAATAAGATAGATGACATTAATAGATCCAACGATTGGTTCTTCATCCTGTGATAGGTTAACCTGGTCCGTTGTCCCTAATGGTGTCGTTTGGTGGGTCGGTGCCCGTGGATCCAAATTCGGGGGTATATATCTGCCACGGTCGGGACTAACATTGGCCCTATTGTGGAATGATCCTCTTGAAATTGTTTCCTCCTCCATCGATTACGCCCAGATGACTGGATTATGGAGGGTTGTTAGGTCGATACTGTCAGCTCTGCAACTTCAAGGGATGTCAGTGGAAACACCGACTGCTGTAGATGAGCTCGGAGTATGCCCTGGGCTCGGCTGATAGTCTTCCGAGTCATCTAGTTTTCAAATTTCTGCCCCTACATTCGGGTGACTTTCTGCCACAACTCCTCTATGTTGGAGTCGGTGGTAGAGATACTTGCCACTTGTGCTGGAGGTGGTCCTAACTCGACCTGTCCGCAATCTACCATCCTTTGCAGAAGGTCATCAAAGACGAAGAATTCTCTGATACAATGCCCCGACATCCAATGGTGGGGGCAGTAATTTGGCCTGTCATCATGGCCGACCTCTTTGGGTTTCCTCAACTCCGGGAGGTGGAGAAAGTTGCAGTTCACGGTGGAAATGAAGTAGTCGTAGACTTGATCATCCTAAAACAAGAATAATTTTTGTCTACATTCGTCAAACTGATTCTTCTTCGGTCCTCGATGATCATCCCATTTAGGTAGAGGTGGCCACTGATATGCAGGAGGCCCCTAATGATTTTATGGATTCCCGAGAGGTGGATCGGGCACAGGGTCTGGCTTGAGTGTGACAACGGATGCTTCAGCTCTAGGGGCTCTTTTCACGGGAGCCTGTGAGGATATTCAGGACATCGAAATAGTTTGCTGTAGGGAGTCCTCAATTATCTGGGCAATGGCTAAGAGATGGCAGAAGCCAGTGGTTCACTCCACTGGTATGAGCGGTGTTCGCAGATCATCTTGATGATTATCGATGCATATGGCTAGCATCTCATTTTGAGGCATTGTCCTGCTCAAAGAATAGGTCAGAACTTTCCATCTGGTGATGAAATATGAGACCCTCTCGTTCTCCCTCTATATGCAGTTCATGAGATCGCTGACAGTTGTTTTAGGCAATGCTGAGCTGAAGTGGAATAAGAATTGTTGTCGAAGGTCTTCCCATATCTTTATTGACTGGGCTGGCAGACTCGTATACCAAACGAAGGTGGATCCGTGCAAGGTTCGTACGAAGCATCCGAGTTTCACTGCTTCTTGTTTCTCTAGAGTTCCCATCATAGGGTCTCAATAGGATGTGTAGTTCATAAAATTCTTCTCCAGATTACTTGACCCATTTAATATAGGGAATACAGGGCTCCAATAATTGGGCAGAGGTGGCGTGTTGGTCAACCAATCTGGGCAGGGTTTCCGCTCTGGGTGTATCAGATAGCGTAGACCTTCCATTGCTTCAAATCGAGCTGTTAGTGTCTCGATGGTGTTGGTGAGTCCCTGGTTTATATCATGTTGAGCCTGGTCCTGCACAGGCGTAGCCCGAGGCCTTGCCTAAGGATTCGGATTGGCCGACACTAGGTGTGAATGTTCCGTTTGTGGCACCTTTAGAGGGATCAGGTGTACTCGGTCCGGTTGCTTCCTGGGTGGAGGGAAGTCATATTATTCATCTGAATCTATGTTTAGGTAGTTGGATGGGCCGAGCACCCCATTGTACGAGAGCCCTGACTGTGTTTCGTCTGCTGGGGAAAACCTTCGCCTTTGAGGTGCACTTGTTTGGAGGGCATGATGCGGTTCCTCCTGGGACGCACATTCAATAAGACAGTTCTTATGGAGTAGCTCGGTGTTAAGCCACCATAATTATTTCATCTCCTCTTCCTGTCGAGAAAATCTCTCTTCAAGCATGAGTGGCTCATTTTTGTCGAGAGAAGGAGGCGGGTTAAGGGTAACTAGTCCTTTATTCTTATCCCTGTTGGATGCTCACTAGGTAGGCAGAGGAGGTTTGGCTAGATGGATGACCATATTTAGGGCAGCCCTCTGGTTACTGGTGTGCACACCTGGTGGTTCGTTGTGAGTTACAACCTGACTGCAACTATCGTCTCCTGATCCATCCGGATTTGTAGTATCTCTGGTATCACCTGTGGGGTTAACCTCTATGACGTGGATAGATACATATCAAGGGGTGGAGAAGATATCATCCTCTAAATGGGAAGAGGATCTCCGGCGTCTTCTTTTGGCCTTCCCTTTTGTGTCCTGGTATTGCCTTCATACTTCTTGACCAAGTTTGATGCGGAGAGTTATTTGATGCAACCACACGGTGCGCCTTCCTCCCGGAGGGGATGATGATTCAAATGTCTGGATAGGATGAGAACCTCCTCTTCTGGCGATCCTCCCTATATTAGAGAACACTGATTCTCCTGGCAGAGGTTGTTGTTGAGGGGGTAATAATTCCCCCATCCCTGAGGGTTGGGGTTGGCTTCATTCTTTGGACATTGAGTCTCTTCCTTGTTTTATTGGTCTTACGGGGTAATTTGTTGTTAAAAATACCCCCATCCCTGTAGGTCGGGGTGGACACTGAATTGCTACAGTGGATATGGCTATCGCTACCTGCCAGATCTCGCATACACCCATTCGGGGGTGAACTGGGTTTGGTGCCGAGTTCTTCTGCGAATCAATCCCTTCTGGGGAGGCAGGAGAATATCGTTGATTGGCCTCTCTTAGGAAAGAGGCCTATTGTATGCTCTCGGTGGCCTGATTCAGGATTTATTGAAAGGGTCGTTCCCGTCGGACTGACGCTTCTGGGACTTACTCAAGGCCTGACTCTACTGGGCGTGTTGCCATTCATGAACATGGAGACAACTCGATTGCCATCATGACGTGACGACGTTGCAAGACAGTACACCGAACGGGTTCTTCTGGGTGGGGAGGAGACTGAAAGGCATAGCTCCATGTTCTCCCCATCCCCTGATATGGTCTCCCATTAGAGCATCACTAATGAGGTGGTGTAGTTGGTGCAGTGCACGGAGGTAGGCTATCTCCGTGATTCCTTTACGTCTCTCGGGGAGCTGATGTCGGGCCATAGGAAGGGCCTATAGATCGATGTGACGCAGGAGGTTTCCTATCATCTTGATGTGGTCTACATACCCTTCATAGGGAAGGAAACCTGATTTTAGTCAGTGGAGGTTCATCCATATATTATGGAGGATGTCGAGCATGCATTCTTCCGAAAACTCTATGGGTATGTCGAACTGAGAGGTGGTCGTAGGCCAAAACATAACTTGTATATCATCCCTGGCCAATCGTTTCCTCAGGTGCATCATATTGACATACTCCCCTGCTAGTTACTCTTCTACCTGGTCAGCATAATTGAGATGATCGCTGCCAATGTGGTCGGAGCTAGTGGGACCGGTAGGTGCTGAATCATTATGTGGGCGATTCCAAGGTGGTTTAGAGGATGAACGCGGCCCTGGACCATCTCCGGATTGCATAAGGTTGACGTTGGTGACTGACTGGGAATCTGACATGTCTGAACCCGTCCTTCGGAGTGCCTCGGCATACAAGGGCTTTTCTGTGCTTGATTCGGTAGGAGGACCTTCTGTCGATACGATAAGTCATCACTGGGAGGACACCCGCAATGATGGTCATAATGGATAGGACTACCATTACTTCTTGACGCTTTACTGCATAAGAAACTTTTGCAGTGCACACCCTGGAGAGGACCTCCAAGGCATGTCGCAGTAAGGGGAGGACCTTCTAGCTGCGTAGCGTCATTACGAGAAGGAACTTCACAACAACTGCCATCATGGTGAGGATGACCATCATGGCTTGACGTTCGATGTGCATCCTGGGGAAGACCTTCAGGACACACCGTGACAAGGGGAGGACCTTCATGTTGCTTGGGGCTAATGCTGGGAGGACCATCGCAATGGCGGCCATGGTGGAGAGGACTACCATCACAGCTATGGCAATGGTGTGGAATTCCATTATAGTTTCCACATGTAGAATATCTACGGGATACATCCTAGGGAGGGCCTCCAGAATGTACCGAAATGAGGGGAGGTCCTTCTCGTTGCTCGATGTCTCTAAGCGGAGGACATCTGTTATCAGGGTGGAGAGGACTACCACCGTGTTCCGATGCCCGACTGCGCAGTGTTCTTTTGTAGCGTAACCCATGGGGAGGACCTTCAGGGCATGCCACAACAAGAGGAGGGACTTCTTGTTGTGATGATACATCACTGTGGAGAGGGCCTCTGTAGTTGCGACTATGATAGCGAGGACTACTATCATAATCTGCGGTCCAACAACATGGAGAGTATTTGCAGTGTATACTCTGGGGAGGACATTCAGGGTAGACCGCAACAAGTGGAGAACCTTCTTGAAACTCGATCTTCTAGTCACGTGGAGGGTTTCCATGACTCGCATCAAAAGATTAGATCTCGTGATCGATCATTATATTCCCATGGGGGAGGCCCCCTAGGGTGCATTGGGGAGGGCCTTTAGTGCTGCTGGTAGCGAAATTACGGAGACGACCTTCGCAAATGCTACAGACTCTCCCATAATATGGTAATGGGTGTGCAGGGTTTTGATCCAAGGATGTGTGCTTAGCAGCGTTGGGAAAACTAGCTTCCAGTAGAGCGAAGTCATGAACTCCCCCTTTATTTTCTGACTGCCTTCAGCGCATTCGGGGCGCTTTCTTGTTGTTAGTCGGGACCGTCTGCTGTTGATAACGGACTTCACCTTTGGGTCCATGTCTTATTGGGTCTCATGATGTTGTCAGGATACGCCGACGAACATCTTGAATTTTAGCAGGGATATATGCCTCTTTTGGAGCATCCACCATGATGGATGGGGGTCCCCCAGTTGGAACGAATGATGTTGCCTGATCTGGTTGCCCTTGCATCACGGAATATGGTCAGCAACCCTCCTGGGCTGAAGCAGTGATGCAGATCTTCTCTAAGGCGGCTATCTCGTCTCTTAGATGACTCGCCTCAATTGGTGAGACAGGCTCACGGGCCTGAGTCCTTACTGTTTCCACTGATGCAATTACATTCTGGAAAGTCTACAAGATATGATCTGGGATCGATACTTGCTCCTCCATCAATGACAGGATATGTAGAGAGATATCATTGGCCGGAATGGGTATGAAGGACCATTCCGGTATCGGAGTAGGAATATCCTACTCTGGTCCTCCGGTAGTCCGTGGGTACTAACAAATCTCCTATGTCGGGGCAGGTGAATAAATCTACCTCTGTACCGGGATATGTTGGTTTGTCTCTCCATTTTCCACCACATCGGGGTGGTGTAATTTACTTTCATCCGCAGGGAACTTTCCCTACATATATTGGTTTCCCACCATATCAAATCAGTGGCCTTTGTTGGTGGGGAGACATGCCTGCCTATGATTTTCCGCCACATCTGGGTGGCGGGCTGTATTGATCGCCACAATATCAGGATGGCGGGTATCGGAAGAAAATTCAAGGAGCTGGTCCTGTAGGTGCCAAGTCGCCACCACGTCACGCTGGTGGGCTTCACGACCCTGGGCAGGGATAGGTTCCTACCTGGTATGTGCCGTCTGTGTGAGAAATGGGCTTCATGGAGCTCGGAGGGGTTGTGCACCAGCTCGTATGATGCCACCATGTCTGTATGGTGATATCGAGAGGGGTGAACAGGTGTAGGTTTCTATTCGTGGTATGTCTCCGTGGCTAAGGTGCAGAGCTCCTCCTCAGGGACCATGGTGATGACTCTTCCCTATTTGTACGTTTGTGGCCCTTGTCGGGCAGTCTGAGGGGCCGGATCTCAAAGAGCCAGTGCCTAAATCCTCGGGGAGACATCCTCCTCGGTGTGAGGATGTTGAATCATGGTGTGACTGTGATGACGTCTCCTGGCGGGGGCCTTGGAGCGGAACCCTCGTTCGTTAGGGATGAATTCATCAGCGTCCACCTCATCTTCCTCCCTAAGATAAGGGGGGTACGCATTGTCCCGTTCTGGGGATAGACTCTCGAAACTGTTGGAGACAGCAACGGGGGCTGTCTGGATCTTCCTTTGCGGCCGCTACTGGGCAGGCGACCGGTGAGTTCTGGCAGATTGGAGGGCGTGCATGGCCTCCTCCACCAACAGGAGAGTACCGTTCACGTGGTACTCTCAGATCAACATGTCTGAGACCCATCGTTGAAGATGCTAGGTGGGTGACGGGGTCCTCCATGAGTGAGGACATCCAGTCATTGCATTATCGGAAGCACGCACAAGTGAGTTTCATTGTGAGGCCACTGGATCGAAGGGTGTTCTGAAGGTAGTACCTGTAAAACATTTTAACAACTACAAGAAGCAAACCCGTAAAAGAAGCATCTCATGATCCCATTCATAGTTAATGACATTGCTTGGCCCTCCTGGTGAGTAAAAGGGGGTATAGGGTGGGATTAAGTTAAATCTGTCATGCTTGGTTAATCATTCAATTCGGGTTCACCATTTTTGTTTCATGTGGTTTCCGGTTTTCAGCCTCGAAATACCCAATGGCTCCGTATCCGATGATGCGTGGACCTGCATTCCAAAGGCATGCGTTTGTCAGATGGTCTGACCAGTGAGGCTTATGAATTCACATTGGTCGAGAGGATGGGAATTTGGGATCATCACACCCTTTTGGGGGGAATTATTGCCTCCTCTGGGACTCTATTATAGATTTAAGACATATTTGTATGTTCATGAATCTTTAGTTTATACCCAAACATCGTATTCATGGATTTAACCCTTGATTGGAAATGGTCAGCTGAACACGGGGGTTCAGGAGCATTTATGCCCGAGGTATATCATCCCTCGTTGGATTAATGACACTGAGGAGTCTGGACTCACTAAGACGGTGCTAGGGGCCACTCGGTGAACCGACATGAAGATAGTCGGATCAACTGGTTGTCGGGATTGAACCTCAGGGAGGCTTCCTGCATACCCTTCCTAGTAGATAGGGATCAATGTCTGCGTAGTTCGGATTGGTGCAGGGCTTATGCTCTAAGGTAGCCCAATATGTGGATTGGGGCTTACACTCTGAGGACTCCCATATGGTGGATTGGGGCTTACACTCTGAGTAGGCCCATAGAAGGATGTCCTGGTAAATTCTTACTCTATGCCCATGTGAGTCATGCTCAGTGTGAGAAATAAGAGGCAACAGGGACCCGAGGATCACGTTGAAAAAGGTGCATCCATGAGAAGTGGATTGGGGCTTACTCATGAGGGCGACCCATGGTGATAGATTGTGGCTTACACTATGAGGAGGCCCATAGTGATAAAGCATAACAGTAGAGGGAATGGGGGTGCCCCTATCACCATCTCCTCTATTGCAGTGCACAAGGGCTTCCTTATGATGGTATTTTATCGTCCCTGGGAAGCCCTTGACAAGTGGAGAGGAATAAAAGCGTTTCCTGGACTCAGAATCCACATTATTGTAGGAATGTTATCCCTGACATGCTTCGAGAATCCGCTCAAGGGCCGGGGCAACCCCTTCGCCTCGATTTACCATGGGTATGTGAACTCAAAATGGCGCGTTGATGCGCTTGATGGTTACACCACATGGGTCTGGTGGCTCTGGTGGAGGTCCTAGCATGGGGCCGACGAGTATGCCTGTGAGGAGGTCATGGAGGATCGGGTCGGATCAAGAGGATCTTATGTGTCTCAAGGAATGGGAAATCCAGCGGTTTTGGTGCCCTTTGTGTAGGTAAGTTCTACGTGGCTGGAGGGGTCGTCCGTGAACTAGGATGGTCCGTGGACTGAGAGACCGTCCACGCACCAGGAGGGTCTAGATACTGAGAGACTGTACGTGAACCAGGAGGGTCCAAAGAATGATTGGCACCCCACGAATCAAGTTGGTTCACGGCTCCGGGTTCAATCTGTGAATCCGGGTTGTCCGTGGAGGGTTCCATGCAAGTGGTGGTGGCCAAGGGCGGCGCTGTCCGGAGGCTCGCCAGTCAGGGCATCACCATCATTGGAGGGTGCTACGCGGTATGAATGATCGGAAAAGAGGCATAAGCTCCCTGGTCCATGGGGATTGCATCCGCGGAGGGGCTATGGTTCGAGGTCTTCTCTTTTTATGTTATTTTGATTTCGCAGTTCATCAAATTATTAAGAGTTTTCGGTTCCTTATTAGATCGTTCCCAGGTTTATACCTGCTGTGGTTTGCGAACTGGAACTTCACTGTTGGCGAAATCCTAATCCTTCCTTTGAAAGCCTTCCACTAAAGCATGATCACCCTTCTCTTCTTCAGCCTTCAAATCGTCAGAATCTGAATCTCTGGACTCCTCCTCCTTTCCCCCTAAATCTCCTTTTATAGAGTGGGGAATGATATGTATCTGCAGTCACACAACACCTTTTGCAGAGGCCCATCACTGAATACTCGACTTACAGATGACTTGGTCAATACGCAGTTCATGGTGGGAATTGAACGCTTCCCCACAAACCGAAATCAAGATGTTCTTCACGACCACGGAGGGTTCCACCTCCATTTCGCGAACGACGCCAGATGCGGCTTGAATCGGTCTACGCGGTCCGTTGTTGGGGCGGTTCATGACGGTGAACCAGATTGGCTCCCATCCTACCTCACGACCGTGGAGGATCTCCGCCTCCATTTCATGAATGATGATGGTTCATAGAGGGGGTGCTTCGCGGGGCATAGCCACGTCTCGTTTTCATGGGACTGGTCTACAGACCGGTCCTGCTTGTTTCTTTTTTGATATTTCTCCATTCCATTCCCCAATTTTCTTTGGGGGTTTGGGTAGAATCACCTTTTTGGATTTTTCAGGACCCTAAAAACACAAAATTTTAATTTAATAGGAGTAAATGAGATGAATATTTAATTATATTGGGGTACTGAAATAGATATCGATACCTAAAGAAAAAAAGGAGGTTTAGATAGAATCTTTTACCTTGTATCTAAAATTATTCTGCATTTACAATTAATGTCTTGGATAATGAAATTTTATAAATAGATAATCTTATTAATAAAATATTAAACATTTAATTGATTTTATATATTTATATTATGTTTGGTTTGTGATTTTTTTAAAAGATACATGTTTCACATTCATAGTTTGGGAGTTTGAATTGTTGGTTCAATTGTATACATAAATGAATTATCTTTTAAAATATGAATAGTTATTCATAATTGAAAATATATTTTTTTAATAAAAATATATAATATTAAGTGGTATTAAATATAATTTTTATATATGATAATGATTTATTAGAAAAAATGACAAATATGAACATTAGTTTATTTTGGTGAATATTCGATTTTCAAAAACTAGTTTTGTTTTTTATATAATATTATGAATATTAAGTTGTTATAAAACATTAATTAAGCTAGAATAAATATATTAAAATGTGTTTTAATCATAAAAATGGTTTTTCTGACCATCCATTAAGGTGTTATTGGAAAAAAACATGCCGACCACAATTGTCGTGAATCTATATATCACAAACATTGTTTTCATTGAAAAAAGAGTGAAGATATTTTATTATATATTAATATATTAACATAATAAAATAATATTATATAACAGAAAATTTTGTTATCATTCCACTTTAGTATAGTGACTTTTGGACTGAATAATAAAGGACATGAAATTTTATAGAAATCAGACAAAAATGAAAGAGGATTTTACCTCTTGAACTTCATCTTGAGAGCCTCTTAAGGGAAATTAGGATTAGTCTTTTGTTGAGACCAAAGGATCATGGACGAGAGTGGGTGACATGAGAAGAGAATTGGATATAATATAGGCAATATTCAAGGCTTTTTGTAATGAGGAGAAGATTTGGCGAGGGGTGGTATTTATAGTGGGAGTAGAGGGGTTTTTCTGATTATTTTATTCATTTGTTTATTATTTTGTATCAAGATTATAAATAGTGTAGATTCTGGTGAATATTTAAAATAAATCAAGAATTTGTGTTCTATATAATATTTACAGACATTATCCATGACTCGAACTTGACTAAGAAATAAATTTATATTCTTATAAGGATAAAAATCATAAATTATTATATTTCACTATTCTCCATTAATTTAATTATATTATAAAAATAACACAAATATAGCCTAACCATTTTTTGACATGTATATTTTTAAGAAGGACTATATTTTAATAAAAAATAATATATTCATGATATATTTAAATTTTTTTAAAATTCATCATTTAACATAAAAATATTGATATTAATATTATAAATGATTTTATAACACCTTAAAATTTTATCAAGGTCTCATAAAATAATCATATAATCATAAACAAAATTATTAATATATATTTTTAATATTAATTTTCTATTAAAATATTATATTAACTATGAAATTGTTAATAATCATTAACTCTTTAAAATAATTCCAACACATAATTTATCATTTTATGAAATTTATGTACATACACAGAGATTTAAATATATATCATATTTTTATTTATAAGATACCCAAATTTTATTTACAATTTCATATGTGAGGTTACTATTCTCTTCATCATATTACTATTCCTAATGATAATATTACTATTACAATGGTCAAGTAATTACTCCATCAGTATAAGTTCTTTAATTTGAATAAATACATTTAATTTCATTCATTCATCATTTATAAAAAATTTTATTGAGTAATGTATCTGATTTTATGTGGTTTATAGTATATAAAACAATTATTATAATGGAAATTCAATTGATATAGTTTTGGGACAATAAATTCCTCCCCCTTTTGAAATTTCTACCTTGAAGTACTCTTTTATCAACTACGTTTAAGACATTTGATGGTAATTCTTCTTCTTTTATTCCTCTAATTCCCATATGACATCTTAATATATATTTCTCTTTCATAGTACACATTCTAAGTGAGTATTATTGGTTTGTGTAACTTTATATGTACATTTTACGATCATAACCAGATGATCCTCACAAGAGTGCTCATTTTCTTATTGTACCACAATAGAATCTTGTACATTTGATGGACCTATAATCTGATTCCTCAAGATGGACATGGAATATATAATTTAGATGTAACATTATTGTTGGAAGTTCTTGTAGATAGTCCACCGCTCTTACATAATAAAAATCTTGAATGGGATGATATACCAAGGACTCAACATTCATTTCTTCTTAAATCTCCTGATCCTCTTCGATAGAGTTATGAAATGGAATACCATGTATCCAACCATAAACTCTAAGACACATTTATTATTGACAACATAGCTGTTTTTTTGACATTTAGAGGATAATATATGTTACTAAATGGTTTTCACCATTCCATAACATTCTTCAAACATTTATAGTCCAAGGAGATTTTTTTCATAAACAACATCCCATTATGTCTGTGTTCTTCATATTTTAACCTAAAGACATTCAAATGGATCCATTTGGTTCCTCAAGATAAATATGTTGTTGTGTGGAGCTTGTAAATAGGAAAATGATATTCCCATACTAAATTGATATCCCTAAAACATTCCCTCAACATACCCTCTAGTATATAAATTATCCCTTCTCATTGACCATTAGTTTAAGAATTATATTCCATAATATGTTCATTTAAATGTTTAGATAATGTTGGATAATTTTCTATTTATTCTTGGTAAATGATAGATCATGGTTAGATAAAATATATAGAGGTACTTCGTGAAGCCTCACAAATTCTCTAATGTATATCCTTGCAAGTTGATCATGATAGAAGTCCACTAAAACTATGATAATGTGATATTTATTTCTATGATGATACAAAAAAACAATTATTTTTTTATTTCCTTTGGAATTCCAATAACCATTTAAAGGTTGATTTTTCCCAAATCCATGCTGGTATGTGTAATGGTTTCACCATCCCATTGGACTTTTTCCTTTCATCCTTCACTTGTTGACATACCAATAACATTAATGTATATTTGATGTTTTTTTCTTTGTATTGAATGACAGATAGTTCTCTCGATTATCTCAATACATCATGGTTCTCCACGAGTAAGTATATAAGTTTAAGCTATTCTCATCATTCATAATATCTTTTTATATTTTAATTTGATTGTATGTATTATCTTATCCCAAAACATATTCCTAGTTCATAATCAATTTTTAAATTTGAGGATTTTTTTATTCTAATAGCTTCCACCATTTTTTAATCTCAACATCATTTCCATGAGAATCTTTTTTCCCTTATAAGGGAAGGATGATCAATAATTTTAGAATGTATTGATGATGTTCCTTCCTTAATGTTTCTTATGTCTATCCTTTGACGGTCTTAGAATATTTTATCCATATAAATTACAATTGTTGATAACATTATAGGATCATTTATAAAAATAGTATCAACCAAATTAATTTCATTAATATGATGGGAGTGGATTGAACAGTAATAATACTTGATGAGATCAAATAATATCTTTTCGAACAAATTAAGTTCCATCCGTGAGAAATTAAATTTATGGATCTTATGATCATTTTATATTTCACATTTTGACTGATACATATAATGCCTCCATATTTATAACACAAACATAATAGCCACCACATTCATATCATGTGTGGGATAGATTTTCTTATCAATTTTCTTCTTCCTTGAGGAATAAGCTATAACATTATCGTTTTACATCATTAAATATCTTAAACACATATTTTAAGAATAATTTCATACCACAAAGAGTACCCCATTTGTGGGATCTGTGAGTATTACTATACTGATAAAACTCTTTTTCAAATCAGTGAAGCAGTCATCAAATTCTATTATGGAGAAACTTTATTCACCCATCAGAGAATTATTGGGTAGTGAGTTTGAAAATCATGAGATTTTATTCTCAAATTTATATTAATAACCTACTAGACAAATGAAACTACGGATCTGCATTACATAAGATTGTAAGGGCCACACTTTTGTTGCATTTATCTTGGAGGGGACTATTTTATATACATTTTTTGGTGATAATATTCCCCAATTATGATACTTCTTTTATATCAAAGTCACACATACATTAATTTTTATAGTTTTTATCCGTCAACAATGTCATTATCATTGTATTCAAACACTTATCATGTTCCTCCTTTATCCTGTAGTGTAACATAATGTCATTGATATTGATTACCACAACTATTTTGAGGTAATATAAATAGACATTATTAATTATGTATGTAAATTTTTTTGGAGCATTTGTGAGACTAAAAAGAGTAACTATAGACTAATTGCGTCCATACGTCATTCATAATCTAGTCCTAGGAATATCATCAATTTCACATTTAATTGTTATTATCTTGAATAACGGTCCTTCTAAAAGAAATATATATCCCCATGTACATGACAAACTAATTCATCTATCTAAAAAAGAGGATACTTTATCATTATTTTAATTTTTGGAGCTACCAATAATCATTATAAAGGTGCATTGATCCATCATTCTTCTTGACTAAGAGGAATTGAGCAACCCATGGTGAAGCACTCAGGTGTATAATACCCATGTCCAAATTCCATTATAACTTTTCCATCAGTTCCTTTAACTGAATTATATCTATTATATATAGTTCATTTGAGAGAGGAATGGATCTTGGAAGGATATCAATTGCGAACTCAACCTAACTTTCATGAGGACTATTAGGTAATTGTTTGGGGAACACAAAAGTGTAGTCCTTCAAAATGGGCATGTCCTCGAACTTGATTCTCCCAGTTGTATAAATCATTTGTACAAGACATTATTTATCATAAGGCAAAATATATAGTGTTGAGACAATTATTTTTAAAGAGATTAATATTCTTCCTAACACTTGTAAAAATTGGACGTTGCATCGGGCAGTGAATAGTGATGTCCCATTTCTGATAGTTGATGTTTGATTTATATGAAAATAGACAAACCATGCTGAATATTACATAAAACTAAACAAAAGTATGAATAAAAATATTTTATGGTATTTTCAGTCCACTAAAACTAAATAGTGTGGAGTTATATTATATCGATGCAATAACATACCAATTTTTTTTCTATCAGATATCCAACCCTCATTATTTCGTGTATGTGTTTGAATAGTTCTATTAAAATGTAATGATATGAAAGAATCTGTATGACTAGAAAATAATAGTATATATTATATTTTTGATTGAATAAATATCATACTGGCCACCACATCATTTGAGGGTTCCACCTAAACAATAGTGATATCATATTCCCCTCCTTGTTTCCTTATAGTGTGTTGCTTATTTCCTAATAAAACCATGGGTTTAGGGAATTATATTAAAAAAATACATTATTTCATGTAGTTGAATAACGAAGCTACATGATAACTATTGATATGAACCTTCTTTTCTTCCTCCAAATTAGTAGCATTTATATTATCCCATCAGAAATTATTATCTAGATACCCCTCTATTTTACATTTGAAGCATCTCCATGATCCCCTTATGCAGTTTCTAGGATGCTTCTTCCAAAAAAAATATATGTGGGATATTTTTATTTCTTTCCATCATAGGATTTATTTGTTTTTACTACCATATTAATCTATATTTATCTCTTCTTATCTCAATTCTCATTAGACCATTATAATTATCATATCATTATTTCAACATTAGGGGCACACATATAATCTATACATAGCTATAAAAGTCCCAAATTTCCCAGGCATTTTCATAGACACATATTTAATCTACTACAGTAGTAATCCAATTGAAAATTAGATGTTCATGAAAAATTTAGAATTGTACCTTTCTAGAATTGTAATTCATTCTTTATATACATTAATTGACTCATATTCCTTTTTCTTATTTCCAAGTAACTCCCTTTCATTATTAATATATACATTCCAAGGAAAATACATATTAAAAAATATATTATTGAAATATTCAAACTCTATGGAATCAATTTCCTACAAAGAATTTGTTTTATCTATATCATCAACTGATATTCTTCCCTATCAAAACACAGGCTGAAAATATGGCTTTATCTTATTCTGGGTATTGATGTATAGATAATATATTACCAATAGAGTTAATCCACTATTCTCCAATGATGCGATTGAAAGACCCACTAAATTTGGAAGAAATTTTTCTCAGAATGTATTCAAATAAAAAATTATATTACATAGGATAACGATAGTGCTACCTGAGTTTTAGGTTGTTATAAATAACAAGAAACAATTGTTCTAGTACTATTATGATATTTTGAGCTCTCATTATAAAAATATTTGGCATTACAATAGTTCAATCATCAAATTTCCTATCACATTTATTTTTAGAAAATTTTATCCTATTTCCAATCGTAATAAAGAAAAAGAAATTAAAATTATTGGGTCTTGAATACTTATCTAATAAGAATATAAAAAGTAAACATTAAACATATAATGGTAAAATTATTAATGAAAAGATTATCATATCATGTGATTCCATTGGATTCAATCAATTTTATGTATGGTGATACAATTATCTATAGGGTTTTGAATAAAAATTTTCTAATCATAATCTAAAAAAATAAATATACCTTCCTCTAAAACAAAATATAACAGCCCAATCCTTTTAAACATATTTTTCTATGATTTTAAGTGAAATTACCTAATTAATAAAAAACCAAGATCATAAATTATATTGTTTTTGGATGAATATGAACATAATTAAAAATGATGAAAACAAAGTAAAAAAACGTTTTTTAATTAATCTAAATAAAGATATACATAATTACTTTTATCTCTTACATATATATGGGATAAACTAGGGAATACATGAAAAAAATAGATGAGTTAAAAATCCCAATAATGTAATAAACATTGATGTAAATAAAACTCATGGGGTAGAAAGAATAACATGATGAAAAAAGGCATGGAACATGAATAAACAAAAGGTATCATAACCTGTAGAAAATTAGATCATGGGATCATGTAATAATTTCATCCTTCAAATGTGGATGCAACATATAACATGACATATATATGAGTCATTTCTAACTACTAAGAGCATTAACATGGAATAAATGTTCTTATAAAGGAATTTGTTTCACTCTGTGTCTAAACAAGATGTATCATGAGAAAAAAGTACACAATTAATTAAAGATCTATCTAAATTCACCCATCCTAAAATGTTCTGGAATATTATTTCCACATGAAGTATCAATCATAGACATACTGGTTATCCAATAAAAGAAATACATATCTTAATAATATCATATGAAATATAAATTTGTAAACAAAAAATTTGTCAATAGAAGAAAATATATATATATATCTTACATGTATGTTCATAATGTAAAATAGAAACATATCATGATAAATAATTTAAAACTAAAGTGAAAACATGTAACAATGGTGTTTATGAAACTTTAGAAATTATCGATTTTATTTTCGTAAAAGATAAAATTTTAAATACTATTTAAAGAGAAAAATAAATAATGATTTTGATAAAATAATAAACTGACCAAGATAGTTTTTCATGATAAAATGAAAGATTTTAGAAAATCAATACTTGATTAAAATATATTATAGAGTCTACATGAAAATTTTCATAAAATTGAGAACATCCCATTAATCGGGCCTTCTTATCAAGAATAATTGAATAGAGGGCCTTATAAAACATGTATTCCCCAATAAATGAAATAAACATTGGTCTATGTAAATGTTTCTAAGAGATAAACACAACATATATTATGATTAAATAAAAATAAATAGGAATTAAATTGTGTTAAGGAGAGGAAAAAATAACATTAAGTGAAAATGGGGGTTTATAGAGAATCTGTTACCTTATGTATAATGGTATTATGCAACTTCAATTAATGTCTTTGATAAAAAATTAGATTAATTAATAATTTAATTCATAACCTATTTCACATGTAATTTTTTAATTATAATTTTACTTAATTAATTTATTCCCATCAGATGTGTTGTAATATTCAATTTCATTATTCTAGAGTGTTTGTTTCCATGGTTTACAGGATTAGTACACATGTATACACATCTGAAAGATCATGTAAAATTGTAATATTTATCCAGAATATAAATTATATTTTATTAATGACCATATATAATATTAAATGTTATAATATTTCATTTTTTCATATATGATATTAATTCATTAAATAAATTGTTTACGATGAATATTTGTTTATTTTGTTTAATTTCTTATCAACACGAAGTAGTTTTGTTTTATTTTTTAATATTATGATTATATACTAGTTTAAAAAATTAAATAATCTATAATAAATATATTACAATCTATTTTAACCATATAATTTATTTATGGTCATCCATGAATGTGGTAATTTGAAAATTAAAACACATCGTCCATGACAGTGTTGAATTGACACATCACAAATGATTTTTTCATTATAGGAGGTGTGAAGATTTTTTATGATGGATTATTACTTTAATATCATAAAATTACATTATATAATAGATATTTTTGTTACCATTACACTTCAGGATATATGTTTCCGGAGTGGATATTAAAAAAAACTAAAAATAAATTAAATGAAAATGAATAAGGATTTTACCTCTTGAACTTTTTCTTCTTAGGAGTCTCCGTGGAGAAATTGGGTTTTTGAATTTTGGTGATAAAAAGGATCCTAGACATGAGGGATAGACTTTGGAAGAGTACTAGGTAGATTTTGGTAAAAATTAAAGACATTTCATGATTTATGAGAAGAGGTGGTGAGGGATTCTTTTTATAGAGGGATGAGAGGGGTGTTTTTGGTTATTTTATTCCATTGATTATTATTATTTTTCTCAAGACTATCAATAGTGTTGATTCTTATAACTAATAAAAGTTAATAAGAAATATTCATTTAAGAAAATTGGTAGTTATAATTACCAATAAGAAACCATGAATAAAAATTTCATATATTTACTTATAACATTAAGTACAAAAAACTAAGGTATTTAACTGTTCATAGAAAATAAACTATTATAGAAAAATTAAAAAAATGAACCCTAACCATTTTTCATAATTTATAATTATAAAATGGAATATATTCAATGAAAATAACTTTATATGTATGATAAATTTAATTTTTATTTAAAATAATCATTCATTTTAATAATATATATTTTAATATTATAACTATATTTATGAATATTTGAAAAAAAGTAAGGTCCATAAATGTATATTATAATAATATGAAAAAAAATTATTTTATGAATAAATTTTATGAAATTTAGTTTTATTTAATAACATTATATTCATTATAAAATTGTTAATAAACATTTACTCTTTATAAAAATATCAATGCGTAATTTATTATTTTGAAAAAATTTATTTACTTATACCGAGATATAGATAAATCATATTTTTATTTATAAGATACAAAAAAATCATTTATAATTTCATAGGTTAGGTTAATTTTCTATTGGTTATCCTACTATTCCTAATAGTCATATTAATGTTTCATCAATGATGTTTACATTCAATTAGAATAGGTTTCCTATATTTCAAAAAATACTTATTATTCTAGTGATTATTAATTAATATTTTTTTATTGTGTTATATATGTGATTTTAGGACACTTATAATATATAACATAATTATAAAAAGGAAAATTACATTGTTAATTTTTTAATTAAATGATACATCATGATATTGGATCATCAATAGATGAAAGGAAGAGGCTACAACTAGTAGAATGAAAAGATTCATGCCTATTACTTATTAACTAATAACTCTGATATGGATCATTTCTAGTCCTATCCACTATACTCAAAAATCCCACTCACTAGTCAAAAAAACATTCACCCCAAGGGAATAGAAATGAATACATGAATCTTTTAGTAGTTTATATGTTCCTGATAACTGTTCCCCTAAGTTGATGTCAAATATCACATCTTAGATTATCATATGAAGAGTAAAGAAACAACATAGATGTTTGTAGCCTACAAAATCCACAAGATAATATCAAAACCTCTTAGTGTGGATCAGATATAGAATATTCAGAGTGATATCATAAATAAAGTGTCTTTAATAGTCAACAAATGTTTTTCTCAAGACATTATACTTTAATTACGACACACCAGCAACTCCTAGCGGGTAAGTGAATCATGAATGTGGAAAATAATATATTCCAATCCAAAAATGTCTCAACTGGATTGAAATTTCCATAATTGATTTCAATCAAGCACATAACATCACATAGATTAGAAATTCCATAGAATATGGGAGGCTACTAGACAAAAATATAAAATGGATTATAAAATAGAACCCCCCTCAAGACTTTTGAATGAAGTGTATAATCTACTTGATCCACTAGATAAGGTGAAACATCATGTATTATAGAATTCTCTTGCATTTCATGTTATATAATGAGAACATCCTCCATTATGATAGAATGCATGGATGCTTCTATAGGACCTCCCATATGATTTTATTTGGGTGAAATTTTCAATAATTAAAACATATTAATGGAATAAAAATTCTATATTTTTTAGATAATAACTTAAGTAGTAAGAATAAAAACACAATGGTTTATATAACACTTATCCTAAGAGGAAATCAATTACATGAAGACACATCCCTCATATCACTACTCAATTCTAATGTCATGTCCTCTATTCTTGCAAAATATTCACTGAACATTATTTAACAAAAATCATTCTGATATTTAGATAATAAATTACAAAAAATATATATATAATTATGGTATATTGATATATTAATAAACTGAAAGAACATAGGAAATATTAAATTAAAAACTATAATGTGACACTAAATTTGAATATTTAATTATTAAATTTGTAACTGTGTTTATAGTCATGATATATGAGCCCACCCAAATCCAATTTATATTTTAACAACAGAATATAAGAATAATTAATATAAAACAATAAAAAACAAATATAACAATAAACACATCAATAGTAACTCCAAGGTCTATTCCACATGTGAAATCTAGGTACACATGAAATTCCACATTCAAAATCTATCATAGTCTAACTCTATTATACTTATCCCAAAAACATTCTCATTAAGGAAGGAAAGGATAAAATTCCATTGATACCCTATTTTAATTCCCATAATTTAATAAATATGACTAAGATGGAGTTCCACATGAAAAATTGTGTGCCTTCACATATTCTAGAGGATTTTAAAATGAATAAATATACTAAATATAATGAGTTGAGAGAATATACTCTCTATATTAATTAATATATTAGAATAAATAATAACATTGTTAAACCCAATAGAGTAAATATAAATAAATTATATAAAAAATCACATCACATGATATATATGTACCCAAAATACCTCAAAGTTATAAGTCATCATGTATAACTAGAAGAAAAAACTAAACAAATGAACAATGAAAATAATCAAGAGTATGTCTTAATAATTATTTCATTTCCCTGCTTCATGGTACTCAGTAACCGATCACAGGGCCCTGACCCATATCTATATCCTACGAAATGAAATCTACATGTGCACCAAAATTAAAATGTATGTTGTGATTTCAAACCAATAATGACACAACAAAAACGTACAAAATATAGTGTCAAATGTATATAAAAGAATATGAAATTTTTGAACAGTAACTATGGATAGAAAAATAAATCCAATCATACACCAATAAAATGTAGAATTTCCCTTCCACTATTAACTCTAGTAATACATTCATTGATTCCATAATAAAATATAATCATAATAGTACTACATGAATCATATCATGCAGAGTAACTCAATACATTTTTAATGAAATTCCCCATGACATCCGTTATGGTAAATGTTTCCAACATTTTTGAAAAAGCGCAACCCACCTTTAAGGAGAAATGCCCATTAATCATCCAAGGGATGGTATTACCTATGACTCATGGTTTTAGGTCTTCCTGTAATAGTACACACACTTTCCACACCCATATATTGGAAACACTCTCATACTGAAGGACGTTACCCATTGGTATATCACACTGATATATATATAGGATCTTATAAATGTGTTGTGGAATTCCTGATTGTATGTTTTTCTAATGGGATATCCATAATACAAATGTCATCACCGATGAGTCATGTTGACCACACCCCCTATAAAAAATTTGAAAATCAGTTTTTGGAAAAAATAAAAACCATGAAACCAAAACAGAGATTCCACTGATTCTGTCCAAAAATAATAATGAACAACTTATCAAGGAAAAATCTACATTTAAAGGTAATTTCATAGGCAGATAATCATTAATCATGTAATAAGTGACATAAAAAAAATTCATAAGACATACCAATAAACTAAATCATTCATCATTATTAGTAGCTACAAAAAAATGTGATGAATATAAAAAATGGTTTCTATAGGCCAAAAATATACAATATAACAATAAAAAGTAGTTACATAGAAGGAAAATGATGGTAAGAACATACATCCTCTAACATATTGACATTAAATTCAAGGATCACCTATAGTATTTCTAGTCAAACAATATTAATATACCAACTATAACCAATTCATAAGAAAATAGTTCTAAAAATTGATTCAAATATTGTATGGCCTGGGTTCTCAAATGAAATATTGCTAGAATGAAACAATGGGGTTTATTTAAAAAAACAATGGAGTTTTCTATCATTAATAGATCTTTTTTCTTTTAAAATATTTGTAAAAATTTCTATATCCAAATCGGTTAGTGAAGAGAGATCATGTTCTCCATAAATTGATATCAATATGAACTGGCCCCTTAATTGATGGTTTCACTATGGGAAGATAGTAGGAGAAGTCAACTGGTTATGGATTCACTATAGGACCATCCATAAAATGTTTTCATCTTAGATTTATTTTTTCTCAATTTAAGGAATGATCTTAAATGGGAAGTAAAATCCATAAATAAGGAAAATGAATTTTTTTATGATAAAAATACCACGTAATGATAATATATATTATCCATAAGAAACACACATTATCCACCTAGAATGAATGTAATTTCACCCCTTTCAAAACCAACAATTCCACCTAAATGACTTCCACCACATCCTCACATATCTTTGTGGTGGCCTTAAGAAATCCATTGCGACACACCCTACAACCATAACATTTTTCATAAACATAGTCTATTATAATCAATACAACCTCCACTATGGGTGTAGTGACGTTTCTATGGTCATGGAACCCAGAAAAAACACCCATTTCTCCATAAATATGTCCCATCATATTTTCCCCAATCATTTTTCTCATTTGGAATCACCAATAATCACCACAGCTTGAACCATGTTAGGGTGTTGCACATTATTACATAATATGTCTTTAAAACACCCAATAGATTCACCAAATATTATAGGACATTACCCACGCATGTATGGAACCAAAAATTCAATGGAGATGATAGAAACGAGACATAATAAAATTGGAACAAAATTCATCAGCTTTATATATTAGTTATGTTAACCATTAGAATGATCAATTCAACGAGATTATATTTCATAATTAAATAATTAAATTTATATATATGATTTTTACAATAATAGGAAAAAGGAAATATTGACACATATCAATGTGACCATGTTTTTATATCATATGTATTAATGATGTTTTATGAATTGTAGAATAACCTTATTAATTTGATCAAATATCAAAAGAAGATGTTTGGAATTATAATGCACAACATGGCTTAAATTAGTAGAAAAGTTTATTTTTTAATTCTTTAATGATAGATATCACAAATTTTTTAATGTATTTACAAAAAAATTTATAAAATCACTTCCTCTAAGATATTTGATATCATAAACTATCCTTGTTTTATTACAAATAATGTAATATACTAGATATTTGAATTTTTCATGATGTATTTTATAATTATAAAATAATAGTAAAATTTTAATTGATAATTAGGTTATTATTAATATTAAAAATAGGTATAAAAATAAATATCAACATTAAAATAATTATTAGATATAGGAATTAATAATATCTTCTGTTTCTAAATACATGTTATCTAGTATTGATTCTTCTATCAATTCTTGGATCTCCATAATGAAAAATATATATATTATATTCCATTAAATAGATGATTCAAATGACTTATGTCATTTAAAATATCTTTACATATATAGTGGATTGTTATAGGTAATAATAATGATTGGTTATTTTTACATCTATGAAAATTAAAATCCTAGAGGATCAGTGTTTCATTAGAAACAAATATCTGTTCCCATCTTAGAAATGAGTTCATCGGTTTTTATAGTGATGTATTTAATGATTTTTGGATTTAAGAAGTAATTATAGTAGGCATATATCATTTTAAATATCAAACAATCAATGTATATTGATTTAAAACCAATAAATTAATTTCATATTATAAATAATTTTTCATAAATTGTAAATTCTAGTAAATTAAATTTATATTTATGTTCAATCAATTATAAAATAATTTCTAGGTTTCTAGAGTGATGAGGATGAAATAGATTATGCATCAATTGAAAAAATTATTAAAATAGATTATTTGTGACTATGGATTGTATGTGATGTTTATAGACTATGAAATATTACTAGTGTGAACACTATCATGAACCTCACCATCATAATTACATCCTATAAGAGTTTTAATTATGATTAATGAGAACCACAAAATCCCACCTCAACTAATCCATATGATGGTGATAAGTGCAGATGGTATGAAAACCCACATACGAGAGGAATTATCTTCACTAAGCAAAGGATTACGGAATAAAAATACCAATAAAATACTTATAATATAAAAACCAAATCCATAATATAGGTATAATTATTTTATAACTAAATATCCACCAAATAAAATTACCATGTTGAAACTCCAAATGGCAGTTACTCCACCAAGACCAACGATCAACATGAAAAATTACGATCTAGCATGATCACCAAATCCCTCTTCGATACATGAAAATATAAATATGTGTATTTGTGTGTGTTGATAAGAATAAATTTATATTCAATTGGATCCATTATATATCGACTCAGGAGAATATCAAATTATCATACTAATTATATAGTGAATAAACATCCAATCAAACTAATCGCATGGACAAAATCAAATTCCACCTAACCGCGTAGAGGGTCAAAAACCAAATTTCCAATAATAACATAATAACATATTATTAAAATAATATATCATGAAATTTCCCCCACATCTAAATCCAAATTGATCTCATTACTTTCACATCCCTTTGGTATATGTCAGAGCTCCCATATCCCTTCCATATCCATTTGACAATATCATATCCAAATCCGGAAAACCACATCAAAATTATATATACAACATAACAATGAATCCATTGTAAATCATATCAAATACGAATAACACATGTAATATCATTGTATAATAATTTCACATCCCAACCTCCACATAATAGTGTATTATTAACATTAATTGAATTAAACTAGTTCACTCCTACCGTGCATGTTTGGACCATGTATTAAGACATATGATACATCATCATCACTATATCACATCACTGACACAATAACACCTAGACCGAACAACCTATAAGTTATACCACTTTTCCATTATGGCTTATAATGTGTTTAATTGAGATATTTTAGAATATGGAGTAACAATCATTTCATTTTTTAATTATTATATATGTTATGAAACATACCTCAGACCCATGTTTGTTTTGGTTGTTGATATATGTTTCTTACTCATGTTTTGGTGAGTAAAAAAAATAATGTAATATACTTTTATATAGTTAACCCCATATCCAAAAATGATGTGCAAAAAACAAATGGGTTTTCATTTCTTTTCCATGACTACACATAACCACAATGAAGAAATCATGAATACTAAACAATTGATGCCTGAAGTAAAATAGTGTGATATAAACACATGACCCATATAAACTATACAACAACATTAACTTATTATATAACAATATATTATCAATTTATAGGTATATTATTAAATATATGATGGTATTAATTATATTTCCATTTATTTCAACCATCATCATTCACTATAAATATTTATTATAGCCATTAAAAATTTATTTCAGTAGACAAAACATTCATTCAATAATTCATTATAACATTACCTTAACCTTATCACATATCATTTACTGACTTCACCAAATGTTAATTTTATCACCTAACCATATTTTTATGAAATTAAAAAACTTATCACATAAACCACTTCCATAACAGTATGCACTAAAATTTAATATTATTTAAAATGAACTACAACACATATAAATTGATATCAATATCATAGTTCTATCCTTATAATATAATTATATTATATCAGGTCTTAAAAAAATATAATCAACCATTAAATTACTCCACCAATTCCACAATATTTTCTAACCACATACCAACTACCACAACTCATTACAAAATTGTATATAAAGATGAAACACAATGGTGCATCATCAAAATATTACATGCATTAAATCAATACACACAAAAAATATCATTCTATTGAATTTTATATTCTTTTGTAAAATTATGAGTACACATGAACATAATTAATTCGATATTTCAATTCCTCTAATTAATTTCCACGTTTACAATGTTATTAAATTATTAAAGTTGGAAGAAATCAAAATAACCAAAATCTATAAAGATAAAAAGTACTAAAAAATTGTGCCAATAATATTAATGTTATTAAATATCATGGAAACAATGTAAATAACATGTTAAAAAGGGTATATCTTAAAATTATATAGGATGTAGTTCATTATATTACTTATATAAATTCCAATCACCCACCCAAAAAAATATCTTCAAAGTGTGATAATTTCATGTGAATAATAAAATGGAATTATCCCCTAGAATAATATATTCATTAGTAGTTCAATCATAATAACAAAAAAGAATCTAGTGATCAAAGACAACTAAAATCTATAAAATCAACCACATGGACATTAAATATTCTCCCCTTATTATAAACTCTACAAAAACACCACAAAATTAACTTGAACATAATTACCCAATGTTTTTAATAATAAGAATATGGGGAAGAATATATAAAGATGGGAAATGAGATGAAAAATAAACATTGGACAAGGAATTTCAATAACCATAATAAAATGATGAAAGAGACACCATTATACAACTAAAGTGTCCTCAATTTGAACTAAATTTTTTATAGGGTTTGATGGAGGTCATATGAAGTGGATTTAAACCGATAAGGCACTATAATTATTAATTAACATTTGAAAATGGGTATCCCTGTATGAAAAAAAATTTCATTCCATAATGGTAGAACAATTTAGATATCAAGAAATAACATCCCTTATAACCCATGTAGTGAAACAACATAGATCTAATGAATTCAAGGAAATTCATTGTGAATTTTGTCATTCATGTCACACTATAGTAAAATCATATAATCATGATGTAATAATTATCCTTTTGTCTAGGTTATAATAAGATAAAATCATTACTCAATTCCCAGTTAGCACCACCACTGTGAAACATTCCCCAAATGGTAGAACTCTAAAATACCCATATCATGACATACATAGTTTATATCCTATTATCATGTAATGAAGCCTTATGCATAAGCTAAAATAGAAATAATTATAAAACTCTCTATGCATAAAAATGATACACCAGACCAAAACTCGTAAATCTCTTCCAAACCTAATGATGTTAAAATAAATTATGGACTATGATCCATTACATATGGATAAACCTCACACTCTATCTTAAGTAATCAAAATGAGAATACAATATTGTTATAAAAACTCATTTTAAATTATAAAATGATTCTTAATTGTTCATTTCCATGATCATATCATATATTCCAACTAAAAATTTATAAACCCCTCCTCCCTAATGCCATTAGACCTTTGATAATCCTCAAAACTCCTTCAATATATGATATATTGAATTCCTTGGTGTATAAAGAAATAGTTGTTTATATAATTTGAATCTCCAATGATTCAAATCCCTGAGTATCAATATATATTTTTAATAAAGTTGAACTACCATAAAATAAATATTCCTTGTCAGATACCATAGAAATCAGAATATTGTAATATAGATTACATAAACACCATAATGGAGAGAAACAAATTCACTACAACTATATTAAACCCATAAATTAAAACATCTGATCAAAATAAAAATAGTTTTAATAATATTAATATATGTAGGATAAATTTTAAAATCACAATCCAATGTAAATTACATCAGGATACTATGCTTCAGTATGACTTGGACCAGGGGAATAGTGAACTTATGAAACACCTTATACCAAATATTCCCAATCTAAATAGTCATCACGTGAATTTCCCAACATCATATCCATTCAAATAACCCCAATATATCACATGAAAGTAAACATAAGAAAACTAAAATTTGTTTTATTGATGAAATGTTCCACAAATCATACAAATATTTTTATGAAGTCTCAATAAATGCTTCACCTAGTCAGTATGCTTCATCGCCGTATATGGTTCAATGAAATAGTGGTATATCATTTTTTTATTGGTAAATTTATCTAACCATGGTTATGATAAAGCTCAAGAACAAATTTTCTCTAAGTTAAAATGTAGAATTATCTTCCTCAGATTAGAATATTACCATTACAAATCAAAATCCCTTTTATCTACTACTAAATCACACAATTTTTTTTTATCATTATATGTAAAAAAATCATGTCCCTGAATCTTGAATCCCCGAAACTTTCCAATAAAAGATTTATTTATTATTCTACTCTTATGATTTCTTGAATTAATCAATGAATATGGAAGAGTGAAATATATTTTTAGTGAAAAATCATCCAAGGATACGTATTTCAGCCATGAAATTCCATATTGAGAATGTATTAACTCAATATGTCGTCAAATATCAAGATTTTATTCTCTATATATCTATCCAATTTTAAATTTAATCTAGTTATAAGGTTTATTTTATAGTATAAGTCATAATTAAAATTAATACAAACTAATAATGTAAAATATGTATCATGATTAGAGATTATAGTCCTAACGACCCCATGATGCCTGAAAACCTCCTAGACAAACATATATACTATAGAATCAACTATACTCAATAATATAACAACCATATAATAAGATTCCTTCATTAATTGATAGATAATCTCCCAATTATAATCATGTATTCTCTAACTTTTAGGTAAAACAAGGAATGAATCCATTAATATTTCTTCTTGTATCAATTGAGAAATAAAAAATGACTTTAAAAAACAAAAAAAAACATGATTATTAACCTTCATGTATTGAAAAAACCCATCAGGATAGGATATCAACCATAAAACAATTCATCTGTTAACACTATAATAGGACCCACAAGTTATTTTTCATAATTGAAGAACTTAAATATAGTATTATATGTGATTTATGTAATTCATTAAAAAACACCCCATGCACTGCTAATGAGAAAAATATATTACCATGGAATAAATCCCAATGTTGACCCTCCTTCAACCACCCAACAATAGCATCACAAAAAATTAAATAAACCTATTGAACCTCAACATAATGATATATAAACTACTACTCACTAACATACCATAACAAATTTTATTGTAAATTCATATAGTATATGAAAAATATATTTTTCCCTCCCACTATTTCAAAATTGAATGTTTGAAGATTCTCCATCTCTCTCCATGAATATATAAACTCATAAATCATACCCCTATGAGACATCAATCTCCATTAATTGAAGAATACATTCCATTTTCATAGGGTATGAATGATTTTAAAAAAATAGTACCATAATAACTCTATCCTATAGTATTAATCATTGAAATATCATTGATAGAATAAATGACTTATAAAATTGTGGTCTGTTATAAGAATAAATCACTCACTAATGAGACAATTCCTTTAATGATTTTGATTGACCAGTACCACTACCATCCCATGATCAATAGTGCAATAATCAATCTCTTGGATATTTAAATTCCAAAACCCATAATAGATTACTACCATGTGTTACATGATTATGTATCATGAAATGAGATATGATTCATAACAATATACCACAATCATGACTCCCTATAAAATAATGAATTGGATGGGTGCCATAATTAGCTTCACCTTCATCCAATGAAATAAGATTGAAACTGATTAACCCATACAAATCAATAATAATTATTTTTAATGCATGTCAAATAATATATAATCCAATGTATGTATTAAAAAAAACATCTTAAAATTTTATAAATGATAGATGTTGTTAAGAACAGATAAATGTTTTAGAACCAACCATTAAATGAACACCACTATATTTGGGTGATATACTTTTCACCATTTTGAGACACTACATATCAACAGAAATTAAACTCTTTCATTATTAGCATTCATTTAGATAGATTCTTATTGAGATGATAAAATAAAAAATAACCATCAAAGTAACTGTACAATTATCATAATAAGGATTTGAAATTTTTTCTAGATTAAGACATTATTAAACCACCTGAAAGTGATGCACAAACAAAGATTACAATCAAAATTTTAAATGAATTAAACTAAAACATCCCCATGAATCACACAAGAGAATATAAAACATTTATATGAATAATAAAATAAATTACACCTCTAATTCCCCAAATTAGAATGGATCTATTTGATAAGGATCCATATAAGTATTATTAAAATTAGTATGTAACTATATTAAAATATAAGCATCATTTTCATGTTCTATAACTACTAACTATTTTGATTAAAAAAATTAAGACACACCTCCTCAACATTGTAGAACATTGCTGCCTAAACATCTACAAAACCAATAAATTACTCAAAATGTGATATGATAAAGAATCTATATGGTGTTGATCTATCAATTTATCATAATTTAAAATTATATTCATTTTATTCCTTTGATTATTCAATTAAATATTCTTTATTAAGAAGAAATAAATAATTACATGTATTTAAATTACAAATCCTCCCACAGATGAAATGGTATGGTTGTGTATAATGCATAAAAAGATCCTCTAATGAACAGAATTTACTTTAATCATATGAATAGTTTAAAAAGCATATATATAGTTGTCCTAAAATTGATATGGCATATATAAAATTCCAATAGTTTCGTAAAGGATTTTTATATCATTTTATAATTTCAATATTTTATATAAAGTTCTATTATTGGGTGTGAAAATATATATATATATATATATTACTATGAGTACCATTGTAAATGGTTTTTAACATGCTTAATTGTTATACCTAATGCTTAAAAACCTACTAAATATTACAAAATATTGGTTATTTCATGTTTTTTATAATTAACTGATACATATGATAGTCATGCAATAATTTTTATAAAAAAATAATTGTTAAAGACTATATATTAGAATGTTCTCAATAAAATGTGAAATATAGTTCTTCAAATTAAATTATATATAAATGATGTAAAAATTAATATTTTTTACCATTTTTATTAACATACAATAAAAAATAGGTTGGAATAAAACATTATTAAAAAATAAATTTTTATGATTTAAAAATATAAATGAAATAAAACCATCAATATTATCTATATATTTCTAAAAAATATTAAATCCTCAAAATTATTTGAATATCATTGTAAAAAAACCAATATATTAACATTCATGTAAAACAACATTTAATTTTTTTAGTTTTATAAAAAATACTCCCCATACTTAATGTAAATGATTTATATGACATGGTTGATATGAACCTGTGTTATAAAAAAACATAGGAAATATATAAAAATCTTTTATCATTTAATATAAATAACTCTTATGATAAAAAATTACAATGTAAAAATATTATATGAAACATATTTTAAATATATGACATATAAAATTTTCATATAACAATTGTATTCCACGTCAAATTATTAGTGATAATACTATTTTTTTAACATTTATCAAATTGAAAATGTCATTGTATATCGTTATTCAACTAGTTTACTTATAAAATAAGTAACTTGTTCTGTATGAACATATTTTATTTTTTTACTCATTCTATTTGAAAACTTGTGGTTCTATGTCCCTGACATATTAGAATATAAGAAATTTTAAATTTGACATTAAAATTATCATAAAATATAAAATTTAAAATAGAAAAATTAACTACTAGAATACTTCCATTAAATCCTCAACATGTATTTATATATATAGAATAATAATAAACTAGTATATTAATGTGAAAAAAAACTGCAAAATATAATTTTTTTGAATTATTTAACAAATTTGATTATTATTTGTTACATCATTATGAGTTGAATGAATTAGTAAAACATATATAAATTAAATTTTAAAATATTTAAGATGAATAAATAATGAAAACATAATTTAATCAATTTCATATATTGTGGAAACATATTTTATACTTCCATCATCAATAAATGTCAGTACTAAGATAGAAATGAATTTTGTATCCACAAATATATACACTAACATCATGTTTTATTTATTATATAGAGTATATAGATACTGAATGATAAGAAAATGTTTTTTGTTTTGTTAAATTAAAAAACCTGAAAGGTATTTGATAATATTGCACATGAACAATTAATGGGGATCTATAATGATTAAAATAGAATCTTTTAAAATTTATATTATATGATTAATCATATATGATAAAAAAACATTGAAAACAATAAAATCGCATCAGTAGCTCATGAATTTCTTCCAATGAAAATCTATTTGATACTAATTTTGATTGGTCATCAGTTATGTCAGAATTAGTAACTAAATGGATTATAAGTTTTGGGTTTTTTCCAACACATCATGTATTTACCAATCTCTTGATCGTAAAAATAAAATATATGTAAACATATATACAAATACAAAATTATTGATTTTTTTTGTAAAATAATATATAAAATAAATAATATATACATAAATCAGTGTTTTGTTGACATATAAGTCCTCAGGTACAAAGTAATAATTATTAGAATCTCTAATGAAACTATAGATGTCTCATGAATATGGTACAATACTCTAGTTGGTCGATGGAAAATATCATCTACCTTTACCCATAGCTTTTCTATATAAATCTTGTGATGATGTGATGTATCCACAATATATTTTATAATCCCATATAATAAATTGTTATTTTAAGTATACTCTAAATGTGACTCACAATATATAAAAAATCATGGAGGATGAGGTAGATGAATGTCATATATGATAAAAATTTGGCAATGAATTTACACCTCAAAAGATGAACATGAAATATCTTATAATCAATCTAATTTATATCTTCTGAAACACCATATTATTATGCTAATATAGAAATTGGATATATTATTATCCACTCTAAATTTAATTACATAAAAAAATATCATTATACTTATACTGTAAACTATAATTAGGGTTTCTTCATTTTTTTAATAAAATGAATTTCCATTAAATTGATGAATTAACTGCGTTATAATATTTAAAAGGGCCACATGATAACTGGCTAAAAGGATTATATTCAACAAAATCAATTTTCCTGATCTCAATAAACATATATATAAATGTTTTTATAAGTATAATTCAATGATTATATATATCTCTTCCTTGGATAACATTACTTTAACCCCTTAATATATGATGTTATTTATTAATCAATCCATTTTCCACATTTATAAATTTACAAACATTATTTTATCACTTTCAAGTGAATTAATTTTTATTCCATAGGTTATGAAACCTATAAAGATGTATATATCATAGATAAAATTGGACAATTTAAAACTCACCATTTCATAAATGTAGTGTATACAGAACACCCCAACCTCGTCATAATTTTCTTTTATAAAAATAGAGGCTTCCAGTTTATATATATTTATGTTATATCCTAGTAATTCACCATCTACATCTCATAAGAATAAATTAAATATACATATATAGTTCTATGTAACGTTATTTATTTCAACACATTAATCTTTAAATGTACAACTATATCATAAATGGGTGGGGGAATTTACATTTCATGTTTAAACATAATATAAATTTTTATCTAAATAGTTTAACGGATTTTAATCCATAATGATTCTAAAAATAGAATAATAAAAATGACCAAGCATGATGATAGTCATTCTGACACTAATGGGTATTATTCCATATAGTAAAATAGGAAGAAAATATTTCATTATACAAAAAAAATAAGTATACTTCATGAAAAATAATATAAAATATTATATTAAAGAAATTGTTTTAAATAAAAATAACTATAATGAGGAATCTTGATATCATGTTGGGACTTCCCAAAATGGAATTTCTACTACATGGATATTGTATAATAAGGTTGAGTAATTATGTATATTTTAATAAAATAATGGATTTAACTCAATAAAAATTCCAACTAAAAATAATTATCATCATTTATTTTTACCATTATTCTTATAATAATTAATATATATTAATTATTTAATAAAAATATTAAAATGTTTTTCTTAAGAAGCATCATATAAATATTTTATTTTACCAGTTTATATATCCAATATATATGCTCAAAATGAATTGTTTTCTCTACAATATTATTTTTTCATTACTGAACATTTTTCATTCTAAATGAGGAATAATGTTTCTCACCTTCTCTATATAATAACCGATTTATAAAGTATTTGAAGTAATATCAATTTCATTTCATTTATTTAATTAATTTCTAAATATTTGATAATAATTATGAATACCCAAAAATAACATTTGTTTACTTTGTACATAATTTTTATCGCATATTGATATATATAACTAAAGTATCTTATTTAAAAATTGTATTGGATTTATTACCCATAACAATATATCAAAAATAATTATATATTTTAGGAATACATTTATAGTGAACCTAATAATTCCATGCAATTTTGAATAATAATTTTCATTTGAATTAAACACAATGATACTTTCCTCCTAATAGTTTTCTAAATCATTAATTAATAGAAAAAACATTAATTTGATTTTTAGCTGTTTGGGACCAAAAATCATTAAAATAAACATGATGAATTATTTTCACAATAAAACCTCCCTAGGATATGTTATAAATTAATATAAAAAATTATAATGAACTATTATTTTATTCTAAGGTATTGCTATAGATCCATTCCATTTGTGAAGAGGCCAAGTCATTGATTTGGATGACATTTTATAATATAAGAATTTTTTTTCAAATTTCATTTTATTAGGGGAAATCATATTGATGATGTAATTTTCCATTACATATACACAAATCATCATTAAATACATGAATCCTATGATTTTTTAAATTTTATAAAAAAATCAGACAATGTTTTATCAGAAGATACCATTTTTTTGTAGTAGATATTTGGTACATTGCATAATTTATTAATAAACCTATGAAAATTTTATAATATTTTATTATTATTTATCTTATTTCAGAAACTTTGACACTTAATTAGTATTCTTTTTTATAATATAAATATTCATTTTAATATATTTATGTCATTATATACCCCAATCTCATAAATGGAAAAAATCAATGTGATTTCTATTTGGTTCATTTATTGCATTAAGAAAAATTTATTAAAAAAACTCTAGAAATTTAATAAATCTCTTACCACTGAATATATGAAAATATTTCTTGTTATCCAATCTCACTGTTATTGATAAAACTATTAATTATGTAAAATCCTGATATACTGCTTTTTCATAATCACTATATAGTAACCCAATCAATGGAGCTATCTAAATTTGTTTTATTATTATATAATGAATAATTTTTATAAATTTTACCAATATTATTATATTAAAAAATCTCCACATCATAAATTTTTTATTTAAATATCATTTGAATATGTTTTATCAAATTACTACATCACTGAAAAAAAATTAAAATTTAAATAATAGTTCATTTCATAACATTATAACATTATCATATTTATGTATTTTATTCAAGGATAGTAAAATAGGTTATTGTATGACTGATTATGTTAAAGAAATTATAGGAATAAACCCATATCTCATTTTAGACACTTGTTTCCTACTAAGTAATATAATTAATAATCATTATCTCATATCATAATTACTAATTAAGGAAAATTTGTTAATCAAAATTGAGATTATAAATTATACCATATAGTTAGAGAAAAAATTAAAAGTAGTTTTTATTAAAAAAACATTAGTATTTATAAAAAAAATCATAATAATACTAATTATAAAATAATAAATATATCATTAAAACATGCAAGAAAATATTAATATTTTATATGACTCATACAACGTAATGTTTTTTTAATTTTCTTGTATATAATTGACTCATTAAATTTCAATATACTGAAATACTGACACACAAATACACACAAATACACACATAGTCTCTAATTTATCTAACTACTTTAGTTTAATGAAAACCTAAATATTATGTTCAAATTATAATTAAAAAATGATACGTGTATATGTTTTTTTGTAAATGATATATAAATATATATATATATAAATAAAAATAACAAAATGATAATATAAATATCTTATAAAAAATAAGTAATATTTTTAAAAAATAAATATGATAACAACACTAAAATTAGTTATATGTGTGTGTTAAGAATGAAAATAATTTTTTTTGGAATGATGGCATTCCAAGAAAGGGAAATCCTTTTTTATGGAAATATAAAGAAATTATAATAGTTTAAAATATGGATTTTGATAATAATAATTTTTTCAAGAAGAAATGAGGTCGTGAGTATCTTCATTTTTCCATGTTAATTGAAGGAAAAAAACTCTTAGAGAATCTAATAATGAAAACTATTTTTAGAGGATAATTCTTGATGTACAATGAGTTTTAACCAAAATGAAATAAATTTAAATTTTTTTATTATAATGTAAAATATAAATTATTGAAATAACTATAATCTATAACCACTATCATCTTCATCACCACATTAAGTAGAGGAGAGTTTTTTTTTCTTTCATATAGTGTGTGTGAGTGGAAAAATATGATAATTGCATGGAGGTGTAAGGATCTGTTGGGGTGAGGTTGGATGAAATATTATGGGTAGACATTCAAAGAAAAAGGTAGTGTGGTGCATGTTAATTGGGTTTGAAGGTGCTTATCATAGTGGTCATTCATGGAACCCACTAGATGAAGAGGAAAAAATTATCCTTCAAAATAGATTATATCCATTGGGCCTTTAGGAAATCCTATTATAGGGCCTTCAAAATTGCATTAAAAAATGATTCAATATGGGAGTTTTCTATTTCATGTAGGTATGGATGAAACAAGTTCATCTTTTGTAACCAGTTTGTTTGTGAATAATAATTTTTTAATACCCTGAACATGATTTATTATAAATAATATCAATAAGAACATTATATATAAAAATAATGATAGTTATGATATAAAAATAATTTAAATTTATATATTAATATGGTTTGGGTTTTCTGATAGAATGGATTTATGTGTGAAGAGAAAGAGGCAATTATTTTTTTATATATGTTATAGAAGGAATAAATGTTTTTGATGTAATATCGGTGTTAAACTAAGGTTGATGGGATGTAGAGTCATCACAACAAGGACCAATAGTAGACAATGTATTTTTGGGGTGATAAAATTATACAATATTGGATTGGGATAATGTATAGTGGTGATCAAGTAGTGACACATTAAACTACATGTGGAGAACCTATGTTCTTAAAAAAACTCCAAGAAGAAGGACACAACAAATGTACACAACATCCTAGAAGGGAAAAATTGGAAGATAAATTAAAAATGACCTCATGAAAATTTTTCATGTGGTCCAAAAATTAATATTTCCTCTATTCCAATAATAAGGGAATTTAAATTATATTAGTAATATATATAATAACATGTACATGATTCGTAACAGTGGGTTCTTGATAATCATTATTTGTAGGGATGACGCCTGACTAAAATTATTTCAATATGGGTGTACCTATTTATTATTGATAATCCTCTATAAAAAAAATAAAAACTAATATAAATATTATTTATAGTGAAATTTATTTTAAATTATCAGACCTCTTTGATCTATTCAGTTTTTAGAATATAGTGTTTGTTGTGTTTTTGAAGGTCAAGGTGGATCTTTCTAACTATTTTCAAAATATTCTGGTTGTCCATGTTATCAAATGGTTCCTCACCATCGGTGTAACCCTGGTGGTGTCACCCTTGTGGTTCTACCCTAGTAAAGTCACCCTGGCAGTGACTCACTAGTGGTCGCTCACTTGAAGTCTTTAGATGGAGGGAACACTTCAAAAGGGGTACCACCTAATGGTAACATGTGTATTGTGACACCTAAGTGGTTATTCATTGAGTAATGACTCAAATAATTGTGACTTATGACTCATACCTCATTAAAAGATGCCCCATTGGGAAATCCCTAACCTAACTATTACTCATGAGTGGTGCCTCATCAAAATTTTCCTTCTCATGTAATGAATCACTGAAAGGTGACTTGTGAGAGGTGCCTCATCAAACGATGAATCTTCAAAAGCCTTCTTTTCAAATGGTTCACCACCTATCTGTGTCTTGTGAACAATGTTTCTAGTTTTAGTATTCACCCCTTTGATATTTTCACTGATGTAAACTTATTTTAATTTATTTTTGTAAGTATTTGTGACTAATTCAAGCCCACAAATCATATAAAAATTACTAGGTGTTCGGGGAATTTTACCCTATAAAAACATTTTATATTGACTAGACCAACCTTTAATGAAAAATATAAAGCATATATATATACCTTCTCTTCTGTTTAGGTCGTTTTGAATATGATAGATCTTTTCCCATTCATCCATTACTTCTGGATTCATCTTTCTAAGGGACTCCTAGAGTTCTTCTTCCCCAACATATTGAGTGATGTGCTTCAGTAGTAATTTCATGTTTTCCCAGAGGACTTATGACTATATATTCACACCCTTGTTTTGGTAAAATTAGGATGTCCATATTTCCTCTTAATCCATGTGGGTTCTCCTTCATCTCTCTCAATTGTGTATCATGTGGGTTTTGTTTATGAATGTTCTTCGCAAGGGAACATTGTTGAATAACAATTAATAAAAACAATTAAATCTTCATATGATTAATATATGAGTGGATGGGTAAATGTAATGCATGTTCATAATGTTCATCATTCCCTTTTTATATTTGGATCTATATGGGATGACTACCCACTGAAAATCATGACCATTGGGGGTTTTTGTTTATGAACCTATGATGGATTATGGATGATTTTTATTATTTTTATGTTGAATGAATATTTATATGAAATCAATTAATCATGTATATTTGGTTAATTAAATGGATTCTATAGGATATTATAGATTCTATGATCACACCCTCAACTAAAAATGTGGAATTTGAATAGTATCCCCCTTATTAGAACATAATAAATTGGGTTGTGGTTGTTATGTGTGGATTTTAATTGGTTTTTTCTGTCATAATGTGGATGTATGTGGTTTTGCGGTGGGTATGTAATTGGATTGGCATGGTTGTGAGGCATGGCTACCGAAAATTGTTGTAATGAGATGTGTTTTTTTGTTGGGGTTATTTGAGTTTAGGGTTTTTTGTATTTATAGGAAGGATTAAAATGACTAAATTTTAATAATGAGGAATGTAGTGGATGGTATGGGTGCTTCACCATTAATAAAATGAAGAAGGCTTCACCTTGTGTCTTGGGATCATTATATGTTATATCATGAATTCCTGTTAAAGAGGGTGGTCATGGAAAAATGTTCCATTAATGTGATGATTCCTATATTTATCACGGTCTTATCATTATGGAATGACTAGTTCTATAATTCTTAGTTTCTTGAGTTGTGAAGGAATAAATGAATTATTAATAATATTGAGATGACATGAGTTTGATTGGTTAATGGGATGAAGGATGTTAATGGAAAATTAAATAAATTATTACTTTGATAACTATGGTTAATGATAAATTGGGAAAACAATGGGTGTTAATTGAAGAAGATTTGTGAATATTCATAAATTTAACAGCATCTGAAGTGAATGATTTTCATAAAAAAAGTTAATTTATAAGTGGTAGAAAAAATGACGATGTTGTTGGTTAATAGTTTATTTTTTAACCTGTATGTTTTCCTTGAGTGTTTTATTATATATATATATATAAACACTATATATTCTTATGATTTATCTATGCACACCATCCTAGTTGATAAATACGTGTCGAACAACACCATCATCATGGGGGTGGGTGTATTTCCTGAACATTCCGATGGAAGGATGGATACCCAACCACCCTATCCCCACTAATCCCTCTTCCAGGTGTTGATATCCTAAGATTCTTCTGGACGGTTTTGTTTTTTGAGGCCCAAGTGTGTGTTATAAAGTTGTGTTTTCCCAAGTATCTTTGGTATGAGATTAGTTTTATTTTACAAGATATCTTCATGATTAGATGAGTCGTGCTTTCCCATGGGAAATTGGGATGTGATGTGATGTGGGTCATGGAACATGTGATTGGATTAGGTGTGGTTGTAGGGCCCACGTACTTGTGAAGGAGATGTGATGTGGTATGTGTCTAAGGTGACTATTAGCTGGATGTGATATGGCTCATGGCCCATGTGATAGGATGAGTTGTATTTCTGGGTCCCATGTATTTGTGGGTGGGTTGTGACGTGGTTCATTCAGAAGAGGATGAGCTTTGAGGACATTTTCCATTAGTCAAGAGTGGCTAAACTCGTGAAAATCCATGCAGGGTACCCAAATCACAAATTTCTATACTATATTATTTTTCTTGACCTACGTTACATGGTGAGAGTTACATGATTATAATATGATGGATAGTACATAATTTTTAGGTTTTTTTGGTTATGCTGTTTTCTTACAGCAATAATATTATTCTCCATATTACTTGTAAATGAGAGAAATAGGGTTTTCTTAATGATAATACCTTTATGTTCACCCTAGGTATATGAATCTATTTTAAGGATTCAATGTTGATTCTGTGGGTTTCTCTTGGAATTACTAGTTTGGGATTTGAGATAGTTGTTCAGTCATTGTTTTATATTTATTTCGGCACTAACATTAATGTTTTAAAACACATATAAACATTTTACATTAATCATTCATGTTATGTGGATTTTGGTTTTTCCAGTATATATATATATCATGGAGTTGTTATGGGATGAACCATCTATCTATAGATCTTTTTCTCCAAAACTAGGTTATGCCTTCCTTTTTGTGAGATTGTATACCCTTGGTGCAAGTCACCACCATAGGGCCTATTGAATGTAGGACACATGGTTTAATATCTCCAATTTTTCATTTCCAGCCATGAAGGTGTGTCTTAGAAGGTTGGGCATCATGTCATGTTTGTATCATTGGCTGGTGTTTGAGAGATATAATGGAGTTTAGAGTTTGGTATAGTGAATATTTCATGGGTTGGTAGGGAAAATATGTCAGTTGATCTTGGTGTGTTACATTGGGAATGGAATATTTCCAAGAACATGAGATCCCCCTCATGATCATATGAAAGAACTCTAAGCCTACCGAATGACCTATTGAGGTTACAATAGTTGCAGGTTAGAGACCCCATGAAAGGTACATGCATCATAATGCCTTTTTTCACTATATGAATTTGTGGTTTTGGGAAATTGGGAATGAATGATAATAAATGAGTTAAAATGAGTTAAAATTAATCTTAAATAATATTACAAAGTATTTAGTAAAAGGAATTACTTCTATACATTTCTTCTATGGAAATGGTTGATCGTACACATGTGGCTTAACCAATTGATGCTCATCATGCTGATCTGGTTGATCATTGGAGGGTTGATCTAGTGGTGGAGGACAAATAGTGGCATAAAACATTTCATGATTTCCAATAGAGGGCAGTCAATTGTATGAGGGTAGTATTTAGGACCTAGAGATTGAGAGAAATCTTCATTATCTTGAGATCCCCATTATCTTTTTATAGTCCCAAATAGAGTACTAGGTTCATTTTGTGGTCAGTCATATGTGTAGAGTTGTACATATTTTGTGTACATTGTTCCTGGGGGAGAGTAATGGGGCTATCATTTTTTGGTCGATTTTTAAAAGGAGTCCTAAGAAGAATTCCTTTATTCAACCATTAAGGTTTCAAATAGACATGATTTACTCTCCCTCCAGTATGGTAGTATATCACAACGATAGCTATGGATCTTTTGTAAGAACCTCTTAAATTCTTCATAAGATATATTTCAGGACGTGGAGTATCGTGCGATATGTATATATGTGGAGCTCCGTTATTTTATCCAGTTCGTAATTACTCTATTTATCTTATCATCATATCTAGAGGAACAAAAAAAGTAAGAGTTTATTCAGCAGATGCACATGGGAGTAGTTTTACCATGATAGATGAACTATCATGGAACTTTGAGAGGTATGGTTACTAGTGGTTGGTTACAGGCACAAGGACCACTGAATTTATGACCAACATGGATTAGAAATCAATAGTTTCTTTTTCAGCCATTTGGTCATCATGCCTTTCCTATGAACATGCGACCAAGGTGTTTCTTATATGGAGTTAGTAGACATATTTAGAATCAGTGTCCAAACATTTTTGAAGCATAGTATGGTGGAGGTTGACAACTCCAGTTCTAGCCTCAAAATTAGTTACCATTTAGGTTGTATCTGTATCAGGGATAGTAGGCTCAAGACCCACTGAGGAGAGATGGAGTAGAAGGGGGACAACCATATGATGTCCCTCAGGTACCTCAAATCAGGGATTCATTTGGATGTCTTCATCAGTAGAGGGTTAGAATAGTTGAGAATTTTCTGTTGCATGCAGTATAGGTAGCAGATCCGGTAGGACTAGAGACCGTTAGTGGTATGACCATTTTGTTTAGTACCCATTACTGTGTTTTTTTAGATTTAGTATCTTCAAACTCCTTTTAGACCCACCCTATCCAATTTTATGAGGATAGATATAGAGATGATTCTCATTCCCCATGTGTTGAGTACGCCAGTCAGATATCAAACCAGCTTTATTAATCTGTACGGGGGTAGTAGACTGGTTTTGGGACCACATCATATCCACAAATAGATTTTTATTCTATAGGTGTGTCCATACTATTTCATTATTATCATTGACTGGTTTTATTCAGTTCATTTAGTTATATACTACTTTGGGAGGAGATTCTTTTTTTCTGATATGGATGGCCAGCATGTGGTTTTCTTTGGTGAGGGGAGCTATCAGGTTGTCAGTTGGGGTATAAAGACTATTATTTCCTTGTTGTGTATGATGTTATTAGAAACAATAGATGTTTAGTGGTTGGAGGTTTTGAGTGTTGTTGGGGAGTTATTCAATTTTTTTTCCATTGATGTTGTTATGCTACCCCCTTGACGTGATGTTGAGGTCGTGATAGACCTGCAACTCGATGGTTCTTATAATTTAATGGATCATTATCAGATGGATCCTTCTGAGATGTGAGATATGAGGATTCTGATAGATGATCTGATAAAATAAAACATGGATTCTTTATTAACACTTTCTTGACACTATCATCACATCATGTACCATTTCCTTGACATGTGAATAACATTTCAAAAACATGGGATGAGTATAAAAATCTCAGAAAAAGATATCAAAATATGGAAAGGAATCACGAGTACAAGTATACATAAGAATAAATGAAATCATACATTACCGATAAAACATAAGTACTTTAACATACCTCATTAAATCATGAATAAATCATAGAAATCTTAAGACATAAAGGTAACTTGAGGCATTTGTTACATTCTTACGTAGGGAGTAACCATGTTGGTTACGTTTGGAATACCCATCATTGTATATTCCCTAAATCTCTTCGGAGAAACCTTAACGTTTAACTCCTTCACATAACCCATTGCTTTGGAGAGCTATATCGGGCCCACTCTCCCTTATTATATCACAGAACCACCAGTCTTCAAAACAATGCCCAAGAACCATAACATAATCATATCAAATAAAACATGTGTAAAATAAAACACAACATTTCCACATTTCAATCACAAGATATCAATAAAACACATTGATATAATAAAAACATTATGAAAACCATTTTCAATACCAAAACAAAATAAAATTAAAACATGGTTTTTATTTATCATTTTAAAAGAAGTTATGGCTTGTAGAGGAAGCCGGAACTAAAATAATGGTCATGGCAGTGGAGAAGTCGTTGTCGCCACATACGTATGACAAAAAAACATTCCCTTTTTTCGTTCAGTAAATGCTTCATATAAAAAAATTCCTTTTGAATGAACGTAAAAGTCAAAGGGTTTTATACACCGTATAAAAGAATGTTGTCTATAAAATATGCCTTAATGCAAGGAGATTGAGACGAAGTCCCCTACAAAGATCATTTTTTGAACTAAAATAGATCTATTATGTGTATTCACTATATGTAAACATAACTAATGTAAAAATACAAGATAGGAAATAATAATATCATGAAATAATTTGAAAGTAGAAGATTAACCCAAAGAACGGAAATTGGGTTAAGAAGATCCCTTACCTCGGGTCCAACTTGACTCGATTGTCCTTTAACATCTGAATAATAAACTTTAGTTAATTTATACTTGAGTAAGAACCTTTTTCAAGTTCATTATTCTTTTTATATCACTTATTACTATGTTATGAACACTATGTAATTATTTAAGTTAATAATGGTTGTTTTGTCGATCATTGCTACTTGAGTCAAAAATAAACTCTTTATAATTACATCTTTGTTCATGGGGTAAAATATCCAAAATATCCATAATTATATTTATTATGTAGATATCATATATATCATATATATCCATTATATTCATGCATTTATAATATTACAAAACATTTAACGTTAAGAAATGAAGTGCACCGTTCATGTAGACGGTAAGCCCTACGTACGCATAAACGCTACTTCCATTTCTATTTCATATTTAATGGAATTACAAAATAATGATACATAATAGTATTATAATTATAGTATGGTATCATATATAATATCCTTAAATATATCCTTTATACTTTCCACATATGGTACTAAAGAATCAAATCACTTTGAGGGGGAAGTAGTCTGCACTTCCTAAAATGAAGATATCACGTTTAGCTATAATGGAAACCATAAAGGTATTCCATCAATGAAAAATACACAATCTTAAGTAAAAAATAAAAATATCATATATCATATATAAATATAGTGGAATCTTAATGGCCACCTTTGAAGGTGTTAAAAGAATATTGAACAATCATCATTTTGTGAGGCAGAAATTCACCATCCATAGAAACAGAATGTTCTTTAACCATTAGATCTAGGTATGTGTAAGTTTAGCTCGAATAAATCTTATAATAACATCCTAGTATATATAATATACTGTATTTTTTACAAAAGAAATTAATAAAAAGGGTTTAGGGGGTTGGAGAAGAAAGATAAAACAAAAGAACAAAAGTGAAGACATTACCTTAAAAATGGGTAACTCCCTTTGGTTTGAACCAAAAGGGTTTCTTGAAGAGCTTCCTTCCTAAGGAAAGGATAATAGTATTAGTATAGCGATGTGGAGAGACAAAATGATCAGATCTAGGCCAAGAAAAAGGCTTGAGAGGTGTGGGTAAGGAGGTAGAGTTGGGGGCCATTTATAAGAAGAGAGGAGGGGCACTCTTGGAAAGGTATAAAATGATACTTTATTTTCAAATGAGTTTCGGATTTGAAAGGTCCCACATTGATTTATTTCTATTATAAGGTTATAAAAGTTCCAAATACACCAATCCAATAGGTTTTTCTAATGTGTAGGTCTTAGATTGTACATTATCTTTTCATTTTATTTAAATCATTAAATAATGAGGTAATCGCTGCATCATCATGATGTCATAAATAATATAATTTATATAATGTCTAAAAATTATAAAGCAAATTATATGATTTAGTAAATTATTTTATATTTCCAATGACTATTTATAGTCAAAAAGATTACTTTTATAACCCTATGTAAAAATTGTTTTAGTAAAACAATACATGTTTGTGTCATTTTTACTTTTACTTTAAATAAAAGGCATTAATGTCATTATCTTACCCAAGTGTCTATATGGGGTCCCAGAAATCGATCCATGGGTTTTATTGGTGGTCCATGACTCATCCAATAGAGTTAGGACAAGTTTCAAGATATTTTCATTTTATTATAATATCATTTTTACCTTAAATCATACTAATTACCTTTAATCGTGATTAATAATACTTAAAAGCTACTTTTCATAAAAAAATATTTTCATCCCATTGAACCAAATTTCACTTAATAATGAAAATAATTTATATTTGATTTTTGAAATTGAAATCATATAAGTGTAAAAGTTCCATTTAAATGAAAAATCAGTTTTTGTAACTATCACTTTGTAGTTTCACTATTCATCAAAAATTAATGTTATTCAGAAATATACCAAAAATTCACCCTAAGCTATATTTGATATTCCAAATTCAAAAATGATGTGTATTTTACCGAATTCATAACATATAATTTGCATTAATTAATTTTATAATTAAATCCCGCTGTCAAATCAAATAGCGTGTTTTTAAGAATCAATTTCTATCAAAAGATTGACACTCGTTTATTTCCAATCTCAAAGTGATATTAATTTGAATGACCACCATTGGATTAAACGGTAAAAATATGTTCTAATTTAAATTTAAAAGAAATTAAAAATATAATCTAACTATATAAATAAATTATATTAAAAAGTGTTTTTGAATTAAAATACAACACTTTTTACTATTCATTAAAAAAATGAACCTTATCAGGAAAATACCAGAACATTATCCAATGTCAATTTCAATGTCCCAATCATAAAGAATTTGTTTATTTTGACATATATAGCTAATAAAATTGTCAAAAGAAATATTTAATAATGGTTTTCCATCAAAAGGTGGTAAAACAATCTTTTAAAAATATTCGAGTATTCCATGCTTATGATTGGATTTATTATCATTTTAAACCTCTAAAACACTATCTAATTCATAAATAGACATAGATAAGAATATCTATTATTAATTACTTAATTGGGATGTTACATCCTTCCCCCTTTCGAAAATTGCGTCCCCACAATTTATTTACTTATCGAATAAGTGGGTGTATTTATCTCTCATTGCATTTTTAGATTCCCATGTTGCCTCTTCACTCATATGGTTCTTCCACAAAACCTTTACTTGATGAATCACCTTATTCTACAAAAATTTCTCCTTGTGACCATGAATCTGAACCGGTTTTCCTCTTAAGATAGATTATCTTCCAACTGAACTACATCTGGACTCAAAACATGAGATAGATCTGGCATGTACTTTCTTAACATTGAAACATGAAAAACATTGTGTACCTGAGATAAACTTGGATGTAAATCCACTCGGTATGAAACTGATCCAACTCATTCAAGAATTTCATATGGTCCAATGAACCTTGGAATCATCTTTCCTTTCTTACCAAATCGCATCACACTTTTCCATGGTGAGACTTTGAGAATAACATGATCACCTACCTCAAAAGAGATATCCTTCCTCCTGTTGTCTGCATACTCTTTTACCTGGTCTGAGCCGTTCTCATGTGTCTCTGTATTATCTGAACTTTTTTTCCAACTCTTCTACCAATTCAATCTCATCATCTTCCTTTCACCCTCTTCATCCCAGAAAGCTGGAGTTCGATACCGCTTCCTATATAATGCCTCAAATGGTGCCATCTATATACTAAAATGAAAAATGTTATTCTATGAAAACTCAACCAAAGAAAGATGTTGGTACCAACTCCCCTAATAATTCATCTAACAAGCATGTTTCATATCCTCCAAAGTCTGGATTGTTCGTTCAGACTGCCCATCTGATGGAAGATGAAAAGCTGTTCTAAAATTTAATTTAGTACCCAACGACTTCTGAAGGCATTTCGAAAAGATAGAAGTAAAATTAGGATCATGATAGTATACAATGGAGAGGGGAACTCCATTTAACCTGACAATCTATTTAAGATACAAACAAGAAATATGATCTTGGGAAAAAGTATCTCGTATGGAAAGGAAATGAGCAGATTTAGTCAAGCGATCAACAATAACCCAGATTGCATTATTACCTCAAGGTGTCTTAAAAAATTCCACAACTAAGTCCACAGATATATTCTTCCATTTACACTCCGGTACTAGTAAAGGCTGAAGCATCCCTTTCGGTAACTGCCACTCTGCTTTTACCTGGTGACAAGTCAAACACTTCAAAGTAAAATCAGCAATATCCCTTTTCATTCCGTCCCACCAGTAATACTCCTGAAGATCTCTATACATCTTAGTACTGCCTGGATGAACTGAAAACAAAGAACTATGAGATTCACATAACAACTCTCTCTTCAACTGTGAATCACAAGGCACACACAATATATTCCCAAATCTCAAAACACAATCATTATCAATGTTGAATTCAGGAAACTTACCCTTCTGAACTAGCTCTACCTTTTTCTGCAACTCGCTATATTTCTTCTGTGCTTTCTTAATTCTGTCTGATAGAGAAGATTTCACTTATACCTGAAACAAAATAAAAGGACATCCTACACCAACAACTTATTTTCCAAAGTTCATCAAATCCATAACCAAAGGATCACATTCCAAACACAACATTGTAAATGAAGCATTACTTTTTTCGACTCAAAGCATCAACCACTTTATATTCTTTTCCTAGATGGTAATGAATTGTACAATAGTAATCCTTGATTAATACCAGCCATACCCTCAATCTCATTTTCAGTTCTTTCTGAGTGAATATATACTTTAAACTTTTTTGATCCGTATATATTTCACACTTTACTCCATATAAATGATTCCTCCAAATTATTAAAGCGAAAACAACAGAAGCTAATTCCAAATCATGTGTAGGGTAATTTACCTCATGTGTTTTCAACTGACGTGAATCATAAGCAATTACCTTGTCATTCTGCATTAGGATGCAACCAAGTCCATTCAATGGAGCATCACTGTAGATAACAAACTCCCCATTCCTGGAAGGTAGTGCCAAAACTGGAGCATTTACCAATCTTCTTTTCAACTCCTGAAAACAATCATTACAATATTTTTTCCAGATAAACTTAACACCCTTTCGACTTATCTTAGTCATTAGACTAGATAATCGTGAAAAATTTCCAACAAACCTTCGGTAGTAACCTGCGAAACCAAGAAAACTATAGATCTCGGTTACATTTGTGGGGCTTGGCCATTCTTAAACAACTTTTGTTTTAGGAGGATCAATAGTTATTCCATCTTTATAATCAATGTGACCAAAGAAATAAATCTGATTCAACCAAAACTCACACTTGCTGAATTTACAATACAGTTTCTTTTCTTTTATGGTTTGCAAGATAACCCTTAAATGAATTTCATGCTCCTTTTTAATATTAGAAAACACAAGAATATCATCAATAAAATCAACCAACAATTTTCACCTGAGTCAACTAATCCATCATTGTAACAAATTGTTTAGTTCTGATTCTGACCATCTCAGGATACTGATTTGAAAGGTCATTTCCCTATGTATGCCATCCCAAAAAAAAATTTCAGTTTCCTCTACAAAAATACCATTCTTAACACAAAAATATCTTAGGAGAAGCAACATGGTAATCTTCAAATGGTATATCATTTCAATTTGACCATAAGAAATATATTTTCAGATAATCTTTTAATTGAAATCTAACTTCTAAAGTTATATAAACTGACCTATGATACCAATTATAAGGCCCTAGCCTTAAACATTACTTAATCTTGAGTTACTTCAAGAATACACGATGAGGACCTTTTCAGGTTTAGAGTTATAGTGAATTAGATCATAAAACATGCATTACATTCCACTTTTAAACAATGTGGTTACATAAAACATAGTAATCGTTTTTCCCATCAATGGAAAAATATTTAAAATAAATCATGGTTTCTTTCTTAACACTTCCTTGACACTAACATCACATCATGTACCTTTCCCTTGACCTGTGAAAAACATTTCGAAAACATGGGATGAGCATAAAAAGATCAGTAAGGGATATAAAAACAATGAAAGGAAACATGATTACATGTATACATAAGAATCAATGAAATCATACTTTACCCATAAAATAGAATCACATTAAAATACCTCATCAAATCATGAATAAATCATAGAAATCATACAACATAAGGGTAACGTGAGGCATTAATAACATTCTTACATAGGGAGTAACCCTCTTGGTTACGTTTGGAATACCCATCACAGTATATTCCTTAAATCTCTTCAGAGAAACCATAATGTTTAACTCCTTCATGTTACCCAATGCATTGGAGAGCTATATCGGGCTCACCTGACATTATTTAATCACGGAACCACCCATCTTCATAACAATGCCCAAGAACCATAACATAATCATATCACATAAAACATGCAAAAAAGAAAACATAAAATTTACACATTTCAATATCAATATATAAATACAACACATTTATATAATAAAATAATTATGAAAACCATTTTCAATACCAAAACAAAATAAAAGTAAATCACTATTTTTATTTTTCATTTTAAAATATGTTATGGCTTGTGAAGGAAGCCAAAACTCAAAATAATGGTCACGGTAGCGGAGAAGTCGTTGTCGCCGCATACATACGACAAAAAAAACATTCCCTTTTGTCTTTTAGTAAACGCTTCATATAACAAAGATTCCTTTTTAATAAACGTAAAATTCATAGGGTTTTATACACTATATAAATGAATGTTTTGTATAAAATATGCCTCAATGAAAGGAGATTGAGACGAAGTCCCATACAAAGATCAATTTTTTTAAATAAAATAGATCTATTATGTGTATTCACTATATGTACACATAAAGAAAGTACAAATACAATATAGGACATAATAACATCATGAAATAATTTGAAAATATAAGATTAACCCAAAGAACGGAAATTGGGTTACGAAGTTCCCTTACCTCGGGCCCGACATGACTCGATTGTTCTTTAACTTCTAGAATAATAAACATGAGTTAATTTCTACTTGATTAAGAACCTTTTTCAATTTAATTATTTCTTTTATATAACTTATTACTATGTTATGAACATTATGTAATTATTTAAGTTAATAATGGTCATTTTGTCGATGGTTGCTACTTGAGTAAAAAATAAACTCTTTATAATTATAAGTTTGTTCATGGGGTAAAATATCTATTATATCCAGAATTATATTCATAATTTGGATATCATATATATCATATATATACATTATATACATGAATTTATAATATTACATAACATTTAGAGGTAATAAATGAAATGCACCGTTCTTGGAGACGGTAAGCAGTACGTACGCATGAACGCTACTTCAATTTCTATTTCATATATAATGGAATTAAAACATAATGATACATAATATTATTATAATTCCAGTATGGTATAATATATAATATCATTAAATCCATCCTTTATACATACGACATATGGTATTAACGAATCAAATCACTTTGAGGGGGTGGTAGTCCACACTTCCTAAAATGAAGATATCATGTTTACATATTATAGAAACTATAATGGTTTTCAATAAATTAATAATACAGAAGATTAAGGAAAACATAAACATATTATATATCATATATAAATATAGTGAAATCCTAATGGACACATTTTATGGTGTTAAAAGAATATTGAACAATCATCATTTTGTGAGGCAGAAATTCACCATCCACAGAAACAGTATGTTCTTTAACAATTATATGCAGGTCTGTGTAAGTGTAGCTCGAATAATTCTTATAAAAACATCATATTATATTGATGATTCTGGAGTTGTTACAAAACAAATGAATAAAAAGGGTTTATGGGTTGGATAAGAAAAATAAAACAAAAGAACACAAGTGAATACATTACATTAAAATCGGGTAACTCCCATTTGATTGAACCAAAATGGTTTGTTGAAGATATTCCTGCCTATGTTAAGGCTTCTAGGATGAGGATAGGGATGCAGAGAGACAAAATGATCAGATCTTGGACGAGCCAAAGTCTTTAGAGGTGTGGGAAAGGAGTTAGAGGTGGGGTTATTTTATAAGAGGAGACGAGGGGCACTCTTGGAAAGGTATAAACTGTTACTTTATTTTCAAATGAGTTTCTGATTTTAAAGGTCCCACATTGATGTATTCCTAGGATAAGGTGATAAGAGTTCTAAATCCACCCATCCAATAGGTTTTTGACATGTGTAGGCCATATATTTTACATTATCTTTTCATTTTATTTAAATCGTTGAATAATGAGGTAATCGCTGCATCATCATGATGTCATAAATAATATAATTTATTTAATGTCTAAAAATTATAAAAAAATACTATGATGTAGGAAATTTCATTATATTTCCAATGACTATTTATAGTCAAAAATATGACTTGTATAACCCCATGAAAAAATTGCTTTAGTAAAATAGTACACGTTTGTGTCATTTTTACTTTTACTTTAAATAAAAGGCACTAATGTCATTATCTTACCCAGGTGGGTCCCTGGGGTCCCAAAAATCGTCCCATGGGTTTTATTGGTCGTCCATGACTCATCCAATAGTGTTAGGAAAAGTTTAAAGATATTTTCATTTAATTATAATATCATTTTTACCTTAAATCACACTAATTACCTTTAATCGTGATTAATAAAACTTATAAGTTACTTTTCATAAAAAATTATTTTCATCCCATTGAACCACATTTTACTTAATAATGAATATCATTTCAATTGGATTTTTTAAAATCAGATCACAGAAGTGGTAATGTTCCAATTAAACAAAAAATCATTTTTTGGAACTACCACTTTGTGGTTTTTCTATTCATCGAAAATTATGGTTTTTCAGAAAATACCAAAAATTCACCCTAAGCTATATTTGATATTCCAAATTCAAAAATCATGTATATTTTACCAAATTCATAGCATATATGTTTCATGAATTAATTTTATAATTAAACCCTGTTGTCAAATCAAATAGCGTGTTTTTATGAAACAATATCTATCAAAATATTGACACTCGTTTATGTCCAATCTCAAAGTGATATTAATTCCAATGACCACCATTGGATTAAATCATAAAAATATATTATAATTTCACTTTAAAACCAATTAAAAATACAATCTAACTATATTAATAAAATAAATTAAAATGTTGTTTTGAATTAAAATACAACATTTTTCAATATTCATTAAAAAATGAACATCATCAGAAATATACCAGAAATTTATCCAAAGTAAATTTCAATGTCCTAATAATAAATAATAAGTTTATTTTGACAAATATATATTATAAAATTGTCAACAGTTATATTTAAAAATGGTTCACTATCAAAAGGCGGTAAAACAATCTTTTAAAAATATTAGAATATTCCATGCTTAAGATTGGATTTATTCTCATTTAAGCCTCTAAAATACTATATAATTCATATATAGACATAGATAAGAATATCTATTATTCATTAATTACTTGGGATGTTACAATCATAGTATCCATAGGCCACACAAATATCCTTTATACTATCCCTGGATTTCAGTCATAATATATTTTTTCACATCCTGGGAAAAATAAAACATAGAAAAGGGTGAGCTGAGATTCTCAGTTATGTAATGTCCCTGAAATTATGTATAATTTTTTTTATATATGGAATTATTTTGAGACTGTAGAATCTGTTGGTGCTTGATTCTGAGGCCCGGAGTGCCCATAATGATCCGTCAAGGTTTGGTTGAGTTTTAATTAGCGTGTGTAATCATTTTTCCTAAAAAAGTGGATTAAATCTTAAACGGTAACTCAGATTAGAAATCTGAGGGCAATCATGCATTTAAGATGAATGTTTATACTAGGAACGACTTAATTTTAGTCGGTGTGGGCCTCCTGTGAGAATACCAAAAAATGGCATAACCCTAAAAAAAATTAATAAAATTATTTTATTTTTCAAATGCTTATAACTCACAAACGATATCTCGGATTGAAATTCATAAAACACCAATGTAATCATGAGAGAATTCTTTATTTAGGTAGATACTAACTTTGACAGTCACGTGCCACCAGTGAAAGTTAGTTTTTGGCCAGAAATTAAATAATTAAAGGACAATTATTTTATTGTAAAATCCATAACTTTTAAACGGTAACTCAGATGTAAAATCTGAGAGTATAGTTGGGTTCTTTGGGGAGTGTTTCACTTAGGTAGAGCCTAACCTCGACTGTACTGGGTCAAGGGTGACAATTATTACTTTTCCAAACATTTTTCTAGTACATTCAGTAAAGGCGCGATCATCGTTATATAACTTTTGAACCAGTGCTTGGAATTGAAATCTGAGGGCACCGTTGAACTCGCAGCGCTGATATTCATTTAAAGAGACCTTTACCTTGACCGAAGCTAGTTGAGGGTGAAAGTTAGTTTTTGTTAATTTCATGGGAGAGTGAAAAGAATAAAAATTAAAAAAGAACAACTTTTATTTTATTTTTAAATCCTCTCATTTGATGTTTAGGGGTGGGGACCACCGAAACTAAAAAAAATTGAATTCAAAGGTGGGGACCACTTGACCCTTGAACTCCCCCTTTAATGGGAGATAACTCTTGGTTTTCCTCCCACTGATGTGCCATCTCAATTAGCAAATTTTATAAACTTATTTGGAATTTCACAATTTTGATGGAGGATTGTTAGAAAAAGGGAGAGCTATGGAGAACATAGAAGGAGATTTTTCAACAAATAACATCCACTACAATGAAGATCATCCTCCAGAATAAGAGAACGAGAACGATGATTGAGCTCGGATTGGAAACATCTTGCGAGAGAAATGAACGATGACGTCACCATCTCTTCGACTTCATCTTCTTCCTCACCCTACCTCCAAAGAACAATCAATGTAGGTGTTTTTATATATGTTTGAATTTTTTTATTGATTCTTCATATCCTAAATTCACGACAATGATGGCCAAAATAACATGGCCATCATACCACACATAATCCATGCGCTTATTTCATTTTATTCTTCACGTGTTCTTCGTGCATTCTTCAAAACCTATTATTTTTTGGCATTGGATACTTGAAGTATTACTGAGTGTGATATATAGATGTGGATCCCTCGTCGCAAGGATCAAAAATATATGATCGTTTAATTTTTCAGGCTTGGAACAAAGCCAAAATGGCTCGTGGAATGATGCAGAAAAAAAAAATTTGGAACTGGAAAAACAATATTCTATAGAGTGAGACATATGGATGCAGAGCCCTCGACCCAAGAATCGATAATATGGTATCGTTATTTTTTTGGGTTTAGAACGAAGATATGGAGGCCCACAGATGGTGCCACATAGAGGTGTGATTTCTAGTGTGTGTTCAAGGTGTGTCTCTTAGAAAGGTATGTGGTTCAACCTGCAGTAGCAGAGGACAGCTAGGAGGCAACGTTCGGGTGGTGCGACAGTCTAGAGGTGCAACGACTCGGGTATCCGAAGGTGGTGGCGGCGATCTAGCCATGCAGAAGAATGAAAAACCATGAATGATGATGAAATTAGATTGGGGAGAGAAAATTAAATATTTTGATAGATATATTAAAAATAAATAGAAGGTTCCAATTAAGAGGAATGTGCACTCAACATGAAAAAAATGGAGACACAACATAATACATGGAAGGTTTAAAAAAAATATTAATAATAAAATTAAAATATTATTATTTTATCTTTTGCTGGGAAAACCGTGTTTTGACCGTATCTTCTTCGTGAGACCTCGGTTTTATGAGCTGCCAGTAGCAATATGACCCTGACATCGAGACCCATATATTGAGTCCAATATTGGATGTATTTTTAGGGTTTTTGGATTAGGTTCCAGAATTTATCAAATAATAATAATATATTATTATTATTATTAAAATTTCTATCATCCATAACTCTTGTGTGTGATGTCTGAATTACTTACCGTAAGTGGAGATGTCATCCTGAAATTAAGAAAATCGATTTATGTTTGATGTTGAATATTAAATTCTTGTTCATGGAACGGGTCCATGAAACTCCCAATAATAATATTATTATTAATTATGCAAGATCGTCTAGTAGACATATCTCCCTCATACGGTGTCGAAATAATGAACCGTCTACAACACCAAAAAACCTGTATCGAGATGGTACTTTTGGAATAACAAAATGGATTTTTGGTTAATGTTTCCGTACAGTTGGGTTGGATCGAGCATGAATCCCACCGGGACCCCAGGACTAAAAGACTAATAACTCATAGACCGTGCGTCTGATTGATGCATCGTCTATTGCGTTGAGACCCCTATAATGTGGCGGTCCTTTGGGATACTTCTTTATGAGACTTCATGGCAGTTGGAAGATCGACCCGTAGATTGTGGAGCAGACCCTATTAGAGATGAGTGAGCATAGTGCGAGAACCCTGTAGCATGTTGTGACACGAATAATGAAGAGAGATTCTGTGTGGGTTAGCACCTTGCAATCCTATGTGGGTCAGAACATAGGGATCCTCTGTGGGTCAGCACCTAGCATTCCTGTGTGGGTCATCACCTTGCTATTTTATATCGGTCAACACACAGTGATCCAGTGTGCGTCAGCACTTTATGATTTACTGTGGTTCAACACATATCGATCCTGTCTGGGTCATCACATTGTAATCCTTTTTGGGTCAGCACATGAAGATCCTGTGTGGGTCAGCACATAGCGATCCTATGTGGGTCAGAACCAAGCGATCCTATGTGGGTCAGCACAAGTGATCTTTTGTGGGTCTTCCTCATAAAAGATTAAGATGATTTAGTAGTTACATCTAATCATCTCTACTACTATATTGAAGTTATACATGGTGTGACCTATGTTAATACCTGAGCGGTACTTTCCTTTGTGTTAATACTTTGGTGGTATTATTTTGTGTGGCGTAGCTGTGTGGTACTTACCTTCGCTGTATTATTTCCTTTTTGGATCAGTTGAGCTTTGAGCATTTGGGATGGACTCTATGTTTCTTCATCATTGAGATGGGTATACATGATAACTTACATATATCTGTGGGCATATACCAATGTTGGGTTTTCAGTTTATTTCATGCTCCATGGTTTATCCTTTATGTATTTTTTGAGACATTGAGGGTTTCGGGGCCCTACTGAGTTACATTATACTCACCATTGCATGTGCTATTCCCACACCATGTTGTTTTTGGTGAAAATGATGGACAATGCTAACTGAGACTAAGAGTACCAGTATTGGATGCTGCATGGAGGTGGACCATATGGCGTGTCGGTACGCAGATGAGATTGGTGGAAGTGGAGTGCTGAGGAGCCGATATGTACCAACCCTTTAGGTAGGATCGTTAGAGGTTTACTGAGTAGGTGTCTTTCCCTTTCTTCAGTTGAATTGTATATCCAGTGTACATGAATATTTATAATTGGGCTTATATTCCGAAACCTTTTAAATTTTTCCACTCATTCTGCTACATAGTTTACATGTGTGTGTATCTAGTTGTGTGCTTGATTCCTTGTTTTTATAGGTTATAAATATAATTCCTTCTCAGATATAGGGAATATGCATTTCGGTGCCAGTCTCCATCCCCTGCCCTTTGGGAGTCGGCGTAGGGGTAGTCACAAAACAGGCCCTAGGGGACCATGTACGCTGACTGGGCACGTAGCACATGTTCTGACTGTAGAGGCCTATGAGGTTTCGAGGTGAGACAGATTTCCATGTAGTTGAGGGCTGGATGGAGGCGGTTGCTAGAGTTTTATTCCTTTTGAGAAACCAGTATAACAGATGGTGATCATTGCATCTATTCTTTTTTAGTGAGTGGCCATGAGGATGGTCCACATAGTGATGAAGCTTCGGTACGTGGACAATTACCTAAGATAGTACATTTGGGTAGTGTGTTATCTATATCGATGCAGGTTGGTTAGAAGTTAAAATCGTCATTAATAATAGATGACACATATATTATTAGTGCCTTAATATTGATTTAGGATCAGATAACCCCCAGGTTCAGAGGTGAGCCCGACTCAAAAGAGTTTGAGGATTGGATTGAGTAGGTGGTAGAGAGTTCTCTAGAGCTTATATAGCTCTGACAAGATGAAATGTCGGTAGCCGAGTATTCATTGAGGCATACTGATCATTCCAGGTACTTGATGAATACGATACGATCAGTGCTTCAGCGTCAGACCTTTGAGAAATGTGTCATTAGGGACATCTGAGCTAGAACTATTCCTCTATGCATTCATAATTATGTTAGGTTGCTAGAGATAACAATTGTCATTGAATATTCTTTGTCTTAGAGGATGTATCCAGTGAATGTTAGCAGTGGGAAAGCAGGAAACTGGCTCCAGTCATAGATACATGGGTGTGTAAAAATGTTTTGAGAAGAATAAGTGATAGGGACAGATCAATATGTAGGGTAGTAGATGTGGAAAAATATCTAGGAGAGCAGCATGTGGTGGTGTACATTTTGACATGTTAAAATAACCCACCATTATGGTCTCTGCTAGGCTCAGGGAGCTGGAGTATAGTGGAAGCGTGTAGTTTCATGCGGTCAAGGAGTGAAACCCAAGGGCTCTAGGAATGATTCATGGTACGGTCTGTGACTATTACTAGCTGCCATATCAATAGAAAGAGGTACCAATAATTCCTTCCTTCCAAGAATCTTGTCCAGGACCTAGAGTTTTTGGTTAAACCATTATCTTGACCCTCACATCTGGGGAGACCTTTGGGAGGAGACTCGATAAGCACACTTATGCAGACTATATGATCTGACCCTTGAGGTGAGATTTTGGGTAGGAACCTCTTGGTGGCATCATCGAGGCCTTACAATGTTAGTTTGGGTATGACTGTACATCTACAATTCATACTCAGATTGACTATATTAAGATTTTTTTTTTTACAACGTTGGGATGTGGTTTTCCGTAGTCGGCCAAAACGAAAACCTAGGAAGTAAAGGATAAACTCCTACATAAGAGGTTGTTGATGATCACTTGTGAGTCAGCCAACCATACCCCCATGGTAGTAGATGTTTTGAGTTTTAATTTCCCTACAGTAGTGGCTAGAGTTCCTCCAAGACTATGACATTATGAAAGTCTATACTCCTGGGAAGATGAATGTGGTAGTAGAGACACTCAGCAGGAGGTCTGGTCTACATCTACTGAGTGAGGAATCAAAGTAACTAGTCCCGCTGCAGATATCATTTTTGGATAGAGATGATGTTTCTTACCTCAAGTCTATGACTGTTAGTACCCCTCTCCTTCAGCATGTTGGGGAGGCACAACTTGGTGGAATTTACTGCGAGACTCGACGTGCTCAGATATCCTCCAGGAAGTCACCTGATGGATTTTATAAAGATGGGGTGCACGTCGTCCTCTTCAAAGGACATACCACGGCACTGGTGGCTCTTCAGGAGTTGGTTTTGAGGGAGTTCCATACATCCCCTCTAGCGGTACATTCTGGTGTGGTGAAGATATACCAGGACCTCCGGTGTCCGTACTGGTGGCTAGAGATGAAGAAAGAAGTGGTAGAGTTTGTATCACAAAGTCTCGTTTTTCATCAAGTAAAGACTGCACAAAGTTGGTAGATGTCTTATGCTGATAAGATACGTAATCCCATGGAGTTCCAGGAGTGCAACCACATATTCTTCTGAGTCTCTCCACGATATGGACTATGATTATTTTTCTGAGGAGGCAAGTTTTCATAGAGGTTTATCATTCATTTTTTGATACATCATATGATAGATGATGTAGCATACTACTTGGATCTTCCACCCTAGTTGTAGAGGGTGAACGACATCTTCCATGCATCTCAGCTGAGGAGATACATGCATGAATCATCTCACATCATCGTCCACATTGAGATGGACTTCAAAGATGGGGTGACATTTATAGAGTTTCCAGTGGAGATTGAGGATCTATAAGAGATGGTCCTTTGTGGGCAGTCGATACCTCTAGTGTGCGTACGATGGTAGCACAATATCTTCTAGGAGAGCACATGGGAGCGGGTGGTTCAGATTCGGGCTCAGTACCTCTTTTGGTTGTTTTTCATTTGTGTGGGCTTTGAGGACGTAAAGCTCTAAGGTGGGCATAATTTAATTTTCCATAAATTATGTATAAAATTTTTAATTATATAGAATTATATCAGGACCATGAAATCTGATGACACACGATTCCACAGCCCGGAGTGCCCAGAATGATAGGTGAAAGTTTTTTTGTGTTTTAATTAGTGCACATAAGTAGTTTTCCTAAGTAAGTTTAATAACTCATAAACGGTAACTTGAATCAGAAATCTGATGGCACCATTGCGTTTTGGATGACGGTGTTACCATAGGAACCACTACAATTTAGTCGGATCGTGCCCCCTGTGAGAAAACCCAAAAATGAAATAATTCTAAATAAATTAATTAAATAATTTTTTTTATTTTTAAATGATTGTTACTCAAAAATGGTAGCTCAAATTGAAAATCTGATACCACCACTATACTCGTGAAGACATTCCTTTTTTAAGAAGATACAAACATTGGCCGGTGCGGGCCACCATTAAAAGTTAGTTTTTGGCCGTAAATAATTTAATTAAGTGTCAATTATTTTATTGTAAAATATATAAATTTTAAATGGTAACTCGGATATAAAATGTGAGATTACCATTGGGTTCGTTGGGGCATTTTTCACATAGGCAGATCCTATCCTCGACCGACACGAGTTATGAGTGACTGTTATAATTTTTCCGAACTTTTTTTGGGTACTTTCAGTAAATGTGCGAGCGGCGTTATATACATTTTGATCCGGTGCTCGAAATTGAAATCGGAGGGCACTGTTGAACTCGCTGCGCCAATATTCTCTTAATGATATATTTACCTTGATCACAGTAGTTCGAGGGTAAATGCTAGTTTTCCTGAATTTCATGGGAGAGTTAAATGAATAAAAATAAAATATACAAAAACTTTTATTTTATTTTTAAAACCACCCATATAAGGTTTAGTGGTGGGGAACAACCAAACTAAAAAAATTCTAATTAAAATTCTTAGGCGGGGACTGCCCGACCATTGAACTCCCCCTTTAATGGGTGATAACTCTTGGTTTTCCTCCCATTCATGTGCCTAATAAATTAGTTTATTTAATAAGATTATTTGGCACCTCACCATTTTGTAGGAGGACTCTTGGAAAACAGGAGAGCTCTAGAGAACTTAGAAAGAGATTCTTCAACGAAGAACATTCACTACAATGAAGAGCATCCTCCAGAATCAGAGAACGATGAGGACGCTTGATCCCAGATCAGAAACATCTTGCGACATAAAAAAACTCCAAAGTCACAATTTTATCAACTTTGCCTTCTTCCTCACACCACCTCCAATAGAAAATCGAGGTAGGGGTTTGTATATTTGTTTTAATTTTTTTTTCATATCCTAAATTCATTATGGCAACAACCAAATGAACATGGCCATCATCCCTCATATATTCTATGATCCTCTTTCTTTTTATTCTTCATGTGTTCTTCGTGCAGTCTTCATTGAATAATATTTATTGTCACTAGAAACATGGAGTTTTCTTGAGCGTGATATATGGGCGTGAAGCCCTCGATGAAAGTATTGAAAATATGCGATCCATTAATTTTTTTTTTGCTTGGAACGAAGCAATCATGGCTCATGGAAGGACGCGGACAAATATTTGTTGGTTCTAGAAATTAAACATTCTGTTCAGCGTGACATATGGAAGTGGATCCCTCGACTTGAGAATCCGGAATATGCGATCATTTTATTTTTTGGCTTCAGAACGAAGGCGTGGTGTCCCAAAGATGGTGTGATGTGGTAGTGTGATTTCTTGTGCGTGAACGGGTTGTAGCTCTGAGCTATGTAGATGGTGCGACATGCAGCAGCGGAGGACAGACGAGAGGCAGTGTCCAGGCAGTGCGGTAGTCCGAAGGTGCCGTGGCTCAGGTAGCCGGAGGTGGTGGTGGGGGTCTGGCCAAGAAGAGGAAAGAAAAATCATGAATTCAGATGGAATTATATTTGATTGAGAAACTAAAATATTTTGATAGATATATTAAAAATGAATATAAAGTGATAATTATGAGGGATTCATTCTCAACATGAAAAAAGGTAGATGCAACTTAATACATGGAAGGTTTAAAACAATAGTAATAAAAATATTAAAATATTATTATTTTAATTTTTGTTGGAAAAATTGTGTTTTGGTCATAACTTCTTCGTGTTAATTCAGTTTCACAAGACTTTAGGGGAAGTACGACCCTAACATCGATAAATAAATTATGAGCACGACATTGTATGTATTTTTTTTGGGTTTTTGGATCGGGTACCTGAAAAGATCAAATAATAATAATATATTATTATTATTATTAAATCTTCGACCATCCATAAATCATGCATGCAACGCCCAAATGACTTACCATAATTGGTGATGTGATCCTAACATTAAGACAGTCTATTTAATTCTAATGTGTAATATTAAATTCTATTTCATGGCTTGGGTCCATTAAACACCCAATATTTTTATTATTATTAATACTGTGAGATCTTGTATTCAACATATCTCCCTCATACTCTACCAAACTGATGAACAATCTGCGATTCCAAAATCCATGGATGGATATGGAAATTTTTGTACACCCCACTTAAGTTTTGGATAATGTTGGGGTATGGTCGAGTTGGATCGAGCATGAATCCAACCAGGCCCTCATGACAAAATGACTAATAACTCACAGACTGTGTGTCTGATTGATGCACTGTCTGTGGAATTTAGACCACTATGATATGGCAGTCCTTTGGGATACTTCATCATGAAACATCATGTCAGTTGGAGTGTCGACAAGTGTCTTGTGGAGCGTACCCTCTCGGAGACATGCGATCTTAGCATGGGAACCCTGTAGTTGGTTGTGACGTGATGAATGAAGAGAGATCATGTGTGGGTCAGCACCTTGCGATCCTGTGTGGGTCAGCACCTAGTGATCCTATATGGGTTATCACCTAGAGATATTGGTTGGGTAAGAACCTTGTGATCCTATGTGTGTCATCACCAAATGATCTTGTGTGGGTCAACACCTTGCGATCCTGTGTGGGTCAGCACGCAGCGGTCCTTTGCTGGTCAGCACCTTGTGATCCTGTGTGGGTCAGCACCTAGCGATCCTATGTGGGTCATAACCTATTGATCATGTGTAGGTCAGCACATGATATCCTGTGTGGTTCTGCATCGAGTGATCCTGTGTGGGTATTCCTCATAACAGATTAAAGAAGATTCAGTAGTTACATTTAATAATCTATACTACTATACATAAGTTATACCTGATGTGAGCTGAGTTTGTACCTGAGCGGTACTTTCCTTTGTGGTAATTCCTTCGTGGTATTCATTTGTTTGGTGTACCTGCATGGTACATACTTTCATGGAAGTCATTCCTTTTTGAAACATTTTATATTTGGGTTTTTCAGTTGGACTATGTGTTTCCTCATCACTAAGATGGGTATACTTGATAACTTAGGTATATGTATGGGAACATACCTATGTTGGGTTGTCAGTTGATTTAAAGATCTTTGATTTATCCTTTGTCGATATTGTGAGACCATGAGGTCTTGGGGTCCCTACTAAGTATCGTTATACTTACCCATGCATGGGATATGCCCAAACCACATTGTGTTTGGTGTAGATGACAGACAACGCTGACTAAGCCTGAGAGTACTAGTATTGGACGATGCCCGGAGGTGGACCATACGAAGTGTCAGCACTGAGAGGAGTCGTGTGGATGTGGAGTGCTGAGGAGGAGATCTGTACCTACCCTTCTGGTACGAATCTCAGAGGATGAAGTAGTAGCTAGCATTATCTTTATTCAGTTGAATTCTACTTCAGTTGTACTTGTATCATTACAGTTGGGCTTGTATTCCATCCCCGTTTTACTTTCATCACTCTTTCTAATATACAGTTGACTTGTGTTCATATCTTGTTTTGTGTTTTATTTCATACGTTCATCGGTTATAATGGCAAGTCCTTTCCAGTTTAAGGTAATACACCGTTCGAAGCTAATCGACAGCCCCTATCCTATAGAAGGCATTCTTGGGGTAGTCACGACAAGGGCCTGGGGGCATGGGTCGTGGCAAGTAAGGATAAAAATATAACAAAAACATCATAAATAAGCACAAAAATTTTAGTAAATGTATAAGACTGAACCAAAACCATTTTATACTTGAAAATAACCATATAATATCAAAGATAAAATCAAATAATTCCATTTACTTATTTATATGGATATTGTAGTAGTCGAATAATCACATTAAATATCAAAATCCACTTATATAATATTGAAATGCATAATTCCAGACTTCATAACCACATAGTCAAGGCCTTTTGCCCAGACTACAAATAATATTTTATCAAGGAATTATGACAAGACAGTAGTTTGTCTCATGATACGTATTGATGCATCGAAGAGAAATAGCGGGCTCTACCTATCACATACTAAGTCCAATGTGTTTCTCATATTCTAAGGTTTAAACATAACATAAATATTCGTATTAAAACTAGAAAATTGAAATGTCAATACATTATCCATAAATCATGAATTGTGTAATAATAACACATCCATAGTCAAGCATATCACAAAACCTTCAATGCAATGAGTAATTCTTGTATCATACTAAATCACCTTCAAATAAGCATAAAATCCATCAATGGATGTTGACATAGATGAAACAAACCTTTTTTAGAGAAATATCTCATTATATTTTGAAAATAATTTAAAAGTCATATAATTAAATATGAATAATAAATTATTTTGAAAATATTCTTATAAGCTTGTAAGGGAAGTTTCGACGATGTTATAAGGGTGGAAAATAACCACACCTGCCGTATAAGTTAAAAACATTCTTATCATAATTTTGTCGAAAAGGTCATAAAGTTCCTTGTTTTGAAAACGACAGAAAGATTCCTTTCAGAAACATATAAGGTCAAATAAAGGTATAAATTAATTTAACCCATTGTCTATTATAAAGTAAAAACGTTTTTAAAATCATTTTTATGATACATGGATGTGGATGATAATGAGGTCTTGGTATATACTCACGTATAAAACAACCTCAGATAATAAAGAGATCGTGAAATTAACAATTACCTTGTACTTTTCCTTATTCGAGGGCAGGTTAACCTCTTATACAATGGTGAAATAATTTAAATTAAATTATAAAAGAAAAATATACAATAATATGATATCATATATGTTCTTTTAATATTGATTTGTTGATGATATTTCAGTATTATCATCGTTTCGGGTGTTAACTAAATCGTTTTCCTTTATATGATTTGTTATGTAAGTAATGTTTTTTATGGATAGAATGTATATTAATCATATTCAAAATTATATTAATTCCTTAAAAAATATTTTTAATCATCAAATGAAAATAAGTCTTGAATGGATATGATGAGGAATGAATCTCATCGGGTTCGTTGAGATGGTAATCCGTACGTACACACGAGCAACAATATCATTATTTTGATATTAAATTTATATATAATTAGATGGTATATCATTTATACAGAATCATTATCATTCTATTTTTATTATTTACATCAATTATAATCATTATTATACCCATCCAAATGATGAAGTGTTTGAATAACAAAATACACCATGACGTGGAGACTGTTATCCGTACATACGCACGTATGGTGACTTTGTCATTTATAGGATGGATAGAATAACGAAAATTGTTGTAACATATTTAGTATAACATCAATGTATAAATAAAATATACTGGATTAATTATTTTATAATGGAATCATCAAAGAAAGAGTATGTGGAAGAAGAAAATAACTTGAAAGAGGTGATGAAATATTTACCTCTATTTCAGGTTCTTCCTTTTGATATGATAAAAAGAGCTCAATAGGCTGGCTTTCTGACTAAAGGATGGCCTTTAGGATAAAGGGTGAATAGTTTAGAGAATATTGGAGCTAGGTTTTTCTGATCCAAATGGCTCTGAATGTGTGAATTTGAGATAATGGGATGTACCCTTTTATAAGAGAGGTGAGGGTCAATTTAGGAAACCTTTGAAATATTATTTTATAATAAATTCAATTTATTTTTATAATGGATCAAAAATGAATTATTTAAATTCTACTTTGGGGATGGGCCAAAAATCATTCAAAAAATAGGTTTTAGATAGGTTTGGGTCACTATATTAACCCTATCATTTAGATTTAACTCTTAGTAAAATAATTTTACATTTACATTGCCTCTTTGTATCTTTATATTATATGGTCAATAAACTTACTATAAACATCCTAGGGAACCTAAAGTGGTTCATTAATGATGTATATAACATTATTTAAGCCCTTCTGCTGAACCATGGATTTTTAAGAATAGAATATCAATTAAAAATATAATATTTCTTTTAAAAAATCTTTTATGCCAATTTTGACATTATTTGGTCTTTGTTTTTGTTAAATTCAAAACAACATTATAACATCGAAAAAAACTCATTTATTCAACTCTAAGATGTCTTATTAACATATAAAATTGGTGTAATTAATTAAAAGTCAAAATTTAAATTTATCTGGATATTTAAAATATCAATTATTTTAATATTTCATTATTAAGTGAATTACTACATCATCATTGTCTCATAAATAAATTAAATTATTTAATTTCCAAAAATTATAAATAATGTACCAATACATAGGAACACTTTTTAGATTTATAATGAATATTTAAATTCAAACTTATCGTATGTATTACTCATTATTAAATTTTTTTTAGTTATTCAACTTTTATTTTATCTCTTTTAACTCTTCATTAAATAAAATAATAATATATGTCCTAATGTAATCCATGTTGTACAAAGGGGGTCATATTTTATTCCTAAGTTCTTTTTTGGACGAATTATACTAATCCAATAGTATTAGGATATGTGTAAGGGTAAATATTATATCATTTGTACCCTTAATTACCCTATTTTTTTAACTATGGTAAATACAAGTCAAAAGTTACTATTCACCTAAAATTATTTTAATCTTATATGACAACATTTTATTTACTGATATTAACTGTGTCCTTAGATTTTTGAAATTCAACTCATAGAAGTGGTAAAATTATGTTTTATACAAATTTGCAAATGCTTCTTAGTGGTGGGTAAAAGACGGTAAAAAGTCGATAAAATATTATATATATAAACATATTATAAAATGACTCCAATGAATTACATTGAACTTGTATAGGTATTATATATCTATTTTAACATAAATTAAATTAAAATAAAATAACTACTAAAAATTCGGTTTTAACCAATAACCCAGTGTTTTTCAGTGTTCATAAAAAATTGAATTTGTTCAGAAAAATACCAAAAATTCACCCAATGATAATTTTGATATTCTGAATCCCAAAATAAAGACAATTTTTAATGGTAAAATTTATAAAATTTCAGAAAAATGGGTATTAATAATAATAATGTCTAGTTTGATTGGTTGTGGTGTGTTTGAACTTTAAGTTGCGTACAACAGAAGCTATTGTATTAATCAAATGGAAATGTAATATAGAATCTTGGGGTGTTACATTCTCCACTCCTTAAAATAACTTTGTCCTCGAAATTTATAGAATATGACTGCATAAAAAGATTCGGGTGGTTCTTCATCATATGTTCTTCTGGTTCCCACAGAGCCTCTTCCATCTTATGTTTTCTCCCTCGAACTATTACTAGATGAGTCATCTAGTTTCTCATCACATATTCTCTATTATCAATAATTTTGATAGGTACTTCACAATAAGATAGATCAGGTTCCAGTTCAATTTCCATGAAGGTGAGTACATGAGGTTGGGTCAGGTATGTATTTTCACAACTGTGATACATGGAACACATCATGAAATTTTGAGAGACTTGGTAGTGTTTCCAAACGGTATGCTACAATCCTAATCAATTCTATTATTTTGAAATGTCCGATGTACATGGGACTTAATTTTCCCTTCATAACGAATCATATAACTACCTTCCATAGAGATACCTTCATGAAAACATGATCTCCTACCTGAAATTCCCAATCATTCTTTTAGTTATTGGCATAGCTATTCTTCCTACATTGAGCTTCTTTGAAGTGGGTTTGGATAAATATCATCTTTTCCATCATTTCCTCCAAAAATTTTGGTCCTATGAGTTTTCTTTTACCAAATTCATCCCAACAAGTTGGTGTGCAACATCTCTTTCCAAATAATGCTTTATATGGTGCCATCTGAATACATGAATGGAATCTATTGTTATAGGAAAATCATACCAGTGGTAAATATTGACCCACATACCTTGAATGTCAAGCGAGAAAGATCTCAACATGTCTCCTAAGGTTTGAATAGTCCGTTTAGATTGTCCATTGGTTTGAGGGTGGTATGTAGTGCTCAAACGATGTTCAGTATCCAGGGCCTTTTGAATACTTTTCAAGAATCATCATGTAAAATGGGGATCATGATCATAAAAAATCGATAGGGATACACCATGGAGTCTTAAAACATCATTAATATATTCTCTTTCCAGACATGCAAGTTGTAAATCTTCTCTTATAGCAAAAAAATATGATGACTTGGTAAGACGATCAACAATGACCCATATTGAATCATTATTTCTAGGAGGCTTTTGTAGCCCCATGACAAAGTCCATCGTAATATTATCCCATTTCCACTCAGGTATGGGAATAGGTTTCAAGAATATTCCTAGTTGTTTCCATCCATATTTCACTTGTTGACAAACCATAAATCTTAACACAGAATCAGAAATCTCCCTCTTCATGTTGTCCCACCAAATATGTACCTTCAAATATTTATACATCCTGGAGATACTAGAATGTATAGTGAAATTAGAGCTATGAGAATATTCTAACAATTTCCTTTTTAGATCAGATATTTCAAGACATAAATTCAGATGGTTTCACAAACATTTGAAATTTTTTTGTTGTTTCACCTTCCATGGTGATTCCAATATTCATCCTTAATAGATCCATGAAAATATGATCATTTTAAACTCTCGTATTTTTCAAAAGTTCATGATCCTTTCTTCTCATAGCAACTTCCACCTTATTTACTATCCCTGGTTGGTAGTGTAAAGTGAAATCATAATCCTTGAGTAGTTCAAGCCTTCTCCTTTTCCGCATATTGAGTTCTTTTTGTGAAAAAATATACTTCAAAATCTTGTGATCAGTATAAATCTCATAATTTTTCACTATAGAGATAGTATCTCCACATCTACAAAGAAAATATTACAGATGATAACTCAAGATCATTAGTGGGATAGATTTTCTCATGAATTTTTAGCTGTCATGGTGAATTGGCAATGACTATATCATTATGCATAAGGACCCAACCGACTCATTTCTTTGAAACATCACTATAAATACCAAACCCAACGTTCCTTGATGTAAGAGTCAAGATAGAAGCATTGACTAATATTCTATACAGTTCTTCAAAAAATTATTTATATTCTATTTTATAAACATATTTATCCACTTTTCATGTGAGCTTCGTTAATGGGTTTTCCAATCGGGCAAAATTCAGGACAAAACACCGATAATAACCTCTTAAACCAATAAAATTGTGTAAGAACTTATACTCATTGGTGATAGCCATTGATGGATTTACATTTTCATTGAAGAATCAACATACATTCCATACTTAGAGACAATATGTAAATTAAAATAAATATCATGAATCTAGAATTAACAATTGCTAAATTTCCTATATATTTAATTTCTTTTATGAGTCCTTAGTATAATGCCCAAGTGATTTTCATGATCTATGATGATTTTAGAGTATATAATATATCATCAATAAATACCACTACAAAGTCATCATGATATTCCTTGAAAACTCTATTCATTAGATCCATGAAGACATAGGGTATATAAGTCAATCCAAAAGGCATTATTGTAAACCATAATGCACATACCTGGTTTGAAATGCTGTTTTGGAATGTCTTCCTTCTTCACACACAATTTATGATATCCAGATCATAAGTCAATCATAAAACAATATTGAGGTCCATGAAGTTGGTTGTATAAATCATCAATTCGAGGTAGGGGATACTTGTTCATTATTTTTATAGCATTGATCTCACTTGAGTCAACGCAAAACCTCATAGATCATTCTTTTTTTAACAAATAGGATAGGTGCTCCTCATGGAGGAACACGATCACGACCCGCCCTTGGGGTCCGTGTCGTGACTACCCCAAGCCCACCTTCCATAGGCCAGGGGCTGGCGACTAGCACCAAGGCATAAATCCCGGTAAAAAGGGAAGGCATTGTCTTTGTAAAGTAAACAAACACCACAGAGTAAGCAAGAGGAAAGTAAACACTAAGTAAAAACAGAGTACAACTGAAAGTGAGGAAAAGTAAATGGGCCAGTATACAAACCCAAACTGAAAGTAAAGTACAACTCGAAAGGGAAAACAACAACTGTAAAGTAAAAGCCGCTACACCGAGCTGTCCACTGGAAATCCCACCTGAAGGGTGGGTACAGATATCTCCACTGCTCCACGGGTCCCGTCGTCCGCTCCGAACACGTCCCGCCCAGTGGTCCACCTCCATGTATCGTCCTGCTCTGCAAGCCTCAGCCAAGATCAACGTTGTCCGTCATCTTCGACCAACACAACGTAGTGCGGGCATAGCCCGTGCAGGGGTGAGTATAAGCTACTCAGTAGGGACCTCGAGACCCCTGAAGGTCTCCCAAAATCCACAAAGGATAAACCACAAGGAAGATACAAACATGAAGTAACAACCAACACTGCTTAGGTATATTCCCATACATATAACTAAGTCATCAATTACAATACGCTCCAACCTCCGAGCCCGAGTACAACTCAGTCCACACAGGAAAGTATACGTATTCCACACCGGAAAGAAAAAAGAAATCCACACAGGATAGGACAACACAATCCACACAGGAAAGTAACAGGATTCAGCTCACACAGGTATACTTCTTCGAAAGACGATAAAGATGATCTCTGATCCATCTAAGTCATCGGACCCACGAAGGATCGATAGGTAACTAACCCCCGCAAAGACCCACACAGGATCGGGCCCACACAGGACCTTTAGGCGCTGGTTCACAGAGGACCACTGAGCGCAAGGACCCACATAGGATCAGACCCACACAGGATCGGGCCCACACAGGACCTGTAGCACTGATCCACGTAGGATCGCTGAGTGTTGTAGCCGTCGTCGAATCCACACAGGATCTCTGTACTGTCGTCGTCGCAGTCACAGTAGTAGCAGCAGTAACAGTATCAGTCACAGTCGCAGCCAGCACTAGGGTTCCCGCACATAGCAAGATCGTTCAGGAGGGTCCGCTACACGAGCCGAGAGGCTGATACATCAACTGTCACAAAGTCTAGAGTTGATGTATCCAAAAGTTCAGTTTCGTCAACAGGAACTCAACGCAACAGACGGCGCGTCGATCGGACGCCCGGTCTGAGAGTTATTGGATTTTTCGTCCTAGGGGCCCGGTTGGTTTTTAAGGCAAAACCAGCCCGACCATACTCCACCTGCGTCCAAACCTCGGGCAGAGTATGCCAAAAGATCCGTCTCACTAAGAGGAACACAACAAAGCTGACGACACGTCAATCGGACGTCCGTAGCTCAAGATATGAGCGTTTCCGCTCCGAAGGCCCGGTTGGTTTCGTGATCGAACCTACCCGGCCAAACTCAAAGTATTCCGAAACTTTGAGTACGATATACTGAATCGACCGTCTCGATTCAAGGATCGCATTGCCACTGACGGTTCGTCAATCGGAGGTCTGTGGCTCATGTTATGGCTAAAAGACCGAAGTTGTTTCGAAAACGGGGGGTCTGGGCCGACCCGGCCCGACCCCCCCCCCCCCTCCCCCTGGGTAGGCCCGAACCGGCCGGCGGCGGTCCGGCGCGGCGGCGCAGGCCGGAGCGGCGGCGCGGTTTGGCGTGGCGGCGCGGCCAGGCGCCGCACGGGTGCAGCGCGCGGGGGGGGGGGGGGGGGGGGGGGGGGCAAGGCCCCCGCTTTTGTTTAGCTGGCGGCGCGGCTTAAGCCGCGCCTTTGGAGAACCGGCCCCACCTCATGGGGGCCTGATTTGAGGAAAACCAGGGGGCCGCATGCCCCCCTTAATGAAACCGTCCCCCCCTCATAATGGGGGGGCAAGTTAACCTGGCTGGGGGAATTTATTTCCCCCGGTCTTTGTCCTTCCGACCGGCCACCTGGCCTGCCGGTTTTTCTTCAACGGGGCTAGCAAACCGGTCCCCTTTCTGGCTTCCGACACCGGCGGCCCGACGAGCCGCCGGTCCTCTCGTCCCGCCGCGGCCCGGAACCGGCCGCGGTGTTCGTCGTCCGGCGCGGTGCGACGGCACCGCGCCCCTCCTCCGTTGCCCCGCTCCGGCCGCGGCGCCTTTAGTTCCCTTCGACGCGGCGCGACGGCGTCGCGTTCTTGATAAACTTCTGTGGTGCGGCGCGATGGCGCCCCACAACAATAGCCATGCGATTCCCGCATGGTGCGACGACACCACGCCATCTCTTTCATTCACAAGAAAAATAATAATCAAGGAAAAAGGAGGGGGATTCGACCGTGTTTGCGCGGTCCAAACCCCCTCTCGTTAGACGATAACTCTTAAATAATCATCCACAAGACTATCATGCTAGAACCAAGAACCAGAGTAAATAAATTAAACAACAACAAACCCCTACCTTGGTTTCAAGATTGATGATCGTCAACGACTCGCGGAAGACAACGTCGCAGAGGTCGGGCGTCGCGGTAACGTTCGTCAATTCCGTTGAAGAAGAGGTACGTCGTTGGTGAATCTTTGTAAGCTGACGAAGGAAGTCCGAGGAGGAAGCAACGTTCCCTTCGTTGACATGGAAGGCATCGTCGATCTTCAGAAACAACCGGCTACGAAGAAGAGAGGAGCGGCGTTCTTCGTCGGAGCTCGAAGGTTCTTCGCGTTCTTCGTCAAAGTTGAAGAAGAAGAAGGAGCTCCCAAAATCCTCTCAAGAAGGCTAGAGAAATCTAACCAAATAAAATAAGTTAGAGTCTTATTGTATTCACACACTTAACAAATTGAATTTCAAAGGTTTGAAATTCAAATAAAATAACTCCAAAATAAATAACAAGTTGTCATGTCATTTAAAGAGGGGTTAAAGGGAGTTTTGAGAGAAGATGAAAATTTAGGGTTCGTATGGGCCCCACCACACTTAATCCTCTCAGGGGAGGTTAAGTGGGTGTGGGTCCCACCCCTAACTTCCTTTTAGAGAAGTTAACCAACAAAATAAAAAAAAAGTGTTCCCACATTTTTTTTATTTATCTTCTTATAATTTATCCCAAAACTAACTTTCATCTCGCATAAAACGCAACCTCGGAAAAGGTCCCCTTAAGCGAATAACGGCGCTGCGAGTTCATCGGTGTCCTCGGATTTCAATTCTGAGCGCCGGATCAAAAGCTAGAAATTCTCGCTCATTCGTTCATTGAACGTACCAGAGCCAAACTTCTGAAATTGATTCCAGGCACTCAGGGCCTCGGAATCAGGTGCCGTCAGAAACCGCGCTCTTGTAAAATTCCAAAGAAAATTAAGAAAAAAATTTCCCTTCAATTATACTGGTCTTTAAATTACTCCCACCTCAGGGCTTTACGTCCCCGTAAATATACAACAAAAAAACTAGGAGAACAAATGAGGGTACTGAGCACGCATCTGAGCCTCCCGCTCCCATGTGCTCTCCTAGAGGTTCCCGTGCTGCCATCTGATGTGCACAAGAGGAATCAATCGCCCACGTAGGACCCGCTTCTGTCGATCCTCTATCTCCACCGGGACCTCCGTAAAAGTCGCCCCATCGTCAACGTCAAGCTCCCCATGGTCAATGATGTGTGTCGGGTCGTGCACGTACCTCCTCAGCTGAGATACATGGAAGACATCGTGCACCCGGTGCAACTGAGGTGGTAGAGCCAGGCGATAAGCCACCTCGCCAATCCTGCTGAAGATCTGGAAGGGTCCAATGAAGCATGGAGATAACTTTCCGCCTCGGCCAAATATCTGAATACCACGTCGAGGTGAGACCCGCAAAAAGATGTGGTCGCCATCCTCGAACTCCAGTGGCCTCCGCCTCCTATCAGCGTATGACTTCTGCCGGCTATGAGCTATCCTCATCCGCTCCTGGATGACCTGGACCTTCTCTGTCTTGGCCTGGACCATCTCTGGTCCCACAAGTGTTGACTCCCTAGGGTCTGTCCAGCACAAAGGAGATCTACATGGTCGGCCGTACAACGCCTCGTACGGTGCCATCCCGATGGTGGAGTGGTAGCTGTTGTTGTACTCAAACTCCACCAAGGGTAGGTGGTTCTCCCAGTTGCGACCAAAGTCTAGGACACATGCGCGGAGCATGTCCTCGAGAGTCTGAATGGTCCTCTCTGTCTGACCATCTGTCTGAGGGTGAAAGGCTCTGCTCAGACGTAGCTGCGTCCCGAACGCCTCCTGTAACCCCTTCCAAAGCCGGGAAGTAAAGCGAGCATCTCGATCGAAGACGATAGATGATGGAATGCCGTGGAGCCGCACAATCTCCTGAACATAGAGACGTCCCAAGCTCTCCACTGAGCCCTGCTCTCTGATGGGTAAGAAGTGTGCCGACTTGGTGAGTCGGTCAACAATCACCCAGATGGAGTCGTGACCTCTGGAAGTGCGTGGAATTACAGCCACGAAGTCCATAGATAGGCCGTCCCACTTCCACTCCAGGACCTCCAAGGGGTGTACCAAGCCTGCTGGTACCTGATGCTCTGTCTTCACCTGCTGGCAGGTGAGGCATTGAGAAACGAACTCTGCTACTGCCTTCTTCATGCCCGGCCACCAGTGCTGTCGTCTGAGATCCTTGTACATCTTCGCCACTCCTGGATGTACCGCCAAAGGAGAAGTGTGAAACTCTCTCAGCACCTCCTCTCACGAAGCGACTGGTACCATAGTACATCCTCTGAAAAGGATGTTGTGCTCTGCTCCAAGGGAGAAACCATCAGGTGCCTATCCCGTGGATATCTGTGCACGCCGTGTCTCACAGTCAGCGTCCTCACGCTGTGCCTCTTTGACCCGCTGTAGTAGTGGAGGGGTGACTGTGAGAGATTGGAGGAAGGATTCTCCATCTCTATCCACGAAGGATATCTGTAAAGAGGCTAGCTGCTCTGCCACCTCCTCAAGTAGCTGAATGCCCGTCCTCCTGACGAGGGAATCGACTACCACGTTCCCCTTCCCAGGAGTATAGACTATCTCAAAGTCATAGTCCTGGAGGAACTCGAGCCATCGCCGCTGTCTCAGGTTCAGGTCCTTCTGCGAGAAGATATACCTGAGACTCTGATGATCGTAAAATACTGTAAAGCGCTCGCCCTTCAGATAGTGTCGCCATGTCTTCAGAGAGAAGACCACTGCTGCTAACTCCAGGTCATGGGTAGCGTAGTTCTTCTCATGTGGTCTCAACTGACGTGATCCAAAGGCGATCATTGCCCGCTCCTGCATCAGAACACATTCGAGTCAGGTCCCTAATGCATCGCAGTAATCTACGTACCCTACTCCCTCCTCGGGAAACCTTAAGATAGGTGCGCTGGTCAATCTCTGTATCAGCTCTCGGAAGCTCTAATGACATCTGTCTGACCACACGAAGGGTTTCCCCTTCTTCGTCAAAGTTGTGAGTGGTGCCGTAAATCTAGAGAAGTCTGGAACGAATCTCCGATATTAACCAGCTAGTCCCAAAAAACACCGAACCTCAGTCACACTCCTGGGTGGCTCCCATGGTAACACAGTCTCGTCTCTGACTCTGAGCTGATGATAGCCTGACCTGAGGTCTATCTTCGAGTACCACCGTGCTCCCTTGAGCTGATCAAAGAGGTCAACAATCCTCGGTAGTGGATACTTGTTCCTCACTATCACCTGGTTCAGGTGACGATAGTCAACACAAATCCGCAGGCTCCCGTCCGCCTTCTTGGCGAACAATATCGGGGAAGCCCAGGGTGAAACACTGGGTCGGATGAACCCCTTGCCCTGCAAGTCCTCCAACTATACCCGTAGCTCTCGAAGCTCGGAGGGGGCCATCCGATATGCTGGAGTGGATATCGGGGCTGTCCCGGGGTACAAGTCAATATAAAATTCTACCTCTCTGCGAGGAGGTAGCCCTGGAACATCGTCGGGAAAAACGTCCTCAAACTGATCCACCACTACAGGGAAACCAGGACTCCACACGTCAACTGCTCCAAGGATGAGGCTAGCCAACTGATGAGTGATGGGTTGTCCTCTCCTCCGCGGAAGTCCATCCTGTGCTGAAAAGGCTCCCTTCTTGCCAGTGAAGGTGAACCTGCTCCCGTTGGTGCGTACAAATCGCACCTTGCGCCTAAAACAGTCAATCTGCGCATGGACCGTAGATAGCCAATCCATGCCCAAGATGACGTCGTAAGGCCTCGACGCTGCTACAAGAAGATCCCAACCGAAGCTCTCGCCTCCTAGATTAAGCTCACACTATCGGCAACAGTGCGTAATCGTCGAGTCTTCTCCCGTAGGAGTCTCTAGCCATAAGGATCGAGCCAACGGCTCTATCGGAATCTCCGAGCTCCGAACAAGGGCAGCAGCTATGAAAGAGTGACTCGCTCCTGTGTCTATAAGAACTGCAACAATGGTGGAATAGACACAGATAGTACCTCGAATCATCTCGGGTGCGCCGTGGTTGTAGGCCTCTGCTGCCTGGAGTTGTGCCTGTCTCTGCCCGCCAGCTCCCTGTGGTCGGGGTGGACCTCCTGGTGGTGGTGGTGGCATAGCCTCAAAGCGTCGCCCACCACCTGCTGCTCGGCCAGCTCCTCTGCCCCGTCCGCCTCCTCCCTGTGGACCGCCACGGTCGACCCTCTGCCTCTGCCTTGGTGGTCCCTCAACCGTCTGCTGCTCCTCAGCACGACGGGTCGGGCAGTCACGAGCAATGTGGACCTGCCCGCCGCACGAGTAGCACTGTCTGCCTCTTGAAAGACTGGCTCCTCGTTGTGTGCCCCGCACTGCTGAGCCAGTGTCCCGAGGTCGTCTGCCCGAAGGTATGGTCTTCCTGAACCCCTGAGTCATCCGTCGACTTCCTGCTGCAGATGACTCTTCCACGTGCCGCCCTGCGGTGGGTCTCGGTACTGGTGTAGACTCAGCAAGGAAGCTCTCGATCAAAAGGGCCCGCTCCAGTACTCCTGTCTGAGTCGGTATGCTGAGGGAGATCGGCGATGCCCTAATCTCGTGTCTCAGACCCTGCTCGAAGGTCCAGGCCCGGAAGAATGGGTCCCGTACCATGTCGGTCGAGTAGTGCAAGAGATCATTAAATCTCGCCGAGTGCTGAGCGACCGTCATGCTGCCCTACCGCAGCTGAAGAAGCTCCTGGATACGCACCGCACGAAGGGTGACTGGGACGAACTCCAAGCGGAAGAGGCTCTCAATGTCTGTCCAAAGTAGAGATGCCTCATCGTGCACCTGGAGCATCAAGCTCCACCATCGTCCTGCTGCTGCGTGTAGTAGGCTCGCAGCGAGGATCACCATGAGGTCTGCTGGTGTCCTCACTAGCCTAAACACACGTACCATTGCCTCCAGCCAGTTCTCGGCTGCCTGGGGATCCGTCTCCCCGCGAAACCTGGGCAGTCGCTGGCGCTGAAACTCATGCAGTGCGCTGAGGCGACGTGTATTATCAGCGGCTGGTACTGGAAGCATTGGTGGCTCGACGGGTAGAGCTACCGCCGGTGCCACTGTTGACAAAGGACCCTGCACCGAGGCCTCGTCGCTCGGTGGGCTGTCGTCACACTCGACTCTCGGAACCCTAGCTGGCTGCCGTCGTGGGGCCATCCTGAAATGGAAACAGGTGCGCCACGGTCAGAACAGTATACATGATGAGCTGATATGAGTAATCACAAAGAAAACTTTGAAACACACACGCAATCAATGTTTTTGTGCATTAAGTCAGAAATCAGAAGTCAGGGTCCTGGTGTACGGATACGTCGGCTGCCGCACCAACACTGGAATCCCTGGACTGATAACCACACTCAATACGCTAAACATTATTGCTTCACATAGAAAAGATCAGAGTTCGCGGTAGAACCGAACTCCTCTGATGCCAATTTGTCACGACCCGCCCTCGGGGTCCGTGCCGTGACTACCCCATGCCCGCCTTCCATAGGCCAGGGGCTGGCGACTACCACCAAGGCGTAAATCCCGGTAAAAAGGGAAGGCATTGCCTTTGTAAAGTAAACAAACACCACAGAGTAAGCAAGCAGAAAGTAAACACTAAGTAAAAACAGAGTACAACTGATAGTGCGGAAAAATAAATGGGCCAGTATACAAACCCAAACTGAAAGTAAAGTACAAATCGAAAGGGAAAACATCAACTATAAAGTAAAAGCTGCTACACCGAGCTGTCCACTGGAAATCCCACCTGAAGGGTGGGTACAGATAGCTCCACTACTCCACGGGTCCCGTCTTCTGCTCCGAACAAGTCCCGCCCAGTGGTCCACCTCCAGGTATCGTCCTGCTCTCCAAGCCTCAGCCAAGATCAACGATGTCCGTCGTCTGCAACCAACACAACGTAGTGCGGGCATAGCCCGAGCCGGGGTGAGTATAAGCTACTCAGTAGGGACCCCGAGACCCCTGAAGGTCTCCCAAAATCCACAAAGGATAAACCAAAAGGAAGATACAAACACGAAGTAACAACCAACACTGCTTAGGTATATGCCCATACATTTACCTAAGTCATCAATTCCAATACGCTCCAACCTCCGAGCCCGAGTACAACTCAGTCCACACAGGAAAGTATACGTATTCCACATAGGAAAGGAAAACGAAATCCACACAGGATAGCACAACACAATCCACACATTAAAAGTAACAGGATTCAGCTCACACATGTATACTTCTTCGAAAGATGATAAAGATGATCTCTGATCCATCTATGTCGTCAGACCCACGAAGGATCGATAGGTATCTAACCCCCGCAAAGACCCACACAAGATCGGGCCCACACAGGACCTGTAGGCGCTGGTTCACACAGGACCGCTGAGCGCAAGGACCCACACAGGATCGAACCCACACAGGATCGGGCCCACACAGGACCTGTAGAACTGATCCACGTAGGATCGCTGAGTGTTGTAGCCGTCGTCGAATCCACACAGGATCTCTGTACTGTCGTCGTCGCAGTCACTGTAGTAGCAGCAGTAGCAGTATCAGTTACAGTCGCAGCCTGCACTAGGGTTCCCGCACACAGAAAGCTCGTTCAGGAGGGTCCGCTCCACGAGCCGAGAGGCTGATACATCAACTGTCACAAAGTCTAGAGTTGATGTATCCAAAAGTTCCGTATCGTCAACAGGAACTCAACACAACAGACGGCGCGTCGATCGGACGCCCGGTCTGAGAGTTATTGGCTTATTCGTCCCAGGGGCCCGGTTGGTTTTTAAGGCAAAACCAGCCCGACCATACTCCACCTGCGTCCAAACCTCGGGAGGAGTATGCCAAAAGATCCGTCTCACTAAGAGGAACACAACAAAGCTGACGGCACGTCAATCGGACATCCGTAGCTCAAGATATGAGTGTTTCCGCTCCGAAGGCCCGGTTGGTTTCGTGATCGAACCAACCCGGCCGATCTCAAAGTATTCTGAAACATTGAGTGCGATATACCGAATCGACAGTCTCGATCCAAGGATCGCATTTCAGCTGACGGTTCGTCAATCGGAGGTCTGTGGCTCATGTTATGGCCAAAAGACCGAAGTTGTTTCGAAAACGGGGGGCTCGGGTCCGGGCCGACCCGGCCCGACCCCCCCTGGGTCGGCCCGAACCGGGTCGACCCGACCCGGGTCTGACCCGGCCCGGCCGGCGGCGGTCCGGCGCGGCGGCGCGGCCTGGCGCCGCACGGGTGCAGCGCGCGGGGGGGCAAGGCCCCCGCTTTTGTTTAGCTGGCGGCGCGGCTTAAGCCGCGCCTTTGGAGAACCGACCCCACCTCTTTGGGGCCTACTTTTAGGAAAACCGGAGGGCCGCCTGCCCCTCTTAATGAAACCGGCCCCCCTCATAATGGAGGGGCAAGTTAACCTGGCCAGGGGAATTTATTTCCCCCGGTCTTTGTCCTTCTGGCCGGCCACCTGGCCGGCCGGTTTTTCTTCAACGGGACCGGCAAACTGGTCCCATTTCCGGCTTCCGATGCCGGCGGCCCGGCGAGCCGCCGGTCCTCTCGTTCCGCCGCGGCCCGGAACCGTCCGCGGTGTTCGTCGTCTGACGCGGTGCGACGGCACCGCGCCCCTCCGTTGTGGCCCCGCTCCGGCCGCGGCGCCTTCGGTTCCCTTCGACGTGGCGTGACAGCGTCGCGTTCTTGATAAACTTCCGTGGGGCGGCGCGACGACGCCGCACAACAATAGAAATGTGATTCCCGCGTGGTTCGACGGCACCACGCCATCTCATTCGTTCACAAGAAATATAATAATCAAGAACAAAGGAGGGGGATTCGGCCGTGTTTGCGTGGTCTGACCCCCCTCTCGTTAGACGATAACTCTTAAATAATCATCCACAAGACTATCATGATGGAACCAAGAACGAGAGTAAATAAATTAAACAACAACAAACCCCTACCTTGGTTTCAAGATCGATGATCGTCAACGACCCGCGGAAGACAACGTCGCGGAGGTCGGGCGTCGCGGTAACGATCGTCAATTCCGTTGACGAAGAGGTACGTCGTTGGTGAATCTTTTTAAGCCGACGAAGGAAGTCCGAGGAGGAAGCGGCGTTCCCTTCGTTGACATGGAAGGTGTCATCGATCTTCGGAAACAACCGGCTACGAAGAAGAGAGGAGTGGCGTTCTTCGTCGGAGCTCGAAGGTTCTTCGCGTTCTTCGTCAAAGTTGAAGAAGAAGAAGGAGCTCCCAAAATCCTCTCAAGAAGGCTAGAGAAATCTAACCAAATAAAATAAGTTAGAGTCTTATTTTATTCACACACTTAACAAATTGAATTTCAAAGGTTTGAAATTCAAATAAAATAACTCCAAAATAAACAACAAGTTTTCATGTCATTTAAAGAGGGGTTAAAGGGAGTTTTGAGAGAAGATGAAAAGTTAGGCTTCATGTGGGCCCCACCACACAGAATCCTCTCAAGGGAGGTTAAGTGGGTGTGGGTCCCACCCCTAACTTCCTTTGAGAGAAGTTAACCAACAAAATTTAAAAAAAAAGTGTTTCAACATTTTTTTTATTTAACTTCTTATAATTTCTCCCAAAATTAACTTTCATCTCGCATAAAACGCAACCTCAGAAAAGGTCCCCTTAAGCGAATAACGGCACTGCGAGTTCATCGGTGTCCTCAGATTTCAATTCCGAGCACCGGATCAAAAGTTAGAAATTCTCGCTCGTTCGTTCACTGAACGTACCCGAGCCAAACTTCAGAAATTGATTCCGGGAACTCCGGGCCTCGGAATCAGGTGCCGTCAAAAACCGCACTCTTGTAAAATTCCAAAGAAAATTAAGAAAAAAAATTCCCTTGAATTTTACGGGTTTTACAAACACTACAGAGAATAAATTCCCTATTACTCATTTCCTCTAGTTGTTTATTTTGTTACACTAATTCCACAATGTCCGTTCAATTAGGGGTCTTTGATATGGTCCATGAACCAAGAATTAAGTCAATAGATAACTCAATTTTTCATTTTGGAGGATGTCATGGTAAATTATCTTGATACACATCAACATATTGTTAGAAAACAGGTATGCCCTCTATTCGAACATTCTTTTCCACACCCATAGTTATTTCATTCCATTTTTCCCAATAATTAAATTTAGTTGAGATTGAGGGGGTGTATCTAGATAGTAATTAGGTGGTGGAGATTATTCTCTAAATATAATGTACACCATATAATCAACTAAAATTGTGACCTCATTCTTCTTAAAATAATATTTCACATCATGGACCAAAATCCAATCCATTCTTAGGATTATATCAAATTCAATCATGGGTATACCAATGTGATCAGCAGATAAAGAAATTTTATATGCCCTAATGAGAACTAATTCACCAAACATTTTTATGATGATACGCCGTTAGGTGTTTGAAGGAAACCTAATTTTTTATGTCATATTAAAAATACATATTATTCTTATAAATCTATGAATATATGAAACAATGTGATGATCCCGAATCAAATGAAGAATTGGATAAACTTGAGGAAACCATTAAAGTACCCGCCACAACGTATTTCGGAACAGTAACCTCAACTGTTGTGATCACATAAACATGGACATGCTCTATTGTCCTTTTATGAGGTAAGTTTCCTTGGCACTTAGGAAATTAATTTTCACAATGCCCCTTTTCTCAATAATTTTAACATTAAACATTGACACCATATTTCTTCCCCTTGTAATAATAATCATGGTGTCCTTTTTCACTAAACTTGTAACATACTCCCGTTCCCTTTATGCATGTATAAGGGTGTTTCGTCACACATTTACTATAGGATAGATTTTCAAATTTTTCCTTCTTCCCCTTATTTCTATTTCCAATGTTTTCTGTAGATCTCTTCTTCTCTTGCATTTCTTTAATGTCATAAGATGTAGACACTTCCTTTTCTGTCTTGATAGCACATGAGAGAATATATTCATACCAAGAGAAGGATTGTGAGATTAATTCTCGACATAGAAAAGGTTTTAACCCATCAATGAAACGATCAATCTTACTTCTTGGGTTACATATATAATCTGCAACATTCCTTGCTAACCTTGTGAAGTTAGCCTCAAACATTGCGACATTCTCATCCTGCTATTTCCTCATACATAGAAATTGTATTTCAATATCCACTCAATGGTCCTGATGAAAATATTTTTCAATGAAAATATCATTAAACTCACTCCATTCCATGTTCGATACATTTTCATCGTTCTTTTTGTTTTGTATTAATGAACACTAATTATTTGCACCTCCCGTGAGGTGATAAACTTCCATGAAAAAATTTTCCCTTTCGCTACTCTCCAAAGCATGAAATATTTTCTCTATGGAATTTATGCATTGCTCAGCTACTAATGGATTTGCACTCCAATTGAATGTTGGTGATTGTTTCCTGATGATGCAATCTAACATAGATCCAGCCCATTGTGGATCAGGGTGGTCTATACGGGTAAGGTTATTATTCCTAACATGAGTAAGTTGTCCCAATATGATGATATGCTAATAAACAATGGCTGCTTCACTAGCTCTAGTATTATTATCTTGAGTAGGAGGGAAATCACTAAATGGATTACGTTTGTTGATATGGTTTCCATAACCTCCACAAGGCGTCATTTCTAAACAATGTAATACACTAGATTAGTTTATGAATTTAAATACATATTTCCAAACTTGTTGAACACTTAACAATAATTGAACAGTTTATGGATATAATGAATAATCTAAAATATTTTTTCATTAATGATGTATATTGTCATAAAATCTTCATAATTTTAAGTATTGAAAAAGATAATTGTTATAAGAATAACCCACAGTTGTGTCGTAACCACGAGTGGTGAATGCCCCGTTATCGTATACTAGTTCCCATTTGAGTCAGGATCAAAGTGGGGTTTGGGGGTTTTACCCCTAGGTACATCTTTTCTAGAGCCACCTCTACCTGCTCGTATCCAAACATGGATGTATTTCATTGAAAACTCAAAAAATATTTAAAATACCAAAATTCAAGGATGTTCTTATATACTATTCGCCAATTTTAGTCCTATGGTAATGTGCTCCAATTATAGTTTATCTAAATCTAGTTTACAAGGTTTGTATTAAACATCCACTGATACCAACTACAACTCACCAACACTAGGTACCTAGAGTTGGTGAATTATTAAATAACATTGGCATGATCATGAAACATCAAGTCTCAAAAGACCGATTAGTTTAGATGGCTTAGAAATACTAGATATACTCATAAGCCTTACATTACATAACAAAATGAAAAATTACTACAACATAGTGTCCATTGGCCACACGCATATCCCTTACACTATCCCTACAGGTTAGTCATCATATACTTCTTCGCATCCTGTGAAAAATAAAACATAGAAAGGGGTGAGCTCAGATGCTCAGTAAGGAGAAAAGTATAGCAGGAACCTTCATTTATAATCATAACCATTTAAGGAAATTTATAATACTGAAGAAAAAGCCTTTTAGACAAGAAATTCAGAATAATATGGAAAAGATAAAATCAAATAATACTATTTACATATTCTCATGGTTATTCTACTAGTTGAATAATCACATGCAATATCAATATCCAAATTCGTAATGATGGAATGCCTAATGCTAGACTTCATAACCACATAGTCAAGGCCTTATGCCATGAATACAAATAATATTTTCTCAATGACTTGTTACAAGACATTATTTTGTCTCATTAGACCTACCGATGCTTTGAGGAGCTATAGTGGGCTCCACCCGTCACTTACTAAGTCCAATGCATTCCTCAAATGAAAAGTTTTAAACATAACATAAACATTCGTACTAAAACTAGCATACAAAATTTCAATACTTTATACGTAATCTAAAAATGGTGTAAAAATAACACATCCAAAGCCAAACATATCAAAAAACCTTTTATATAATGTCGATGTTTTCTATCATAATAAATCAACTTCAAATAAGCTTAAAATTCTTCAAAGGATGTTGATATAGATGAAATAATTTTTTTTTAAAGAAATACATATTTATATTTTGAAAATCATTCAAAAGTCATATAATTATAATACAAAAAATTTATTTTGAAAATGTTATTATAATATTTTAAGAGAATCTTCGACGACGTTTTAAATGTGAAAAATAGCCTCACACGCCACATAAGTTAAAAAAACATTCTTACATTAATTTTTTCAAAATGGTCATAAAGTATCCTAATTGAAAAATGACAGAAAGATTCCTTTCAAAAACATATAAGGTAATGTATGGATATAAATTAAATTAACCCATTTTATATTAAATAGTAAATATTTTTTGAAATACATTTTTATGAAACAAGTATGTGGATGATAATAAGGTCCCAGTAGATACTCACGTATAAAACAACCTCGGGTAATAAAGAGATTTTGAAATTAACCATTACCTTGTACTTTTTATTGGCTGATGGTAGATTAAAATATTATATAATAGTGAAATAATTGTTATTAAATTATACAAGCACCATATTAATTAATATAATATCATATATGACCTTCTAATATTTTTGTGTTAATGATAGTTCAGAAGCAACATCATTTCAGGTGTTAACTGATTCATTTTCATTTATATGATTTATTGTGTAAGTAATGATTTTATGGATTGGATGTATCATATTCATATTCAAAATGATATTAAGTCTTTAAAAATTATTTTTAATCATAAAATGAAAATTATTCTTGAATGGATACGATGTGGAATGAATCTCATCACGTTCGTGGAGCTGGTAATCCTTACGTAAACACGAGTGAAAATATAATTCTTTTGATATTAAAATCATATATAATTGGATTGTATAAAATATATACAGAATAATTATCATGTTATTTTTATTTATTAAACCAGTCATACTCATTATTATACCCATCCAAATGATGATCTTCTAGAGTAATAAACTACACCACAACGTGGAGATGATAATCCGTACGTACGCACGAATGGTGACTTTTTCATTTACAGGGTGGATAGAATAATGAATATTGTTGATCCATTTTTATAATAACATCAAATTATATAGAATATACTGCATTTATTATTTTCTAATGTAAACAACAAAGAAATATGAAGTGGAAGAAGAAAGGAAAATGAAAGCGGTGATAATATATTTACGTCTTCTTCGGTTTATTCATTTTTATTTTATCAAAATATCTCCTTTTGATTGCTTCATGACTAAAGGAAAACCTATATAATGATGGGAGGATATATTAGAGGATATTCGGTATGGGTTTGGCCAAGCCAAATGGCATTGAAGGTGTGAATTTTAGATAAGGGGAAATGCTCTTTTTTAAGAGAGGTGTGGGTCACTATAGGAAAAGATTGAAATATAATTTTATAATAAAATAATTTTCAGTTTCTAATGGATAAAATAGAAATTATTTAAATTATATGGTGGGGATGGGTTGAAAAACTCTATACCAATAGGTTATAGATAGTTTGGTTACCTATATTAACATTATCTTTTAGATTTAACTCTCAGTTAAATAGTTTGACATTTACTATGTATCTTTGTATTTTTATATAATATGGTTAATAAACATACTATAAAAATCCATTGGAACCTCAAACTGTTCATTAATAACATATATAACATTATTTATGCTCTGTGGTAGAACCATTGATTTTTAGGAATATAATATCAATTAATAATATAATATTTTTTTAAAAAACTATTTTATGTAAATTTTAACACTATTATGTATCTTATTTTTGTTAAATTCATAAAAATATTATTAATTCGAAAAAAATTCATTTATTTAACTCTAACATGTCATATTATCCTGGAAAAATAGTTGAATTCAATAAAAGATTCATATTAGATTTATTTGGATATTTATAATATTAATTATTTTAATATTTCCTTAATAAGGTAATTAATTTATCATCATTGTGTCAATAAAAAATTAATCTAGTTAATGTATAAAAATTATAAATAAAATAAAATAATTTTGGTAATCATTATATATTTTTATTGAATATTTATCATCTCATTTATCTTATGTATAACCCTATATTAAAAATGGTTTAGTTATTAAATTTTTATTTTATCTCCTTTAACTCCTCTTTAAATAAAATAATAATAAATGTCCTAAACTAATCCTATTGGAAGAATGGGGATAATATATTATTTATAAGTTTTTTGGTCGAATTATTCTTATCCAATGTAATTAGGACATGTGTTAGTCTAATTATGATATCATTTTTCCCCTTAATTAACCTATTTACTTTTAACAGTGCTAAATAAAAGTCAAAAGTTAAAATTCATCAAAATTTATATTCATCTTATTGAACCAAATTTAACATACTGATATTAACCAAGTCTCTTGGATTTTTGAAATTCAACTCACAGAAGTGGTAAAATTATGTTTTATAAAAATTTGCAAATTCTCTTATGAGGTGGGTAAAAGATGGTAAAACGTTCGATAAAATTTTATATATCTAAACATATTATAAAACGACTCTTATGAATGACATTGAACATATATAGGTATTATGTATCTATTTTTACATAAATAAAATAAAATAAAATAACTAATAAAAATTCAGTTTTAACCAATAACGTAGTGTTTTTTAACTATTCATAAAAAATTGAATGTTTTTAGAAAAATACCAAAAATTCACCCTAAGCTAATTTCGATATTCTCAATCCAAAAATAAAGTCCATTATGAAATATAAAATTTATAAAATTTCAAAAAGTGGGTATTACTATTCATAATGGCTAGTTTGATTGCTTGTGGTGTGTTCGATATCGAAATTGCGTACAACACAAGATATTGTAATATTTAAAGGGAAATGTACCATGGAAGTTTGTGGTGTTACAATATATATATTTTTCAACATATTATATATAGAAATTTATATTCAATGAAACAAAATATATTTTTAAAAAATATAACAACCATATTATAAATAATATAAATAAATAATATTTTGCATATAAAAAATAAACAAAAAAAAGAATTTTATCATTTGAACATATACAACATATTCAAAATATTAAAAATAAGTAACTAATTAATACATATTAATATAAAAATTTATATTAAAAAATCCATTTTTACTACAATTAGTTGATGATTCTACTCTTTAATAAACATGAATATTTTGAAATATAAAAAAATTACAATATAGGGTGACAAAAATATATCATTGTAATGAAATAAAAATTCTATTATTTTCTTATTTATTTTTGGAATAATAATTATATATTTACATTAATCAATTTTTATTTATAAAATCCTAAAATAATAACCTGAATTTATTAATAATAAAATTATACTTAAATAAATTAAATATATATTGTTGATGAAGATTTAATAAATTCTCTAAATAAAATAAAAATAATATAAAGAAGTTATTGGAGCGGATAAAGGTTTATAGTTATATAAGAGAGTCAACATTTTTTGAAGTACGATGTAGATGACTGATGAGGTAGAGAATGATGGTTGATGTTTTTCTTATTTAATGGGTCAGGGTAAAGGATGGATACAATGATTTCAGATGAGGATGTTTGAGGTTTCAATGTATCCATATAAAAAATGGAATAATTATATGAATAATTTTTTAATATATTAATTGTTTTAAGAATTGTTTTTCACTAAAACCAATGTTAAAATAATTTATTTAATATAATTTATTTTATAAATTATGTTAAAAATAATTAAGATGTTTTTCACCGATGTATTGAATAAGAAATTGTAGAAAAAATTATTAATGATAGTTTTTTAGATAATATTTTTAAAATTTATTCCATAAAATTATTTTTTACTAATTAGAATAAAAATCCTCTAACCTGAGCCCTGAAGCCCAGACCGTGGTTGACACAATGAATGAGGGATATCCCATTAAATTAATTAATATATATTACATGGATATAGATAATGAAATTTTACTCATATGATCTCCCTCAAAAAACATTTTTTAAATTCTATGGCATGAAACTATATAAAACTCATCTTCTTTTCCATAGTACTGATAATGAATTCGTCTTCCCAAGCCATACACATCCATATATAACTATAGGTGTGGAATATTAAGGGAAGTCCCACTAACCAGCCCATCTCCCTTATGTTACTGAAATTTCTACTTATCCTTGCGTAGTTCTAGAGAATGAATTAGGGAAAAAATACTTCTGTAGTTATATAGTAAATTTACCACATAGCATATTCTATCATTTAATAATGGTCATAAATTAAAAATGATGACTAAAATAAGCTCCACATGAAAAAATATAATTAAAAATTCATTTAAAGACCATATATTATTGGCAATATAAAATAAAGACCAATTTGGTTGTGATCAACTCTCTATATAAAAACACATGAATACCATGATAAGTTAGAACCTCTACATTAAGCCTTAAACCATCATAATATCTGATCACCTAATTCATGAGATGGTTTAGATTACACATATATCATTTTAGTCACCCTGTTCTTCACAAGCTCTTAATGATACATCAATAGAAAAATTAATATGCATTTTTCATATATATATGAATGAAAATTTTCCAAGAAATTTCATTCTATAGAATCATTATCAATGAGAATACATCTAGAAAATAATTAAAAATTTTAGATGGAAGATTGATCTACCACACAATCACCACCCCCATTGAACTGAGAGAAACAATTATATCCCAAATTCCTTCATTTTTTAGAAATAAACACATTAGAGAACTAATTGTAAAAAATGTTTCTTGAATCATCAATATCCTTGTGCTTAATAAGAAATAGAGACCACCACTAATAAGTTGAACCACTCAACTTCCTAAAAACCAATGATATCAAATTCCCATTCCACACTTGAATTAAGACAATTTAGTATCATTTTCTTATAACCTAAAATATATATATTAATAAGTGACAATCCTCACATAAATCACCATGCTCTGATGTTGAATTCTAAGTAGTTTCTTCTTCCATAATTCATCCTATTCATCAAAGTATAACATACTATAATTTATTTTTTTCATCCTATAACTCCAATATAATCAACATAAAATGAAAATATTCCCACCAACCATAGCTAAAAATAAAAAAATGAAACAAATGTTCCCAAGAACATGTAATTAAAATGATATTTGTTATTTATATTCAAAATAATTTCCATGAATTTAGATTGGTTAAACACAAACATAATCATGAATTAGTTATATCCATCTTTAAGGATCAGACCATGTAGTAAATTTAACTCCCTTATGATAATTGGAATGGTTAATTTCTTCTAATTTGATCACATGTGTCCCTACACTATGGTGACCATACTAGTCCCTCTTAATAAATCAGATGATAATTTTAATTGATATTGTTTCCATAATAATCATATATAAGTTCCATGATTTTCTAGTTCAAAAATCCATTATATCTCTAATACATATATTTGATATAATATATTTACATAAAATCACTACTACAAAAAATCATGTGATTTTTAAGAACACCATAGTTGATATTAAAACCAACCTCCAATTAGCTATGGTTTAGTGAAAACCAATTGGTTATAAAAAAACACATATGAGATAATTACCATAATATATCTGTTGAAAATAAAATAAAACTACAAATAAAAAAAATAAAATAACAAATAAATATAATTCAAAATGTATTTATATTAATATATTACTAATAGACAAAATAATAAAAATACCATGATGATACTCGTAGGATTGTGACTCCACAAACACCAACATCTTGAATGATCTAATATGATTCATCCAGATCACCAACACTCACTCCAAAACATTTAAATAAATAAATATATGTATATATATATGGTTCAATAGACAAGTATACTTAGTATTATACTATGAAAAAACTCTCATGAATATTTATTTGAAATATATTATATATTTAATGAATAAATGTTTTAACCAACACATCTCTTATAATAGTTTTACAATTACCTATCCTAACCAAGACTCACTATACCCATATCACATCAATAAACTATAACATAGTATTAAGAAAATATAATTAAACTGTACCTTAAAACCAAAGACGTGAAATGATAGTCTATCCCACATCCAAAAAAATACATTAATGTTCTCCCATAACTTATTTATCCACATTACCATATTATAATATTATCTATATAACCATATCCACAAGAAAACTTTTGCACCGCTTTTAACTACAACACCCTCATCTCTATAAACATGTACCAAAACTATATTCCATATCACTACACCAAATCCTATTTATAATAGGGAGACATGAACATGAAGTATATCAACCCTATTCCGTCCTCCAACCATGCACATCATGCATAGAGTGTCAAAACATTAATCACATCATAATCACTAAATCACATAATAAATACTCTAAACAGTAGAGTTGTTTTCTCATGCATCATCCCCTAAGAAATTATGGAATATATAATGTCTGAATGATATATTTCAGAAGAGGAAATAGATATCTATCAATTCCATCCAAAACATATATGATTTGAAAAACACCCAGAACTAAAATCCAAATATTTTCATAGATAATTTTATTTTACTCAGTTGTCAGTGTATAAAAAAATAACAAGGGAAACTATAATGATATTGTCTGATACAAAAATCAAATTGTATATTGAATAACATATAAGTTTTAATTTTTTACCATTAGAATCCACATCTATATTGACCTAATCAACTTACACGTACCACTAATTCCCCAAATTCTAAATATTGATCCAACCATATCATCTGTAAAAATAACCTAACAAAACCATTATATTCTACATAAATAATATTGTTATCTATAGCTGTATCTACTATTACTATCAGCATCGTATACAATTGTTTCATTTAATTTTAACATCATTATTAAATATCAGTATTAATCAATAAATTAATTTTTTTAAAACCACCGCAATTTTATATAAATATTCAATTTCAACACTACCTACTTATATAATAATTTACCTTGTTTATAGTCTAATAATCTCAACATAAAACCTAATTCTTAAAAAACTATCGCTATAACCATATCAGGATATCCAATAACTACATACATTACCAAAAAATCTCAACCAATAGCCACCCTACAAATCTAAATTTGTATCAACATCATTATTTCATCCATACCACATCATCCATTCCAAGAGATCCCCAATAAACAAATAAACCCCCTAATTTTTCAATTGTATGCATAAGAAACTATACCCCAAAACTATCAAACATGACATATAATAAAACCACAAAATAAAAAGAATCATAAAAAACTAATAGTATAATTCCATATGTTTTTAGGTAGAATATTCTATTATAAGACATATGTTTATAATTCTCACCTTTTTTCTTTTTTTAATGGAAAAAATTAATTTTGAAATAATTCATATGAGATTTTAATTAAACTAAAAACAATTTTTTAATAATAATTGTAACATTAAAATAAAATCACCAAAAACAATGTAATCTAAAAACATAGATAAATAACCTTAATAAATCAAATGCATCTATTAAAATTTAAAAAATAAATTTAATATATTATAGAAAAATTAATATATTTTTATTACTATGAGATCTCAATGATCATATTTATCCTTGATGACCACTCATACCCAGATAAACTAATACTGAAGAATATCACCATGAAAATAGAAAGAATTGAGAAATAAATATAATATTGAATAATAACTATGCATTGTGATGTGATGACATAATGAATTAATATATTGTATATAAATATATAGTAAGGAAACATGGGCACTAAATATTGTCCATCTGGATTTGGTTATTGTAAATATGGTTATTATACAAATTTTAATAGGTCATTGAACCAAAATGTATACTATTTTTTATTTTTATGTAGAAGTGTAAAATTTATATCTCATAGTGAAAAACAATAATTATATTAGAATATTATATATTTATGTGCGGATGTGTGTGTGCATGTGTTATATATTCATATACAAAAAAATATTATTAAAATTTGATTTATAAAATTATAAAATTAAAATATATATTTAAATATCCATGAAGTGGTAATATAAAAAATTATAATATAAATATGTAATTATAATGGATTTTTAAATTTTTTATTTAGTATAAAATTAAAATTTATTCTTTAATGAACATTTTGGTTAGGAGTTTTAAATTTTAACTAAATAGATTAAATTTTAAATTTTCAAATATTATTATGTATTATGTAATTTATTTAGATCACTAAAATTCAAAATTAATATGAAATAAAAATAAGAAATCAAAATGCTTAAAAACAGCTTTATAATTTAATTTAGGTAAAACAAACAAAAGTTTACAATTAATCATTTTAAAATTACGATACAATGTTTTTGGTTTCTCTAAAATTTTAAATTATAAGTGGAAAATAGTTTTAAATAAATTATTTTTTGAAAATATTATTATATAAGTATGAATTGGAAATTTATTTCAATCTTTTTATAATAATAAATATTTATTTTATAACAGAATTTATAAATTGGGGAGATTTTATTTATAAAAAATAATTACATTTCACTATTCCAATTATATCTTCTGAAAAAAAAAATTACTAAATTATTCAATAATTACTTTTATCCAATCAAAAAAATTAATAAAAATAATTATTTCAACTATATACTGATTATTGAAAAATCAATAGTATGAAATTTTTTTCCTTCCAAATAACATATAAATTACAAAGGTACAAAACTATTTACCATGGTAAAAATCAAAAATTAAAAATGAGTAACCTAAGAGGTAAAGGGAAAAGATGATAGGATAGTGTTATTATTGAGTGGTTGATCTATGAATTGAATTTATATCATCTCCTATCTATTATATATATCAATTTTTAGCCATTTTTTATTGTGACTTTCAATTTTATAAATTTATTAGTTATTGACAAACACAGCCACTATTTTACATCTACAATAGGGATCTAAAATCATCATCTACAATCACCTAGAAACACTCAAAATTGGGGTTAATATCTTACAAATACTTTTTAAATAGTAATAGACACCTTAGGGTGGTTTATGTTTTCCCAAACAAAAAACCATTAATTGTTATCCAACGTTGCAGATGAGATTTTCCACATAGTGATTTAAAGATTTCTTACTGTTTCCTCATATTTTCATTTTTGTTATGTGAATTAATTCTTTTTAAAATCAAATTATTCATGTGTAAAAGATAACATCGTTATCCTATTATAAATATAGATTTTATTTTTATTGTAAAATATTAATACCCTTCCCTTTTCACTAAGACAATCTATAATTACATTTTTCTCTGCACTCACCACAGCATAAAAAATGCACCAGGATTCATTTTCCATAACTTCAATATATATATATATATATATATATATATATAATTTTAAAATTATTAAATATTTAAAACATTTATATTATGTTTTATATTATTAAAAGACAATACATAATTTGAATTTATCTAATTATATGCATAATGGAATCATTAACCAAGAATACAAATAGACCGCCACCACCATGGGATAATTTATTTTAGTGGTCGATTTCATAAAATCCATATATATCAAGTTATTAGACTGGGATTGATTTATAAATTCTAAATTTATTATCTCATTATGGTATTTTATTATCAATTTTAGTGCCCATTAAAGATATAAATGCAAAAATATTATGATAAATTAAATAATATAAAACATGTGTTCTAAGAGTTATAAATTTTATTTTAATTTGTACCATATTCGTATCCATTTCATCTTATAATAAAACTTTTTTAATTAATATACATCAAAATGATAAACACATAATTATATCATTATGTTATTTGTGTAATTATATTTATGCTAAATTACCTTATCATTTTCAATAATCATGGTGTGATTATATTTGGGTCCGTTTAACCACCTACATGAATATTGATATGAAATTACATAATGAGCGTTTATAGAAAATAATTTATTAGAATAATATTATATATTTATGTAATTTTTTATTTTTTTGTTATGTATATGATACATAAATAATTAACTTATTAATTAATAAAACACACTTCATATGTTAAAAATCATCAAAAAATGTTTTTTCAGTTTCATATTTTTTAGTAAAGACAAATTTATTCCAAAAGTAATTAAAAACACCAAAATTCAATATAATAAATATATTAGTATAACTATAATTAAATATTAATGATTAAATTTTTATGAATAATAAATAATTACACCACTATTATGAAATAATTTTAAAATGATCATGATTACCCACAATCATCTCGAAAATATGTGAGAATTAAATAATATATATATTTAATAATTATAAATTATTTTTATTAAATTTTATTTAAAATGCAATTTTTTATTTAGGTTCTTAATAAAATTATATTCATTATATATGAGCTCATATTGCAGTCAGTTGAGCGGAAAAACAAATTAAGTGGTCTTTGCGTGAAATATAATTTACTGAGACTTATTTCATAGTGTGGATCAAGATACCATTAATATGGTGTGATTAAAAAATATTGAATGAATTAAACTATATTTATAGGGTTTATATATCCAAATCATTTATTATATTTAAATGTACCTAAAATAAAATGTTACCCAAGTTGAAAGTTGTTTTGATCAACGTCTTAGTCAAAATATAAGGGTATTTATCTGATTTTACTCTCTTTGATACACGTTTTTTATTATAAACATATTTCCATTTTTTTGTTTTATATAATCACAATTTAAGATATTATTTCCTGAATTATTATTTATTCATGTTAATCTACAATAATTTTTAATCTCTATAATTAATAATGATTTGATTTGAATACTCATTAATGTATTTTGGTTTCCTTGCCTCATTTTGAACAGCATGTGATATATTTTGATATTTGGCCAAATAATTTATATTATTTTTTTTAATAACTGTAAAACATCTTCATATATTAAAATACATCTATATGATGATATTTTATTTCCCAGTTCATTATCTTCAATTTTAGATCCATTGATTCTTATGTCACATATTTATAAAGTGTTTCAGCCATTAAATTTCATATTTATTAGGTCATGTTATATCATACATGAATATACAACTAAATCTTTCATTTTTTCTTCATATTCCACTATTTTATATGTTATTTTATTTTTCTATCTAGTGAAATTACATCTCATTAACAATTAAAATATATATGGATAATTTTTTCTGATATAAAGGCATAATGTTTTTAAAAATTAATCATATTCATACAAATAAATATTTAATTCCATTTCCTAGTTTTAAATCTTGAGAATTCTATAATATCTTTTTGAAAAATATAAAATTTTTTATATTTTAATAATTTTTACAATTATATTTAAAACATTTTGGATGGAAATATTAATAAAATTTTTTATGATGAGTGTGTTTTACCAACGGAATTAAAAACAATTTCGACCAAAATTTTCTATTTATAATCAGTATGATATTTTATGGAATAATTTATTGTAGAATACTATTTAAATTTTACACTTTTTCATTAGTTTCAACTTCAGTATTTTGAAAACAATCATTAAAAGTGACATTTAACTCATATTTTACTAATATTTTGAAAATAATCACATTTAAAACGTTTTATTAGAACACAAATTTCATTCACCATTGTCATTATCTTTGAATCATTTAATAAATGTTTTATGGTTTTAATACAAAAATAATATTTATCATATATTTAAAAAAATCGCATTTAATATTTCAAATAGTCAATGGAGTCTCTTATTTATCGTGTGACTATCAAAATATCACATAAAATAATTTTTCATATAATTAATTTTAAATATAAATATGTTATGACTTATTAAGGTTTTTTTCCATATATAAACATCCTCCATAATTCTCTATATGGTTTACATAATTTTTATAACTTTTGAAGAAATGAGTAATAAATACAGTCATCTTCTCTAATTATTTTAGTGGATAATGTTGTGTTTCCATCTAATAATTTTTCTATATCAATAAATTATTTCTCATACCCTTGGATCAAGGTTGTTTACCATAATTTCGTATACTGATTAACTAGGTACACTTGTTTTCACATCAGTATATCCTTTTTCGATATAGTATAACTACCATATACATTGAAAACATTATTTAATGTTATTTCAATATAGTGATAAATGATTTATTTGTATACATGTTTATACTCTATGGGTATATCATGTTATGATTAATGAAGGATTGAATGATTTTCCATAGGTCAATTCATTTGAAAAAAATCTGAAACCCATTTTATTTCATTATGTTCTTTATGAAATGGTAAATGATACATTTTTATATGTCACCCACATACATGGATGATGATGGGTGGGATCCTATATCATTCTAAAATTCATTATTAAAGAGTTTAATTCTCATGAGATATGTATTCTGATTATATTATAGTTACCCATATGCATGGGAAATTATTTTGTGACATGTTAATATTATGTTTCTCATAATAGTGTGTGTTTTATATTATAATTATGTTTAATAATTTATTATTATTTCCTGGAATATGTTATTGTCTCAGGGGTCATGCTTACTGAGTCAGTATTTTGATTCATATCTTATATTATATATTGATTTATTAAATTTTTTATAAAATTATAATTTTGGGAATTAGTTTCTTATATTAGATGAATATTCTAATATTCTCATCTTATTCACTATAATCATATTTGATTGTTATCAATTATGTTTATTGTTACTGATCATCTTAACGTAACCCTTAATTATGAATTAATTTCTCTAATATATGAAGAAATGCAATATGGATGATATGTCAAAAAATGTATCTTATTTGATTTATTTATGGGACATATGAATACATTTTATGAAGTAATAAGTAGTTTATATACTGGAAATATATCCATTATTAAGAAAAGACTTGATTTTTTTCATTAATGTATTTACCTAGTAATCTATAACACTAAACCGAAGAGGTATTAGGATTAAATTTTAATAAAATATTTTATTCCCTATAATTAATTTATAATTAGGTTTGTCCTCTCATATTTTAATTTAGAGAAGGTTTTGAAACATATTTAATATTTTGATTTTATAGTTTCCAGATAATTTAAATGTTATAAGATATATCAGTGATTGGTATGTTATAGTTAATAATATTTCTAAATTTCTATAAAATCATTAAGTTTTATTGATTTAATATTGGAAATTATAAGGATTGTGATATGATAACTTTAGTGAAATCCATAGGGATATGTCTAAGGGTTATATCAAAATATAGTACAACTTTTATAAATATTTTTACAAAATTAGTAGTATGGTATTCCTATCAAATACATCACCACCATGATATGGAATGTGAAAAAAAGAAAAATAAATAGTTTAACTTATGGTGAATTTACCTAAATAGGGTGTTTTATGAATTAACTCAACCCTGAACTAGTCAATGGAATAGAGGAATAAATATAAACCTCATTAGACACTCTTGAGAGATATGTTTTTTGTCACCATTCCCTTTAAAAAAATTCATATTTTAATTCAATGTAACATTAAGGTATTATATTAGTAGGAATGAGAAAACATGGGTTAATGTAACCATAGTAGTTCTAAGAGTGTAATAGTACTAACTATGTCGATCCCATCATAAATGAATGTATAAAATAATTAAATTGATATTTACCATGAGATGAAACCATTGGATTTATATTTAATTTTAATATACTGTAATTATTTCATAAATTATTGGAACAATTTTGTAATTATTTGGTAGAAACTGAATCATGAAGATGGTGTTGAGAAATGAATATATCCAATACCACAATATCTTATAACTGAATAAGGTAGATTACCTAAAAGGTTTAGAATATTAATATATTCTTGTTATGATAGAAAATTTTAACATCCTTATTTAATGTAATTTAATATGGTTGATACAATAATATAAAATAATTATTTATAATAATAGATTCTTTCATTAGAGAAAGATATTTATTTTTTTTATTTTGGTATATTAATTATTTTATAATGACTATGTATACTAATTTAGAATTTGACTTCCAAAGTTCTAAATATAAGACTCTAAAAGACATATAAAAATTTATCAGTAATCATTAAATGTAATTTTGTGATGAGGATTTATATAAAAATATAAAAATTGAAAAAAGAAACATTATGTATGTACCCATAAATCATATGATTAATATAATATTTATTTTGAGGTAATAACAGGTTGAATTATTTTGAGAAAGGTGAGTGTATTTTTTTGTAATTGTTTATTGATTTATAAAAAAGTTTATACGTATTAATTTTATTGTGATTCTTATCAATTTTTTGGATTATATTGCAATTTATATATTTTATGACTAAATCGTCAAATTATTTGCACATTTTTTGGCTAAAAGTAGAGTTATTTTTAGTGGAATTTAAAATTTCATATTGGTTTAATGTCTTAGAGATCCAAATGGTTTTGGTATATGATTATTATAAATAGAATATGTTTATTCTATATATATATATATTAGATATTATTATTGTATGAATGATCACTATTATTTGTGAATATTTACAAAACATGAAAAATCATGTCAATGTAAGGTAGATTTTATATTTTAGGTTAAATCTTGAAAGATCAATGTTGTATGAATACCCTCACATGAATTGATTATTTAGGAATAATTAAAATTGTGTGGAAAAATTTTATTTATAGGGGAGACTATTACACACTAGTTTTTGAAGAATAATATTCAATTATAATAAATTTATTTGTAATTCTAAACGTTTTTTTAATCATGTTTATACTGTTTCTAGGAAAAATATATGATCTAATCGGGGACATTTGTGTCTGAACAACTATCAGTTTCTATGGATAATTAACCCAATTTTCCTGATTTAAATTTCAGGAACATTGAGTTTTATTTCAAATAATACAGAAAAAGATTGTCATCTAAACAAAGAAAAGATCATTTCCTATTTAATTTATAATTAACGTAATCAAATATGAAAAATAAAAATGTAGATATTGAAAAATTTCATAATTGAATTTGTTGATCATCCAAAAAAATTTGATAAACCATCATTGAGTTTGTAGGATCCATGATTTGAATCTCTATAGTAATAATAAAAATGATCTATATTTAATTCTGAGAAACTCATATGTATTTATAGGTACTAGAGTAGTTGATAAATCATTATTTTCTATTCATCTGGATCACTATAATATTTCCAATGGTCCAAAATAATAGATGTAGTCATTAATTTGAAAAATAGAGTTATTGTTAAAATATTATTTAATTTCATAGAAAACATTAAATTGTATAATAAAAATTTTAAGAACCCATTACATTTAATTATAATAATTTTTTTTTCAAGGAGTGTTCTAACAAGAGAAATAATACATATTATTATACTAGATAGAAATATAATATTTTTCACCAGATTCAATCTTGGCCTTTTTTTCAGCCTCAAAATTCATAAATAGATATCAAATATTTTTGTAATGATTAATTGACATATATCTAAAAATTCAATTAATTTATAAGATCTATAAATCCAATATAAAATTATTTCTTGTAATGAGAATAATATTTATTCTAAAAAATTAAATTCAATCAAAATTTAATTAAGATAAAAAAAAACTCTTTATGTGTTCCCCTCTTGGGTTCTTATATGTTTTAGGATACTTGAATAATTATTAAGAATAATTTTTACCAACAAGTCAAGTCACCATTGATAAAGATGTTAATGTCACAAAATAGTCAACCACATACGTGAACTCTCTATATAATATAAAAAATTATGGAATGATATCTCATTATCTTGTTTCGCAAAAACATTTCATTAACCTATAAGTTTGATAAAACAATGGAATAATATTTAAAATAAACTTATCATTACACCCCTACCATGGAATAAAATTTGAATGTTTTATTTTCATAAAACTGATAAGATATAAAAATCCATAATTTTGGAAATGAAAAATCATTCCTTAGATGATCTATTGATAAATCTTTATCGATGAGAAAATGAACAAACCCAATTTTTTTGTGAACTATTTTCATCATAGAACATGTTAATAAAACTAAATTTGTCATTTTTAGAATAGAATAATAATAATATGTATATCAAAGATATATTAAACCTAATAGTATATAGGAATATCAAATTACTTAAGAACATGTATAATTATAACTGTAATGTAAAAAACTGATATTTTACAATATATTTCTTTTTAAATTAATTTTAGTTCGTTAATAAAATGTCTTATAGTCAACAAAAATATTTAACAAACCACATTTTACCATTAAATTATTTTACATTGTTGTTATTATGTAATCATTGAATTAATAAATATATATAAAAATAGACCAATTATTAAATATATATAAGTTTCCTAAAAAATTTAAATATGTTCATTGATGTATAGAAATACTGAACACAACTATTATAAATGTCATTTTAGGCCTTAGAAATACATTAATAAAAAAAATATTTTATATTATTATTTATTCAAAAATAATATTAATAATTTAAACCATTTTTGTTAACGGTATTTTAAAAAAAATTCAACTTTGAAAAACATACTATCAAAATTACCTTGTTTTGAAATTTTCTTATTTTTTTATAAAGATCAAGAATTCAATGAAAATAATTTTTTTTTGTAAAAATATTATTTATTCATTAAAAGAAGAAATTTAATGTCATATAATAATTAGAATATGTTCATAATGTGAAATATGATCTGTTAATTTATAAAAATATAATTTATTTCCATTAAATAATAGACAATCAATATTTTTATATAAATATAAATATTTTCTTAAATAAAATTTTCATAAAAAAATTTATGTTACTAATTTTTTAATTTAGTATATTATAATTAACTACATTGAGTAATTTCGTAATTATAATTATAGATTATATATTCCTATAAATAAATTTAAATTCATATTATTATTATTACTATTCATAATGTTAAACTAAAATAATATTTACATGAAAATTTAACTTTCTTGAAAAAAAATCATTTTGAAGAGTTTGAAGCACTAATTGAAAAATAATTTTTTTACAATATCATAAAATTAAATTTAGATTATGATTTTATTTTTAATAAATTTCATTAATAAGTAATCTGAGAATAAATTATTGAGATTTTTTTGAGATGATTAATTTATATTGAATTGTGAGGAATAATTTAGTAATTGAAAATTACCATTATATTTAATTAACTTAAAAAGATAAGTATTTATTTAAAATATATTAAAGTTATAATTAGTTCAATTATATTATTATTAATCCAATTTTGGTGACTGGAATCATTTTTATATTGAATTTTGATATAAAATATTTTTTACATAATAAAATATTATATTTCGAAAATATTTTTTCATCACATATGATGATTTAATTAATGATTTATCACTCCACTTATATGAAATGAATTTGGAAAATTGGATTTCATATTTTGAATTATATTAATAATTATTATATAATAAGTGTTAAATTTCCAAAAAACATTTCATATTCTTATTTTCCGCCTAAATATTTATATTATCTCATATAATGTTCCTTAGTGATACATTTTTATGACTTTTTCTTAATTATTTATGGAGATAAATTTTTATTTTATGAAAATACATGTGTTTCCTCTCCACAAATATAATCTCCCCCACTCTCCTCTCATCTTCAAATATCAAAATATTTCTACATCGGCCTAGCCCTTCCAAAATCTATTTTTTACATCACTCACAATGTCTTATATGCCTTATTTTGATTATTAAGAACTTATATTAATGTTTTATTACAATCATAAATTGGTTTCTTGAAGAAGTGGAAGCCCAAATTTGTACATAGAATATAAATACATGAGGTAATGGATTATAGTCTCAAATTTTCTTCTTTAGAATATATGTAATGTTTTAAAACTATATTATATTATTATTTGATATATATCGCCTTTAAAATATTATATCATCAAATTTATTTATAAGCATTATATTTAGTGTTTCATTTAATGTTATTATTTCATGGGAATTACAATTAAAAATTTCCAAGGGGGTAAAAGATTCATGTTACAGTCTCATTTTTTAACAATATTGTTTATGATTACATTCCTGATGATATAACCTTATTATCTAACTATCATGAAACTAAATTCAATTGATATCTCTTTTTATATATAGAGAATACATGTTTTTCTTTATATTTTCATTTCTTAAATTATTAATGAGACAAAATAATGTTTTTTTAAATAATATATTTAACTCTTTGGACAAAAATCCATTATATTCAATGTTTGTGTTTTCTAAGAATTATTTAATTATCGAAAAATTAATATAAATGAGTTTTAATAAAATATTTAAACATTTTTTACTTATAATATATTTTAAATGGGATATTTTATTCTTTTCATAAACGTGGCCCATTTGAGATTTAATCAAATATGTGAAAGGAATATTTGTTTTAGTTTGTATTACATGAATGATATATTAGGCTATCATGATTTCTCAATAATATAAATATTACCTCAAATATTTCAGGGATATTTTAAAAAAAAATTGTTGAATATTTTCATAATGTTTACATTTTAATGACGTTATTCTAAAATAGGAATGATAATTTTCTAAATAATGTTTTAATGACTGTTTTATAGTATTTTGATTCATCACTAAAATTAATATATGGTTTCAAATATGATTTAATATAGATAATATCCTAGCGTATAATTCATATTATTTCTATATATTTATTATAATAATAATTAAAATATGATTATGAAAAATAAATTATTTTCTATCGGTCATAAAATAATGAAATGTTTATTAAAACCATTTACGCTGTGTGTCTTATGAAATAATTATTTTTATGACCATTCGAAATAATCTTTATAAAATACAAGATATGTGGGACTTATATTTCCCTTTAATGAATTGGGTAATGATTAATTTTATAAGAGAAAAAGGATACACTAGAGGTTATCAAAATATAGAAACAATGTGATACACAAGAGGTTATTACATTATATAAAAAGAGTTTCCTTAATTGGTTATCCCAATCTAGAAACAACAAGATAAATGATTGGATATAAAATGACCAAAAGATGGTACCGATGATTTTATCACAAGCTTAAAGAAGGTAAACAGGTGGGTATCCCAATGATACCAGGTTATTAATGTCATGTCATGTTTCCTTTATATGATATTTTTAAATCAATTTTTTATTTGGAAAATAAAATTATTTTTCAAATGTTACGATATCAATGATTGTTTTATTTTCTAAAAATATTTTTCCTGTGTTATATAATGGAATGATTTATTCGATGAATCATGTTTGAAACCTATGATACACATTGTCAATTTTCAAAATAAATTATCTTGTTTTAAAACTCTAATTCTCATGTTATGTGGATATATCCATTGTGTACCATTACTGATAAAATGTATTAACCCTTTCTAATGTTTAATTTCTACTGGTTAAGAATGACGGTATGAAAGATGATCATTTTAAAAAGGGTAAAATTTATATTTAAATAATGTGAGATGATGTAGTTAACTTGTGAGAAATATTTTTTATTTCCATGGCTTTTATGGTATTAAACACTTACCGTCCCCATGCATGTTTTTATTTAAAGAAGTTAATATTATTATTTTATAATGTATTATCTATGTGTGTGATTACAGAGTTTCTATATGTCAAATCATGGTAATTGTTTAGATAACCTTTGGAAACATAAACAAATAAACAGAAGTGATATAAAAAATATATTTCTAAAGTTACACCTAAGGAATATTTTTAGTGAAGGAAAATATCATTTTATTTTTCATATGGATATTAAAAGTAGTTTCTATGTTATTAAATCATTATATGGAAACTACAATTGGATGTGTATTAGTAACAGTTTTAACCAGGAGAAATAACTCCAAAAAAGGTGAATCGTCCTAGACCCTACAATCACACAAAAATTGGGCCATGATGCACAATTTTTTTGACATGCTGAAGAAATATATTTTAGAAATTAATACACATTAAAAAAACCATGATGTTTTTTAATAGGTGATCTCCATGAATGAACTAGGTTAATCATAATCTAAAAACTAATTAATATAATTTTTAGTGATTTTAAATTCCTATAAATCATTAGGTATATTACCACTATTATTATTGTTTCCCATTATATGCATTCCAGTTTTATTAAAGGGATAAAACCAAGAAGAATCCATTTAAAAATGAAGGTGATGGAAATGGTGTGATTATGATAAACCAAATTAAATGTTGACTATATGGAAATAAATTTTTTTTTTCTAAATCAGTTATCTCAATATATAATTTGACACATGATCATTAATGAGTTATCAGAATAGCTAAATAATTCAATATTGGACCCCTATAGAAGTTTATGTATAAAAAATAAGTGAGGTAATAATGTTAAATGTTATTGAAACAAATTATATATCAAAAAATATATATAATAATAACTCAAAATGTGTGAAATATTCGTTATATGTGGGAATAATGAGAATGGAGAAAAAATTCCAATGAATTTTATATGTAAAATCATTGAATCTTGGTCATTATCATTGTAAATTCCCTAAACTATGGGTTAAACCATAGACCATGTTATGACAGATGGTATTCCATATATTGAAATAAAATTATTGGTTTGTGTATGTATTGGGATTCATAAATTATGTTGAATATGAATTGTTACTAATTAATTTTTGGTTTTATTAATCAACAATGATCCAATGATTGTGTTTATCTACAAGAATATATGTCATCATGTAAAAAATAAAATAAGAGTTATTGATACCAAAATTGATTTATGAGTTCAATGTTGGTTACATGATTAAAGTCATAAACAATAATATTGAGGTTTTTAGAGATAGAATATTAATATTATTAATGAAATTTCAATGGTTATTATTTCAATGATGTATATATAACTATTATTTTTAATTTAAATTATGATTTTTGAAGAACATTGTTTTAATAATTTTTATTTTATTGATAATATTCATAGATTATATGTTATTTTCTTAAAAAATTTAATTTTAAATTTTGTTTTTCATATTTGTGGGGATATTATAATGTAATATTATGAATGTTTTAATAAAAAATAAAGCCTTCATATAGTGAACCCAATCCTAGTAGCCGAAATCTAGTTATTAATTTAATACATTGACATAAGAAATAGGAAATCACATCCCAAAGGATTGATTTTTTTTAGTAAACTTGTTAAAATATATACATAAATTATTACTATGTTACAATTGAATATAATAATTACAAGATAATTTTTTCTAAGCATATCAATATTAACACTTATATATTATTTAATATAATTTATAGTAAACATCATGTATTCCATGGAATGGAAACAAAATATGGTTGATATGAAAAGTATCAAAATGTTTATGTGTATTGGAATTTATCATAAATAAATAATTACAATCTGACTAGAATGATAAATAACATTACGTACATGCCATTTAATTAAATTGATATGGAATTCTAAATACGGAAATGAAAATAACTGATAAAAAATTCCATTTAAATTAATGGATAAGGTATAATAAATATCCAATGATAAATTACAAGAAACACATGACTGACTAAATGTTTATTTTGTATTCGAGGAGGGTAGAAAGACCGAGAACATTAGGTACCCTCATGGGGGTTAAAAATGATGGATCCTCATGGAATCCCCCTTCACAATGTTTTTACATTGAAATGTGAGAGACCCCAAACAATCAAAGATGATGAGTGTATCATTAGGATCCCCCACAAGAGAAAAATAATTAGCTAAGAAGTTATCTTCTCTCCAGATATTCATAACAAGCTATCCACCATTTGTATACAAGGGAAATTGCTTGAAAGATAGGCTAAATCCCATGGAACACTACTTTTACCTTGGATAATTCTAACAAGGATTTCCGAGTCTGACTTAATTTCTATCACCTGAATTTCCATCCTTTGAAAAATCATGAGACCAGAATGAAGAGCCTTAATTTCTGCACCCAAGGAGTAACCATGTCCATAAAAGGATATAAAACCACACAAAACTGAACATGTTGAATCATTGATAAGACCCCTACCTCGAATATAACCATTCAAGAATGACCAAGCATCATTCAAATTTAGGACTATCTAAGGTGGTTCCCACTTAATCCAATGTCCGTGGGAGGACTCCACAAAGCCATGCCTAGACTGGACATGATCCACATTCATCCGAGAACCCAAATTCACCAGTATCATCATCATGTTTAAGTGTAACCATGAAAAGAGAATGGCTATGGCCCAATCTATCCTATATATGGGCTACCGAAATGATCAATCAGATCATGGTAAAAATAGTGTTCTGCGTCTTCAACACCATGAAATTTGGGTACGCACCCTGCAACTAGGACTTCACAAACATGTGTAGATCAAACTACCACTAACCAACACCATGTAGATGACTGATTGAGGACCAATGCGACACCACACAGTCAATGTAGAATATCATGGGATCTGTGGATTTGGAATTATAAACCTTAGAATAGAAACACTGAGAAAATAGGTTAACACCCCTCTTTTGAACATTCTTGTCTGATGGTAATGCCTGGATTTTTTTGTTCCAATATATAATATTAATCTTCGTAGAGAAATCAATGTACCATGGAACACCCAAAAACGCCTCTTGCTCACCTCCTGATTGATGGAATTTTCCAATATCTCGAGCTGAGAAGGTTCCCTAGATTAGTCTAATAAAGAAAGAACTGTCAGCCACCTCATTGAATAGAATATTTAAAAGGATTCATGCTACTCTCAGGAAAGAATTTGTCTCACATGTTCCGGGTGTGTGTTTGCCTCCCTAAAATGTTATTGGGCACCAGACATCCATATAAAACCATTCTCTATCCTACCTTGTTTTTAGAACAGAAGATGATACTTCCCTGACCCACCACCAACCTCAAGGCTGCCTAAAGCTCCACCATAAGGGGAAATAAGAACCTCCCCAACCGAGAGACGTGAACTTATAGAGGCACTCCGCCCTCCGACAGATCACCATGCTTACTTCTAAAAAAGAAATCCCAAAATTATTCAACTACAATGATATCCCATGCATGACATGCTTGCATGGTTTTAATTTTTTCATATAACCTCCATAAACCAACTTCTCTTTAATAGACCGTCAGATCCATGCATTTCCCGAAGGCCCAATGGAAGTGCCTAGTATAATTTTTATTCCACAGAAAGGAGGACATCACCCTCTCCATCCTATCCACTGGGCCTTTTGGGGAGAACCATGGTTAAAATAATTTATATGGTAATAGAGGATAAAATGCTAATAATCAAAGACACAAGACCACCAGTGGACAAAAGTTTATTCTAGCAGCTAAGCACTCTTCTCATAATTCTATTATGGACCTCCTAAAAGAAACTATTTTTAATATATCCATATGAAATTGGGTTTCCCAAGTATGCCAAAGGAAACTACCCATGTTGCATTCCCAATTTATATTGGATATACTTATAGCGTTGGCCAAAACACTTTCTATAAATCAACAGATGACTCTTCCATACATTAATGAGTTGTCCACTCAGCATCCCATAAGAAGACATAACCTTGAGAAACCCATTCAGTAACTTCCTCATACCATTGGTTAAGATCATAATGTCATCGGAAATCAAAAGGTGAGAGATAATAACATTTCTATTACAGTTATGGTAAGACATCATTCTACCAAATTTCATGTTGCTGCAAATATTTTTAGAAAGGTCCTCTTGTGAAATAAAAAATATGGAAGGAGAGAGGGGATCAAATTGATGGAAACCTGCATGCTTTTTAAGAGCCCACTACTTTTCCCCGTAAAGGAATCTGAGAGATAGGTTGGTGAAAAACGCCAGAAAAAAATGTCACATAATCGTTCATGAAATCCAACACTCATAAACATGCAACATATGAAACTCCACTAAATTTTTTCATATGATTAGTTCATGTCAACCTACATGATCACATTAGAGCCTTTATCCCCAATGTTAATATATTATACCAGCTCATTGGCAGTTGAAATTTATTCTTGAATGTTCCTACCTCTATCAAAATAGTGACGTTCTTTCGACAACCACTATAGGATGAGGCTGCTCATCCTTCTAGCTATAAGGCTGGTCAAGATTTTAGAGGACACGTTATAAAATATAGTTTTATAATTATTGAGGGTCGAAGGTTCTTTAATCTATGGTACTAGAATCCCCATAGATGTGTAAAAACTCCTCAAAAGAGACCCACCCAGAAAAAAATCCTTGACAGCCTCAACCACATGGCCACACACCACCTTCAAAGATGTTTTATAGAAGGCCCTGAGAAAGCCATCCGAAACTGGGGCATTGTCTTGTTGTATGTTAGAGACCATTATCTTAATGTCCTCCTCTCCCAGGATAGAGGATATAAGCTCATTTTCAGTAGAGGAATCCAGAGGTGGAATGTATTTTAAAAACCCATCCTTCATCTCCATCGAGTTGGAGGGGGTACCCCCAGAGGGATGTGGACTAGCGCTCCTAAAATGGCCAGATCCATTTTTCCATTCACCTTCACATCAAAATGGAATGATCCATCACATAGACTGAGATTCAATTTCATACTCTTCCTCTCCATCTAGCATGCCTGGAAGAAGACTATGTTCTGGTCACCATCCATGAGCCACCACACACGATCCCTTTTCATAGAACATGTTTTCACGTCCAAAGAATTCTCGGCCAGGGAAGCTTTCATATCACATAGCCTATTAATGGATTATTCATCCAACATGAGTTGGATCTCTTTCTCCCTAGTGATGATTTATTCCTTCACCCCCTTCACCCCAAAGTCTTATTTGGATTTATTAACCAGACAATCTTGAATTTATCACTTACGCCTTCTCATTTGTTTGGATAGTCTACCCCAGAATCTCCCCTCTTCCTCACCAGACCATGATAACCTCAATATCTCCCTAAAGTTATCCTCCAGATTAGAATAGGTGGAGTAAAATGTGTTTGTTCCATCAGGAGTCCTTTTGCGCTTCAATAGAAGTGGTACATGCTCAGTTTGGGAGTGAAGAAGGTGTTTCACTGGTGCATGGCCAATGTAATCTAGTCCTTGAATATTGGATAGGCATTTATCAAGTTGACTCTTAACCTGATTAGGCCCCATGTTGTTGTTACACCAGGTAAACTTTTTTCTAGAGGACCTCATATCCATCAGGCCCTTCAAACCTAGAAAGCCTTGGAAATACTACATGTTTCTGGTCATGGTCGCTGACCAACCTCTGTTTTCAGAGATATCCTCAATAGAATTGAAGTCCACTCTAACAAACATATATTAGAGAAAGGGGCCAGTCTCACCGTATCTGCTAATTTTGATCTCATAACCAATCCTGAACCACCCTCATATCTTCCATAAATCATTGGAGAGAAATGTTTTGGGTTGAATGACTCAACCATATTTTCAAGAAAATACAACTAGTTTCCATGAGAGAGAATAATAAAACCCACATCCCTTTCATCCTAGAATAAAGAAACCAGATGAATTCTTGGCAGCGAGATACGAGAAGAGATCACTTATTTCACAACACCCTATAGTGCCATTACATTCTCTAACATATCCTTTGAATGAAAGGATTAACTAGGATCGTTGTAGAGGGAACACATCAAAATGATTCGGCAGATCTGAGAAGAGATCTAAATATCTAAAGGCTGAGGTGAAAACACCCTTTGTAGAAAAGGAATCCCCTTCAGGTTGTGCTGAATATAATCCTCCATTATTATCTTCACCACATTGACTCTATTAGCTAATATCTACACATTTTTGATATAATAATGTTTCCCATCATTATGAAAAACATTATTTGATTATACATTCTATCAGAATTTTAATTTAGAACATCGATATAACAATATTTAGCTAATATCTCTTCCATAGAATGAAGAATAAGATTCTAATCAACATCATCCTTTGTTGTTTCCTTTTGGGATCCACAAAATGAATCGAATTAAATTAACTGATTATGTTCTCTATCCAACGAAAATTAGTATTATTAAACTTATCTCAAGATAACCCAACCTCTTCACAAAGTAGAGTATCTGGCACATTGATATTTCTATATTCCTGAACTGTCATTGGATACTTCCTTGAATGAGGATCACATTTCATAAATTTTCCAAATGATCTTCTTACCATAGGATTTAGAATATTGGATTAATCCTTTATTTGATTTTTTTTTCTTTTAGTTGAGATAAATTTTTTTGAAAATAAAATTTCATTGATTCCCATTCTTATATCAACACCAAACATCAATTTTTTTATAATTTTTACCACACTCTAAAGGTAATTTGGAGACATATTATTTGTCTCTCAATTGAAGGTCCAACAAACTCCTAAACTCGACCTCCATCATCTCCATTTTTAATAACTAAATTACACAATCTAGGATCACCTTCCACCTACTTCTATGAAACAATGACATCCAAATAATTAAACTGGTAACTTATATTAAGAGTTGGAGTAAACATTTTAGGACTCTGGATAACCACTACATTCACCCAACCTTCACATGAAGGAAAATTGAACACATTTGATCCTTCATGTGTCATGTACACCATTTCTATAAACAAATAGTATTATAGGGATTAAATGTTCTTGGAATTGAGGTATTTAAAAAAGGGATTATATAAAATACCTCAGAATTAACCACCATTGCAATTTCATTAGAGGATGATGTTAGTTGGGAATCTACTAACCTCGAGCTGAAAGCACAAACTTCCTTACCATTACATCCCATTCTTATCAATATTTGAAAATGGTGATAATTACATCATAAGAATATGGTTCTTGATCACGAGAACATGTATGAACAAATAGAGAAGGAATATAGATAATTTTGTCTTTACTATTACTACTAACATATGAGTCAGGTTATACTGACTCCATATTTCTCAAAAAGAGGGGAAATAATTCTATTATTATACCAACAAAAAAATTGATAAGAAGTTGAACAATGTCACAAGAACCAATGCCTTATAAAAACTAATATTTTTATCCACATCAATCAACATAGAATACATCGAAGGAATATAATGATCAATTTAGAAGAAAATGCGTTGGGAAACGAGGAGACATAGAGATCATGAGTAGTCATAAAATTCCAAAAACATTATAATAATATTTCTCAACATTTGTAGGATATAATATTTTTTTTAATAATGGTTGTTTTCTATAGAAATATTCCCAAATCAGTATGTTCATAGGAACACAATTCTACTGAACTTATCGTATCCCCAATGGAATGGAATGTATAAATGTATATATGATATAATGATTCCATTGGTATAATTATATTATAAATATCATATATATTCTTTGTATCCATCATCAAAACCAACTATGAGATATGGTAATGGAAAAATTAATGGCATCAGTTCGTGACGTGGTATTCTACCTAACACATAAAGAATGATTTTTTAATCGATTTGATAGAAGTTGAGCTAGTTATAGGCCATTTACATATTATAAAAAACATCTCAGTATTTGGATGATACTTATTTTTTATAACAATTTGGTTTAATTATAATTTAAGTAATTTGATGAAGAATTAAAATATTTTTTTTATTGTCTCCTCCACATCAATTATCCTGCTTATTTTTGCTCTCAAATCCTTCATATGTTGCTGTTATGCCAAAAATAATGCATCATTGATATGAGGATTGATTTTGTGTTTTGATTTGGGGAGGTATTGGTTAAACCAAAATTATTTTATGCAAGAGATAATGGAGCATAGGGGTGGCCTTTTATATGTGTGATGAGTAGAATAGTTTTTTTTAAAAGTTTAAATGATAAAGTAGATTTTATGATTCCAAAAGATTCCAAAATGGGAAATTATTAAACCTATAATATTTAAATTCACATTATTATTATACAATATATATTTTTGAATAATTTTAGGTTATTTAAATCATAGTGTTTTTAGTTAATACCTTGTAAATCGAATTCTTCCTAAACTACGATAAATAAGTTTTTCAATTTTCACTATTCACATTGGAAAATACGAATATGATATTATTATATATTATATATTTTTCAGAATAGAAATATTTATTTCATTTTACTACATTGAATTTATAAAAGTTTAATGTTTAAATTTCAATTTAATCTTAAATATGTGATGAGTAAGGAGGATAAAAAAATTGATTAGATGTATAAAATGATTTTATTTCTTAATTAAATACGAAAATTATTCTATTAACCTAAATTGAAATAATTTTAAAAAATTGATCAAATATTACATGAAAACAAATTAATAATATAATTTAACAACATGTATAATATAATAAATTGTTTTTTTTAATTAAAAAACTTTATTTTTCATTCTTTATCAAAAAAGGTATCATTTAGAAAAAAATATTTTCATAAAAATAATTTTTATATAATGATTATATGAAGTATTTTTAAAGGAATTATCTGATTTTTTTATATATAAATTTTAAATTATGTGTGCTAAACACGATCGATGATTATTTTCGAAAAAAATTAATTTTTTTAGTAAAACATTTCAGTTTCTTTTATATTATTATTATTTTATCAATCATAAATAGATATCCATAATTTAAAAAATATATATTACCATTCATAACAACCAATTTAATGGAAAGGTTTTAATTCTATACTATATTATGGTTCACTAGGACTCGAGGATGTGTTTTCCATGAGATTCATGTATAATGATCTTATTTTAGAATTTAGACGTATTGCATTCTCTCAACCTTAAATAAATTACATCCTCCCAAATTTAACATGATCTTGGAAATAACAGTCTTTAATTTGGAAAATTAATTTTTAGATAAACCCATATCATAAGAGGGTTAGTAAAAAATTGTATTAATATTAGAGAAAGCGATGTACCAAGGTTATATAAATTAACTAATAACAAGGTATTCATATAAGAGATCATCAGTGGAATATAATGATAGGTAAATTGATGAAATGTATATATAATTATCTATAATTATTGTTTTAATTATGAAAAAAAAATTAATGATCAATGGAATGTTAAGGGCCTTAAAATCACATATCTATAATGGTTTATAAGTCCATATAATTAAGCATAAATGAATATAATAGGATAACATTTATCAAGATAATTTTTTTAATGTTGAAGAATTAAATTATTGTATATGAACATTAGGAAATATAAATTATTGGTATGTTTCTATTTCATAATAACAGTTTCATTATTTTAATTTAATTCAATAAATATAAAATTCTTCTATTACTCAAATAAAATAAAAACCAAAAATGAATTTTTTATTCTTGATGCACCAAAATTCACATTTAACGGATCACAAGATCCATAATAGAGTAAAAAAGTCATTCCATATGTCTTTAGGTATTTTTCAAAATGAATATGGTTCACACAAGTTATCTAATATAGTAAATTGATTGCTGATACTATGCATAAATACTAGTGGATCATCACTAATATTTACTCATCATGTTGTTTAACTAAATATAATGCTATTTTAACTAAGACAATACATTGGTCAGTGGTAGGTGTTAAATTCATATTATCCTTTGATCATATGTTTATGCCCCTGCATGATTTTCAGATTTTATTGGTGTTCACACAACATACTCCTTACCCAATTTACTATTAATAAGTAATATTATTCTTATAGTATTCCCAAAAAATATGATATACCTAATTTAAATATGATTAATCATTACAAATATATTTTAAAATGTTTTTTAAAAAAATTCATAAAGGCTAATAATCATATTTTAATATTATTACAATATCAGAAATGATTATATCAACCGTAAAGGTAATAAATTTATCTAATATCATGTCAATAAAATGAAATGAAATTATTAATATAATCAAAATCAATAATGTATACATAAATAATTAGTTTTATTTCCAGAAATTTCTTCCAAATTATCAATAATCTTGGTAGAGTACCATCACATGAAACCTAAAAATGGACATTAAGGCATTGAACATTTAATCAATCATAAACTCTTTAAAAATTAAAATAATATATGCTACTTAAGGCAAATAAGACACACATGGTTCTAATTTTTAACACAAACCATAGATAATTATTAATTATTTTACTCAAAATTTCCACTCGTAAAACCAATCATATAATTTAAATATATAATCAAAATATATTGAGACTAAATCCATTATATTTCCACGTAGGTCTTCCCTTGGGCTAGGGTTTGGACTTTAAAAGTGGAAATGGATTCAATTAATTATTAGGCTCCCCAAATATAGTAAAATGAACTATAAATGTATCTTTTGGATGAGATTTAATGGAATTCATCACAATCATCATTTTTCTTTTCTAATTCATTTTTTATGCCTTTATTTTTCATATATAATAATTTTACCATACTTTTTAGACAATTTATTTTATTCATATACACCTTAAGTTTAACATAGTTCATTCATTATCATTATCTATTAAAAAACATCCCAATGGTTAGAAATGAAAATGTGAAATATCAAAATAATATCCCATAGAGTCTCCAACTAGGTGTATAGTAAGTCTCATTTTCATGCACTGGGACAGGTCTGTGTCAAGAAAAATGGTCCATTTTTATATTTATTACCCATAATAACATCATTGGAAAACCCACATCTTCGTATATTGTAAAGATAGGGATGTATTTTATAAAATAGAACATAATATTTATCTTACCAAAACATTATGTATTTGTTATATACTTATCAGAAAAATATATTATTGGGCTATGTTCTATAATAATTTTTTTCTTTAATCATTATCTAATGGTTTCATCTAAAATTACTATGATTCCAACTCTAGTATAATGAAACCTAGTATCTTGTAGCCAATACCTTCATTAATACATTGGAATATGATACAAGGAACCACATCCTTAATGAGAAAATAGTTTATTAATCATGATAAAATATACATGATTCCAATATTATATATTAATACAAAAATAAAAAGTATATTCTTTAGAGAATGTTCTTATTTCCTCTAGAAACATATTTCATATAATTCATAGTACACTTCTTGGATTCAAAGGAATGGAAAAAATAAGTGACAGCTCAAATCCCTAGTAAGGGTTATGTATAGTGGTAGATATTAGGAATAAATAATAATAGTAAACATGAAAATGTAAATAATTGAACACACATACCATTTAAATATATGTATTTAGGTATTTTAAAAAAGGAAATGTAACGAATTGAAAAAAATTACAATTAAATATTTAGAGTAGACAAAATCAATATTGAAATTTAAATAATACAAAATACATTCTATATTATCAATAAACAATGAATAAATTACATCCAGATATATTATCATTGTGAAAATAACATAGATAATAATAAATGAAATTAGAATAATGGAATCTCTTAATTTTTGGATGTTATTTTTCCTAGGAAAAATATGTTTCTACCATCAATATTGATTTCTATGATAGTTATACACTGATAAGTGAAAACCTATTTAAATGAGGCTAGAGATCTGTTTTCACCCACGAGACTATAGATGCATCAAGTGGATATCTATAATAAGGATCCACCAATGTATATCATGTTAAAATAATTTATCATATATTTAAAATTTCATTTATTTTTATAAATAATGTTCTTTATATTCAAATATTCAAATTATGTTAAGAAATATTTCATCAATATTTCCCAAAAAAAATGAATCTCAATGTAAAACCCCATTTTTAAAAATGATATAATGTTTAAATTATAACCATATCCACGAAAACTAATTTGGATATATAACTGAATCATAATGTCGAATAATCATATAAATGTGATTATTTCAATGGAATGTTATTGACTAATAATTTATCACAAAAGCATGTGTCAATACTATCCATGGTCAAAATATGTGTATTCTATACAGAAGATGTATAAGGATGGTCTCAATATAACATATCTCAATGAAATATATTTATTATTAAGTTTTATTAATATTATATAATAAAAATACCAAAAAATTATTAATAAAAACAATGTTTAGAATTTTTTTTTTTATTTTTGGAAAAATTTTTAAAACATAAATTATTTTGATAAATCTTTTGTTTGAAAATAATTTTTTTTTCAAAATCCCAAGAATATTAGTGAAAAACGTCTTAAAAATAATATTTCTAAAAATGGATATTATTAATCAATAAATGATGTTCATGTTGCTGGGTAATTCTATACATGTCATGGTAATTAAAAATTGTATTTCCTTTGCACTGTAAAATAGTTATAAATGTGACTTTTTGGAATAATGATTAGAATATTCATGTAAAAATTTATAAAAAAATTAATGGTAGAAATATATTTAATAACTAATTTTTAAATATTATAAGGAATATTTTAAACAACTTCCTAAAATAAATTAGGAAAGCAGTTTTATAACTGAAGAGTAAAAGTAATTAATATTTCAATACTAATATTTTATCATATATTTTATGTTCTAAAGTATAGAAAAATTATATTAGTAATTTAAAATTATCATGAATATAAATAGGATAAACAATTTATGTGTTTATTAAAAAATGATCAAATAATTTCTTTCATTGGATATCCACACATAAATAATCTCGATAAAAATAAGAATGTGAAATTGAACCTTAAAAATATCATATACATGATGTATAGATTGATAAATTAATCATTTTTTTATAAAATGTCATTCAAAATAAAATTTCTAAGACTAATATATAATATAGTCAAAATCATTTACACACATAGTCCTTGGATAGAAAATAAATAGACAAAGTAATATAACCCAATGAAAAGGAATTTGAGATGTGTAATACATTAACACTTTGTAATTTTATAGTGAAACAAAATATGATGGAAGAATTAAAATTAAAACTGAAAATTATATGATTTATAAATGATTCATGATATTACTTGTAAAAGGGGTATTCTATAAAAAATATAATAGAAATTATGTGCACAAGATTTCAATATGAATCCATGATGAGAAATTGAAATGATGTACCTTATCTCATGTTTATTTTTCATTGAACATGATTTAAAATACATTGTTTCAATATTAATTTTTTTAAAAATTATGCACAAACCATATTAATTTATATAATATCATTTATTAACTTTTTATAACTTCTTATCATCCTTCTATTATTAATATTTTATTATATTAATTGTTTTGGGTATTAGTTTCATTGTTTTATGATGCATTTATCATCATGAAATATCTAGTTCACAAGTATATTATTTATTTATATATTATTAAACAATAATAATTAAATAATTATAATATTAAAAAATCTATTATACTTTTAATAATAATATGGAAATAGTTTATTGAGAAATGAAGCACAATATGATCGTGGAGATAGCAGATTATAGGTTTTCATGGGTAACATTTTTATTTCTCTATGATTGTTATGGAAATAAGTTATGTAAAATTAAATTTTTATATAATTATAATAATATCATAAATACCATTTCTTATATTCATATATTTCATCCATGAAGTGTGGTGATTGGAACAGAGTCACATCGCTTTGTGAATGTGGTAATCAATGTGTTAAAAAACAATGATATCATCCTTGCGTGACTGAAAATGTAAGAAATAAAATGATATATTATAATTAAATAAATATAAATATTTCATAAATATAAAAATTATTTATATTATATAACAATTATTCATTAAAAATATCCATTAAATAGTCCATATAAACCGTTAGTGAAAGATGAATTACATCGCTTCATGACACATATGTCTGTGGTACACATGAGTGATGATATAATATAACATATGAAATATAAAACAAAATGTTAAATATGATAAAATTACTCAAGATGACATTTTTATTTTATAAAAATTATATAATTATCTAATATCGATAATCATACACTAATGTGAGTGGATGTAATGAAAAAATTGATATCTTCTTGTGAGGCTGTAGTATATTGCACACTCGAACGATGATTATAAAACCAATTCAATAGAAGTGGAGATGGTTAGGGTTCATTAACATATTCTAAATTCTATAGAGTATATGGAAGATACTGTGAAATTTTTATCATAATGTATTAAAATTACTTGAATGAGTTGCAGAGATAGAAAAAACAAATGATCAAAGCAGAACATTATCAATTATTAGAGTATCATTCATAGGATTTCACCAAAAGCGTTCATTGGTTTAATTTAATAAAAACCAAGGTATTGATGTATTATAGGATGTAATTTGAGATTTTATTCAGATTTGTATTTTATGATAAAAATGTGTGTTCTTCTAATAATAAAAGAGGAGAATGAGTGGCCTTTTAAAAGTAAAGTGAGTGTTACTTTGTATTTTTTTTGAAATGATTCATCATACACAAGTTTTTTATCATTCCAAAATCATCCAAACTTTTTAATTATATAATTAATAAGTTATATTAATAAAATATTTCCATATCGTATATTGGATACATGTTTCTAGGTTATTTTAGCCTTTATTTTTTTTAAATTAACCCATGTTGACAATATTTTTATCTTAAGAGTGATAATTAAATATTAAATTTTTACTATTCAAATAGGATAACAATTTAGTTGAAAATATTATAAAGTATAAAATATTTTTATTTTATATAGTTAATCCATTGTTAAAATTCCATTCAATGAACTGGAAACATGAAATATAAACATAATCCAATATATGTGATGGGAACACATGTTTTGATAGTGAAAATGATTAAAAGTACATAATGTTTTTATATCATAATTTAATATCTAAGTAATTACAATGATCTAAATTAGATTATATCATTTAAAATTGATTTAATTAAACTTTAATATATATATATATATATTATCTTTATAAATTATTTGAAAAAATAGGTTTCAAACTAAAATCCTATATTATTCACAATTTGTGGAAAAATTAAATGATTCATGAAAATAAAAAAAAATTAACCAAAGGATAAAATTATTAATATGATTTAAATAATGTTGAATATTTTCAAAAATAATTATTCTAAAATTGTAAAAAATTAATTTCAAATTATTCCCACAATGTAGGGCGTAAATATCTTTCCAAAAAATCAATTCTTCCTAAAATATATCTTTTTATTTTAAAAATTTATTATTTTACTTATAATCAATATAAAACCGTAATTTTAATATTTTATTATATAATATTCATACCCACCAATTTAATGTATAATTTATAATGACATATAATATTACTATTCATTTAGACATGAGGTTATATGTTTCAGAGGTAATAAAATATAATGTTATTATTTTAGAATATCATTGTTTTACACCAACACATATAGAATTGCTACACGAAATAAACCCTTAATAAAAGAGAGATAAAGTTGATATTACAACCAATACCCGATGTGATATCTTGGATATAATTTTTTTATGATATCATTGATATTGATTAATTTGTTTTGGGGTGTAAATGTCTTATAGAATATATTACAATATGATTGAAAAAAGATTTTGAAATTATTTTTATTTTAGTATAAGGTAAATGTTTTAAAAAGTTTATATTGTTATGGAGAACTAATCAATAAAGGCATAAAATTATAGTAATACTAGTTTAATTTTATTTTGGAGTCACTTATGATTTAAATGTTGATATATAGTGATTTAGGTGGTTTATAAATATTATTATAATATAATTATAAATATATAATTATGATATATTTATATTTTGTATTTGGAATTAAGATTTACATTGAAATATTTATGGTAATAATGACAAGTTGAGTTTGAAATTTTTTTGACCATATTTATAAATGTGTTTATTTTCAATCTATTCAGATGTAATTTTATTGATTTTTAATGTTATATACTTTTTGAATATATAAATTTGAATTTTGGGTGTTACTATTGAGTTTTTATATGTTAACTTGTTATATTCTGAAGATTGTATAGCTTGGGATCCCCATAATTATTTTTTTATTTTATAAATATAGTGTAAATGAATTATTATTATTTTTTATATTCTATCGTTCATTAGAAGTTAAATTTAATAAATAAATTTACCTTTATTTCATATTAATTGATCATATTTGTCTCAAATCATTAGCTTATATTCCATGGTTATTAGCTTCCCTATGATAATTATTTTCAATGTTATAAATGATCTATGAACATTTCCTCTTCTTTGATGTCTATATTTTCACTTTTCACCAATGATTTACTAGTTTGTAACATTGTAATGTGTTACTCAAGATAACTATTCGACTTATCTTTCTCTAATATGAATAGTACATTCTGTTAACCTTTTTTTTGGGATTCGAAGAATGGTTTTTCTATTTGAAAAAACAAACAATCTACCGAAATCAACTGCAAATTGGGAAAAAAATTATGAAGTGGTTCATAATATAACTCCATGATATTTCATAATATTTTAATCCTAAATTAAATTTTATTTCATTTAAATATTGTTTTATGCACAAAATAGTGTTTTAATCAACCATATTATACTATTAAAATTTTAAACATGTACATTATAAGATAATACTTGAATTGTTTTGTAGAAATAGGATTTTATGAATTATGAAATATATATATGTTTCCTAATAAATAAAAATTATATAAATTAATGGTTATGAAATAAGAACCCAGTTTTTCATATCTAAATTGTGTACCAATCAAATATGTTTTGTTAAATAATGTGTTTTATGACATTTTTTCCTGGAAAATATAATTATTTTATTCAAATTTTATTAAAATTATTTTCTTAAAAATAAAATTTCTAATATGTCCTTAGAAATATATAGTTGTGGTTTTATTTTTATATTTTTATTAAAAAACTCGAATATTATTAAAAATATATATTTGTTAAACATTTATTTAAAATTATTAAATAATGTAATTTAAGGGTCAATAATTTCGTATATTAAATTTATATACGATCCAATTAGTTTGTAATATAAATATAAATTTAACTATATTCAAAATAATTTAAAAATTTTTATAAATAAAGTTTTATTTTTAAACAAACATTTCCTAAAAACTATTTTTATGTGGTTAATATATTTTTATTTTATTTAATAAAAAACCCTTATATGGAATAATATTAATAAAAAGGAAAGATAATATATAAATCATTTTGAATTAAAATTTGCATAATAATTATAACAGTCTTAGAGTTGTTGTGAACCATTTTTCCTTGAAAATACATTTTTTTGAAATATTCATTCACTACTTCTTTTCACACATATATTAAAATTATTTTTATATTAAATTAGATACTTTATTTTTAAAAATTAATTTCATGATTTAAATAATAATGTTAAATATTCATGGTTTTAATTTTTGATTGGTTTTTGAAAAATTAGTTTTTGAAGAATATCGAAGTGTATATATCTTTTTGAAAATCACTTTTCTTCATAGAATATATAAGGTTTTAAATTATTCTAAAATGGATGAAATGTAATACAGGTTCAATCTTATTATAATTAATCTAATTTATTTCTTTTAATAATATCATACATAATTGTGTTATATCACATTTTATACGTATGAATCTTTTTTATTTCCAAAAGGCTTATTCTACATGTATAGATTTTTAATATGAAAGTAAATTCTTCCACATCAAGGGAATGAATTTTTAAAAATATATATCCCTATTTTTAATGATAATAATTAATATATTATAATATTTTAAACTATATTTTTGGAAAAAATTATTTATAATTTTTTTAAAAATTTATCACTATGATTATGGTTAAAACATTTTTACTAATACATTAAACTAGAAAAATAAGGGATAAAATGTAATAATCACTCGTATGAATCCTATTTTTTGGATATAATCTAACCTTATACAGACTACGTTTATATAAATTTCTATTTATGATCATTTTACATGTTTAAATTGTGGTTGTAAAATTTTCTATTGGAAATTATCATGTGTGTATTCCACCCACATATAAAAGAAAAATACTCTCCTCACACAATCCCAGATCCAAATAATTTTGGTTATACTAATACCACCATAAATATAATGATCAATTCCATAACCATGACTTCTATGAAATAATTTTATTTTTAGTCCTTTGTGAGAATGATTTTTTTAAAAACTGAAGTTGGTTTTTTGATGAAGATAAGGTGCAAATGATTATGAAAAAACACAAGACATGATGAAATGGATTATTTTTTTAGATTGTATTTTTTTATTATATGTCATAGAATGAACAAAACATATTTTATGATGTCTATTTATAAATTCCCTTTTACATTTTTTACAATAAATTACATTTTTCATGTTAAATTTAATGTTTCACTTAGGGTTATTATTGCTCGATGGTTAGGATTTAGAAGTTTCCACTATGGGTAAATTCTAATGTTACAGTATCATTATTTGTCAAGATTATTAACTATTGATTTTAGAATTATGAATACTTTTGATATACCTATAGTGAAAAAAAATTAATTTCTTCTTATCTTGTTATTTATATAGAATACATGTTTTCTAATAATTTTCCACTCTTAAAGTAATAATGATAACTCATGAATACTTATCTGAAAAAATTATTTTATTTATTAAATATATACAAAATACATTCAATAAAAAGTGAATTTTTCTAAATATGATTTAATTATAATTATTAATATTCTCTAATTGATTTTTAATAAAAAAAATTATGTTTTTATTTTTATAATAATGATAAAAATGAAACTTATTTTCATTTTACAAAAATTTAACTTGAGTATTTTTTTAAAATATATTAAATTCACCTACATTTTAAAATGTACATGATGTGAAATATTTATTTTCATCAGGATCAATTAATTATTTAATTATACCCTTTAAATTTACAATTTTATTTAAAATAAATTACTTTATTATATTGGAATTTATTTTATTTTGATGATGTGATTTCAAAATGGAAAGGATTCTTTCCTCAATACTATTTAATGATATCTTATACAATATATATTCACCGAGGAAAAATATATTATTAATTATAATGCTTTACTTCATATATAGTAATATAGTTCCATTTTTTTCCTTCCTATTTTTTTTGATTATAAGGGAATGCCTTTTATGAAACCCGTTTATCTTTAATAGTTTATTCTATGATGAAAAATTTAGAAAACCCATGTAATTTTTCATGGTTATGATATGATAAATTTTTATGATATTATAGCATAAAAATTTATATATTATGTAATATATGGGATTTATATAACCCATCGATTGATTTGGTAATGATTATGTTTCTAAGAGAATATCGAGTACACGTTCTGGTGTCCTACTCATAAAAAAAGGGTACCTAAGAGGTTATCCTAGGCCTTACTTTTTTTGGTAAATGAGTTTTTATAAAAATATTGTCACAAGATGGTACAGATGAGGTCATTATATGATAAAAATAAGGTTCATGGGATGTTTCCCAGGAAAAAAGTATGTGCAATTGTAGTTATCTAAAAAAACTGACAAGTTATGAATTTATTGGTAGGTTTTCTTGAAGGGGGATTTTATATTTTTATGTGTATTAACATAAATCTATGTTTTATGATAATTTTATTTTCTCATAGATTTTTTCATTGATTCCACTGTGATTCATTTCCAATTAACATCTATGATTATTTTCCAGAATTATATTTAAAATATATATTATGAAAGGTATGATTTTCAAATTTTATTATCATATTCTCTGACCCTTATGATAATGTTATACTAATATCTTATTTAGTTACCCTCATTGAGAATTTGAGATGACCCTTTCTAATTTTTCCTTTCTCTATGATATAAAATAAGTTAATATGAATGATAAGTATTGTAAGGTTGATATTTTTGAAGAATATAGCGTGTGATGAAATATTTCACTAAGGAGCCAATTGTTTGTGTATCTATGATTCCAATGGAACAAGACTGTTAAGGTCAAAAAATAGTACATATTTATAATAAAATGAATATTAATATTTCAATATTTAATATCTATGTATGTGATGCTTGGGTTTATATATGAAATGTTTATTCTCATAATATCCCTTATTGGAGACATACAAATGGGAACCTCTTGATATAGAGTCTCCTCTACTTATGAGAACTCCCACCTGATGATAAAAATTCTATATGACCCGATTATAGAAAGTTATTTAGCAATATAACATGTTTTCTAATAAAAACATTATGTAATTTTATTCTTCTTTTCATATATGGAAATTATTTTTCATTTATTATTGAGACTTGTTATAAAGGAAAATATTTCAAATATGTAATGAAAAATGTATAAATGATATGAATTTATGTTTTTCAATTAGTATTAACATATTTTAATATATATATATATATATTCAATTAAAATTAACAAAGTTTGGGTCTAGGATACAAAATTCAAAAAATACCCCATGTTCTAGAGGTAACTATAATGTACAATAAGTGCACAATATATCACATGATTGTCATGTTTATAATGATTTAAGGAATTTTTCAAGGGGTCTTCGATGTTTTATTCCATCAATACTATACTCATTGTTATTTCACTACTCTATGAAAAATAATTCAAGTGATTATATATTTTGTGAATTTTCATTGATGGGATATTTTATACCTTATAAATGTTACCACAACTATATTATTTAAAAGTTTTATGATATGATCTTTACTACTAGGAATAAAATAAAGCTATTGGGGAAACATTCTGATATAAATTACTTATTTAGCTGCAGTATATTTTATAATAGACTCGGATTCTAATGAAAAGAGTGAGACTATAGTCTACCAAGATATATCTTATCTCACAACACCTCCATTAAGAGTGATGATATATCTTCACTGTGATTTCAAATCATCTTGAGATGTATAGATATTTTCATATACATTTCCAGTGATTACTTTTTCATCTTCTCATATAGATTTGGAAAAAATCATTTATTCATATTATATATTTATGGATAGTCTTAAATTCCATCCAATAGTGGTATTCTAGGTCATCAATATATCCTACTTCAACACATAAAGTATAAGTGAAATCTGTCATCTTTTTAACGTATACTACATGACTTACCTAATCGTATATACAGATAAAATCCATGAAATAATTTATATCGTCTCTTGTCTTTTAGGAAACATTTTCAAAGAAATATGAAATCATGGTTACAATAGTAATAATCCCCTCATTAAATATTCTATATTAATTTTTTTAGTATTCTGTAAATATATGTACATTCATAAACACCACCTATCATCTTAGATATATCACGATGGGTCTTGGAACAAAGAATATATGTTTTTTTAATATTTCCTTCATGGGGAAGAATGTGATCATCCAAAAATTTATAGACTATAATAATGGTATTTCAATTCCAATAAGTTTTATTTTATAGAAACAAACAATTAATAAATCGAATACATTCCCACTATCATACATATAGATAGATGTATCATATCCATTATTTATGAATCAAACTTAGATTATGTATTCATAAAACAAAATATTCTATGACATGGATTCATTCCGTAAAAAATGAATGGATCATAGTCAAATTCATACAATATTTTCATCTTATAGAGTCACTAATACTTCAGGTTGTGTCATATATATATGTCTGTGTGTGTGTGTGTATGTGTTTTCATGAAATTTCACCATAAAGAATGTTATTTTGAAATACATCATCCAAATTTCATATTCAAGGTAAAACACCATATAATGTAGAAATTTGATTGTTTTTAGAATAGTTACTAGAGAAAATGTTTCTATACAGTTTATTCCATCAATATTTTTGAAACCTTTTGTAACAAGTCTTGATTTATAAGTACTAAAATGTACATCCATTTACAATTTCTTCTTGAAGCCCCACTTTTTACAAACAAGATATATATCCATTATGGATTTATCAAAATCTTAACATAAATTGATGAATAGAATCTATTTTAGAATTCATAAAATATTCTTAGATTGAAAAATATATTCCATTTATTCCTTCTATATAAGTTACAGGTTCATTAATATGAACTAATCATGACCCTCCTTTACAGCGTAATAGAAACCCATATTTTAAGGTTCCATGATATCTATTATACTCATATTTTGTACATTTACCTCTATAATATTCTCTTACATTGTAATTTTAGAAATATGATCATATTCCAACTCTTCCATATCATGATATTGGAAATCATCAAGGTGTATCTCCCCCTCCCCAATATCTATTTTAAATTTGTGACCCCCTTCAAGAAAAATGATACATATATTAACCCCAAAATCTATATGAATATAATCATTTTTTTATATAATTTAGTTTCCATATGAATCACTATAATGATAAACATTTTTCCATCAGGCGAGACTTGACCTCCATAATAAAACATAACATACAGTTTACTATAACACATTAACATATCTATGAACATTTGTTTATTTTTATACAAAACATGAAATAGAATATATTTTTTTAATTACTATGTAATTGGTTTTGTATGTTTATTTAAATGTATAAATCATATCCCTAAAAGGATAATGCAAGACTCTCTTGACTTATCATTGATCATACCACATAAAAATGTGTTTTCTTACAATTTGTACTAGAATTCTTCTATTATGATTTATAAATTAGAGTTGGTTTTTATGAAATTCAAAACTACCATAAATAATAAATTAATTCCTTATTAATATATTCTCTAACACAATCTATGTGGAGTTTCATATTTTTTAACCATAATAGTTCTCAAATTCATTTTTTGTACACTTTTAATTTATCAACAGAATATATCTTATACCTCATTATGTATACATATCCTAATCCACTAAAATCTGCAGTAAATGTTATATAGTCAAAGAAACCACCCCTTAGATAAATAAGAAATTCTCCACAGATATCAGAATGAAGAAATTCAATATGTTCCTTGTACGGTTAAACATTTCCATATATATTATATTTAGAGATTTTCCCTTGGAACTATCCATCAAATACATGAAGTAATTTTTAATCAAATAAATCTATATAGAAAACATTATATAATTACACAACAATATTCTCATTTATAAAAAAATTCCAGCAAATCTATTTTTTTATTTTTCATGATTTATGTGAATAATATTCATTATAAAAATCAATTTCTTGGTTCATGTAATAAAAAAAATTGAGTTATTTAAATAATCTTTTATATAACAAATTAATCTATTATAAAGAAATTAATGTTTGTTTTCTCATACGAAATGATATCAAAATTTTTTAGATATCAATATTTATATAATGTATTTGGTAGCTAAATTCAAAAAATAAGAATTTTTTAATCCAATACCATTCATCAAAGCAGTGTATGGTTTTTGTTATCTACAAAAATGGTATAATGTATCGATCTTTTGTTAGCTTCGTTTACTACCTATGCCCAAGATTAAATTAAAAATATACATTTTTATTTTAATTTAATAAATAATCGGGAAAAATATACATTATCTAGTACGAAATTGATAGATATTGATAAGTTTTAATTGATAACATACATACTCAATAATCCTAATACATATTCTCCTAGGTTCAATTCATCTTACTATTTCCATTATTTACACATGTGAAGGAGATTTCATCCCATTACCTTTGTTTTTATTTTACCATTCACCTTTTTGAAGGGTGTTATGAAAAATATTTAGTAATAAATAACTTCACCAAGGAGTTTTTTATTTACTATAGGGACAAAATGATTTTTTTACTTCATATTCCTTCCAATATGGAAATGTAATGTGTGGGGTTCTGAAAGATACATCTCTATTTTGGTAATATTGAAATTAATCAAAAAGTGGAGATAAAATTATATTGTGAAATAAATGATTATAAATTGTTAATAAAGAATTATAAATTGTATAACTTCAGGTACTATATATAGATATTGAGTTTAAAGTCATGATGAAATGATAGTTCATCATATTTTTATCTACTAAGGAAGACAATATATAGATATATCAATTTGTTATAATTTTTTTATCCCTAGATAATGACTTTGAAGATGTTGTATCATTCTATAATCATAAATTCCAATATGCGACTTCATGAGTTTATTTAACATCTATGAAAGAATTAAAGAATAAATATCCACTACATTACTCTGCTGTTTATCCGAGATAATAAAATCATCATCACAAGCCTCCAATGTTGGTTGATTCTGAATTGGAGACAATAGAACATATTATTTAATTTTATATAAAAAATTATACATAGGTATATAAACAATTCATTAAAGTTACTATTAGTTTGGATAAGGTTATTCCCAATAATATAATCAATGGATAGTGTGGCTGATGATTTTTTCCTTATTATATAACAAAATAGTAGATAATTAGTAATTTTCTTGATTAAATTTATTTTATAAATTTTAAATATTTTATTATTTATCACATTATTTTATCATTTATCAAATTCTCTCACAATTAAACTCATAATAACCTATCACGTTATAAATTTAAGTGGAAATGATCCTTCTTTCAAAGAATATAACCCAGAATATGGGCATTTTAACCATAATTAGATATTATTAGATGAATTGAAAACAATCAGTTTATAGGTTCATGTTTATATATTAGACTCTGCAATCCTAATAATATTACAACGATTACAAAAAAAAGCATCTTAAATATAATTTAGTTGATAATATTTGTTAATTCAATTAAAATTCTGGTCAGTGAACCTATTATATTAATTATGATTCCATGATAATTAACTGGTTCCCTTAATATGTATTGAACCAACACATTAATTTTTTTTCATAATTCTTATAATTTAGGAATAATAAATTATATTTTTTGTTATGTATAATGATTTATTGATTTGTCATTAAATATCTTGTTAATATAAAGTCGATTTTACGATGTGGATTAAACATGTTTAGATAAACAATTAATGCATAAAACAATTTTTAAAATTTTATATTTTCATACTAAAACTTTTTTAATTGATTTTAGCCTTATATCTGTACAGAAAATCATGGAAATATAGAAATAAAATAAATAAATAAATAAGTAAATGAATGACATGAAAATGATCTTTTCGAATGGTTGATTTATTGACCGGACAATATATCAACCGTTGGCCCTGCCAATATAATACTTTTTTCGATCATGGGATAAGATTTAATATTCCATATTTTCATGTATTTTCAGTCACACAATTTTTATAACAAAATAAATAGTAATGTACTAAATAATATCCATGAATTAGATGATTATATTCATAAAAAAGCATTAGGTGTTTTATTTGATTAAAAAGTGAATAGTTTTAAATAAAATCACTTCATATAAGGTTTTCATATCAAAGAATAACAATCAAATTTTATAATTTATATTAGAGAAATTAATTCTCATTCATGAAATAAAAATATAAAATGAAACTATGTATGAATTTTTGAATAAAAACAAAATATTTTTAGGTGAATAGGATAAAATAATATTTTTTGAAAAATTAGTTCTGTTAAAAATTTTAATAAATTTGATAGTTTAATTTTATTAACATAATTTTTAGTAGAATAATTATTTTGGGGTCATGTTAAATCAACTTAATTACTATTTAATCCTTTTGTAAATTTTATTTGAGTATATTTTTTGTGATTAAGAGAGGGTTTTTCTAGAAAATATTTTCAAGTCCATAATATTTCCCAATTGTAATTAATTAATAAAATCCCCAATGAGTAATTATTTAAAATAAATGTATGTATTATATATAAATAAATATTAATTTGTATTCATAAAAAAATTTATTAACCATTCAGTTAATAAAAAATCATGGTTTGGAAAAAAGTACACTTCTTAAAAGACTACATTTTATCACATCATTGAGATTAATTTATGTTACTTTTTAACAATTATGTGAATTTAATTTTGTAAAATGGGTATAATTTTTGGAATATTAATATTATATAATATATAATAGTTTCATCTTAAAATTTTAACATAATGAATGTTGAAATCATTGAAAATTAATTACCATGATTAGAGTGAAATAGGTCTATCGTGTGTTAATATAATAAAATAATTTTTAAAATGACTAAAAAAATATATAAAATTTTTTATGAATTTTTTTATAAATAATCAATTATAATTCTTTATTATATTCTTTTTTGGATCCTTATATAATTTGAACAATGTGAGTGAACTATTTTATTTAAAAAGTTATAATTGTGCCACTCACCTATGTAATAAAAGGACAACCACACTATTATACTCTTCCCTTCAAACATTAAAATAAATTTTCTTCTAAAAATAAATAATAATAAAATGATTAATTACCTATTCACATGTTAAAATACATTTTTATCATAAATCTATCCTAGTACTGCTCATGGATTTAGCTTTCTGAGGTTTTACAATGAATATTTATCATGCATAACCGAGCATCATTATTTTATTTATTCTTCCACCTCCATAGTAATTTTATAAAATTAGTGTTATATTATTAGACTATTATTTAACATAATGTTATGTTAATTTATTAAACAAATAATCAAAAACATTATCCTCCTCTATAAAATGGGACCCAAAATCATCATTTATATGTACGGTGACTATCGTCTTGTGAATTGAAGTCATTCATTTTCCATCATCACCTCTAATAGCTTATGTAAATATTGGATTTAAATTATTCATGAGGTATTTTTAACATATTTATACTTCCATGATAATGATATATCATGTACCTCCTTAATTTTGATTATATGGGGGATACGATAGCATCGCTCCTGTGTAATCTAGATTACCTCCACACTATGTAATGTGATTATTTTTTAATTAATGATATAGATGTATTTGTAGTAAGGATAAATAAAATTAATAAATATTATTTTTTATAATAAATTATTATATATATTTCATATTTATTATTATAAATATATAATATATTATATATTTTCTTATATAAAAAAATTATAATATCGATCGTTCGTACGTGTAGCTCACCACCTCCAAAAGGTGATGTGACTCTTTTTTTCTTCACTAAAAAAATTATCATATTAATAATTGAATTAAAATAAATATAGAAATATTTATGATGATATAATCATTATTCAAAGATAAAATAACACTTAACTTTTATCTATAATGATAAATGAATAATGGAAGCGTTACAAATGCATTTGTATGACCTACTGTCTCCATTAACATAATGTACTTCATTTTTCATAAACAACTTTCATGATTTATTTTTAGAAGTATAATTGATTTAAAATTAGGATAATTATTTCAGTATTACTATTATTTATATTTTTAAATATTACATATTTGACCATAGTTAACAAACAAAATTCGTTTTTTAAATGGAAGACTAATATATTCAAAACATATGATAGAAACACATTTTTTATGTAATTGACTATATAATAGTAATAAGTGAAATAAAATTATTAATAAAAATAAAAATATTTCTTAAGGAAGTTATTAATTAACATATGTTTACTATTCATAAAGATAAAAAATGAATGTGATGAGTGAATGTTGAGGTATGAGGCATTGTTTCAATTTCACTTTTTTGAGGCAAATTTTTATGTTATGCGCCTATACTATTTTATGATGATTATATGAATTCCAATTGACATTTTATATAATTAATATATCTATTATCATTATTTATAATCTTTTTAAATTGTATTACTTCTTTAGGACCACCAATAAAATATTTCAAATGTGGTAAGGTATATTTTTATAAAAAAATATTTTTATGTTCACCGTCAAACTATATTTTTAGTCAATGTCATTTTTTAAATAAAAATTATAAATATAATTATATATTCATGATACTTTTATAATGTGAATATTTTTATTTCATTTTTGTAGTTCAAAAAATGATTCGTTTTACCGAATATATTTGACATTCTTATCATATGATAGATGGCATGTTTCTTTTTAATGTGTACATTGAAAAAATAATTTCCATCAACAAAAACCATTTTTTGATGTTTGGATCCCTTTACAATTTTTAATATTCTCTTCAAAGAAATGTTCTATTTATCATTTTCAATGCATCTATTATTGAAATTTTCATTTAAAAGGAAATAATATTTTTTTTAATGAAATTGGGTTTTGAAAGAAATGTGTATTTTGATATCTGAAATTTTTTCTGTATATGAATAAAAGATTATTTAACAGTTGTTTCCGATTAAAATGAAATAATTCTTGAATTATGATATTTTTATGGTTCATAGGAAATGTTTATGAAGAAATGCGGATGAATTATAAACAAAGGACATATGGTTATGTCATAAATCTTTGATGAATGGTTCCATGATAATACAATGATGAGTGGTTTTATTATATACCAATGATGGGTGGTTATCCTATAAAGAAATTATTGGATGTTCCTTGATAAAAAAAAGATGGGCTGATCCATTATAATCCAATTATAGTTGGGTCTACGGTATACCTCCAATGCATAGGGTACTATGAATATGGATGTAAACCGTATAGATTATTCCAATTGTTATAGTTATATAAATGATGGTGTCCTAATAAACCCTCATGATTTATATTCTCTTTATATGAGTTTTTAAATGATTTATATTAGAATAATGTTTATGTAATTCCATGTGAAAATGTTTTATTTCATTTCTACCATAGATCATTTACATAAAGGTTAAATTTTAATGGGTTTTCTTATTTTTAACTAAAATAAAAACTAAATCATTTTATATCCCTTTTATAGATTTTTTTCATTTTAAATTTTTTATATGTTTTTCATTGTGCTTAATGATGGATAAGGTAATGTAAGAGGTCATGTATAATGGTTGAATTATTTTTTATGAGAATAAATAATATTTTACGTTATACAAAATTTATTATGGGAAAAATGTATATTTATTGAATGTTTAAACATTTTATATATTTGGTTTTGTAATGTATTCATTTCTTCCAAATTCAATATAAATACATACTTAAAAATATCATCAAATGTATAAAATTATTTCAAGAGTTAAAACTCGAGATTATATAATTTTCAGGGATACGAACTTATATTTGGTATAAAAGTTTAGTTGAGATGAACATAGATTTTATGAAACAAATAATATAATACCATTGAATTGATTTACATTAAATTTATATGAAATGATATGTCATTTATTAAACAATTAGTTTTCATCTAAAAAATGTATTTTCCTAATGGTTTTCCATAGAGGAATCTTGGAATATGTAGTTGAAAGGCACAAAGAAGAAAATATCCTTCCAAATTAATATCCAAAGAGTGGTCTAATTTTAATATTTAATTTTTTATAGTGACGGTTCATTTGAAACAATATATAAATGGTGGTGGTGTCCAGTCTATAGAGGAACATGATCTACCATGAAGGAACATGTTTATAGTAATTCATTTCATGAGATAACATCCCATATAATCAAATGTATCATCATACCCATTGGTTGAAAAAGTATGAATTAATACTGTAAAGATAATATCTAATGTAATGGGATGTTAGAAATGTCTATAGATAACTAATCTAGTCTATTGTTTTTAAGGGGAAGCTAATGAATAGTGCTATATTTTTAAGAATTCCAGAGAGAATGATGATCATGCTTCCACATAATGGGAGATATATGAGGATATTTTCCTTATAAAAAATTATGTAATACTTTTTACACAAATTGGTAAAACATTAATATAGTTGAGGAATAAAATATAAAGGATACAAGACGAAAAATTAATAAAATATAGAAAAACATTACAAACTAGCTTTTGATCCTGATATTGGCAGTAATATTAATATATTTTAATCATAGTTAATATATATTTAATGAATATAATTTGACACATGAAAACATAAAATCGATGAGAATTTTTTTAATTGTGCTAAGAAAGAGGAGATGGTGTTTTGGACACTTATGTGACACAAGATGATAAGAGTTACAAATTTACTACATAAATTAAATGGCATAGAATTATATAGACAAATATGGTGGTAAGAAAATAATGTTCCTCTCTATTGATAATTGATATAAAATAATACAAGACAATTTATTTCAATATCTATAATGGCTTATAATGTGGTGTGTTTGTACATATGGCTCCTGAATATAAGTGAAAATAATAAATGAATAATGAAAAGAAGGTAGTAAAATGGTTCAGATTTAATGAAATCAAGAGTAATGATAAATCATTTTTAGAGTTAGTCACCAAGTTTATAAATAATCATTACTAGATGTATAATGGTCTGGAAAAAAATTTTTTTGTCTAAACAATTTGATTATGTCCCATCATGTGAAGTAGTGAAAGGTATTTTACTTGTTTATTAAAATTATTCCACAACCTTTTTTGACTATGGATTAACCAATTCATTTATTAAGATGAAATTTTCATTAAATTATGAATATAAAATCATGAAATTAATATATATGTTTTCCTTAAAACATAATGTGTAAGTGTTAAATAAACCATGATTTAATGTAATATTAATATTCTAATTAATATAATAGTATTTCTACAAAAAATTTTGAACTATAATTAATTTAATTTTATATGATTAATTTTATGGATAAAAAATGTTTTTTACCATGCTAAGATATATTTTATTTCTAAGAATGATATATACAATGATTTCATTACTTTGATAAATCACTGTGATGTTGAGAAATTTTTTAGAGATGAAAATTAATTTTACCTAGATCATAATGTTGAAAAGAATGAAACTATTAATTTTAGTGATGTGAAATTAGTGAATGAATATATATGTATATATATATATATATCATGAAGATTTTATTGATATAATACCTTATGTAGAGATTAATTATAAGATTTACATAGTTATTAAATCTAATCTTATTTAGAAACACCTTATGAAATTTCTCATTTAGACGTTATAGAATTGAAAATGTAATTTCATGAGTTATTAGATAGAAGTATAATTTATCCTACCACTTAACTATGTGGTGATCCTGTTTTTAAAAAAATATATAATGATGGTATAATAAGATTTAATATTAATTGTAGAGCCTTTAATGTTTTCATTTTAATATACATGTCTCTCTTTCCTAATATCAATTATTTTTTTATTAGATCATAAAAGATTATTATTTTGAATGGTTGATATAAGGGTTGGATACCATCAACTGAATTTAATGGAGGATTACATTCTATATATGATGTCATTTTATAGATTTGAGCATTCTAAATTTGTATATATTTATTTTGGTTTTTCCAATTAATATACTATATTTATAAACCGTATAAATATAGGGTTCAAGGAGTTATTTTATATTTTTTTGGTTGTTTTTATTCATGATATTTTGTTAAATTATAAAATAAGGAGGAACATGAAAGACACATAATGGTTTTTTTTTCAAACCATGAATGATACTAATCAATATAATAAATTAAATAATGTGAATTTTGGTTATAAAAAAGTCAATTACAAGGCCATATTATTTTTGAATAGGGAAAAATAATTGATCCTTTAAAAATAATTGTTTTTCACTTATTTTAGAACATAACAATCATGGATTTTGATAGTTTTTATGATTTAATGGCTTATTACAGATCATTTATTGAAACTTTTGTTATTCTGACTACCCCATTCTATAATTTTACTCAAAAATAAGATAGATTCTTATAGAACAAATGAATGTGATGATACCTTTTGAGAACTAGATATATTTTTTGATAATGATAATGTTTTTTCCAAGCCTTCCAAAAATGGAGATTTTTGAAATCTATAGTGATTATTCATTGAAGTGATATGGATATATCCTAATTTATAAATATTATGTAATCAATTGTTTATTAGGATATTTAAAAAATATATGTTAAACTAATGTTCAAATGATTTATAATTATCTAATTATTATTTTTTAATTTGGAGGAATTATTTTTATGATGTAAAATTTGAAATAAATATTTACAAAAACATTTATTCAATTGTATACTCACATAATAAGAAATTAACATGAGAATGATAAAATAGAGGGAACTGATCATGGATTTTTATTAAATTGATAATTACATTCATTAAAAATAATAAAATATATCTGTTGTGTTTTTTTGGGAAAATAAATCTATATTAACCATGTTGTATTTGTAACATGACCCATTGGTTTATTGTTTTATGGATTTTTTCCCATAAGTTGATGATATATGGACTTATGCTATTTTGTTTCAGGATATAGTGGATACATCTATGTTAGAAATAAATAATAAAGCACTAAAAAATGATCATAAATTTCCAAAAAATTTATAATATGAGTATAATGGTATGTTTCTTGAATTTAATATTGATCTAGAAGTCGATTTATGATTTGGAAAAAAATTATAAAATCCTTATTTTTCCTAATTAAAGGAATATTTGTTGAGTAAAGCTCAAATTTATGTATTTTCTATTTTTTTAAGAAGTACAATGATGTATATATAGAATAATAATTTTTGTTGGACTGATGTAATAAAAATTGATATTGATGAATATTCAAAGAAATGTTTTCTTTTTTTGTAGTTTAATGAAAAAAGAAAATTACTAAAAGGAATTAATCTCCCTTTTCAGTGTATAAGTAGAAATGGGAAAATATATTAATTGATTTCAAGTGGAATTAACAAATACATCAATAGGTAACCATACAATTTGGGTTATTGTTTATTTATTAAAATAAACCACACATTTCCTTTCCAGTTAAGATTAACTGTCATTATGTAAGCTTTATTAATTATTCCTAAATTGGACATCTAGGATAAATGGATTTATTTTATCTATTGTAATAAACAATGTTCTTTCATTCATATCAAATATTTTTATAAAATATCATAATACACTGGGTACTAGACAATATTATAATAACTTTTTATCCACAAACTGATGGTTAGTATGAAACAATAATTAAGCACATGAATGATATTCCTAATACTTGTTTGATGAATATTAATTTAATTTGGGATTAATAGATTAATTTGGTTAATATTTCTTATGAAAATATATTTTATTATAATATATATATGGTTCTTTTTGAGGCATTATATGGAAAGTAGTGTCGGATGCTTTCTTTTTGGAATAATGAAGGACAAAAGTAGTGTAACAACCCTAGATTTTGTGAAATAATTTTTCCTAAATAATCATAATCTTTTTCATGTTCTTATATATATGAAATTTTATTTATATTGCATTATACACAACACTATTTTAAAATGAAACATGGCATACTATAAAAATATTATTTTTATAAATGATTATTATATACAAGTTGTTCGAATGGTGGGGATGAATATGATTAAAAAAATATTAAGATATATGGTTTATATATGTATACAAAACTAATTATTTTGTGATAAATTATTTCAAAAGGAATATAAAAAGAATTTTTAAATTAAGGAAGTATTTTTCTATAATACTATATTTATGAAATATAAAATGATTCACCCCGATATGTTTAAAAAAATGATCTGAGTTCCATTTTAATGAAATATATACAGTATATATTTTATCAACTATTTTACATTAATATTATGTTTCCTCTATTAGGAAATAATAATAAATAAAATATTCTGCTTAAAATTTATATTTTTTAAAAAAATTTCAAAATTATCATTTGATGAATTTTTTGTAATTTTATCAAAAGGTTATTTTTTTATAAAAAGAGAAAATTATAAAAAAATTAATTGAAAATTTATTTTTAATTGAAATTATATATAATTTTAAATTATAATTTAAATTGTCTTTCAATTAAAAATAATTCGAAAAAATATTAATTTATAAAATTTAGGTCATTAAAATCAATTTGGTATGATATTTTATATAAAAACAGTGTAATTTTTAGAAAATTTTCGCTTTGAGAACCATCTTTTTCTTCATATATGTTAGAACAATTTAAAATTAAAATTTAACACATAATTAAATTAAATTTATAAGCATTTATTCCATATTTTTCGTCATAATAATTTATTTTTCTATTAAGGTAATAAAATTATTCAAATGATTAATGTTAAAAATAGTCGAAATCAGTTTATGAGGGGTTGAAGAAAATATATAAGTGTTAAAATATATGAAATCATATTTTAAAAAATATTGAATAAAAACATTAAGACCCTATAATTTATAGTTATTTATATTAATATTTTATATACAGTTATTAATGATAAAAATGTTGGTATACCATTTTATTTAAAAATTTAATTGTTTTCGACACACCTCACTTAAAAAAGGACATCACCCATCTTATCCTCTTCACACCTCTAAATCTTTTGGTTTAACAATTACCTAAACATATAACTTCCAAAAATACATAATTTCTTCCTTTGATAACTTTTTTTGTCATAGAACCATCATCAGAAGTCTTTTGGAGAAAACCAGAGGATGTTACACAAAAAAAGTTGTAACATTATTCAATGAGTGTTTTTATTTAATTTCTCCCTCCACCTAGATCAATATTTATTAAAACATGACGATATAATAAAATCAATATGTCCCATTAACATATATGAGTTTAAATTATTTTAATGACCTTGAACTATCTCCAATTACACCCATTGGCTTATGAAATCATCATCATTTAATACAGCAGACTATAACACATTGAACTGATGTCATTCATTTTTCTATTACAACCTCTCCTAGTTGAGTATAATTATGGATATAAATTATATAAATAGAATTTAAAAATTATTTAAAAATTATTCATATTTAAAATATAAAAATTTAATTTATATAATTTAGAGGATATGATAATATTTTTCAAGTGTACGGTGGACCATCGCCTCACGAGGGGCTGTGGTTCGTTTTTCACTAATGATTTACATGTATGATAATATAAATAAACATAAAAAATATATGTTACATTAATGAAATTATTATGCTGTTAATGATATATTTACCATTATATCATGATAATATTTCATTTTTTCTTATGTATTCACTCACTCATATATGATCACATCATTTTTGTACATGTCAACTATTGCCTTCACGAAGCAGTGTGACTCACTCCATTTATCACTACACAAAATGGATTATTCTCATAAATTTATTTAAATTAATTATAATTAATTTTTTATATTAAGATTAATCTACATGATTAAAAAATTTACTTTCCTTATTTATATAATTATCTATGAAAAATGGATATTTTAGTCATGTGTACATACAACCTATCATCTCTATTATTATTACAAATATTATTTATCCAACCATATTTCAGGATTTGTATTAATAGAATAATTGGATTATAAATAAAAAAATTATTTCAAGATTATTGTATTAGATATGATGGATTGATGATAAATTTAACACGACCAAAAATAGAAATAAATATATATATATAAAACAAAGTGGTTATTAACATAATCATGATTTTTACAAGGAATTAATAATAAACTGTTACTGAATGGTAATAATTAAATCATGTATGGCAATATATAATTGATTAATGTTTAACAAAAAATTTATATTAATCTCATATTTATTATAAAGGAGATTCCAATGTGTATAAAAGATATATAGTGTTCATGTAAGTTAATGTTGTATTAAATTTTTTATATTAGTGAGACACATTCTATATTCACCACTTATTTAATTTATGTGGTGTCGTTAATTCCAGTTATTTTTATGTATATTATCTTGAAATTTTTGTTTCATAAAATATTCATTTTATGACCTCCCTATAAAGGGGTTTATAGTTCAAAATATACAAAATTGGTATTTGATTTTTGTATATGTTATACATTATTGATACATTAATTATATTATGCACATTTCCAATTTTAGGATGATTATTTAAAAGATCTAAGATATGTAATATCATGAATTATTTATTCTTTTGATATAGTATTTTTCTCTTATAGTCATTTTTTCATTGGGGTTATGATTGAGTGTTACTCGAGTGGTAATGTTTTTTGGATATAATCTCATTGTTTATTAAGAGTGTTCATGATTATGATTACAATGATTAAATAGTAATATTTCCCTCTCAAGAAAATCTTTAATATTCATATCACATATTTATGTTTGGATAATTCATGACTTCCCTTTAATTTCAACTATATTAGTACTTTTTAATTTTAAGTAATGTTTTTAAAAAACATCTTCATTTATCTCTTTTGTCGATGGATTTTTTTTAAAGCTCATATTTTCTACAATTTTACTCAATTTTTTTTAATATTATTAAAAATAATTATTGAAGATATTTTTACCCATGATTTAGTTTTTAAATTTTTATTAAATGAATATTCTTGACATTTTCTATAAAATGTTTGTTTTGATTTTAATAAAAATTGGAAAGGACTCATTATTTTAATATATACAATATGAATTTAAGTTTTCTTAATAATAATGATTTTTTTGGTAAGGATTCCATTATAATACCTCTATTTTATTTTCAAATAAAATGGTTTTCAATATATTTTATTAATTTATATTTTTTAACGTTATTTCAGAGACATGATAGTATTCTCAAAGAATAGTCCAAGTTATATTAACAAATCATTATTTATATAAGATGATATCAATTATTTTAATATATTATTCAATAGATATATGATCCCAAGATACTGTTGTGATTATTTATTTTAATGGTTTATCAAGAAATTTTTTTATCAAGTTTCCCTTAAATAGTTTATAACCTGATAAATTTTTAATGAAACTCTATTATTTTTTCATGGGTTATGATATGATGAAATAATGAAATGATTATAAAACATATATGTTTTATAGTGTTTAATACATTATTTAATTTTTATAATAAACATTTCATTTAATGCGTAATGATATGGTAAATGTTCAATGATATTTAGGGAAACATTATTATTATATTCATTGTGTGATGCACGGGAATTATATCACCCTCCAATGAATTAGGTAAATGTGTATTACTCAGGAATAAATATTACATACCAGGTAAATGAATAACATGAAAATTTTCAAATTTATTAATAATTTTTAACAAAATTTTACTTTAAAAAGGATTCTATGTTTGATGACCTACCCGATACGCAACAATGGGTTTCTTTGAAATCTTAAGTAGCACACTAATAATATAATAATATTATTTTTAATGGTAGTTAAAACCTATACATTTTAATGTATGAAATTAATATAAATAACTAAAAAATGATAATATATGTTTGTTAAATGTTTTTTCATTTATCCAACGAATGTTAGAGGCAAAAAATGTGAATAAATCTAATTTTAAACATAATTTCATTTAAATGGTTTATTTACCACCATTAAATGTATAACCCTCATTAAATATAGTTTTGTTCACTTCTATATGTCCCATTTGACAAAAAAAATTCTTCTTTTGAATCGGGACATCAAAATTTACTTTTGGTCAATTTTTGATATTTTTCTGATAAAATCCATTTTTTATGAGTAGTGAAAAATACTTATTTTCATTTAAAAGTAAATTTTAATATAATTTTTTTATATGGTTATATTATCTTATTAATTTATTTTATATTGTAATTATTTTATGTTTTTAACATTTAATCTAATATTGGTCATTTGAATTAATTTCACTTTTAAATTGGACAAACAATTATCTATCTTTTGATAGTTATTATTTCTTAAAAACGCGCTATTTATTTTGATAATGGGAATTAATTTTAAATTAATCCATTAAACTTATGTGTAATTAATTTGGTAAGTTAGACATCATTTTAGAACTTGGAATATCAAATATATCTTTGGCTGAATTTTTGGTAGTTTTCTAAAATTTTCAATTTTTGATGAATAGTGAAAACACTAAGTAGTTGTTAAAAACCTAAAATTTTCATTTAAATTAAATATTAATACTTATTTGAAAATAATTTATAAAATCTGACATACATGTTTGTGATTAGTAAGTAAAATTTGGTTTAATAAGATGAAAATAATTTTTGGTGAATAGTAACTTTTGACTTTTATTTTCTGTGGTTAAAGGTAAATAGGGTAATGCAAGGTAAAAAGAAAATTATTATAATAAAAATTATGTTAAAAATTGTTCTAAAATTATTGGCTGAGTTATTTACGACCATGGTCATCTTTGGGTCGAATTTGGGACCCCATGGTGCCACTTGGGAATGATAATGACACTTAATTAATTTAATGTAAATACCAAAATGAAAAAAACAACCATCTTTTAGTAAATTAATTTTTTCATAGGGTTATATAAGTAATATTTTTGACTATAAATATTCACTAAAAAGATAAAACAATTTCCCAAATCATGGTAATATTTTATAATTTTTAGATATCAATTATATAAAATTATTTAGGACATGAAAAATGATGTATTATTTACATCATTAATAAATGTTTTAAATAAATAATATTTTAAATATTAAAATAACCTCCAAATCCTGTCCAATTTTTATGGGATGATTTTATTTCGATTATTCGTCATCTTAGGCTCTTATTTAATTAGTTTTGGATTTTTAGATACCTAATATAATTATATAATAAAATACTATTTTTACACATTCCTAAAGGGCCCCTCCTTCCCCTTATAAAAATCCCTCACTTCTAACCCATTACTAAAACCTCTAAAGCCCCGTGGATCATCCAAAACCTTCTCCTATAAGATCTCAAGATCCCCCTATTCCTCTTAGAATCCTTACCATCAGCATTAGGAAATTCATATGGTTCATTTTAGTTCAAACCAATCAGTGTTATCCGAATTAAAGGTAACAGTTTCACTTAAATTATTTTCGTTTATTTTACTTCTCGAACATAAAAACTCTCCACATTACTTTTGTTAATAACAACACCAGTATATTAATCATACTAGGATATTTTTATGATACTTATTCCAACTACACTAACACAAACCCCCATTTAATATGTAAAGATCATATTGTTTCTGTGGATGGAAAACTAACTCCTCCTGGAACGAGGAATGTTCAATTATATCCTACTACCTATCGTGGTGGCCATTAAGATGGAACTATATTTATATATGTCATATATAAATTTTATGTTTTATTTATTCTTCTTTATTCTTCATTAATATCACTTCATTATGGTTTACATTATGGGTAAAACATGATAATTTCATTTGTGGAAGTGCTAACCACCACCCCGTCAAAGTGATATGACTTGTTAATGGATTATATGGGACGTATAAAGGATGAATATACTGATCATATATATTATAATATACTATAAATATAATATAAGGATGTATAAATATGTTATAATTCCATTAAAATAATAAATATAAATGAATGTATCGTTCATGAGTACGTACGGCTTTCAGTCTCCATGAACCGTGCATTTCATTTATTATCTTCAAATATTATGTACTGTTATAAATAAATATATAAACTAGATATATATATATATATATATATGATATCTAAATCATTTATACCATTATAGGGATAATGTACTTTTGACCACATGAATTTTTTTTAATTATAACAAGTTTATTTTGGCTCAAGTTCTTAACATCGATAAAATATCAAATATGAACTCAAATAATAAACTTATTGTTATATAAAGGTAATATATGATATAAAAGAAATAATAAACCTGAAAAATGAGCTTTAAAAAGTAGAAATTAAATTATGTTTGTTATTCTAGAAGAACAAGGAATATACCAGTCAAGTGAGACTTGAGGTAAGGTGTTTCTTATATTAGATTAAATTCAATGAGATTTCCTTTGTTCGCCACTAATTTATTGCATGTGGTGTATTGTGTACTGCCATTTGATATATGTTTTCATGATTCTACTTATAATCATTGTGTTATATGATTCCTTTCTTAGTTATTAACTTTTGGTCATACTACTTGATTTATTACAACATGGTATGATGTTTTCATCTCACTCCTTATTCCCGGGAGAATCATGCTATATTTCCTTTATTTTATTTTTTTGGTGTATGTACTTCCCAGGATTGTATTAATTGTGTAATATAATTTAATTTAGGGGTATATACATATTCATTTAATGATACCTCTTTCATGTAGGGTATGGTTCGTAAGTTACCAAGTCGGTAATGAAATTTCAAATTTTAATTTCCACTCATTGGGCTTTACGCATACCTCATTGATTGTTTTACTACATGACTATGTGTGGAAGAAATATTTATTAATTGTGTAGTAATTTCCAGTCCCTTTTATATGGATATAATTTTGATACACATAATCACTTCCTTGATAAATTCTCAAGTCATTGATATGAACTTGATAGGAGTAATTTTAACTCAATATACATTCATTGTGTTAAACATCCTATTCATTGGTGTTATTTTTACAAGAATTTGTGTGAATGTTCTATAATTGATTTAGACGGAATATCCAATCACATTTAGTGTATTTCTATTTTTCACACATAATTATGTCATTGTTTTTTCCTTAACGTAAGGATACAGTCATTATAATGGATTTCATCTCAACTTAAATTCCATTATGTCTTTTTTGTTGTTGTGCATCAAATCACTTTTGTTTTTACTATATAGTCAAATTTGAGATAGTATATCATTAGTCCCTTTATTTCCATGAAATTATAAATTCTTAATTACCTCAATTATTTGTATTCAATCTTCTCTCAATTTTTTAGGAACTCTAACAAAAATATCATTTTAAATATTTCAAAAATTTATTCTTCTAAATATTTTTCAATAATGTGAATGTTTTATAGATTGTTTTAATGATTTGTTTATATGTACATTAATGTTTTAAAATTAAATTTACTTTTTAATGTTTTAAAGTGTTATGGGGTTCATTGATTCAGAAATCTATTTTAAACATTTTCTCGATAAATAGTGAGACTTTTAAATGTTTTCAAGAAAAAGGAATATTTATCTGAATGATTATTTTCTGATCATTTTAAACTATGTCAACATACATTAAGGTATATTATTATTTATTGAGTTTGGTTTATTATGATTCAAATCTTTTATGTTGTATTGATGGTTTTGTGATATGTTTCACAGTGGATGTGTTATTTTTATACAATTCATGGTTTATGGATAAAGTATTGAAATTTTGTATGCTAGTATTAATATGAATGTTTATGTTATGTTTCATCCTTTTCATATGAGGAATGAATTGGACATAGTATGTGATGGGTGGATCCCACTATATATTCTCAATGCATCAGTAGGTATTGTGATACAGAATATTGTCTTTGCATTAATCCTTTAAAAACCTTATTTGTATTCTTAGAACGAGACCATTACTATTTGGTTATGATGTCCATAATTATGGATTTCATAAGTATGAAATTATCTATTGATATTTATTGTAGTTATATGACTTGTATAATACCCATGACTTTGTTTTATTATGGAATTATTTACTCATCTCATATCCCCGCCTTAATGAGTTCTTGTTTACTATCTGTAAAGGCATGTGTTTTCAATTATTCACCATGCATAATGTTTATGATATATTCCGCTATATTTCATACTCTTACTGAGTTTTTGATCTTAGCCCTTTCTTATGATTCATTTCCCATGATATGAAGAAATTTTTTATGAGTGACATGTAGTAATAATCTTGGAATCTTGGAAGTTTCAATTGGAATAAATTAGGGCTGTTTTTTCTTTTAAAGTTTTAATGTTGATCTTTTGAATGTATCTTGTTTCCATGACTACAAAATTGATCGGTCCTTAGGGACTTGATTCCTTGTAATAATGCTAATGTATTAAAATAATGCACTGACTCCTGGATTCTAGGGTCGGGGCGTTATAGTTGTAATCATAGGATGTTTAGTACAAACCTTGGAAACTAGATTAAGATAAAATCTGATTAGATAACATTACCCTAAGATTGAAAATGATTATTAATATATAATAACATCCTAGAATTTTGGTAACATATAGATTTTTTGTATTTTCCAGGAAATACATCCCTTTCTGGATACAAGCTGGTAGAGGCCACTCTAGAACAGTTGTACCTATGAGTGAATACTCCGACAAGGAGTTTAGGGCTTGAACCTGGGTATCCAGGTAGACAACAACAGGCCCTGCTTCACTATTGGTTATGACACTCCCTCGGGATATGACTAAGTTAATTTGCATTTTCATTACAAACCAATTGCAAGGATTTTTATAAAAGATGAGAATAAATGACCTTGGATAATTTTAAGGTGTTTTAAATTGAAAATAAGGTGTCATGATATTCTCTATTTGATTTTATGACTATTATTACACACACAATGATTTCCGGTTTTAGTCATTGGTTCGATTTCAAGGAATTCATAGTAACATTGAGCCTGATGTACAAGGTGGGAAAGATATTGGAAATGAGAATCAAAATGGAATACTGATAGGTGTAAAAGATAATGTGCTCATTCCGAATCAGTTTTCCAAAATTATGATCAACAATATGTATATTAACCAACTCCCTGACAAAATAAAAAAGAGAAATGTCATGAATGATAATAGCTCTAGTATTGGAGACCATGGTGAAAAGAAACCTCAATATTCATCATTTAGGAAATGTGGATGGAGACACCCAAGAAAGTGTAGAAATGATTTAAGTGTGTGAAAGAAGGACATAAAGTAAATAATCTCCAAAGAAAAAATGAAGAGTACATTATAAGAAAATAAAAATGGTCTCAAGAATCAATTTACAATCATTTTCTATAAATTTAGGGGACATTCCCTTTCCTCGAGTGAATTTCATATTCTATAAAATATCCTCATGGTCAGGGATGAAGATATGTTGAAATAAATGGTTTGAAAAATGTTTAAATGTATTAGGGCTTTTGTGGATGTGATTACTTGGGAAGACATTTCTCTTGTATTTGTAACACAAAATATTGTCATGTGAAAATAATTTTTGAGGAATAATTCTCTTTTCTCTTGTGGATATAATTATAAATAACCATTTGGTTATAAATGATCATTATGTTTGAGGAAATTATAAGTTATTAAATTTTTGGATGAAAATGCTATGTATGTGATAACATTAGTGGTTAAATTATGTTATGGTTATTTTGAGGAATTTTTCTCATTTTAGTAATTTTATAAAATATAGTTTTTAAAAAGGACAACACGCAGACCATGTGGAAACCGGTCATGTCAGAAAATGATGTGGCAATTTAACCCACAACCAGACTGCGATTGGGATTTATCACCTACCACTAGACTACGTGAATTTTCTGGTTAGTGTAAAAAGTTATTTTTAGTTAAATGATTTTATTAAGTTGATTTTGGACCTAATATATTATCATGAGGATATACTTAGTATAGGAAATTGATTTGGTGATTAAGTGATAAATGTTATTTTGGAAGACGTTCGCTTTGTTGGTAACGCTATATGCCTAAGGAAAATAGAATACTATCAGATTTCATTTAAGGAGTAATGGTTAATTTTTATCAATGTTCTAGGATATTTATGTAATTTAATAACCTATCTTAGAGAATATATGATTAGGTTAATTACTTTTGATAATGTGACTATAATATTAGTCGATGTCATTTGGAGATAGAATTTAATGTGGAAGACTACATAACCAAATTCTTCTATGTTTTGGGTTTCAATATTAGTTTGTATTATATTAAAAAATTTCAAATACCATTGTTTATTGAATAGTATTTATTTAACAATAGATTATTATTGGTTTAATTTATAATTTAGGATTAGTATTTCACTTTATAAAGGATTATCCTTTTTGGGGATTATCTAATCTTGTACTAACCATTTTGGTGGTGTTTAATCTCTAAAGAAAAGTTAAATATATTGTTTAACATTTATGGATCATGTGATTCTATAGAAGTTGATTCTAGCACTTCTAGTGTGTCCAAGTCATCTTGAATACACATCATTTTATAAACGATGAGCTAGTGGTAAAAATTTTGTAAATAATGAATCTCTACTTTAAAAGTAAGTATATCTTTTTCTGTTCTTAGTCAATATCATAAATAAATTACTCAACTTTATGAAATGGAACTTAAAACAAAAATAAACTTTTCTCGTTTTGTTTTCTGACAGGGAATCTAATGACTGTTTATCTCATTACATGTTTGTGGTTTTTTTGAATACACAAGAAATAATAATATGGTTTATCTCGGGTGACATTTGTACTTCTCTTTATTTCTTTTAATGTTTTAGTTGTATGGACTCTTTTTTCGATGTGGGAAATTTAATGAAGATTCCAACCCCGGTTTTAAAATTGCGAGGACATAATTCCAAAAAGGGGGTAAGGATGTAACATCCCAGGTAAATAATGAAAATGACATTTTTCAAATTTATTAATATTTGTGAACATAATTATACTTTAAATGGAACATTGTGTTCGATCGCATACCCGATACGAAACAATAGGTATCTTGGAAATATTACATTGCACACAAATAATATAATAATATTATTTTAAATGGTTGTTAACACCAAGCTGTTGTAATGGAGGGAATGGACAAAACAAACTATAAAATGATTATATATGTTTGTTAAATGTTTTTACATTTATCCAATTAATGTTTTAGGATTAAAATGTGAAGAAATCTAATTTTAAATATAATTTAATTTAAAATGATGATTTACCTCATTTTAGAAGAAACAACTGTTAAAATATAGTTTTGGTTACTTTTATATGTTCCATTTGACAAAATAGAATTATTATTTAGTATCGGGACATCAAAATTTACTTTGGGTAATTTTTTGTTATTTTTCTGATAAAATTCATTTTTATGAATAGTAAAAAATATTATATTTTTATTTAAATGTACTTTCGAATCTAATTTATTTTTATGCATATATTATCTTTTTAATTGGTTTTAAAGTGTAATTATATTATTTTTTTTCATTTAATCCAATAATGGTCATATTAATTAATTTACTTAGAAATTATACATAAACAACTATTAATCTTTTGATAGTTATTGTTTCTTAAAAACACACTATTGGTTTTGACAATGGGAATTAATTTTAAATTAATTATTTAAACTTATATGTTTTTAATTTGAAAAAATAGGCATTATTTTTGAATTTGGAATATAAAATATATCTTACGCTGAGTTTTATGTAGTTTTCTTAAAAACTTCAATTTTTGATGAATAGTGAAACCACTAAGTAGTAGTTAAAAAATTAACTTTTTCATTTAAATTAAATTTTACTACTTCTATGAATTGGATTTAGAAAATCCAACATAAATTTTATTTATTAGTAAGTAAAATTTGGTTCAATAAGATGAAAATTATATTTTGGGAATACTAACATTTGACTTTTATTTACCGTGGTTAATGGTAACACTACTACAAAAGAAGGGTATACCAACAGTTTTAAACCATTGGAATAGGCTGGAAAATAGTTGGTATAGCCTATACAAACGATTTTCCAAACTGTTGGTTAGTAAGCCGTGAGGAAAGCCTTATACCAACAGTTTTATCTAAACTGTTGTTATATTGTTTTATTAAATTTCTCTCAATCTATACCAACGTTTTATAACAGTTGGTATTGTATTTTTGATAATTGTTATACCAACGGTTCTAAACTGTTGGTAATGTGATTTTCGGAACACCAATGCCAATGGTTCAAAACCGTTGGTATTGTGTTTTTCCAGAATTATAGAACACATATACCAATGGTTCTGAACCGTTTGTATTGTGTTTTTTCAGAACACATATAACAACGGTTCTAAACCATTTGTATAGATGTTTTTTCCAGAATTCCAGCACTCTTATACCAACAGTTTATAATCGTTGGTATTGAATTTTCCCATAACTGCTGCACAGCAGACCCTCCAGTAGCCCCTCCACTATACACCTACACCTGCATAAAAAATATCACAAAAACCACATAAAAACATAAAACAATATAACAAACACCTAAAATAGCACAAAAAAACACATAAAACCATAAAATTCTTCCAACAATGTCGTGTACTACAATTCCCTATTTCAATCTTTATATGACAACAATCATCCGATAGTAATTCACCTCACCCCAGCACAACCCCCCAACCAGCACAACCCCCCACATCCACATCAAATTATAATAGGCAGAATAGTATGAAAAATACCTATTAGAGTTGAATTAGTTTTTGAAATTGGCTTATATCCCATTTTTTTTCTGATCATATATTTGGGTATGTAATGATTTGTCATGAATTTTGCATTGAACTTGTATTGATTATAATATATGGTGAAAACTTCTTTTCTTAGGAGTCTCTTTACTTATGACCCCATGAGTGAAACTACCCAACTCATGAAAAAGAGTTTGCGACTATCATTGATGAGTGTAAATTTTAGTTGTATTTACTTAAAATGATGTCCTTTTCAAAAAAAAGAGACTTTGAGCGGTGTGGTCCACACCGCACCTCGGATTGAGGGAGGGTTGACTCATACACTTCACATATGACCCATGGATCATTTTTTCTAATGTTTCAACAGAATCTGAGTGTGTTTGGTCGGTTTTCGGTATGCCAGTAGTTGTTTTCAGTTAAAATCATGTCCATTTCAAATAAAACTGAGACAGTTTGAGTGGTACTGGCCACACTGTTCCTCTTATTGAGGCGACGTTGAATCCTACACGTCCGAAATGACCCATAGATACTTTTCCAAAATTATCAACAGAATCCGAATGCGTTTGGTCCAATTTCCGTATGTCAGTTGTTGGTTTTACTTACATAGGTGTCCATTTCAAAGAAAAGTGAGACACTTTGAGTGGTTCCGGCCACACCGCGGCTCTAATTGAGGCGGGGTTGCCTCGTACAAGTCATAAATGACCCAAAGATCGTTCTCCTAACGTATCAACACAATCCGAATGTGTTTGGTATTTTTTTGTATGTCATTTATTTTAAATAAAAGCACATCCATTTTAAACAAAAGAAAGACACTTTGAGCGGTACCGTCCACATTGCACCTCGGATTGAGGCGGGGATGACTCTTACACATCACATATGACCAATGGATCGTTTTCCTAATGTTTCAACAGAATATGAATGTGTTTGGTCAGTTTATCTATGCCGTTAATTGTTTTCACTTAAAATCCAGTCCATTTCAAATAAAAGACTGACAGTTTGAGTGGTATCGGCCACACCATGACTCAGATTGAGGATGAGTTGACTCGTACACATCTCAAATAACTCATGGATACTTTTCCTAAAGTATCAACAGAATCCAAATGTGTTTGGTCCGTTTTTCATATGTCAGTTGTTGTTTTGACTTAAACTATTGTCCATTTCAAAGAAAAGTGAGACACTTTGAGTGGTGTCGGCCACACCGCTTCTCAGATTGAGGTGTGGTTGACTCGTATACGTCACAAATTATTCATGGATACTTTTCATAAAGTATCAATACAATCCGAATGTGTTTGGTCCATTTTCCGTATGTCAGTTTTGTTTGACATAAACTGTTTTCCATTTCAAAGAAAAGTGAGACACTTTTAGTGGTGACGGCCACACTGCTCCTCGTATTGAGGCGGGGTTGAGTCTTACATGTCAAAAATGACCCAAGGATCGTTTTCCTAAAGTTTCAACAAAATCTGAATGCTTTGGTTTGTTTTCTGTATGTCAGTTGTTGTTTTGACTTAAACTGTTGTCCATTTCAACGAAAAGTGAGACACTTTGAGTGGTGTTGGCCACATCGATCCTCAGATTGAGGCGGGGATGAATCGTACATGTCAAAAATGACCCATGGATCGTTTGACTAATGTTTCAATAGAATCCAAATGTGTTTGGTTGGTTTTCCGTATGCCAGTAGTTGTTTTCACTTAAAATCATGCCCATTTCAAAGAAAAGTGAGACACTTTGTGTGGTTTCGGCTACACTGTGCCTCGTATTGAGGCGGGGTTGACTCGTACACATCACAAATGACAATGGATACTTTTCCTAAAGTATCAACAAAATCTGAATGTTTTGGTCCATTGTACATTTGTTGTTTTTTTACATAAAAGAGCATCCATTTTGAACAAAAGAAAGACAATTTGAGCGGTTCTGTCCACACTGCGCCTCAGATTGAGGTGGGGTTGAGTCTTACACAGCACATATAACCCATGAATCGTTTTCCTAGCGTTTCAATAGAATACGAATACGTTGTTCAGTTTTTCCTATGCCGGTAGTTGTTTTCATTTAAAATCTTGTCCATTTCAAATAAATGTGAGACAATTTGAGTAGTACCTGCCACAGCCGTTCCTCATATTGAGGCGAGGTTGACTCTTACATGTCAAAAATGACCAATGGATACATTTCATAAAGTATCAATAGATTCCAAATGCATTTGGATCATTTTCAATATTTCAGTTGTTGTCTTGACTTAAACTGTTGTCCATTTCAAAGAAAAGTGAGACACTTTGAGTGGTGTTGGCCACATCGCTCCTCGGATTGAGGCGGGGTTGACTCATACACGTCAAAAATGACCCATGGATCATTTTCCTAATGTTTCAAAAGAATCCGAATGCGTTTGGTCTGTTTTCCGTATGTCAGTTGTTGTTTTGACTTAAACTGTTGTCCATTTCAATGAAAAGTGAGACACATTGAGTGGTGTCGGCCACACCGCTCCTCGGATTGAGGTGGGGTTGACTCTTACACATCACAAATGACCCATGAATTGTTTTCCTAATGTTTCAATAGAATCCAAATGCGTTTGGTCATATTTCCGTATGCCAGTAGTTGTTTTCATTGAAAATCAAGTCCCTTTCAAAGAAAAGTGAGACACTTTGAGTGGTGTTAGCCACACCACACCTTGAATTGAGGCGTGGTTGACTCATACACGTCACAAATGACCCACGGATACTTTTCCGAATGTATCAACAAAATTCGAATGTGTTTGGTCTCTTTTCTATATGCCAGTTGTTGTTTTTACTTAAACTATTATTCATTTCAAAGAAAAGTGAGACACTTTGAGTGGTGACGGCCACACCGCACCTCATATTGAGGCGAGGTTGACTCTTAATTGTCACAAATGACCCATGGATTTTTTTCCTAAAGGATCAACACAATCTGAATTCATTTGGTCTATTTTTCGTATATCGTTTATTTTACTTAAAAAGCACATCCATTTTAAACAAAAAAAAGACACTTTGAGAACCAAATGCATCCGCAACAAAGACACCCTCCCCTCTAACCTACCCAGCCCCATCCCCTCCCCTCCCCCTAACCCTCACCTCCTTCCCAACCTTTTCATCCAGCAGCCCCCTCCCCTCCCCTCCCCTCCCCTTCCTTCCCTACCCTCCACTCCAACCTGCCCAGCCACAACCCCTCCCCTCCCCATGCCCCTTCCCTCCTCACTTCTCCTTCCCCCTCCTACCCACCCGTTTCACCTAGGATCCCCCTCCCCTCTACTCCCCCCCCCCTCCCCTCCCATGCCCTCCCCTCCCTTCCCCTTCCCTCCCCTCCCCCCATGCACACCCATTTCCTCCAGTAGCCCCTGCCCCTCCCCTCCTGCCCACCCTTTTCACCCAGCTGCCTCCTCCCATCACCTCCCCCTCCCCTCCCCTCCCCTCCCCTCCCCCTACCCACCTTTTTCCTCCAGCAGCCCCCTTCCCCTCCCCTCATTCCCACCCTTTTCACCCTGCAACCCCATCCCCTCCCCCATGCCCATCCTCTTCCCCTAGAAGATCCACCATTACTAAAACAATAATCATCCCCTGAACTGAATGGAAATTCAAAAACAGCATGATTCACATCAAAATCCCAAAAAAAAGAACATAATAAATAATGTAAAATTACTACTTGAAAAAGCACATTTATTTGCTTGTGATTATTCCACGCATGTTACAATCAATCATAAAACTATCATCCATAAATGACATAAAATTCAGTTATACGGTAAAATGACATAAACATGAAATACATGGCTAACTAAGAAAGCTAAGTAATACAAAATAGAAAAATGGGTATCACAGTACTAAGGAATACTAATGGTCTAGGTAGTAGACTAATCATAAAATAAGAATCAAGTGCAAAAAAGAGATCTGATAAAAACATCCCTATGAAGCAGAGGAAAACCCCAGAGTGGAAATCCAGGTTCAAAAATATAGATTTATATAAAATTCAAAAATGCAATGGATCAATCTGCCCCTGATCACCATCACCATCACCATTGTCATCATCGGTCTCATCCTCACCGCCATCTCTTTCTTCGTCATCGTCCTCGTCATCATCCACATGCTCATCGTCGGCCCCCTCCTCTTCCTCGGCCTAATCCTTGCCCTCGGCCCCATCCTCGCCCTCGGCTACATCCTCGCCCTCGGCCCCATCCTCGCCCTCGACCCCATCCTCATCCTTGTCCTTATCCTCATCCTCGCCCTCTTCCTCTTCAGCATCCTCGTCATCACCAGTAACTGCAGCATCTCGACCGCCACTAGAGCTTCCACCTAGTGCATTGGATAATTCACTCATCGACGACATAAATGTTAGACAAGACGCGCTAGGCTCTGTTGGAAGTGATGATGATAAAGCTTTCATCAGTTTCATAAATTCTGTGTCCCTCGTTTGAACTTGTACTTCCAACTCTGTGACCCTTTTATCAGACTATCATGCATGCTCCGTGACCTGTTCCAACTCAGTGGGATTATAATGGATACCTGGTGAAGTCCAATACCACGTTGGGACTATATTCCTACCAGGTCGGTAGCGTAATCGACCAGAGTTCTCCTCTCCAAAAACATTAAATAAATGATCGGGTGGCCTAAACTTTTCAGGCTCTTGGGCATCAAGAGCCTATAAAGCAGCCTGTTAAATATATTAATAGATTAATAACATTAAAAATAGATATTAAACTTTGAAATTAAAAAATAAAAACATACCATCTTTTCTTGGGTTGATTCATTTATCACAGTTCCATCATTTTTTCTTCTACAAGAGAAAAACAATTTTCCTCGAGGGATACATCCATAAATATTCAGCTTGTGCTTCTTTAATGACATTGAAACAATATAAAGTGAAAGTATAATCATATATTAAATATTAAATAAATCACATAATTTTAGTAGGAAACAATAAAAAGGGAAAGTTCTAAAAAAAATTATAAACAACTATATCGTACCAGCTGCCTCTCATGATCTGACATAGTTGTGTGCCCCAAAGTGTGGAGGTATTTCTTTGAAACAATGTTTTTTATTGTTTTTTTAGAAGATTCCTAAATAATGTTTAATAATAAATAATATTATATTAATGAAAAATATGAAAACTCTCATTTAAATACCACAAATGGGAATAATACCTTAAACATGGAAGTCGCCCAATGGGTAATCATTTGGAAATATTGATCTATTGGGCAACCATCCATGATAGGTAATGTCTCTAACTCCGTGCCCACTATCTCACACCAGCCAACATACATGTCATGCTTATAATCTCTCCAATGCTCTCCAAACTCTTTTAAACGTGCTGGTTATGCACCTTCGCCCTCAGGAAAGTTAAACCGAAGCTGAAACCCAATAGATTAGTACATATAAATACAAAAAAATAATACATTAAATCCAATATATTTTTTACCCATATTTGTGCCCACACATTATCTTTGACTTCATGTGGAAGATGTCTCCAAGAGAGAGGGCTAACCAGAATGATATCGGAGTATTTTGCAAGCGTCGCCAAAAACCCCGACATTCCTGCCCAGATTTCGCAATCAGTTGTCCATCAACATTGTATTCAACCATCAACTGTGTCTGGCGGTTCCATAGCACACGAAAGCAAGTACGCCCCCTCTCCCACCTCCTATCTGTAGATGAATCTGTTATTAAAGAAAAATAATATCTATACAAGTTAAAATAAAATAAATTTTTTATAAAAATTTGAAGTTATATAAATATACCTGTGGTAGTCAGATTAATGGGGGTCACTGGATGTGCATAAGCTGAAGGAATATCCTGTACAGGTGGAGTGTCCCTCATTGTAACCTCCTCAGCCATGCACTATGTCGTAGTAGGAGTCGAAGAAGGTGGAATATAATAACTCAGATATAATGAACCTGAAGCAAAAGACGATGGCACAGACATCTGGCCAACTGGTAGTGTAAACATCATAGGTCTATATATCTCGTGTGTCCCTGAAGACACGCCATGATCAAAATGGGGCGAAGAAGATACGTATATGGAAGTGGATCGTCTAACTCTTTCCCCATGAGTCCTCGTACCACCGACCTCAGTACCGGGACCACTAGATGATCGTCCATCTCTGACACCACCCCCCTCCAACCACCCACCTCTCTACAGGGAGCAATATCTGGCTCCTCCTCAGATATATCTCATCTAGGGGGTCGATCCTGAGAAAGGTTAACCCAAAAGTAAACACATGATAATATAAGTTAATTGAAATATTTATATTTGAAATAAAATACTCACAATAGGGATGAGTGGAGGAACATCCATCAGTACCATGCGGCGATTATTATCTGTCATCTTTTTCCGTCGCCCCTCTTCAATGGGTGTCATTTCCTGTAATTAAAACAAATATGGATGTAATTAGAATCAGATAACTAATATGTAACCCAAAAAAAATATAAAAAAACCATTCAGATAAAAAAACCATAGATTAAAAGAACATTTATGGTGGTCTGAAGGTAAATACTAGGATACACACACTAAATGATGTAGGTGAAACATGTAGGTGAGAACACAACTGTATGATTATATATATTTCCCACCACAACTTCGGGTTCACAATCAACTATGACAATTGAACTATTGGAATCATCATAAGTAATAAACAGATTGATTCCAATTGCATTAGGGATAGTGTCAACTTCATCATCACCATCATCAAAAACATGTCTGGGATTTACTTCAATAATTACACCGAATTTAGGATGACGATGATATTTTACATAAACAACGTGTTTCACCATTTATGCCAATACATATGGTTCCTCGGAGGCAAGAGTGTGAGTCATGTCAATAACTTGAAATACACAATCATCAATAAATGTTCCTTGCCTCGTCATTGTATCAAACCATTGACATTTCATCATCATTACTCGACCATGCGAGTAATACTCCAAAATTATTATTTTCTCAATGACTCCAAAAAAGAAACATTTTCAGAATGAGGTCTAGTATCTGATGAGCTGGCATAACAGTCTGTTGTGGTAGTTAGCATTACACCATTATGTTGTGTTCTCATGTTTCTTTCTCGTTCAGTGAATATAAATTTATATCCATTGATCACAATTGATTTACAAGCACGAAGCACAGTATTAGGACCAAAAGCCAAAGCTCATATTTCCTCAGAAACAGAGTCTGCAGGAAAACTTGATACCTAAAACATAAAAAAATAGTAAAGTAAATTAAATAATATTTTTATTTAGTTATTACAGAAATATTTTTACCTTCAATTTCAACCAAGTAGAAAACCCTTTGCTATGCAAAGTCTCTTTCCTTATCAAAGATAAAGAACGATGCTTTCTTTATATTAATTCATTATATTCCCTATAGATAAAAATAATAATAGTTTAACAAATATTTAAAATTAAAAGAGATAAGATAAGAGATACATGTACAATTTACTTACTTGATATACACATCTAACAAATCCCAATTGAATAACACTGTGCGATGTGCCATCTCTCGCTCTTCAAGGCTTAATGTCATCAATGTATATGATCCTGGAATTCTTCCTGTCTAAGGAAGTGATGGAAAACTAGTTTCAATTTTCCCATATTGTTTTTCTTCATTTCTCATTGGTCTGTTTTTTCTCATAGTAAGATCAAACGAATACATTGCACAGAAATCCATACATTCCTGAGCCAATTAACCGTTCACAATAGAACCTTCAGGATAATTCTTTTTCCAAACATATTATTTCAATTTGAACATGTTTCTTTCATTTGGATACATCCAACGGAATGCAACGGGTCCTCCAAGAAGTATTTCGTTCGGAAGATCGACAGTCAGATGCAACATGCATGTAAAAAATGATGGAGGGAATATTCTCTCTAACTCACACAAAATTAAGGGTGTCGCTACCAATAGTTTTTGCAAGAAGGATCTGGAAAACCTCTTAGCACAATGATCTATAATCAAATAGCACAACCGAATAATTGATACTTCAACATTATTGGACAAGAGATGACAGATTGCTATTGGAATTAACTCATGCAAAAGGATGTGATAATCATGAGTCTTCAAAGATTTCAGCTTCAACTCTTTTCTGTTGACCAATATTGATATATTGCTTGAATAGCCATCAGGAACATTAATAGTCTCTAGCACTTCCAGAAATTGATTTTTTTCAGTAGGTGTCACTACATAAGAAGCACATGGAACTTTCCATTTATTTTCACTGATACAGACAGGATGCAATTCTGTTCTGATCCCCCAATCTACAAAGTCACGCTGAGATCGTAAATAATATTTTGCCTTCCCCTTGACATTTAGAAGAATCGAAAGAAACATTTCACATATATTCTTTTCAATGTGCATTACGTCTATGAAATGACAGAACAATTTGGTTGACCAATACGACAACTCAAATAATATACCCTTCTTCTTCCAATTGTAACAGGTATCAATGGAAACATTTTTCCTCTTTCTAGATTTCATTACACCCTTCCCAAATAAATAACTAAAATATTTCAATTCATTAAGCACATTAGTTCGATATATACACTGAGGTGGATCTTCATTCTCCATGGTATTGTCAAATCTTCGACGATTGTTTCTATATGGATGGTTCATTGGAAAGAATCGTTGATGTCCCATAAAACTAAAACTACTTCGATATTTTAGTCTTCTCGACCGAGTATTATTCATACAAACAGGACATAACAATTTTCCTTTTGTACTCCATCCAGAAATCATTGCATAAGTATGAAAAGCATTGATCATCCACATAAGCACAACACACATCTGAAATATGTCTTTCGAACATGAATTATATGTGGGAACACCCACATCCCAAATAAGTTTCAAATCTTTTATTAAAGGTTGAATGTATAAATCTATATCATTTCTGGGATCAGATTGGCCAGATATCAGTATACTCAAGAAAGTGAAAGGATTTTTCATACACAACCAAGGGGGATGGTTATAAATGTGTATGAAAACCGTCCATGTGTTGTGCGAAGTAAGCATATTACCAAATGGATTAAATCCATCACATGAAAGTCCCAGTCTCACATTACGCATGTCAGCTATAAATTCATGATATCGAGCATCAAAACTCTGCCATGAAAATCCATCTGTAGGGTCAATCAACTCATCATTATTACATTTTCTCTCAGTGTCATTCCATTGCATTTTTACGGATATTTCATCAGACATGAAAAGGTTCTGTAATCTGGGGATCAATGGAAGGTGCCAAATTACTATTTGTGGCACACGAGATGGTGTTCCATCATCTTTTGGCTTCCATCGGGAGGTTCCACATTTGATACAATCATTTCTTTCAGCAGTTTCCTCCCAAAATAAGCTGCAATCATTCGGGCAAGCATGATTTTTTTTGGAAAATCCAAGTTAATCAACTAACATCCATGCCATATAGTGGATAATGGGGATATCTGCATCATCTGTAAGTTAGTCCTTCAAGATGGTAAGAATGTAATCAATTGCAGTATTTAAAATCCCATACATAGTTTTCCATGTAATAATCAGATTAAAATTTCCAACTTTTTCATTTTACCACATTGCCGATATACTAGAGTCGTCGTAGCATCATTCAATTTTTTCACCCTATCAACATCATAATTTTCATTGGACGGATCATGTGTGTTTGTATCGAAATATTGTTTGCTGGACACCCTTTCCTTCTCATGATGCCGAATAATTGGAAACCGATCATATTTCAAACTCTCTAATTCAGTCCTATCATTATAATCATCAACATTTTGATATTCCATTTTCTCTCCATTGTGATACCACACATAATAGTTTGTTTGGAAACCATATTTGTTTATATGATATCTAACTGCTTCACGACTCAACCAATTTCTTCCAACACAATTAAAACATGGGTAGTGTATGCGACCACTATCTGAATCCTTGTCAAATGAAAAAACTAGAAGGATTTTCAAATTATTTTGGAAATATGTTGAAATCCGATCATTTTCGTACATCCAACTTCTTTCCATTCTGTATAAAAATTACAATAAGTTGTTTCAAAGCAATTCGATAACATTGATGTTTAATCAAAAAAAATATTTAGGAAAATGACAATTGTCTAGGGGGGTCAGGGTGTCCAGGTGGGCGGGCTGTCTGCGGGGGTGGTCAGGCTGTCCAAGGGGGTAGGGGGAGTCTATAGGGGTGGGAGGGCTGTACAAGGAGGAGTGTGGGGTGTCTAGGGAGTGGGGGGGGGGGATGTCTGGGGGTACGGGGTGTCCAGGCTGTGGGAGGGCTACCCATAGAGGTGGCGGGGCTATCCAGGGGGTTTGGGGTGTCCATGGGGTGGGTGGGCTATCCAGGGGGTTGGCGGGCTCTCCATGGGGAGAGGTCGGGATGTCCACGGGGTTGTTGGTGTTGTCCAGTGGGGTCAGGGGTGTCAAGGGGGTTGGGGTAGGGGTGTTTTCCAAGGGGTGGGGGCATCCGGGTGGGTGGTGGTGTCCTAGGGGGTGGTGGGAGGGTGTCCGGGGGTGGGGTGGGCGGGCTGTCAACAAGGATGGGGGCTGTCCAAGGGGTACAAGCTGTCCAAGGGGAATTTTCAAACCTTTAATAGATTAGTTCTTTTGAAATAGCATAGATTCTCTTACAGGCATGTCAGCATTAACCAAACATTATTTCATACTACCAGAAAACCCTATGAAAAATCTAGATAATTTAGGGAATTCAATCCTAATTATTGAGTTATTTTTAATTTTTTTTATGTATATTGATATTAAAAAATTATACTTAATTTATAGTAATTAAATGCCTCAAAAGTATTATTACCAATGGGTCTATCACAGACTCAAATCCTTAGAATAATTTTGGGGACCAATGACATCCTATAAACTGGTTTTATCATCATCATTGTCTGAATGAATTGGATTCCTAACTGATATCATCACAAGCTATTATAAAATGTTTTAACCATATTGTATTGATTTTTTGGTTATGATCCATCAAATGAAAGGATTCACTAGTACACATTCTATAGAACATTACCTATACTATAAGTGACTTTTTATTCATTTACTTGGGAGGATAACTCATCCCAAGGCACACACTCATCCCACTATTGAAGATGAGTTGCATATGTAGCCAAAAAATACGTTTACCAGGCACCAAAATGAATATAGAGGAGAATGAAACAATAAGAAATTATGTTAAAATAGATTTAAAATAGATTTATGTGTGATGATCTCCCTAGTCACAGTCACACACATCATTGGAAATAGTAATATTATCTAAAAAATAAATAAATTATTGGTGTTAAATGACATGGTCCGTTTGTAATGTAATCCCCCCTATACCAGAAAAACTATGCATTATTTATACATTTAGGCCATTATAAATTATAAATAACCCATGAATTTCATTTTACATCTCACATATAAAAAATTTCTACCAGAAAAATAAAATTCATTTCAATAGTTTAACAACATTATAGGTGCCACATGAACAAATGTGTTCTAGCTCTATATTTCACTATCATAGTTTCACACCAATTAGTACATTCTATTGGATCATCATCCCTATGAAGCCAAGTATATAATATCCCATACAAGTAATTTTCTCTAGAGTTTGATTAACTCTTATGACTATTAATCTTGCCAATGACTTCTTGATTCATCGATCAATGATTAATAATAAGGTTCATGTAACCTTCTATGTTTTCAACTATACCCTAGGAATGTATAACTCACAAAATCAATGAATTACCTGAAGCTATAACCCTTATGTAGTTTCAAATTATAAAATGAGGACCCATAAATAATTGGTGTCATTTTATAAAAAAGAACCCCCACATGGTATGAATGGTATCATAATGACACCTATATGTTGAAAATATTCATATAGAATTAGAAATAGTTTTATGTTATTAGGTTGATAAATCTACCTATAGAAGAATTTAATCATACCTTAAATGAAGGTAAAAACAATGAACGCCACATTATGTTTTTAGCATTGACATTATACCACAAATGATATTCCATGAGAAACTAATTAATTACCAAAATATTGGTTCATTTCCCTATTTTCCACGGTGAAATCACATCAAAATCCAAAATTAAAACTAAAATATTATATCAATAACAATAAAAACAAGGTAGCATATGTGTATAAAGAATAAAATCCACGATTTGAGATGATTGAGATGGTTTTTCACCTGTTCGGTTGGGGGACTTCGCGAGGGGAGTAGAGTGACGATCGAAGTTAGGGTTCTGTGAAGAATGGGGAATAAAAGCGGCCCCACTGGTTTTGGGGAAAACCTTTAACAATAATTTATAAGAACCGTTAGAAAAGGGTTCTTGAGGACACCCTTTCCCAACGGTTTCATAAAACCGTTGGGGAAGGGTGACATAAACACCACATTCCCAACAGTTATAGTGAACCATTGGCAAAGGGGTACCCTTTCCCAACGGTGCTAATGAACCGTTGGGAAATGGTTCCCTAAACCATCTTTACCAATGGTTTAACCAAACTGTTGGTAAAGAACCGTGGGTAAAAATATCATTTCCAGTACTGTAAATAAGGTAAATCAAGCTAAAATTAATATTATAATGATACAAAATTACCTTAACACTTTTCCGAACCTTATTGGATGAGTCAGTTACAACCATGAGCATATTTTGGATAATTTTTTGGACCCCATAGAAAGACATGGGAGTGATAATGAAACTTTAGATTATTTAATTTAATGTAAAGACCAAAATGACACAAACAAATATCTTTTTTTAAATTAATTTTTAAATATGGTTATTTATGTTATCGTTTCAACTATAAATTTTCTATTTAAAGAGAAAACTATTTCATAAATCATGGTATTTATTTATTATTATTAGACATCAGATAAATAAAATTATTTATGACACAAAAATGGTGAAGTAGTTACCTAATTAATAAATGATTTAAATAAACAACATTATATATATATATATATATATATATATTAAAAGAACCATCAAAACCTATCCAATTATTTTTTACTGATTTTATTTTGAAAATTACTTGACATATCATCGAATTTAATTTGTTTTGGACCTTTAGTATTTGAATATAATTATATAATAAAATAATATTTTCACACTTTCTTAATGAGCCCCACCTCCGTCTTATAAAAATCCCTCACTTCAAACCCCATACTCACACTTCTCATGCAGATTGGATCATCCAAACCCTGAAAAATAGGCTCTCATGATCACCATAATCCTCTTAGAATCCTTACCTTATGGATAATACACATCAAGAGATCCTTTTGGTTCAAACCAATGGGAGTTACCCTAATTAAAGGTAAAAGTTTCTCTAAAATTCATTTCTATTATATTACTTCTCTAACCCCTAGTATCTTTTCATTCCTTTATTTTATAAAAACACCCATATCCAAAAATATTCTTGGATGTTTTATAAGAAGGATTATAAATACACTTACACACACCTACATCTAATGGGTAAATAACATATTGTTTCTATGGCTGGAAAACTAACACCTCACGAAATGAAAATGGTTCAATTATATCCTACCACCTCTCATAGTGGATATTAAGATAGAACCATCTTTATATATGATATTTATTATGTTTATGTTTTATTTAAGCTTCTTTATTTTCCATTTATATCATTTTGTTATGGTTTCTATAATGGGTAAAATACAATAACTTTAATTGTGGAAGATCACACAACTGCCCCCTCAAATTGATATGACTCGTTAATACCGTATGTGGGATGTATAAATGATGGAGTTAATGATATTATATATTTTATTATACTGTAGTGATAATATACCTATGTATCATTTTTTTAGTTCCATTAAAATACAAAATAGAAATGAGAGCAGTGTTCATGCGTATGTACGGCTTACCATTTCCATGAATGGTGCATTTCATTTCTTATCTCCAAATGTTATATACTGATATAAATAAAAATATATTCTAGATATTTAATATATTCATGATATATAAATCATGTATATAATTTAGAGATAATGGACCTTTGACCACATGAAATAATTTTAATTATAACAAGTTCATTTTGAATGAAGTTATGATCATCGATAAAATATACAATATGAACTCAAATAATTAACTAACAGTTAGAAAAAATGTAATAAGTGATATAAAAGGGGTAATAAACTTGAAAAATGTTCTTAATCAATTATAAATTAACTTCTTTTTATTAATCCGGAAGAATAAGGACCATACATGAGAAGTCGTACATGAGGTAAGGGGTTTCTTATCCCACATTTAATTCCGTGAGATTTCCGTTGTTCGCCACTTATTTATTGCATGTGGTGTATTGTGAACTAAAATTTGATATATATTATCATTATTTTCATTATAATAATGTTGTTTTGTTACCCATTTGGCAGTTATTAACTTTTGGTCATTCGACTCGATTGATTACCACATAGTAATGGGATTTGATCTCACTTCTTATTATCGTGATATTCGTGCTATATTGCCACTATTTCCTTTTGTTTGGTGTATGTACTGCCTATGATTATATTCTTCGTGTAATATACTTTAATTTATGGTTATTTACATCTTCATTGAATGATACCTTTTTCCTGGGGTGTATGTTTCGTATGTTAACGATTCGGTAAGGGAATTTAAAATTTCAATTTACACTCATTGGGCTTTAAGCATACTTAATTGATTATTTTACTCCATGATTATGTGTTGAATAAATACATATCATTTGTTAATAAATTTTCACTCCCCTTTCTATGGATATACTTTTGATACACAAAATCACTCCATTGATAAAATATAGAGTCATCGATATGCACTTGATAAGAGTAATTTTAACTCAATCTCCATTCCTTGAATTAAACATCCTATTCATTTGAGTTGTTTTTAAAAGAATATGTGTGAAAGTACTATGATTTATTTACAATTAATATCCAATAATATTCAGTGTATTTATATTTTTCACACATAATTATGTCATTTATTTATCCTTAACCTAAGGATATAGTCATTATAAGGGATTTCATCTCAACTTACATTCCATGGAGTCTTCTTTGTTGTTGAGAACCAACTCACATGTGTTTGGTGTATAAACTATAATTTGACATATTATATCATGAATTCCATTATTCTCATGGTATTATAAAGTCTTTATTAACTAAATTATTTTTATTCAAGTGTCTCTCATTTGGTTAGGAACACTAACTAAAATATCATAATAAATGTTTTAAAATTTGATTCTATTAAATAATTCTTATTAATGACCATGTTTTAAAAATGGTTTTAAGGATTTATTTATATGGAAATAAATGTTTTAAATTATATTTATTTTTAAAAGATTAAATTTTGTATGAGATACTTTGATTCCATAATCTATTTTAAACAACTTCTTGATAAACAATGAGACTTTTAAATGTTTTCATTAAAAAGGAATATTTCTCTCAATGATTTTTACTGATCATTATCAATTATGTCAAAATACTTTATTGGATATTATTCTTGATCGAGGTTGGTTTATTATAATAAAAATCATTCATGCTGCATTTATGGTTTTGTGATAAGTTTGACTAAGAATGTATAATTTTTATACAATTCATGGATTATTGATAAAGTATTGACATTTCGTATAATTGTCTCAATATGAATGATTATGTTATTTTTCAAACTTTTCATATGAGGAATGTATTAAACTTTGTAACTGACAGGTGGATACTGTTATAGCTCATCGATGCATAGGTAGGTCTAATAAGACAAATTAGTGTTTTGGCATAAGGACGTGACAAAATCTTATTTGTGGTCTTGGTACGAGGTATTGACTATGTGGTTATGATGTCCATAATTGAGCATTCCATCATTATTAGATTAGGTATTTATATTTCAAGTGGTTATTATACTATTATAATACCCATGAAAATGTTTTATTTTCGAATTTATTTACTCATATTTCTACAATAATGTGTTCATGATTACTATTTCAAATGGCTTGTGTTTTCAATTATTCACCATGCCAAATGATTATGTTATATTAGTCTAAATTTATTACGCTTTATTAGAATTTCAGATCACCCATTTCATATATTTCATTTTCCTAGGATATGAAGAAGTTAGTTATGAGTGACTTGATGGAATATTATTGGAATCATGGATGTTTCAAATAGAATAAATTTGGGTAGTTTATTCGTGTTTTAATGTTTAACTTTTGTATGTATCTTGTTTCCAAGACTACTAAACTGATCGGTCCATCAGGACATGATTCCTTATAATCATTCCAATGTATTAAGATAATTCAATGGCTCCTGGATTCTCGAGTCAGAGTTTTACAAAAAAATGTGTTATGCATGAACCTGATTACAAGTTAAAAAAGTTATGTGTGAACCTGATTACATGTTCATAATCATATGCCTAAACCATATTGAATGACCACAATTTTATTCCTGAACCCATCTTTCATGTATTTAAGGTTATGTGTAGAAATGGTTACATGTTCATATGTTTAAGAGAAGAAATAATTTCAGGTACATAACATAATTTCGGAACCATTATCTACCTATAAATGATAACATTTTCATTAGCTGATGGGTTAGAAAGAAATATAATACATAAAATAATGTTATACTCTCATGGATCATGTTCTTTTATTTTATTATTATTAATTTTTTGTTATCATCCAATCATTATGTCATAACTCAATATTATTATCTTTAATATGTATGGTATTATTTTATAACATTATTATCACTTTAGATTACTCTTATGTCCATATTTTTATTATTTAACACCATTGTTTACCTTTACTGGGAATCTGAGTCATCACATTCTTATATTTCCATTCATTGGTTTTAGATATTGGTTTTACATATTTTATGTTTTTTGAAAAGTATTTATGGGAATGATCCTTATTGGATATGGTGAATATATTTCCTTAAATTTTCTTATTGAGTTCATATTATCCAAATACCAATAACTAGTATCGTTGTTATGTGTGTTTTTGGTAATGTACTGAATATTTAACTTAAAAAGATTTTATATCTATATCTGAGAAGTCAGGGTCTCTATAGTTTGTATCAAAGTAAAGAATTAGATAACATTTGGAATCAAGGATGGGAAAACATTATTGTGATCCCTAGGTATATATAAAAATATATGGCTGTGGATTTCAGTAATAGAAATTATAAGCATATTATAATGTATAGTAAAATTTAACATGTTTTTTGTAAATGATATATATAGTATTAATTGAAAAATTTCATCCTATTTGGATGTTATACGTGGGTGTGTATCTATAATATAGGTATTGTAGAGTAATATCTCGAAAAGGTCACCCTGATATTAACTCGATCATCACATTGTGCATGACAATGGGACACACTATACACCTTTTTTGATACTACCAGATGATATAATTAAGAAATTAAAAAATTATTTTTGAAATGTGATAATGGATTGAAATAATTGATGATTGTTAATGACCTAACAAAAACCAATGGTTTCAATGAATAAAAAGAATGTTTCATTATTTAGTCACCATAGAAGTGATTTATCATGATTATTTTAATCTATCTGTATTTCTTATTACATCAACTGTGATTTATTTTAGTAAATGGATGGATCCCAAAAGAACAATGTTAATTTTAAATGAAACATAAAATTTAATGATTTCATCATAAGTCAACAAATGTTATGTGGTTTGAAATACCAAACCTTGTTTCCCTATTCATAAAAAAAATTCATTCTATGATTCAAGATGAAAATTGAAATGAGAAATATAGGGGGAAATTTAATTGTGTGTACCTCATAAGGGAATAACCAAAATCAGTCATTGGTTCCACATATCCATTCGTTTTTTTCAATGGATGAGTAACAAAAATAGTATATTCTATTCTGGAGAGTTCAATAAATGGAAAAGTAATTTTAAATTTGTAATATGAAAAGTGAGGTATATAAATAATGTAATCTTACAAACAATAAGAATAAATGTTATGAAATTCACATGATGAAGTGGGATGTGTATTATATAAAATTTTTCATTAAGAATAGCCCCCAAATTCTTCATACATAAATGCATAATGAATTTATCGACCTTAAGTATAAGGAAAGTGAATCATTTGGTAACTATGATTAAAATTTTACAAGATATGTGAGGTGATATTAATGGATTAAAATTCATTCTAAAATTATGGTTATCCAATTTTTCAGTGAATTAAAACAAAATACTTAAATGGAATTATCCATAATGGAATTTTGATTTTATGATGAAATTTTTCAATGTGAACTAAAAGTGTAAATAGAAACTGTAAGCCCTCTTGTATTTGTTGATTAGAAAAGGAGGAAAATATCCCATTGAAATTCCAATCATATTTCATAATGAATGAAAAAAACATTCCAAACTCATACTTTTTAAAAATTTACAAAGGATCAAATATGTGAGTTATTTACTAGATTATAATGTGCTCTATGTTTCAAACTCCTAGGTATAAAAATATATAATGTAGTTTTTTTATGAAGAGAAAATTAAATTAAATGATTATATATGTCTCAAAATAATACACCACCCTCAGACTAGTGTTTTATGTTCATAGAGATAGGGAATTACAGAAATAAATGCCCCAATATAGGGGAAAATTTGGATGTTAAACCTCACAAATCATAAAATATAAAGGAAAAGTGGAATGATTATGAAATCATAATTTAATAAGTGAATCATTATCATTTCAAACACTTATCAATCCCTAAGAAAATGGGAATTTTATGATTTATTTTATATGTATGAGCCCTAGGAAAATATTACTTTTCATCCTTTAGTAAAATTTCATTTGATTATCTCCCTATATATTGATTATGGAGTAATGATATCATATTTTATATTATATGAGTACAAGTATGAACCCATGATTCCTATGAAATTGTTTTTGTTTTAGATAAAAGAATATCTAAGGAATGAAGGGTGACTAATCATTTTTATGTTTACATGTATCCATTTAATATTAAATTAATATTAATGGTTACAATCATAGCTCTTTGATAATATCGTTTATCAAAACTATGAAGTTATTGACACCAATTTTGAGGATTATGTGGTGGTGGTTAGTTAAGAATATGGGTTTTTTGAGATATTTATTGAAATTAAACTCATTGGTTAGGTTTATGTTTTAGTGGGAAATTAATTTGAGTAGTAATATAATTTTTCATTCTATAGATTTGAATAATGGTATATGTAAAGTTTATTTTTTATCATATCATTGTTGTTGAGGTAAATATGGGTTTTATTTAATAACCATTCAACTTTAACAAAATTAATTTCTATAAGGGAATATTTCTCTACATACCCCCTTTAAAAAATATATATTTAGAAAGTGATAGGATTTTATGGGGTACCCAATTCAATTATATATTACGGGGACATGAAGTTTAACTAAATTTTTTGGATATATCTTTTAAATGTCCTCAATAAATTATAAATTTTTATCACTATTTATCTTCCTTTGATAAATATGTGGGAATAATTAAATCCCAAGAAAATATGGTATGATTTTTCTATGTATTTACAGGGTGGCGGGGTTCATAACATTCTTCAAGTTTAATTATCTTGAAATGAAATATTTCACCACCTCATATAGATGTTTCATTATGAGTCACCATTAATAATTAATTTTATAACCCATTATAAGGGAATAAATCATCATAAAGAAAGAAAATAGAACCTAATAAATGAAATTAATTTTAATAGAATGTTGGAGTCATTCATAAATTTTTTTAGGAATGTTGAAAAAAATAATATATATATAATCGTCAATAATATATACAATTTCAATTTGCTAAGATGTTATTTCCATGAGGTTTTGTTATTTAAATAAAGGATAACTAATCCATAGTTCTATCATTCAAATTTATATTCATTACCACATCGGTACAATAGATTATTTATTGTCACTTTCACCAAAACACTCTTAGGTTCACAATGTGTTCCATGAATCTACCCTGAGGATGTACACACCTAATCGATCACATGGTTTTATCTTTTTTCTCTTACTATTAGAGTATGATACTAATTATGTGGAATAACCGGTAGAGATTATAGACCGATTAAAGAAGGTTCAATGAAAAAAAATATTCAATGGTTTATGTTGAGAATTCCATCATGGTAAAGCTTTATGTAACTTAAGGGTGTAATGAGGTAGTGGAATCCTTGTTTTTTAGTACCAGAGAGATGAATTTTCAGGATAAAATTTACATTAAGAACATTATATTGTAACACCATGATATGTTTTGAAATATGTATTTCATAAATATATTTAATCTTTTTGATACTTTTTAGTATATAAAACACTACTTTGGATAATTTTACTTGAAAAATTTAGTTTAATCCAAACATGACAAAATATAAAAATAATGGAAATTTAAATGATTATTATCGCCTAAATTTTGGAATGGAAATTATGAATTGCAATATATAAAATTTTAAAATATATCATTTTCACATGTATATAATTGTAATTCATTTGTGACCAACTAAAAAAATTAAAATAAAAACTACTTGAAAATTAAAGTTAATATTTATCTCAAAAATATTTTCATGAAAAAAATATTTAACTAAGTATAATATAAAACACATACAATAAGTGATTTTTTTAAAACATTTATATTATATTTTTAATCAGATCATTTAAATTTTTCTCAACATTTTTTCAAACCAAAAATAAAAATAAAACCTAAAATACACATATAATGAATATTTTTCAAAAAATAATGAATTTAAATTTTTTAGAAATTATTTTAAAAGTAATTTTTTAGTTTTAGAAACGTTATTTTTATAAATAATTTTAATTTTTTAATTATTAATTTCAATCTTATCATTATTTTAATTTTGTGAATTTTTTGAAATTAATATTTTTTCTATGAATAAATAAAATAATAAATTTTTAATGAAATATATTTTTTTTATTTTAATTATTCAAAAAGATAAATTCAATAAAAAAAATTTAATAAATTATTAAAAGTTTAATAATTTATCAAAAAATACTTGGGCCGCTGTAATCAATTTTTATTGAATTTTTTATAAAAAACATGAAAATATTTGAACATTTTCTCTTTGAATACATGTTTTATCATTTCATCTATGAGATAAATTTTATGTTAATTTTTTTTAAAAGTGTTAATTGAATATTGAAAAATATATTTGAAATTTATTTTTAAAAAATTTATCATTTATAAAACATTTTTCATAATGTTTAACAAAAATTTAAAGTAAAAATATAAAAAATTATTTGTCTCTATTAAGTTAATATCAATATACCAGGGGTTAAAAAAAATATTTGTGTTAAAATTACATAAAAACACGTATAAAATTTATTTTACTGCTGTATATATACCTTTTAATTTCGATTTCTCAATAATACTCTATTTTTAACCCTTTTAGAAATTGAAATAATTGGTTAGACATATTTATTTAAAAAAATTTACAAGTGGGCCACTCCAATCACTTATATAAGGTTTCCCCGTATCCAATCCACTTAACATAATAAAACCCTTTTGATTTATCAAATAACTACCCAAATAACTTCTAAAAATCCATTCTATTATCCTAGAAGCCTTATTTTGGGATGAAATCAAACCTTGTAGTGCTTTGTGTGCAAACCTAAAGAGGTTACATGTAGAAGAGCTAGTGTTCTTCCAAAAGCGTTTTTATTTTATTTCCTCTACAAACAATATCAGTTTTTTTAAATTATTATGATATATATAACTGATTATAATTCTTATAAATAGTTTTTTTATTATGTCATCAACCTAAAACAATATTAACTTCTTTCAAAGGGGTTACAAAATCATTTTTCATGTGTGCGAAATATCACCACCTCACAAACCAGTTTCATTAATTTTTCCATTACCACTCATCATGGTTGGGTATGATATTGGATAGAATGTATATAAATGATATTTATTTCAAATAATACCAAAATATTTCTTATATGATATATTAATTTTTCAATTCAATTCTATAGGGGATACTATATTGATGCTCGTGTGTACGGTGGACTATTTCCGCACAATGTGATGTGATTCGTTTTTCCCTATTTATTTTCATGGAATATAATAAGGATAACAATAATTTAATTATATGTAATAAATTAAAAAATAATGATATCCATTAAATATTTATAATTTTGAAAGGATATTATATCATTTTATTTCTTACATTTTCTCTCATTGAAATATGATAACATCGTTCATCTATGTGTGCACTGCCACCTTCATGAAGCGATGTGACAATCTCATCTCAACACCACACCACATGGATGATATGTATAAGTATATTTAATGAAATAGTATTTTTTATATTATTATTACTCTTTAAATATAAAATATTACATACAGTATTGTAATAAAAATCATTGAAAAAGAGAAATGTTAATCAAGAATACATAAAATATACCATCTCTATGAGCATAACTTACTTCATTTGTGGTAAATATCAATAATTATTGGTATTAAAAGAATAAGTAACTCAAAAATATGATAATTATTTTTCTATTATTATTTTAGAGATTATGGACCCATGATCAATGTAAAAGGAAAAAAAATTATAAATCAATGCATATACGAAAAAAATATCAATTACTACCCAAAACACGATTTTAAGAAGGACTTGGTAATAAATTGGTAATAAATGGTCACAAGTAAAAAATATATGGTCAAATATATATAATTAATTTATATAATATATTTATAATAAATATATATCTATTATACAAGTTTTCTTATGTGTATGCAAAAAAATTAGACATAAAGTAATGGATTTTTTCACACTTTTTTACTTCCATGAGACACATGACATATTAACCATAAATTTATTTTATGTGGTGTGAATAATTACCATGAAAAAATTTTATTATTATTTTCCTGAAAAATATTTTGACTAACATACACAATTGGAGACATCAATTTCAATAGGATTATAGATCAAAATTTAGTAAAGTGGTAACATATTTTTTTCTCAACATTCATTCTTTGGGACACATGTTATCTTAAAAACTTGTCTTATATTATTAAGTCTATATAATGTTTCTTGTAAATTTTATAATGTGAATTTAATTATTTAAACTAAATAATATATTACACATAATTTTATTTTATACATGAGTCTAACAACTAAATATTACCAATGTTGTCACAATTTTATGATATAATATCATCGTTTTTTAGTATTTTTAATAATTAAAATTCCAAAGATGAAATATTATGATCCATATCCAAAAAATAAGTTGAATTTCATCCTCTACATTTATGTGTGGAATATATTATTCCCATTCTCTTTTACACCATTTAATTACTAATGTGTTCAATATTTTTTAAAAAACTCCTTAATTTATCTCTTACATCGAATACACTATTTCATCCAAAACCTTGTTTTCTAAAAATATTATCAGAAATATTTTTAAATTTTTTTAAATTAGATATTAATTAAAATTTTACCAATTTTTATCTTTTTCAAAATTTATGTTAAATAAATATTCATTTCATTTCCCAGCCTTTCCCCATTTTTATTTTTTTAAAAATGTAGAATGAATTAATGTTTAAATGGTTATGTAATTAAAATAATTCTAAACCATGATGAAAATTATATTATTTGAAGTCTAATTTATATGTTTTCAAATTAATTTTAAAATAAAACTAGTTTCAATTTCTTTTGGAATTTTTGGATCTAAACATATTTAATTGAAAAATTTTCACCTGCAAGAAATTTTCCAAGTGATATTTCGAAATCATTCTCAATATAATAGGATGAAAATTGATTTAACATATTCATTAATATATATATAAAACATGGATAATGTTAATATTATTTATCCAAATGTTGTATCATTACATGTTTTTTTCGAATCCCATTTCTCTTCCATGGGTTATATTGTGATAAAATTCTTATAAAACCCACTCAATTTTCCACGTGTTATGCTATATTGAAATGATAAAATTGTAGTGAATAATGTATCATTTCATCATGTAATGATATAATTAAATGATTAAAAACCCTATTTTATTTCATCGGTTATGATATGATGAATGTTTTTTGATCTTTTGGAACACATAAATGTTATTGTTATTGTGAAATGGGTTGGACATATATATCACACCAATACGTTGGGTAAATATGGATAACTCGTGAGTAAATATGTTTTTTACGAACATAATTACATGTACAAAATGTTTTGAATATTATTGATTAAATGTTCACAATGTAATGTGAGAACTCAATTATATATTCACGATGTAAAAAGTTTACTTTTGGGCATGTTTGTATGTATACGTGTGGCCATGTTATCATTTCCTTTACATAAAGAGTGGACCTTACTCTATATATACATGGTCATAATTTTATAAGATGACATGTATACAAAATATCGTTTTATTATAACAATTTTATTCTCTCATGGATCATGTAATATAATTATTTTATGATTCATGTCTTATAAACTAAGAATATTCATGTTCTTAATCAATATTTTTATCATTGATATATAGGGTATTATTATAAAATTTTATTATAATGTTCTCATATCCATATGTTCATGTTATTATTTTTCATCTCCATTATTTACACATAATAGGTATTTTATCTCACCCTTTTTTATTATTCCTTTACCTAGGTTTTGATGAATGGTTTAAACAGTTTGAGAAGATATATAAAGAAGAATATATTTATAAAAGATATTTATGACCTTTCAAAATATTTAAATATTTTTTACCTAGTAACCAAATAAATTAATCAATTACAGTCCCCAAGTGTGTGTGTGTGTGTAATTTATTTTATATTTATCAAAAAACATGTAATATTTATGTATGAGATTCATGGGTAACTGTTTGAAGTTGATCCAACCTGAATTTTTACTAGAAATGTAACACGCTATGTTTTTTAAATTGATAAATACATTAAAAAATGTATTCAACACCCAACACAAATCTTAAATGACCCGTCTGACATATAATTGTTATAAAATAGTAGTTAAAATGATTTGTATGAACACTATTAAATAATTTATGAAATACACACAAACATACACACATATAAATATTTCTTACTGAATATTTATTATAGATAAATTCTTCATAAATAATGATTCAATTTTATTTATTTTTTATTCTTTAAAAATATGTTTCTTTCAATAATGATTATTCTATTCTTTCATTAAATAAAATATTAATTTTTTAACATTCATTACACATGATTAGTAAAATAAAATTATTTTTCTAAATTAATAATATAGAAATTTTCGTTCAAAAAAATTTATGTATTTTTCATAAAATATTTATTTTTCATTGATTAGTGAAAAATAAAATTTTTTGTTCAAATTAAAGTATTTTTATTTCAGTAAGTTGTGGAATTAAAAATTCATAGAAATTATTTTATTTTATTAAATGTAATAAATGTATCATTATTTAAATTTAATCCAAATTTATAAATTTATAATAAAAATAGATTTATATTCTAGTATAAGTATGTCATTGTGTCTAAAAATAGGAATTTTGTACAAATGTTTTAATGTGATTAATGTTTCACCCGATTAATTAAATAAAATAATACATAATGATATTTTTATTAAATTTAATATTTATTTAATATATAAATAAATATTAATTGAGATTAAAGAAATAATAATTATTTCATAAGAGTTAATATAATATCATCTTTTTCTTCAAAAATTGAAATATGTAAATCCCACATTTTCGTTGTGTCTTCGAGTATTGTCATAAATTTAATTTTTACACTTATGGGAATAGAATTTCATATAATTGATTCTATATTTTGAGTAAAAAATAAATAAATAAATTATAAGTATTTCAATATAATTTTTCACCATAATAAATTATTAGAAAAGTTAAAATAAATTATCATTATTATTGAAAAAAGTGGTTAATGAGGGGAAAAACTAAAAATAAAAGAATTAAAATTATATGAAAACAATCATAAAATATATTTATTGACATATTTCAAAATTATATTGTCTATTTATTTATAATAAATCATTTTGGACCCTTTTTCATGTTAAAAAAGATTGTAAACCTTTATCTTTTCAATTATTACAATTATACAACTCACATCACTTATAAAAGGATTCCCCTATCATCTCTTTCTTAAAGCATCAAACTATTTTTTTTGGAAATTAGTACCCGAAACCATTGTAAAATTACATCCCATCATCTTAAAATACTATTTTTTCTTAATTCATTGATTAAATTTGTTTTCATAATCATAAAGTTTTTGTTCGAGAATAGTTAAAAGGCTTATTTAGAAATTTTGGTTTAATTTCTTTTTATAAATCCATAAAATCAACATAAACTAAGATAAAATGATATAAAAAGTATATAATATATAAAAATATATTATATTAATAATTTCATATCCTAAATACATCTCCTCTTCCATCAAAGTAGATATAAGACATCACTATTATGTAAGATGGACAACTTCCTCACGAACAGATGTCATTAGTTTTCAACCATCTCCAATCATGGTGTGTATTAATGATTTATTTCATGAATGAATATTATATTTTAATTATATTTATAAAAACTATTTATGATATCAAATATACCTTTTTTACATTACTATTTTTTGGGATACCATATTGTTTCTCATGTGTATGAAAGACTTATTCTTCGTTAAGTGATGAGATTTGTTTTTGAAAAATGATTTACATGGACGGTAATGAGGGTAATTTTTATAAATATATTTTATATTTAATAAATAATTACTATATTCATTAAAAATTTATCATTTTGAAATGAAAATATATTTCTTTCATTCTTAAATGGTAAAAGATAACTTCGTTCATGTGGTTGGGGACTACCACCTCTATGGAGTGATGTGATTATTTTTTCATCACTTCATCACAATAAGGATATATATAATTATATTTTATAAAATATTATGGTATTTATGATGTTATTATCCAAATTTAGAGATAATTTAATACAAAAAATCTTTCTGTAATGATTATTTAAAAATAGTAATTTTACTCATGGTATTGTTCGACCTACCATCTTCATGTTTCTAATGTAATTCATTTTTCATAAACAATGTTAATTATTGGTTTAGAAAGTTAAATTGATTATTAATTATGATAATATTTTCACGATTATTATTCTCTAAATTTTGAAATAGTGACATCTTTTACCATGTTCCACACACCAACTTTTGAAACAATGAGCGAAATACCCAAAGAATACCAAATGTAGAGTTAACTCTTTAAATATTTAAACATCTCATAAAAATAAATATATAAAATTTCATATGCATAAGTTATTAAACCTATTAAATATTCTTAAGAATAATTTATATAATTTAATATTATTATATAGGAGTTAGAAAGAAAAAATATTAATTTTTTCCTTGAGGTAAGGATTTTCATATCAAATTTTACTTCAATGAGACACTTGTCATATTCCACAATTATTTATTTTATATATGTTATAAATCCCCATAAATTTAGTTCATTATATTTTTCTTGAATATTATAGATATTTAAATACAAATTATTGGATATTTGTATCATGGGATTTATATTTCGAATGTTGTTAAAAGTGGTAAAACTGTTTTGACTCATTTTGCCTTCTTTGGGGAATACATTAGCTTTTTTACCTATCTATATTAATGGGGTGAATATAAAACTCAGTTTACATATAATATAATGAATATATTTCCATTAATGATATTTTAAGTTAAATTTAATGTTATTAATTCATGAATAATTTTATTCAATGTCAGAAAAGTAGTAATAGTATTAAGATACAATCATTTAATTTACTAGGATTATTTACAATTATTTTTATGGGGGTGAAATATTTTTATTTATCTCTTAGTACACTCATTATCCATTTTCTCCATCAGTTATTTCATGAGAATACATTTATTCCCTGGATTTGATTCTCCATATAAACTATAGAATTTTAATTTTTTTTTTAAAATTACAATATTTATCTCAAAGATCCGGAATTTTTTTAAAAATTTATATTTTAAATTTTTTTATAAAAAATATTTCTAAAATTATTCAGTCTAATTATTAATGAATTTTTTTTCCCAATTTTAATTTTCTTAATTTTTTTAAAGGGGTATTTTTATTTTTTTCAAATTATTCTTGGTAAGATTTTTCTACAAAGATAAATGAATGTTTTTTCATGTGTACGACCTGAATGTAAATCTCCACTATTAAAAACATATTTTATTTCAATTATCATCATTAATTATCTATTGAAATTATAAAAAAATTATATCCGAAATTATATTTTATTTAAAAATACAATTTGAAAAAGATAAGTATATTTTCTCATGAAATGTGATAAATAAATTTTAAATCATAATTTATATATTTTAATTATTGTTTAAAAAAAATATTTTCGAAATAATTTGGGAATTTTTAGTTTTTAAAAAGTAATCTTAAAAATTAAAAGGATACTTTAATCAAAATATACGTATTGTTCTTTTATTTCTATTTATATTTCTCAACATCAAAAACCATAATTATTAATTATTCACATATTGAGGTATTTTTTAATTATATAATTATCGTTCTTTAAATTGATGAATTATGATGGATTAAAATAGATTTTTTGGGAACCCATTTACTTTCCATGGTTCACTAATTTTTTTAATATATTATAAGGAAGCTAAATTCTATTCCATGGGTTAAAAAATATTCAATTTCATTTGTATAGATAGTCATTCTTTTATATGGGTTAATAATTCTTAATATTATTTTAAATGAAAAATAATTTCATTTCCCTACTTTAATAATGTTATAAAAAGAATGATTATTTTTTCAATGATTTCTAAAAATAAATTATTGCCATATATACAATATATATTATTCTTGGAAATTGGAATTTGATGGTTGTGACCATATTATTTTTGGTGATCATGGTATATATTATAAAATGGTTTCACCCAGATAACACTCTATGATCACCATATAGCTAATGTAATGGGTGTGCACATGTAGTTATCCAATACATTGGGTACTGATTATGTTATCCAGAAAATCATATTGGATATTATTTTATAGTTTTTGAAATGGTTATGAAAGGTTTCTAATATAATTATGTTCCATGATTCCAACACAATTTATCTATTATATCCATGTGTTTATAATATCTTATTTGACCATGTTTGATATCACATGGCTTGTGATTATTGATCCTTAGCATTCTTTCTATTGTTAATATCTTACGAATTTTTTTATGATTTATGATTCTATTTATGAGGTGTTTTATGTATTTTATGATTCTTTCATGCACTCTAATTATATGGTCATACCCTTACAATATTCTTATTCTTCTTGAAAAAATTGACTTTTTATGGTTATAATTACATTTATCGAAAATTTGATCCCACCATTATTGTTTTTTCCATTTGCATGTGTTATCAAGAATTATGTTAAATGAATTGTGTTTAGAAATATATTATATGGATGATGATGATTACATCATGTGATATAAGAAAATATACGTTGTGTGGGAGAAGATATCATTTATATACATTGGTGTTTTTTATGAAAGGTATTTTTCTTAATTATGTAACACTTTAGACCAAAATTATAAGGCCCCAGCCTTAATCCTTATTTAATCTTGATTTATTACAAGATTACAAATTGAGGATCTTTTCAGGTTTAGAGATTTAGAGAATAAGATCATGAAACTTGAATTACATTCCACATTTAAACAAAGTGGTTACATAAAAGATAGTATTCATTTTTCAATCAATGGAAACATATTTAAATTAAATCATGGATTCTTTCTTGACACATCCTTGACAGTATCATCACATCATGTACCTTTTCCTTGACCTGTGGAAAACATTTCAAAAACAAGGGATGAGCATAGAAAGCTCAGTAAGGGTTAAAAAATATTGAAATGAAACATGAGTTCATATATACATAAGAATGAAATCATACTTTACCCATAAAACATAAGCACTTTAACATACCTCATAAAATCAGGAATAAATCATAGAAATCATAAGACATAAAGGTAACGTGAGACATTAATAACATCCTTACGTTGGGAGTAACCCTCTTGGTTACATTTGGAATACCCACCATAGTATATTCCCTAAATCTCTTCGGAGAAACCTTAACATTTTACTCCTTCACGTTACCCAATGCATTGGAGATCTATATCGGGCTCACCAGCCCTTAGTTTATCACGGAACCACCTGTATTCATAAACAATGCCCAAGAAACAGAACATAATCATAGAACATAACTTAAGCACAGTGTAAAGATAAGATTCCCACATTGTAATAACAATATAACATTTTAAGATATTGAAATAATGGATCCATTCTAAAAACCATTTTCAAAACCATTTAAAACATTTAAAAAAGAGGTTTTTTGAATCAAAGTGTCCCATACCACCTTGAAGCTTTAATCATTTTAAACCATTAATATCCATATAAATAAATTCTTAAATCCATTTTGAAAAAATGTATAAGAATAAATCATTAAAACATTTAAAGCGATATTTTTGTTAAAGGGTTTTTACCAAAATTAGAGACACTTGAATACAATAATTGAGGAATAACATTTAATCCAAAAATTATAATTTCATGGGAATAAAAGTATTCAACATATAATATTCCAAAGTAATGTATATACACCATATAAGAGTGAATTGGTGCATAACAACAATGAAGTCTCAATATAAATGTAAAATGCGATGAAATCCCTTATAAAGAAGGTATCCTTATATTAAGGATAAATCAATCTCAAAATTATGTGAGACAAATATAAATACACCCAATATAAGTGGATATTAAGTGTAAAAAAATAAAAGTCCATTAAAACAAATTTCAAGGATGACATATTCAATAACTACATGTTGAACCCAAAGAAATCGAAATTGGGTGAAAAAGTTCCCTCTGTAAAATTCGACAGCCTAACGACGTCACTTCGAAATTAAGAAATTGAGTTGATGAAAGATAAAAAGGGTATCTCATCACTTGGACATAAAATTTACATGAATAAGGATATATAATAACATATCCCAACATAATAGTATGTGAATTAAAAGACAAAACAAAATAAGTCTTTTAAAAGAGGAGGGTGAAAGGTTCCCTTACCGACATGGGTATCTTTCGAAACATCCATCCCGTGAAAGAAGGAAAATACAACATTGATGTAAATACTAATAAATGAAAGTATATTACACAATGAGTTAAATAATGGGCAGTATATACACGACTCAAAGTAATTTGTGGGAAATGTAGCATAAATCTCACAGGAATAAAAGTGAGATGAAAAATCCTTTACGAAAACTGGGCAGCCTAACGTCGCCACTTAAAACATAAAAAAATGGATTGATGAGATCAAATAGTTAATCTCATCATATTAACATAAAGTTTACAGAAATAGGAATATAAAAGAACATCCCCAAACATAACAATTAGGAGTTTAAAAGAAGTGACTTAAAGGAGAGTACTTAAAAAGAAAGAGAGAGGTTAGATCTCTTATGAAAATTCGACAGCATAAGGGCGCCACTCAAAACTTTAAAAATTGATTGATGAGAGATAATAGGGTCTCTCATCATATGAACATAAAAATTACAGTAAGAGTAATATAAAATAACATCCCAATCACAAGAAAGATGAGATTAAATGGAATGACATAAAAGAGTGTACTTAAAAACAACGAGAGGAGTAGGATCCCTTACCTCGGGTCTGACTTCACTCGATCATTCTTTAATCTCCTGAAAAATAAACATGAGTTAATTTTTGCTTCCTTAAGAACATTTTTCAGGTTCATTATTCATTTTATATCACTTATTACCATGTCATTACATTATGTAATTATTATAGTTAATAATGGTCGTTTAAACGATCATTGGTACTTGAGTCAAAATATGCTCTTTATAATTACAAGTTGTTCATGTATCCATTATATCCAGAGTTATAATAATGATGTATATATCATATATATCTAGTATATACATGCATTTATAATATTACATAATAATTTAGAGGTATGAAATGAAATGCACCGTTCATGGAAACGGTAAGCCGTAAGTATGCATGAACGCTACATTCATTTCTATTTCGTATTTTATAGAATGAAATCATAATTATATAAAGGTATATTATAATTCCAGTATAATATCATAAATAATACCATTAATTACATCCTTTATATGTCCCACATATGGCATTAACTAATCAAATCACTTTGAGGGGGCGGTAGTCAGCACTTCCTAAAATGAAGATACCGCGTTTACTCATAATGGTAACCATAAAGGATATGCCATAAATGAAAAATACAGAAGTTTAAGTAAAACATAAACATATTATATATAATATATAAATATAGTGACATCTTAATGTCCTCCTTTTAATATGATATATGAGTGTTGAACAATCATCGTTTCGTGAGGCAGAAATCCACCATCTACGGAAACGGTATGTTCATTAACCATTAGATGTAGATGTGTGTAAGTGTAGATCTAATACTTCTTATAACAAAATACTAGTATATTTAAGATACCTGAGTTGTTACAAAAGAAATGAATAAAAAGAGTTTAGGGGGTTGGAGAAGAAAAATAAATTAAAAGGACTCAAGTGAATACATTACCTTCATATTGGGTAACTCTCTTTGGTATGAGCTAAAAGGCTTCCTTGGGAAGACTTCTGCCAAATACGAGGTTTCAAGGAGTTAGAGAGGGATGTGGAGAGACAGAATGGGTATGGGTTGGCCGATACAATGGCTTTGGATGTGTGGGTAAGGAGGTAGAGGTGGGGGCCTTTTATAAGAGGGGAGGAGGGGCACTCTTGGAAAGTAAAGACATGTTCCTTTATTTTAAATGAGTTTCGGTTTTAAAAGGTCCCACATTGATAAAATTCTATTTTAAGGTGAAAAGGGTTCGAAATACACCAATCCAATTGGTTTTCGACATGTGTAGGTGTTAAATTTTACATTGTCATTCCATTTTATTTAAATCGTTAAATAATGAGCTCAACGCTACATCATCATGATGTCATAAATAATTTACTTTCTTTAATGTCTAAAAATTATACAAAAAATACCATGATGTAGGAAATCATTTTAGATTTCCAAGGACTATTTATAGTAAAAAATCTGACTTGTATAACCCCATGTAAAAATTCAATTCGTAACTCATCTCATGTTTGTGTCATTTTTACATTAACATTAAATAAAAAGGTATTTATGTCATTTCCCATCCAATGTGGCTCCATGGGGTCCCCAAGTTGACCCATGGATTGTCTTGGTCGTCCATGACTCATCAAATTATGGTATTCCATGTGTCATTCTCATCTCATATTATTAAAACATTATTTTTACCTTAAACTACTCTAATTACCTATAATTGTGATTAAAAACATAATAAGTTACTATTCACAAAAAAATTATTTTAATCCCATTGAACCACATTTTAATTCTTAATGAAAACCATTTCTGTCGGATTTTTGAAATTCAAAACAAAAATATGGAAAAATTTCATTTTAACGGAAAATCTGTTTTTATAAGTACCACTTTGTGGTTTCACTATTCATCAAAAATTGATGTTTTTCAGAAAATTACAAAAAATTCACCCTAAGCTATATTTGATATTTCAAATTAAAAAATGAAGTCTATTTTAAAAAATTCAAACATATTAGTTAAATTAATTAATTTAATAATTAATTTCCATTGTCAAAGCAAATAGCGTGTTTTTATGAAACAAAATGTATCAAAAGATTGACATAAGTTTAAGTCTGATTTCAAAGTGAAATTAATTCCAACGACCACTTTTGTATAAAATGGTAAAAATATATTCTAATTTCACTTTAAAAACAATTCAAATGATAATATAATCATATTAATAAATTATATTAAAAGAGGTTTTCAATTAAAATACAATATTTTTCACTATTCATTAAAAATTGAACTTTTTCGGAAAAATACAAACAATTTACACAAAGTAAATTTTGTTGTCCTGATTCAAAAAAATAATTGTATTTTTTCAAATATAACACATAAAATTGTCAAAAAGTGTATTTAAAAGTGGCTCGCCATCAAATGGTGGTTAATCGACCTTTTAAAGAATATTAGAATGTTTACGCTTAAAATTGGATTCATTTTCATTTTTAATCCACTAACATTTATTGTAAAAAGTAAAAATATTTGACAAACATATATAATAATTTTTTGGTTAGTTCTGTTCATTCCCTCCATTACAATGACTAAGCATTAACTACTATTTAAAATAATATTATTTTATTATTAGAGTGCAAAGTAAGATTCCCAATAAACTCGTTGTTGTGTGTTGGGTACGCCGTCTAGCATAGCATCCCCTTTAAAGTAATATTAATATTTTATTCACAAATATGGATAAATATATAAATTTCATATTCTTTATTTACCTGGGGTGTTACATCCTTCCCCCCTTTTGGGAAATGCGTCCTCGCAAATTTAAAATTGAGCTTGAAAACATCCTTGAAAGTCCCACATCGGAACAAGAGTCGGTTAAACAATCACTTCAAAATAATAAAAGACAAGTACATAGGTCACCTGAGTTAACCCATACTAGGATTCCATGTAGGAAAACATGGACATGGAGGAGAAAACATAGGGTCATGTTCTGGTGGAGAGTGATTGTAAACATGTCCATGAGAAAGTTAACCATCAGAAAATCACAAACCTGTGATGGGTTAAATGGTATTCGATTACCCAGTAGGAAAAGTTAAAAGACAACATTTTGGTTTTAAGTAACTCTTCATTGAGGAATTTATTCTTTATCTTAAGGAAACATACTTACTTGTCATGTTGACTTTCAACTTTTACTAGATTTCTTACACAAACTCATACTTTCCCCAAAAGATGAGTATTTAGGAAGACTTGTTCACATTAAGAGTACTATAATCAAATTCTAGAGAATCACCTAATCCACAACAGGGAACTATATACTTCCCATATCTTTATACCATAACCAAAACCAGAACCAAAAAGGTTATTACAATATTAGATAATCCAGAAAAGGATAACCCTTTATAACAAGAAAATCTATTCTTAATCTCCCAAATTTGTCCAACAAAACCCAAAGTTCAAAGAGGACCATTCGATAAACAATTTGTCCATAAAATTCTTCAAAGTAAACCAAACTAAGATTTAAACCCAAATATTTTAAGGATTTAGTCACATAGTCTTCCAAGTTAAATCATTACATTTATCTCCAAATAAATCAGTTGCTCTTAATGTCTCGTATTGAAAAGTAATTAACATAATCACATATCCTCCATGATAGGTTAATAAATTTCCATAGATAACCCAAAATAAACTTACACTTAATTCATAAAATCAACAAAATCAAAAGAATCAGTCAAACTAACCAGGGACTACACGTAGTCTAGTGGTAGGCGATAAATACCAGTTGCACTTTGGTTGTGGGTTTGATTCCCGCAGCTTTGTCCGACGCTACGGGTTGTCACACGGTCTGCGTGTTGTCCTTTTTTCCAAAACTATATAATTCTCAAATAATTCCTAAAAAGAGATAAAATCATCAAAAATATCCATAAAATAATTTAACCTCAATTTAATATCATTCCTTTCACTTCCATCATAACATATAGTAACCCATAATTACCTCAAAAGTATGGATCATATTAACCCAAATTGTTCTTTATAACTATGTCCAAAAAAGAATAGATAACTATTACTTCAATAAAATTTTTATATATTAAAAATAAAGGTTAAAAATACTATAAAAATCCTTCTAATGTAACCCCATCATCAAAAAAGACTTAATACTCTTATGAATTTCACCATAACTCTTGAAGCCCTTACATGTTGACTTCTTACTCATTCAACATTCTTCATGATCCATTCACCATTCCTTTCCAACTTATTCTGAAATACTTATTTCCTTTGATTGGTCATTTTTAGTTTCTTCATCATCAATCAGAATGGAATTAGGTATTGGTAAACGAATATTTGTACGATCTTGGTGATCCCATTCACGAAACTTCTTCATAGGACATGGGTTTGCATAATGACCATGCACACCACATTTAAAAATTTCAACTGATCCCTTAGAAAGAACTTATTTCCCTTTCCTCGAGTCAACTGGATGCTTCCTTTTTCCATGGAAGGTTATTGATTTATGTCCTTCATTTCCACATATATATCATATTTCTATCCCTTTGAAACATTTTCCTAGGTGTTTCTTTCCACATCTTTGACACATAGGTTTTTGAACATACTTACCATTATGATTATTACACATAGTTCCGTAGGGATTTGATTCCCTCATATATGATTCCTTATAAAAATCTCCAAGGTTTAGGTGGTCAATCATGACTCCAGATAGTTGGTTGAGGATAAACACAAGAGTTCTCATTGCAGCTCCCATATAATTTAGTTTCTTGCTCAAAAAAACTGTCACAGTTTCCATCACATCCACTGTTACTTTGGTTCCTGCTAGATCCATCAATTTACTAAAACCAAAAAGGTAAATGTGAGTATATCAAAAAAAACCACCATGTACTAATGAGGAAGATAAACACTAAGATATATTTACTCATTCACTTTATCTAAAACTAGGAATCATTCTGAATTCCTAACCATTATGGTAATGTCATTTATGCTTAAAGAATACCCTAACCTCTAATGTTATCTAAACCGACCTCTGATACCAACTATAAGGCCCCAACCTTAAACCTTAGTTAATCTTGAGTTATTACAAGATTAAACATTGAGGATCTTTTCAGGTTTAGAGTTTTAGAGAATTAGATCATGAAACTTGCATTACATTCCACATTTAAACAAAGTGGTTACATAAAAGACAGTATTCATTTTTCCCATCAACGGAAACATATTTTAAAAAAAATAGTGGATTCTTTCTTGACACATCCTTGACACTATCATCACATCATGTACCTTTCCCTTGACCTGTGAAAAACATTTCAAAAACATGGGATGAGCATAAAAAGCTCAGTAAGGGTTAAAAAATATGGAAATGAAACATGAGTTCATATATACATAAGAATGAAATCATACTTTACCCATAAAACATAAGCACTTTATCATACCTCATAAAATCATGAATAAATCATTGAAATCATAAAACATAAAGGTAACTTGAGGAATTAATAACATTCTTACGTAGGGAGTAACCCTCATGGTTACATTGGGAATACCTACCACAATATATTTCCTAAATATATTCAGAGAAACCTTAACGATTCACTCATTTGCGTTACCCAATGCATTGGAGAGCTATATCGGGCTCACCCGCCCTTAGTTTATCACAGAACCTCCCGTATTCATAAACAATTCCCAAGAACCATAACATAATCATAGAACATAACTTAACCACAATAGAAAGATAACCTTCCCACATTGTAATAACAATATAACATTTTAATATATTGAAATAATGGATCCATTCTAAAAACCATTTTCAAAACCATTTAAAACATGTAATAAAGATATTTTTGAATCAAAGTGTCCCATACCACCTTGAAGCTTTTAACATTTTAAACTATTAATATCCATATAAATAAATTCTTAAAACCATTTTGAAAACATGTATAATATTAAATCATAAAAACATTTAATGCGGTGTTTTGGTTAAAGAGTTTTTACCAAAAATAGAGACACTTGAATACAATAATTGAGGAATAACATTTAATCATAGATTTATAATATCATGAGAATAAATGGATTCATGATATAATATTCCAAAGGACAGTATATACACCATATAAGAGTGAATTGGTGTATAACAACAATGAAGTCTCAATAGAAATGTAAAATGCGATGAAATCCCTTATAAAGAAGGCATCTTTAAATTAAGGATAAATCAATATCAAAATTATGTGTGACAAATATAAATACACCCAATATAAGTGGATATTAAGTGTAAAACAATAAATGATCATTCACACATATTCAAAGGATGTCATATTCAATAACTACATGTTGAACCCAAATAAATCCAAATTGGGTTAAAAAGTTTCTTTGGTAAAATTCGACAGCCTAACGGCGTCACTTCAAAATTCAGAAAATGAGTTGATGAGAGATAAAAAGGGTATCTATTCATTTAGACATAAAATTTAAATCAATAATTATATAGAATAACATATCCCAATATAATAGTATGTAAACTAAAAGATATAACAAAAAAAGTCTTTAAAAAGAGGAGGGTGAAAGGTTCCCTTACCGACATGGGTATCATTCGAAACATACACCCCGTGAAAGAAGAACAATAAAAAATTGATGTAAGTACTCATAAAGGAAATTATATGACACAATGAGTAAAATAATTGGCAGTACATACACCACTCAATGGAATTTGTGGCAAATGTAGTATAAATCTCACGGGAATAAATGTGAGATGAAAAATCCCTTATGAAAACTCGGCAGCCTAACAGCGCCACTTAAAACTTACAAAAATGGATTGATGAGATCAAATATGGTCTCTCATCATATTAACATATAGTTTACATCAAGATTAATATAAAAGAACATCCCCTAACATAACAAAGTGGAGCTTAAAATAAGTGAAATAAAGAAGCGTACTTAAAAAGAAAGAGAGAGGTTAGATCTCTTATGAAAAATTGGCAGCCTAACGGTGCCACACAAAACATCCAAAATGGATTGATGAGAGAGAATATGGTATCTCATCATATGAACATAAAAATTACAGTTAGATTAATATAAAATAACATCCCAATCACAAGAAATATGAGCTTAAATGGAATGAAATAAAAGAGTATACTTAAAAATAAAGGGAGGAGTATGATCCCTTACCTCGGGTCCGACTTGACTCGATCATTCTTTAATCCCATGAATAATAAACTTGAGTTAATTTAAACTAATTTAAGAACCTTTTTCATGTTCATTATTCCTTTTATATCACTTATTACCATGTCATTAACACTATGTAATTATTTTAGTGAATAACGGTCGTTTAAAAGATCATTGGTAACTGAGTCAAAATATGCCCTTATAATTAGAAGTTGTTCATGTATACATTATATACAGTGTTATAATCATGATTTATATATCATATATATCATATATATCCAGTATACACATGCATTTATAATATTACATAATCATTTAGAGGTAAGAAATGAAATTCATCATTCATGGAAACGGTAAGCCGTACGTACACATGAACGCTACTTTCAATTCTATTTCATATTTTATAGAATGGAATCATAATGATATAAAGGTATACAATAATTCCAGTATAATATCATATATAATACTTTTAATTACATCCTTTATATGTCCCACATATGGAATTAACGAATCAAATCACTTTGAAGGGGCTGTAGTTCACACTTCCTAAAATGAAGATATCGCGTTTACTCATCATGGTAACCATAAAGAATATTCCATAAATGAAAAATACAAAAGCTTAAGTAAAATATAAACATATTATTATAATATATAAAGATAGTTCCATCTTAATGGCCACCTTTAAATGTGATATATGAGTGTTGATCAATCATCGTTCCGTGAGGCATAAATTCGTCATCCACCGAAACAGTATGTTCTTTAACCATTAGATGTAGGTGTGTGTATGTGTAGCTCGAATACATCTTATAACATAATCCTAGTATATTTAAGATAATGGATTTGTTACAAAAGAAATGAATAAAAAGAGTTTAGGGGGTTGTAGAAATAAAATAAAACAAAAGGACTCATGTGAGGACATTACCTTAAAATCAGGTAACTCCTTTTGGTTTGAGCTAAAAGGCTTCCTCGAGAAGACTTCTGCCCAATGTAAGGCTTCACAGAGTTAGATAGGGAGGTGTAGTGAAAAAATGGATAGGGTTTGGCCGTGACAAAGGCTTTGGAAGTGTGGGTAAGGAGGTAGAGGTGGGGGCCTTTTATAAGAGGAGAGGAGGGGCACTCTTGGAAAGTAAAGAAATGTTCCTTTATTTTAAATGAGTTTCGGATTTAAAAGGTCCCACATTGATACAATTAAAGGATATGGTGATAAGGGTTCTAAATACACCCATAAAATAGGTTTTGGACATGTTTAGATCTTAGATCTTACATTGTCATTCCATTTTATTTAAATCGTTAAATAATGAGGTCATCGCTACATCATCATGATGTCATAAATAATTTAATTTATTTAATGTCTAAAAATTATACAAAAAATACTATGATGTAGGAAATCTTTTTATATTTCCAATGTATATTTATTTTCAAAACCTTGACTTGTATAACCCCTTTTAAAAATTATTTTAGTAAAACATATCATGTTTGTGTTATTTTTACTTTAACATTAAATAAAATGTTATTTATGTCATTTCCAAACCAAAGTGGATCCATGGGGTCCCCAAGTTGACCCATGTATTTTATGGGTCGGCCATGACACATCCAATTATGGTAGGACATGTTTCATGCTCATCTCATATTATTAAAAGATTATTTTTACCTTAAACTACTCTAATTAACTCTAATCGCGATTAAAAACTTATTAAATTACTATTCAACAAAAAATTATTTTAATCCCATTGAACCACATTTTACATCTTAATGACAACAATTTATGTCGTATTTTTGAAATTAAAAACCCAAAGTTGTAAAAATTTCATTTAAACGGAAAATCAGTCTTTATAAGTACCACTTAGTGGTTTCACTATTCATCAAAAATTGATGTTTTTCAAAAAAATTACCAAAAATTCAACCTAAGCTATATTTGATATTTCAAATTCAAAAATTATGTCTATTTCAAAAAATTAGAAACATATTAGTTACATTAATTAATTTAATATTTAAATCCCACTGTCAGAGCAAATAGCGTGTTTTTATGAAACAAAATGTATCAAAATATTAACACTAGTTTAAGTTCGATTTCAAATTGAAATTAATTCCAATGACCACTATTGGATTAAATGGTAAAAATATATTCTAATTTCACTTTATAAACAATTCAAAAGATAATATAATCATATAAATAAATTAGATTAAAAGTGGTTTTGAATTAAAATACAACATTTTCACTATTCATTAAAAATTGAACTTTTTCGTAAAAATACAAAAAATTTACACAAAGTAAATTTTGATGTCCCGATTCTAAAGAAGAATTTTATTTTGTCAAATATAACACATAAAATTGTCAAATGTGGATTTAAAAGAGGTTCCCTATCAAAATTCGGTTAATCGACCTTTTAAAGAATATTAGAATATTTACGCTTAAAATTGGATTCATTTGCATTTTTAATCCACTAACATTTATTGTCAAAACTAATAATATTTGACAAACATATATAATCATTTTGTGGTTAGTTCTGTTCATTCACGCCATTACAACATCTAGGCGTTAACTACAATTTAAAATAATATTATTTTATTATTAGAGTGCAACGTAAGATTTCCAAGAAACTCGTTGTTGTGTGTTGGGTACGCCATCGAGCATAACATCCCCTTTAAAGTAATATTAATATTTTATTCACAAATATTGATAAATATAAAAATTTCATATTCTTTATTTACCTGGGGTGTTAAAAATGGTATTTGATAATTTCTGAAATAATTGTTTTCATTATTATATTGTGATATATGGATTGAATATATAATGTCACCTTTATCATTTTCAAGGATGAAAATAACATGTTCTTGATTTCATAACTGGATCTAGGATTATAGTTTTAGGGTTTTTATAGTTGGTTTGAGAGGGACTATTTAGATTACATTAGAGATTAGGATGTTTAAAGTTGATATTATCTTCTGTGTTTCTGATAACATCATAGGACTATAAGTTTAAACATGATCATATGTTCAACGTCTTATACACCCATTTGTGGTTTTAGGTGGTGGTATATTAATGTGATTATTTATATATTAATAAATTTTTGTGTGCACTTTTATGTAATGAACCGATTTTATGTGGAGTATTTCATTACTTTTTGTAATCATTATTTTTTAAATATTTACAACCTATAGGTTTTGTATTATCTTTGAAATTTATATAATTATGGTACATCATATTTTATCATATTGATAACATTTGGATTGAAAGATAATTTTGTTACTATGTGGTTAATTTTATTTAAAAAACAAATATATCACCATATTTTTATCCCATAATACGAAACGTAAGATATAACCTTTTATATAAATTCCATATCACTTTTTACGTTCTTCAGTTTATTTGGGATATAGTTTTATGGAATTATATTATTTCATATTTCTGTATTACCACTGTATTTTGAAGGTTATTGTATCCCTATATAATTTATTCATTTTTGAAATTATTATACCACATGGAAACCCATTTGTTTTAGAATAATGTCTAAAATATGAGGAATATATTTTTTACCTATTATGGTTAAATGGTCTTTCAAAATTAATGTTAGTGCTTTCAGCATGAAAAATACTTCTTGATTACTCATTGTTTATTGAAAAGGATGTGATTATAGTTAAAATTTTAAAATGATAAAAATTATACTCATCAAGTAATTATATTTACCTTTTATGTTAGAATATGTTTAAAATATATGAAAAAATATATGAATAGGATCTTGAAATAATAAATCATATTACCGTAACTTATAAATATTTCAATGACCCTTTTCACACTACTTTGGATTATGGTTGTGGGGATTTTTTCATAGCTTTGATCATTCAAATTCACATGATCAATGATATGAATTGATATATATCATTATTTCAGCATTTTACTTTTATTATATGTCCAAATATTCACTTCCAAAATATGTTCTCCAATTTTGAATCCTTGTATTTTTTATTCGAAAATACCTTTATATTTCTTCTTCTCACTAATCATGTTAATGTTTTACCTTTTTTATAATGTGGGTTACAAAATCTACTTCCAAATATACATAATTTAATTACAAATAAAAATTTAAAAATTAGGGGATGAAATTTATATATGGGTAGATGATATAATACCCAAATATTTTAAAAAATAAAACTAAGTTTGATAACGTATTTGACACACAACAACAAGATTAAATGACACAAGAAATATAAAACTATTATAACCTAGCTTATAAATTCTTATGTATTATTTTATAATAATTTAAGTTATAATTATATGTTCTATTGTGTACAATTAATTTATTAATGTTTCATAAATAGTGAGAAAAATATTAGTATTTTAATTTTATCTATCAAATATGTATTTTTAACAAAACTGATTTTAATAGAATTTAAGGGATAAATATTTTTATCAAATTATGGAAATCATTGAAACATTCTTTTAAAAATATCACCTCATTTTTTAATATGTAATACTGAAATTTAGATTTTTTAAAATGTTTCTATTTTTTGTATTATTTTTATTTTTCAACAAATTTTGAAAATAATTTTTTTTAAAATGTCTGTTACTTTCAATAAATTAATGTATTTAATAGTCCCAGTATGATTGGATTATTATTTTGTAAAAAGATATTATAAATTATAAAAATTAATTCATAATAATCACATTTAATTAATGTTATATTGGATTTTAGTATAATTTTTTGGTTAAAAAATTTGGATTTTCTAGAAACAATTTTAATGTGAATAATGTTTCTAAATTATAACTTATTAAAATAGTTACTAATGATAAATTTTTTTATTTTAAGTTTATATATTATGTAAAAATAAATTTATATTTATATTTATAATCATATTATTTTTAATCCTAAAGTTAATATATAATAATTTTTTCATTATGACTACACTTCGTGAAAAAAACATTTCATCGCATCTACAAGTTTTCTTATTATTCAATTTGAATATTATGTGAATGAAAATTTTAAAATGTATCAAATATTTTTATTTTTATTTTTTTATATTTTCTAATAATGAAAATATAAATTTTTTCCAACATATAGACTGTAAAAATAAAAATTTATTTACCACGGTTAAGGTAAAATGAGTCACTTTGAGGTTAAACAAAAAACATATGCTTTTAAATATCAAAAAATCCTATTTAAAATATATTATATTGACATATATAGAAACTATATTATCTATTTTGGTTAATAATTTATTTTTGACCCTTATGAAATTTGGAAAATGTGAGTACAACTTTTTCTTTTCAATAATTACAATTGTGTCACTAACCTATCATATTCAATTTCTCCTCATATTCTCTCTTATTGACATCATTCAAACCATTTTGGTTATGAAAATACCTAAGGAAAGAAATTCATAAATTCCATACCCTAATGCAAGAATTTTTAATTTAAAAAATCGATTCTATGAATACTTTAGGTATTATCCCAATAAAGTGTTTTGATAAAATGAAAAAGTCCTGATTATGTGTTTTTTATAAATCTGTCCACCTCCTTAAAATTTTCATCAACTACAATCATATAATAATAAAATTATATCATATATAATTTTATGATACTATATTAATCTCATAACATAAATCTATATCCTCTTCCATAAAATTAGATACAAAATTATCATTCATGTGTATTGCAGACGACCACCTCGTGTACTCATGTTATTTATGTACCATCATCTCCTCCAGCAGCTATTGGTATTGATGGGTTAAATATTTGTATATATATATATATATGATATGATATCTGTAACAAATTTAAACATCAATATTAATGATGTCACATATAACTAATTTAATTTCTGTTCCACAAGAGATAAGATAACGTCAATTATGTGTATCTATTTGAGTATATATCCTTTAATGGGTGTATCATTCAAAATTTATCAAATTAGTAAGGGATTTTTTTCTTCGATTGCCTGATTTGGGACATATGTTATTTTATAAACATATCCTATTTTACGAGATTCATATAAATATTATTTGGAATCTTATATTATGATGATCTTATTGTTTATGAAATTTTATGTTTATATTAATGTCATTATTTCAGATATTTTAAAATTTAATGTTATCATAGTGGTCATGGTTTTATGATACAATCTAATCATTTATTAGGATTTATTATGATAATATTTATGATAATGAAATATTATGTACCATATCTCAATAAAATCACAAAACATATTATCCAACAGTTATATAAGGATAATATATGGTTTCTGTTAATTTTTCTCTCTTTAGTTAATGATCAGTACAAAAGATGGTTTCTTTTTCAAAAAACACCGGTATTTCATCATTTAATAGAAAATCCATTTTCTTAAAAATTAAAATTTTCTAAATATCTATCAAAAAATGTTTTTAACAGTGATTTAATGATTTATTAAGGTTATTTTTTCTTTGGTATGAATTATTATTTGTTTTTTAAAGGAATCATTATGTTATTTTCAAAAAATAAATGTGTCTTCGATTTTACAAAAAATGTGAATATAATAATTGTTTTATTGTGTAATGCATGAAAAAAATTTCACATTTCCATGAACATTATTTTAATTTATTTTTCTTTTATAGTGTTTTATGGTTATTTGAAAAGAAAAATAATTTAACTATGTTTTTTCTTTTTAATGTATTTTTTTCAAATGAAAAGTATAATTTTTATGCAAAAATGATATAATTTATTTTTAAATATTATTTTAAATGATTTTATGGTTTTTTTGAAAGATGATGATTTTCAAAATATTAGGTTAAATTTTTATGCTAAAAATGGATCTTCAAAATGAAATGTTTAGTTTCCTAAAATGATATGTAATGATCATTAAATAGTATTTCCATTCATGAACATCAACAACCCCAGTGGTTAAATATTCTCCAATGGGGAAATTCTTTGATGTTTTAATAATCATTATTTCATTCGATGGATTAAAATTTATTAAAATAGAATATTGTGGAATGCATTTTTTTCAATTGGTTTATCATGTTTCAGTGATTTTGTTATGGTAAACTTTTTTTCCATAGGTTAATGATTATTTAAAGAGATTATTATGGAATATATTTCTTCTTTACTGGTTAATCATTTTTCATAACTATTGTAATGAATCCCATTTATTTTTAGTGGGTTATTCAATGTATAAAGTAAAATGAGTCTTTTTCTAATATTTTTATAATGAAATTAAATATTTATATACTTTATTTATAGTTCATAGAAATTCTTATAGGATGGGTGCACCCAGACTTCTCTAGTATAACCCAATATAGATTATATGATAGGTGAACCTATATATCATAGAGTGAGATTAATATATCTTATTAAACTGATTTTAATAAATAGATCTCTTATGAAATTTGTAATTATAGATTTATCTAGAAAATTACATTAGAAGTTAGTCGTATGGTTCTTCCAACTATAAGTGTTTTATAAGTTATTTTGTGGATGATTTTTCATGATACCATCATTTTTTATATAAGCTTTATAGAGGTCTATAATTCTTTATTTGATCATGATTTATATCTCACTGATCAGTATTATTGATTTTTACAACTTTATTTCTTTTTAAAACCCTTATTAATTGTTTTATGATTTCTGATTCATGTATTCATGTGTGTAAATTCTTTTATGATTCCCTCAAGAAATCTGATTATGTTTTCATAAACTTATATAGCTTCTTATGATCATTGATTATATTAAATTTTCAATGCTTATGATAAACATTGTATAGAATTTCATCTCACCTTTAATATAATGTATTTTCCCCAAGTTATCACAGTTGATGTTGAATGAATTGTGTATAGAATGACTTCATATAGATGATAAGGATAAATTAGATTGAAATAATAAAATCCAGATTAAGTGGGTGATGTTATAATATATATATATATATATGGTTTTTGTTTATTATATTGTTTTTTTAATCCTAAAAATTAATATCCAAAATGTTCTTTGAGAATATATGTTTTCTAGTTATTCATTTTCAAATTGTATTTTTTGGATGGTGAAAATTTGGTCACCAATATCGGTTTCAATGAATGAAATGTAATTTTTATGACATCATATAGAGATATTGGAGTGATGGATTGGGGAAATTATATTATATTTCATATAAGTTGCATCTAATTTATCAACATATGTGGGTATATCAAGGAAAACCCAATAGATATAAGAATTACACGAGGAATGATCTTGCATTTCAGTTAGGTGATTTTTTATTAAAATATATATTTGAATAAGTATTATTTCTTTATAAAAAGTAAAATTTTAATATATGTTCATTATAAAATATACAATAATATAAATTTTTTGATCAGTTTCCTATTGAGGGGTTCTTTCTCGAGTATATCCCATGTACATAGCATTTTTCATGAGTCAATGTTATGAAAATATGTGCTAGATTTATCTTGTGTTTTAAGCTATTTAGTGGATCAATCGTAAGAATATATTTATAATGATTACAAACATATTCATAATATTTAAAATTGAGAGAATTGTTTTCATAATTATCTGATTCATAAGGATATTCATTTTTGGAAAACCATATAGTTAAAGAATCAACAATAGAATTTGAACATCCAATTAGAGAATGAAATAACAAAAATTAAATCACTAAATAAAATAGTCTGTAAAAATTTTAAAAAATTTAGAATGATTATAAAACCGATAAATGTGTAGAATAAATTGTATTCATGAATTTTACTGTTATATTCATTATATAAATATTAATTAATTATTACAAAAACATGTGATTAGTTTTATGTAAAGGCTTCTATTATATGGTTTTTATTTATAAAAAATATTTTATAAATATTATAATTTAAATTATAAAAATCTAATTTCATTTTTGGAATCAAAATAGAAATATTAACTTACGTTTAAATTTTTTGATTTTTTAAAAAATGACCACTTAATGGTGAATAGTCGAAAATACTGATTTTTGAAAAAGAATGATTAATATTCAATAAAATTGATATTTTTAAGTCTCATTATGTATTTATATAATATAATGTATCATTAATATATTTTAGTTATATTTAATCCACATAATTATTTTTAAATGAATATTATATCCAATTGTTGTACAAGAATATTGTTGGGATTAGAACTGTTTTTCTGGAAAATTTTTTAATTTGAATAATGATTCACTATTTTTATTTGACCAAAAAATTAGAAATTAATAAAATTTTATATATAATTTATATATTATATATCTGTAAATATTTATTTTTATTCATAAAATAATTATTTCTAGTTATATAGTTAATATAAAATCAATTTTTCAACTCATCTACCAGTTTTATCTTTAATTAAAAATGTCTTCTTCTGTAAACTGAATTAAATATAAGAGAATATTAATTTTTAATTATATTATATTATATTATATAACATGTAGAACTTATCTTCTTCCTTAATGAATAGTGAAAAAAATAATAAAATAGTTATGGTGGAGATGGTTTTACTGCCCGAGGGGGGGGGGGGGTTAACTGAAATATTATGTGTTAAAATGACATAAAAACTATTATACAATATATTTTATGGGTTTATATATTCATATATTATATAATTCTAACTATTTTTCCATTTTTATCCTTATGTAATGTGAAAAACATGGGTACACATTTTTCATTTCAAAAATTATAAGTGTAACCCTCATATAAATTATAAAATATTGCCACATATTATCTCATATTCATACTAAAAAATCCATTGGGATACTAAAATATCTCAACAAATACATTCCTCATGTTACTCTCTATATCATATAATGCTGATACTAATTTTAAATCCATCAAGTAGGGGTTTCGGTACTAACCAATGGATGTTATCCGAAGAAGAGGTGTTATAGTTAATGAAGTCTCATTATTATATTTTCATCTTCCACCACATTAATATATTGTTAAAATATTTTTCATATCATGAACAATTATTTCCCATATAATTATATGTTATTTTATTGATGGAATTAGTTAAATACGCATCATCTTCCATTAAATGGGATATGAAATCATTATTTGTTTGTACGACGGAATAGAGCATTGTGAATATATTTCATTTATTTTCTATAATCACTTCTCTACTATTAATATAATGATGTATTTAATTTATATATAAATATTTTTATATAATATTTTTCATATATTTATACTATATAAATGTAATATGATATATATATTGTTACATTCTTTTACTTGGGTGATACGATAATGTGGTTAATGTGTACGACAAACTATCTTACTAAGAAGTGAATTTTTTATTTTTTTACCAATGATTTATATGGAATATAATAATGATTATTTTAGTAATTATATGATATAAAAATGATGTAATTATGATATTCATTAAATACTTTTCATTTTGAAAAAATATATATCATTTTCTTCTTTAAACAAAAAATGATATTGTCATCCACGTACATGTGTGGACTACCATTAATATAATGTGATGTAACTATTATTTCAAAACAAAATCACATGGATGATTTATATAACTATATTTAAATAAAGAAAACTATTTTTGTTATATTATATTCCTTTTTAAATGATATAATATAGATATATAAGTAAAATATTGATCGTTGAAGATGGAAACATTACCCTTGAATATGTAATCCCTAACATCTCTATGATCATAACATACTTCATATTTTATATCTATCCTTAATTATTGGTTTTTAAAATATGAATTGGTTTTTAAATATTTTTGGTGATGTCTAAATAGTATCCTCTTTGACCATATTCATCCTAAAAAGTAATATATATATATATATATATATAGTAAATATATTGAAAACATATTTTATAAACCTAATTTAATATGTAATTCAGTAAAAGATTGAAATAAGTCAATGAAATGAAATAATAATAATATAAAAATCTATAAAGAAAATAAATAATATAATCATTTTATTATTTAGGAAGATATTGATTGGGGGTAGTGAATCGATCTTGAGTTAAGGGACTTCATCTTAATTACCATTCATTGAGGTGTATTTTTATGATATGAAACTATATTTTATTCTTATGTGTATAAATATACAACTTCATATGTTATAACATGATTTTTTTTCCAGGTTATTTAGTTTTCTAATTACAGTAATTATTTTATGGGGATTACCATTAAAATGTTTTAATTAAATGTTAATAGATAATTTTCATTAAAAATTTATCTTTCAATATTTTCCATCTAAATACCTTTCTATTTCATTTCCATTTCATCAAATTATTTTTTGAATTTAAATTTTATGAAATGTTAATTTTATAATTGTAATTTTTATTATTTTATTTATTTAAAAGAACTAATATTTGTATAGAATAATTGAAATGGATAATAAAATAAAAAAGGATTGTTCTATTTTTACATTTATAATGACACCGACATTTCAACCCATTATATCCATTATACCAGGATTGGATTCCTATACGATATTCAATTTTATTTTCAAATAACTAACATATATCCATTTTTATTATCTTGGTGGTTTTTAAAATGGGTTTTAAATGAAAATGGTATTTTGGAATTAAAAATGTTTTTTAAAAGTAAGGGATATTAGAACACACAAAAGTGTTTTTCATATAAAAATAAATTTTCTTTTAAAGGTATTTATAATGTAAATTAAATATTTTATTATTCATTACTATTTTATTGTTCTGGGTAATTTTAATGATTTCGGGTCATTCCATTATATACAAAGGATGGGTGGTCACCTTATAAACTAATAATGGGTTGTTCTATAATAAATAAACAAACAGTGGATCCCTTATTAACCAATGATGGGTGGATAAATTATTAACCATTTATGTGTGCTTCTATGATAAACCAAGTATATGTGTTTCCATGATAAACCAATGTCACGTGGGTCTATGATATCACAATGATATAGCGGGTACTCTAAAGATTGCAGTTGGCAATATCAATTATTCCATATGTATGATTAGTATAAAATATGATGTACCATGTTACCAATATGATTTATTTGTAATTTATTTGTGGTTTTAAATGAATTATTATGAAAAAAATGTTTATGATTTCATGTGCAATGGTTTTATTTCATTTCTCACAAGAAACAATAAGATAAAGTTAAAACATTCTTGTGTTTTTTAAAGTATTAATGTACTTCTTCTTTTTCTGTCCCATATTGAGATTTTTTTTATCATCCTATGATCAAATTTTTTTATAGGTTCCAAGGATGTGATAGATATATGAAAAGGTCATGTTAATACCATAATGATTTTCCATGAAATGTAAAATTTTTTCTATTGAAATTATTATGTTATCAGAAATAATGATACTGATCCCAAGTTTCCACTTGACACATATATGATTTTTGATAGTATTGTTATGGAAAAATTCTATAAATAATGAAACCATAAATATCATCAAATGTAGAAGAATGAATTATTTACATAAACCCCAATATTATATATTTTTAATTCCATTTTCTTATTGGGTTCATCTTTTCACAATCTTGAATTGCATATACCACATCTCCACCATGATCATTTTATTGACCTAAACCTAGTAGCCCAATGTTGGTGGATACTTTTTTATATTTTAGCTAGATATAAAGAATAACATGTTGATAAAAAGAATAGTTTAGTAGTCTTGTAATACCAGGTACATTCATGACTATCATATTATAAATGAATTCATAAAATAAAACATACTAAATCTATATGGAACACATTAATACCATTATAATATCTCTTCATATAAATCATCATAGACTTTCAAATATCCAAGAGAAATAAAAAAAAGAAGGTGGTTATCTCTAATTCCTAGTAATGGTAATTACAATGAAAAATTCATTAAAAGTATAATTCATAATGAATATGGAATGGTAAAATACTTAAACACATTTGATTTAATCAATAACATGAATATAAAGAATAATATTGATGAAATAAATATTGATCAAATAATTAAAATTACTAATCACATGATCATGAATCATATCGATGGATATTCTAACTAATCAAACAATAAAATGGAAATCAATAACAAATATATAAATTATACAATTAATAATGTAGACATCATAACCATACCATCAAGGCCACATTCCATGACACCTTATAGAAAAGGTAATTTCCAATAAAAAATGATTATTGTTTTTCTCATGATTGCATCTGATGCATTTTAGTACCCTAAACCACCCTACGAGGGGGGTGGGGTTAATCAATATGTCATCTTTTTCTCTTCATTGTTTTATATTTATCCCACATTGGTAGAAAATTGTTTGAACCTGTATTTTGGATATGTTCATTAATTAAAACATCCACATATATAAGGACAACACGTCAATTTTTACAATGTTCACCACTAAGGGCTACATCCAAGAATCATATGCCAATAGGTTTTCAGTTATACCATCTTCTACTAATATTTACCAGTTGTGGATTATAATGATCTCATCACAATAACTTTGTCCTAGGCACACTACCTTTATAATGATTTAGGGATATCCCACTAGATCCCTCAGATCACATCCATTGACTCCCACTAGATCACTACCATGGGATATGTCTCACTCAGTTTATCTACATAATGTTCGCTTCAACAGATTTTCATGAAAGTCTTTATCTCTATTTCATATTAGACATTGCTTGCATCAAAGTCCAAAATTTATGTTCTTTTATATTCCATTAAACTTTTATGATGTTTTCATTTTCGTTAACACTCTTTGATTCTTTTCAATGTCTCTGATCTGCATACCGCTCATGTTCTGCATTCCGCTAATGTTCTGTGTAACACCCCTTCTCTGTGTACCACGCCTACCCTACGAACCACACCTCCTCCACGTACTTCACCAGATCTGCATACTGTGCCCACTCTGTGCACTGCACCTTCACCACATATTTTTCATACTCCGTTTACTGTGCCTACTCTGTGTACTGTCCTACTCCACAAACCATGTCCATGTATTGCCTCTATACACTACCTCTTGTACCACCTTTTCTTACCAACTTTTTATATCACCTTCACATACAACCTTCACGTACTGCCTTCATATACGACATTCCCATGCCATATCCATTTATCACCTACGTGTACCACCTTTCTATACCTCTTCTCCCTATAGTGAACTTCTTCATTAAATTCTGCAAATTATTTCTTCTCCCACTGACCACATTTTTCTTACACAAAAACTCTTCCATGGAGTACTACTTCCAATTTCAAAAACCATTTTGTCTTCAACATACCACTTCATCATACACATAATCTCTCATATGCACCACTTTCAGACAGAGCCACGATCTTACACAGCGATGATAATTTCTTATAGAATTATCTTCACACCTTAATGATGGGATTTACAATCCTTATGTAGGATAATAATTCCGCCAATTTTTCTTATTCGTTTTACCCAAATATTCAATGTGGTAAAAACATTACCAAGTATTTTAAGCCTCTACCATGTTCTGAAACCCTCATGTGAATAGTTAACCTTCACCACGTACTACATCTCTTCCACCATTGTTGATAAATTCTGCGTACCACAACTCTTTCTTCCACAAGCCGTCTCTGCAATCAATTTTCGGTTTAACGAAGAGCTCCGCATATCGTTCTCACTACTAGGTATGCAGTTTCGAACTGTTTCTCAGACATGGTACATGGTCCTTGTTCCATTTTATGTATTTTAATTCCTTTTCTGATTTCCATCACCGTTCTGCATCTCATTCTATCCTATACTGAAAAACATCCATTTTCAAAAACAAAATCATGATTTTGATTTCCAATAATTTTATGACCATTATAAATGAGATTAAACATGAACACCCATGATAACTGACAATCATATTTCTTATTAATAAAATACCTACATTTTTTAGGAAACTTATATATTTGTAAGCCCTTCAAAAATCATCAGTATTCTAGAAACATCAATATTTCAAGTCAACACTGAATATGAATGCCATCATTTTCTCTTCTTTTTTATGATCATTCTTAAATCATCAAATATTTACATGATCCACCATGCAACAATGCATATATCTTTAGGTAGGATCTTTCACAGTCTATATGAATAGTGAGATGTTGCATGATAAATTAATATCATCAAGACCAAAAACACTCACTGAGATGATTTAATTATTATAGAAAATATATCACCTTTGAAACAATCATCTAAATTATCACTCTCAATAACATTGGTGTAATTAATCATCATTATATTCAATATGATCTTCATTGAAAACTTTTGACAACAAATAAATCCATATAAAAAAGTGGTCCCAAAAATCTACCCCTTTATATTTTGATTTCCATACCATAAAGTCCTCCTCAAATTAATGTGTCAATTTATAAATGAAATTCCTTTATATAACCTATTTATTTTTCTATATCATCACCATTAAATCTTTTATTTTACATTCTTTCCCCATTATTGACAAGAAATACCATGTTCATGGGAAAAATGTATCAATCCATTCTTAAGAAATTCACTATCAATCATTTCAATCTATGTCTAATTGAAAATGCTCGATGAAGAAAACAATTATATTTGATTTAGAAAACAAGGCGGTACTATATTCACTAATCATGATACTAAATGAAATGATAACTATTGTAAATTGTTTTCAAGGGTCTTCCACCATCATTCCAGGATGATGATATTTAATGAGATAGGAAATAATCCACCAGAAAAATCTGCACTCACTTCAACAAATTGATCAAAGACATTAATGTAAAATTGATAGGATATGTGGCATTGAAAAACATACATTTTATTTTGTTACTGATTAATTTACTTACTCTGACTTTGTTAAATGATCTTTATTTTGATTATCAAAGGATGAGAGAACGAGAAATGAAATAACATTTCCAATTTCTTTTTCTTAAAGAAATTTCCTTAGTATGTGAATTTAATTCCAAGTAATGTTGATATTCATTGAAATAATAATTTTGGAAGAATCTTCCTTTGTCTCCCCGTAAGGGGAAACACTCCTCATCATTTTCAGCAAGGGTAATCCTTCATCATTTTAATCTTTGAATATCAATTGAATAATCCTCCAATTATATAAAATTATTCTACATAGATATCATGAGTTGACAACATTACTATTTATTATGTTCTCCCCCTAAGAGCATGATTTACCTTTAATTACATATTTTATCTTCACAAATACAATAACCCAATGATTAAGGGAATAAGGTTGTTACTCCAAGATTATTTAATGAGAGAAGGAAGGATGAGATGGTTTTCTCAACCATGATGATCTATTTTCTTCATTCTTCATGTTCACACATGTGAGCATCTTTTCTGATCCATGCTGATGAGGCATGGATCTCATGACATTATCTTCTTATTTTCATGGAGAGTTGTTCTTATTAATAGTAATAATGAATGATACATTCTTACCCCTTTTATGTACTACTTCATTCTCTGGTATTAAGGTTAGAAAATCTTTTTCAATGTGACTAGATTTCTTACATCTCTCACACTAAACTTCTCTAACTCATGAGTTTCCTTTGGTTTGAACTCTCTAATGTACTTTATCTTAATCATGTGAATGTCTTCCTTTTCCAATAGCATCATACATAGAATTTTCATCTTCATGTTTAATTAGTCTTTTAAAATATACAAACCAGAAGATAATCATGTCATTCGGAATTGTTGCAGTAGGTTTGTATCTTCAACACAGGTTCATCGTAGTTTCATCCATCTAAGTTTCTATTTTGGATGAATTGTCAATCAAATTCATGGATAAAAAATATACAGTCTTTTCAGATTCCCTAGGTTACATATTCATGGTGAAAAATGTGTTCACCATATTATTCTGATTTCATCTGAAGGTAGTTAGTTAAAACATTGTTGGCATTAGAGGTCGTCTTTTCTTATTAATAATAAATGCATATTGAGATAGACATGTACATAACTTGTGACCACTTCAATTGCATACATCAAATATGTCATCGAGCATTACAAATATGTTTGTAGAAAACAAATGCTTCTGGAACTGCAGATGTTTCCTCTTCATCTATAGCTTTCTTTCCTTTGATATAGGATATCTTGTGCCTTTTGATTTAAGAGATTGTTCCATCATTCCAGTGCACAAGGTCCAAATCTATTGTAGTACCAATATTGACCCACAAATCATGTCTTCTTGAAATCTTCAATATAATGTTCTTGGGATTTCTTATTAATGTATTATGCTCTATCTAGGGATCTATCTTCCATCTTTTTCTTCTTATCCACTATAGAAATGGTGGTATCTTCCTTCCCCTCACATTTCCCCATCCACACTTGATTATTGTTTTTCTTCAAACCTGCACATTTTCGAGAAACATGTTTAGAAACTACATTACATTTTGTGATGTGTGACACCCGAATTTATAAATTAATATTATTTTATTATTTTATCAGACATTGAAACTTTATATGGTGATGCAGGCGAAGCTAGTCTGAAATTTTTTCTTTTTGTTGATGAATGAATGCCTTTCCATTGACAGCATCTGGTGCATGGGCATGGCATGTTCAATGCTGGGTGGCTTTGCTCGGGTCACCATGTGGCCTGACTCATGTACAAGGAAAATGAGTAAAATGATTTTTGATGTGTTAGTTTAATAATTATAATAATGTTGATTATTGTGATTTTTATTATGTTTAATACAGTTATTATTTTCACGTTTATTATAAGTACTATTAAGTTGTTATGAACAACATTATTATTATTATTAGAGTTCGTTAAAATATTTATTATGTTCATTATTCTTTGTTAATATTTTTATTTATTTCATATTCTTTTTTTCTTCTATTTTATTTATTCCTTTAATTATTATTATTTTTATTATTATTAATATTCTTTTTTCTCTTAAACCTGAACTCCCCCGTACCCTTATTCTTCTATGCGGCATACCCCTCCCACCTTCTCCCACTCGCGCTACCCCCCACCATCTTTCTCTCGCTCCTCCTCTCCCCCTCCCGCCAAAGCCGCCGACACGCCTCCCTCCTTCCGACAACCCACTGAACCGACACCTCAATACCCTCCTCATGCTGCCTCTCACCATCGGTCGCCCTGCATTGAACACCTGATGTGTCTGCCTCTCTCATCAGCTATCACTTGGCCACACCCTTCTTCGAGAAAGCATTCAGCCAATGCCTTTTCTGACCCCAGCGAAACTCATCCTGACCAGCACCAGTGGCCCATAACCGTCCTCTCTCCGAATGAACAGACCCGCGGAGCACCCTCATGCTCCCCCCAGCCATTGGCACCTCTCCCTTGTTGACATCTCTCTAGTTGGAACAACATCTTCTAGCACATTCTACCTCACCAGACTATCCTCTCGGACACCCTCTCCATAGGTGTGAATTACACAAATTGTTCATTCTTCTTTTTTATAGGTTTTTGGGTTATATTTTTTTTCTTTATTTGGTTTTTCCCTTTTAATAGATTTGATACTTTGTTTTAGGGTTAGCATTAGACCCCTTGAAGTGCGATTGTCATGCGGTGGGATATTCACGCCATTTTTGACGTTTTCTATACCAAGGATGGTGGTTCCACATTGAAATGAAATTTGTGGAATTTCTTTACTCGTTTAATTAATTTATCACGTTCTTTAATTTGTTTGTTTTGTGAAGATATGGTTTTCCTTGAATGTTGCCATGTGATGAATTTTTTTGGTTTCTTGTTCATATTGAATGGAGTGTGTTTGTGATGAAAACCGATGTTTAGTATTTTATTAGTGTTTTATTATGTTGCGAAGTGCTATAAATTCTGTTTTTCCATCTGATTAGTGTGCGTTTGGATTTTAAATTTTTTTTGAGTGGGTGTTTCTATTAAAAGACTTGTGAAACCTATTGGATATTCTTTATAACATTTTTATGTGGTTTATTAATGCTTTTAATGGGATGTTTGTTTTAAATTGAGGTGCGACATCAGATGATTTGAAATGGGGATTTTACTTTTACATGAAACGGTGGATTGCTTTGAAAAATTGAACTTGGTTTTGAAATGGGGTTTTATCCAATATTTTTTTTTGAAAAAAAATGAGAATAAATGTTTTCATTGTGAAATACACTTCATGATTTAGCTTTATGACAAATGGGTTTTAGCATGGGTTGTCTTTGTGTTTGATGAGTTTCATTAATTTAAAAAGTGTGTCTGGTTTTATAAAATGGAAATAGAGTTTCCTTAGATTTATAAGGGTATGCTTGAAAATGATTTTCCCTTCCATTGTAAATATGTATAAATAGTCATATTTTGTTTAAGAATGGATTTATAAATGTTTATGAAATGAGTGAAGGCCCGGTTGGTAGTTGTGATGTGATACTGATTTCCCTTATTGAGATATCATGTTGCAAATGATGATTGTGGTTTATGCGATTGATTATTGCGTAATATTAAATGGGTGTGTAATTAGTGAAAACTATTATGTCTTATTTTGAAATGTTATATATATATTTTTGTGTCTAATTTTTTTATTGAATAATTCGAATAGCATGTTGAACTATGCTGTATGGTTTCAAGTTGCAGGTGTCAAGAACGCCTGCATGTGAATGCATAAGGTAAGACACATATATATAAATGTTGTCTTTGTACATATTCCCTCATAGAGTGGGGAATATGTGCAATACATCTAGGGGTATATATATATCTATAAATTTATGTGCATGGAAGTGCGTTGGGTCGGTTCGGGTGGTCATCGACATGTAACGACATGTTTGAGGTAGGTCTCCTATGACTACACCATTAATTTGAATTTCATAATTGCTTGCCTATTTTAAAAGTATGTTTTAAATTTATTCTATATACACATGCGATGAAATTTGGCTGCTGTTTCTTGAAATGATTATGCATTTGTATTGATAACTGAAATGCATTTCTAATGATATCCGTCTTAAGTAACCCTTTCGTAAAAATTGATTTCTAAGTGGGTTTGAAGAGGTAATGTGTATTTCAATGTGTGTTTGTACTTTTTGGCCATAAAATTGTAAAAAAATCATCCCGTTATGTGATTGAGCTCGTTTAACATCTTAAGAATGTGCTTAAGGAGGGATAATAGTGGTGAAAGGTGGACTGAGTTTTAGAAAAACAAAGTGTTATGTACATATAACTTTTCTTGATAATGAAAACTCACCTCCACATGAAATAGAGCCCAATGGGAAACCTGGGAATCTTGGTGCATGGACAGAAATAGTATAGTAGATGACATGGAAGGGGTTCATCCTGGTTTGTCTAGCAGGATTGACACAAAAACACTAACGTAACATATGAATTTTTGAGGGTCGTGGTCATATATTCCACATTTTCTAATGGTCGTGGTCTTCTAAACCACGTTTTTCTGAGGGTCGTGGTTTCTGTGCCATTATTTACTAAGGTACGAGGTCGTTAGGTTCCAAATTATTCTAGATACCTATAGGGATTACCCATGGTGCTCGTTTGTGACATGATTCTTGTGATGTAACTTTCTTTTCAGTTGTTTCATACTCGATGGCTTGTTAGGGAAAACCATATTTTGATCCATATTGGTTTCATTTTATTCTTAAATGTTATTGAATTCTTTGATTCTTTTTTTAAAATGTCATGGGAGGGTATTTCATTAATTGAAAATGAAAACTCATAACATGAATTTTAAAATAAGAAAAAAACATTATATTATTATACATTATTTTCAAACTGGCATGATTGGATTTCTTACTAAAGGTTGGGGAAGAAGACGTGGTTATATTTTGGAATTCCTACTGAACATCTCGGTGCTCATGCCTACTTCACCTTTCAGTTGCAGGTTTCAGTCATGTATAGATTTTGGGAGCGAGTGTGGTTTACTTTCTGCGATGACCCACAGGGTCACCTGAGGTATGCCACGTCACTTCATTAATTCCTTTTTCCACTGCCATGTTGTTTGGTTAATTTCCCTTTATTTACATGCTTGTATAGTTTATGTTTATTCCTCTTTTTAATTTTCCCAAATCATTCCCAACTAGTTTATTTTGATGCCTGACACTAGTTTCCAGCATGTGGGGATTGCGAACACCCTTAGGGCCATGTCGCGGACTGGATTGGGCGACCGGTTTCGGGTCGACCCAGCTTGGTTCTTGAAAAAATTGTATCATTAGTGGCCCTTGTTATTTGGGGTGTCAGATATCATGGTGATTAGGTGTGTCAGGACTCAAGCGGTAGGTGTGGGGAGGACATCATGATCCCTTACCTATCATGAGACTCAAGTTTCTAGTGGTAGTATGGAATTTGAGTTTTTCTTTTTCTTAGTCTGTGTAGATGAGGGATGACAAGGAATTGATCTGGTGTTACATGACGAGCATGCATGGAGTAGAGACCCATGTACTGCCCGAGTGCATGGACCAAGATACTTCTTTTGGGGATGCTGGCTCAGTGCATGGTCTGCTAAGCCGTGTTACCGGGTTTGCATAGCCACTAGTTCCTAGTTTTTTGGAAATTTTGATGTGAGTTATGTTTGACCTTTGTTTAGTTGGTGTGAGTAGATCTAAAAAATGAAAATGGATTTTTGTGAAAGTGTTTTCAAAAGGGAATATGGTTTTTGGAGTAGAAAATGGTTTTTGAAATGGAAAACGTTTTGGAATTTGGAAATGTTTTTATTTAATGATAAGTGACATTCTAAAATTGGTTGAGAATTTTTTCTTTGTTTTGAATGGCCTGTTTTGGAAATAAAAAGTGTCTTGAATTAACCATTGTTACTCATATGTGTGATCACATAAATTGATGTGCGCATGTGGAAAATGGATAAATTGGTGATTTGAGTGGATGGGTGCATGAGATAGCACAAGGATATGTATGTGGGATACTTCATCGGATACCAATGGTGGATATTTAAGTTGTTTTTTTTTGCTGAAAAAAAATGTTTTCCAAAAAGGAAATTTAATTATTTTTGAAAATTGAATGATCATTTGTTTAGCACATCTTTTATTTTTGGGTATTCATTTTCGTTGGTTGTTGGTTTTGACATACTGAGTTGTGGTTGGAATAGTTATTTGAGTTTGAGCATTCATTTGTGATTGAGGTGTGGAATTATGATTTATGATGAGTTTTGATTAGGATTTGTGGCTCTTTTATTTGATTGTGCTTCCCAGAAAAGTCCTAGACATTTATATTGAGCCTCTTCAAGTTGTTGGTTCTACCCAGACTCTTATCGGTGTGGTGGAATTGAATTCTTTTCGGTTTTTATCTAGCATCCGTGGTGATCGTGATCTATCGATGTTAGCAGGAAGGCATGGTGAAGTCGTTGGTGTTTTCATGTTACATGGAACTCCCAAATATATAAGAGTCTATGTTGGTTTAGGTCCGTTTGAAGGTGCATCTTTGGATTGATGGATGAGATAATCCCTGCGTCGTTGCATGATGGTATATCTTGGAAGGTGTTTAAGACCACTCTCGTTATATGGTTTGTGCCAAAGGAAGTGATGACGATGATAGTGGCAGTACAAGTGATTTTCGAGTAAGGCCAATGAGCAGTGAAGGCCAACGTGGGGCATTCCAAGGGTCTGATTCCTTTTTCACCAGATGTAGCGTCGTGGAATTAGTTAATGTTTCTATTGTGTGGGCTCTTTGTCTAGGGTTCCATGACCTTTTTTTTGTGTTCGAGAAGGCTCCCCATCCAGTGAAAAGAGTGTATCGGAGGAACCTGTCTCATACAAGTCATATTGCGAATCCCATTCTCTATTAGTTGGGCCACCCACTTGTTTACTTTTAGTGTTTTCAGTTTGGGTAATTTAAGTCACCTTGTCGAAATGCTTCGAAGACATGCTGTCGGTGTTAAATTTGGTAAACATAGAGAGGTTATGCTAGAGAAATCGTTAGGAGGAGTCTCGACAAGATAATGACAGCTTCTAATAGTGGGGCAGCAAATGATTCAAGACATCATAGCTCCAGCCATATGTCCTAGAGTGAATCTCTTCACACAGTTAGGAATCGTGGGGTGTGGTCCACCTTGATCTAAATTTTCTCTCCAGTGCTGAAATAGGGATGATATAAAATTATCTAATCGATATTCCTCATCATTGACTGTTCTGTCCTGATGTAAGTGGCATAGAGGTCTTTTTTTCTCATTGAGGTCTGTTAATTAAATACCACACTTTGGTTGTGTGAAGGCATGGTGATCTCATTTTCATGTAATTCTAGTTGTTGTGCCCCCTCAAATATGAGTTTTGAGGTTTTTCTTTTTATGCCTATGAGTCCCAAGGTTATTGTCTCTGTTGTGTGGCTAGCTCATTTGGTGACTCGTTCTTTTTTTAGGATGTTCCCTTTTTGGAGACACATGCGTCTTGTGAAATAATAAATCGGGGCATGCTCCACCATTCGGTTTGGGGCATTTCTTCGATAACCCATGTAATTGGGGGTCTGTGTTATGTATAGAGTTAATGGGTCAGTTTGTGATGGGTTTCTCAAATTGGTCTATGCTAATTAACTTTAGCTGGTTAGTTCTTAAATGCCGGGGAGACCACCATGAATCGTTCTGTGCATTATTTGAGGTTTGTTCTATGTGGCGGTTCCCTCTTTGATAGATTTAGCAGTTCCAGAGTTAGCACATACTAAGAGTCACAATATTTTTTGTGCTAGTCGGGTTCTTTTAGTGGGGAGAACCCTCCTCGTTTTCATGATGGCTCTTCTATTTATAGTTTCCCTCAGAGTTCCTCGGGTGTGACTGATGGAGTGAAAAGTCACACCATGTTCATCTTTTTGGGGGCCTGGTTTTGTTTCAATCTCGAGTTTGATTCCTCCTTTGATTGGGAAACATTATTAGGGAATAATGTTTTTGTGGTGGGGAGAATTGTCACACCAAAAATTTTAATTTAATATTATTTTATTATTTTATTAGACTTCGAAACGTTCTATCATGCTACGAGCCAAGACTATTTGAAATTTCTGCTTTTTGTTGATGAATGAATTTCTTTCCCTTGATGGCGTTCGGTGAATGGGCATGGCATGTTCGAAGACACGCGGCTTTGCTCGGGTCACCGTGTGGCCTGCCTCATTTATAAGACAAATGAATAAAATGAGATTTAATGAGTTAGTTTTATAATTGTAATAAATGTGGTTATTATTATTTTAATTATGGTTAATAATATTATTATTATGAAGTTTATTATAATTATTATTAAGTTGTAATGAACAATATTATTATTATTATTATAGTTCGTTAATATTATTTTTATGTTCATTATACTTTGTTAATATTTTTATTTATTTTATATTCCTTTTTTTCTTCAATTTTATTTATTCCTTTTATTATTATTATTATTATAATTATTATCATTATTATTCATTTTTATCTAAAATCATAACTCCCCCTTACCCTTACACCACTACGCGGTCGACCCCCCCCCCCACCATATCCCACTCACGCTTCCCCCCACCCTCCTTCTCCAGATCCTCTTCACCCCCTCCAGCTAAAGCCACCGGCATGCCTCCCTACTTCCGATGACCCACTGAACTAGCACCCCACTCCCCTCCTTGCGCATCCTCGCACCGTTGGCCAGTCGGCATTGAACCACTAGTGCACCTCCCTCTCACTTTGGCAGTCCCTTGGCCACACCCCTCTTCTGAAATGCCTTCGGACAGTGCCTCTTCCACCCCCAGCGACACTCATCCCGGCCAACACCAGTGGCCCACAACCCTCCTCTCTTCGGATGACCAGACCCGCAATGCAGCCTTATGCCACCCCCCCCCCCTCCATCAGCGCCTCTCCCTTATTGAAAGCTCTCTAGCCATTACAACATCTCATGTCACATTCAACATCTCCTGACCAGCCTCTCCGACCCCCTCGCTATAGGTGTGAATTACCCCAAATGATCATTCTTCCTTTTTATAGGTAGTTGGGTTTGAGTTTGGTTCTTAATTTGGTCTGTTGTCGATTTAATTAATTAGATAATTTGTTTTAGGGTTCATATAAGACCCATTGAGGTGCAATTGTCATGTGGTGTGTGATTCATGCCATTTTTTCTGAAGTTGTCTATAACGAGGATGGTGGTTCTGCATTAAAAAGAAATATGTGGAATTAAATTACACATTTAATTAATTTATCACGTTCTTTAATTTTTTTGTGTGGAAATTTTGTTTTACTTGAATGTTAACATGTGATGGATTTTTTAGTTGCTTGTTTATATGGAATGGAGTGTTTTTGTGATGAAAACCCATGTTTAGTATTTTATTAGTGTTTTATTATATTGCGCAAGCGCTGCAAATTCTGTTTTGTCATGTGATTGGTGTGTGTTTTGATTTAGAATAAGTTTTTGAGTAGACGTTTGTGTTCAAATACTTTTTATACCTATTGTAGTTCCTACATAAAATTTTTATGTGGTTTATTAAATCATTAATGGTAGGTTTGATTAAAATTATGGTACAGCCTCAGATGATTTGAAATCAGGTTTTCACATTTATTTGAAATGGTGGATTACTATGAAAAATGGAACATGGTTTTGAAATGGGATTTCATCCATTCTTTATGTTTGATAAAAATTACAATAAATGTTTTCATTATCAATTTCACTTGATGATTAAAATTTAGCCCAAATGGGTTTTAGCATGGGCTTTATTTGTGTTCGATGGGTTTTGTTAGTTTAAAAAGGGTATATGGTTTTATAAAATGGAAATTGAGTTTCCAAGGATTTATGGGGGTACACTAGATAATACATTTTCCTTCATTTGGAACTATGTATGAAAATTCATATATTGTTTATAAAAGGTTTTTTAAATGTTTATGAAATGAGTGAAGTCACATTTTGCAGTTTTGATGTGATATTCATTTCCCTTGTTGAGCTATCTTGTTGTGTATGATTATTATGTTTTATGAAATTGATTCATGTGATATATTAAATGGGTGTGTCATTAGTGAAAACTCTTATGTGTTATTTTGAAACATTATGTATATTTATAAATATCTAATTGATTTATTGAATTACTTGTATAGCACGTTGAACTATGTTGTATGGTTTCAAGTTGCGTGTGTCAAGAATGCCTGCATGTGCATTCATAAGGTAAGAAATACATATAAATGATCGCTTTGTACATGTTCCCTCATGGCGTGGGGAGTATGTGAAATGCATCTAAGGGTATTTATATATATTTTTATAAATTTATGAGCATGGAAGTGTGCAGGGTCAGCTCGGGTGGTCGTTGACAAGTAACGACATGTTTGAGGTAGGTCACCTATGCCTAAACAATTAATTTGAATTTCATAATTGCATGCATATTTTAAAAGAATGTTGCGCATTTATTCTATATACAAAAGCCATGAAATTTTTATTGGGTATCTTGAAATGATTACATTTGTTTTGAAAATTGAAATGTATTTCTAATGCTATCGGTGTTAAGTAAAATTTTAATGAAATTTGACTTCGAAGTGGTTTTGATGTGGTAATGTGTATTTCCAAATGTGTTCGGCCTTTTAGGATAATTAATTGAAAAAAAGGATCCCTTTATTTTATTGATCATGTTTGACATCATAATAATTCTTTATGAATAAGAAATACCTTTCTTGAGGCGCACCCCCATTGGATTTTGAAAAAAATTGATTTTTAAGTTGAATTCATTATTATTTACTGAATTTAATGCTTATGAATTGTGTGATGTGGCAGAGGGGGAATGCGTTTAAGGATGGAGAACAGTGCTGAGAGGTTAACTGACTTTTAGAAAAAGAATGTGTTATGTTCATATATGATTACTTGATAAAGAAAACTCACCACCACATGAAATAGAGCACAATGGGAAACCTGGGTATCTAAGTGGGTGACCATGAATAGTACTCTAGCATGGCAGGGTTTCGTCCTAGTTTTTTTAGGAGTATTAACGCAACAACACTAACTAAACCTATGAATTTCTGAGGGTCGTGGTCTTCTAAGCCTTGTTTTATGAGGGTTGTGGTCTTATAAACAACGTTTTTTGAGGTTCGTAGTTTCTAAGCCATGTTTCAAAGAGGTATGAGGTCTTTTGGTTCCCACTTATTCAAGATACCTATATGGATTACCAATGATGCACATTTTTGACATGCTTTTTTTGATGTAACTTTCTTTTCAGTTGTTTCATACTCGATTTCTTGTCTGTGAAAAACTTATTTTAATCCAAACTAGTTTCTTTTCATTTTTAAAAATTAATGCATGCTTGGAACTTATTATGAATATATCGTGGGAGTGAAATGTTTTACATAAAAATGAAAAGTCATTACTTGAATTTGAAAAGAATAAAATAAAACATTATTTTATTATACCTTCTTTTAAAACTAGAATGATTGGATTTCTTTCTAAACAACGAGGCATAAGACGTGGTTATATTTTGGCATTCCAACTAAGCATCTCAGTGCTCATGCCTACTTTATCATTCAGTTGCAGGATTCAAGCTTGGATATCTTTTGAGAGCGAGTGTGGTTTACGTTCCGCGTTAACCCACGGGGTCACCTGAGGTTTGCCCCGTCACTTCTTGAATTCATTTATCCATTGCCAAGTTGTTTGGTTTATTTCCCTATTATTTATCTTCTTGTTTTGTTTATGTTTATTTATCTTTTTTATGCACCAAATCGTTCCCAACATGTTTATTTTGATGCCTGACACTAGTTTCCTACCCGTGGGGATCGGTAATTCCCTTTGGACCATGTCGTGGACCGGCTCGGGTGACAGTTTTAGGGTCGACAAGGATTGGTTCGTGACATTATGGATGGTACAATCACTTTCTCAGCAGCTTGTGATATATTAATTAGTGAGTTCATGATCTTATTATCACATGTTAAAAATATTTTGATAGTATAATCATCCATTGATAATTTAATAGTATTATAAACTATTTCATTAATTTTTAACTCTCGGTATGTCTCTTCTAATGCTTTGTCAACTGAGAATCCAATTATAGACATTTCCAAATGAGAATTTCCTTCTGATATTCAATCATATTCATCATATCTTCATAATACTTCTTTATTTTAGAAACTTCTTCCAAACACAACATCATTTTATTATGAATCAAAGAGTTATTTTCCTTGATCTTCATAGATATCCCTTCTACTTGTAGTCCTTTGACAAAAATGAAAATTTTCAATTTCCCTTCAAGAACTGGGATTTTTTCATCAAGATCCTTTTTGGCTATCCATTAATCTTCAACTTCTTTGAACCATTTTGATGTATTTTTTTCATGTTTCCTCCTTTTTTCTTCAAGGGATTAAATCCATCTAGAGAATATCACATTCTGATATTTTCATTACCATGCCTTCCTCCATAGAGTATACTTCTTTAATTATCTTACTGATTTCAACCTATATAATTTCAAATATTCTAAATAATACTAATGACTATTTCATTGGAGATATCATAAAGGTATCTTTATAGTCTATCAATTTCAAATAATTCTAATGATTGATCTAGGGTGCAAAAACACACATCTTGATTTACATTCTCTTTTGATTCTAGATCTAAAAAATAATCATTTAAAAATGGCATGGAGAAATGATACTACATCTTCTTTAGATAATATGGACATCTTCAAAGGTATCTTCTCTTTCCTTTCACGTTCATCATGAACTTGTTTGGTATTTTCTTCTTCTTGGAGATGAATGAACATTCATCCGGTTTTTTCATTATTGATGGCGTAGGATAGAGAAACTCAAATACTATTTTGAAAATAATTACCGTAGTGTTTCCATCCTATGTGAACCATTTCCCTATAATACCAATTATAGAAACCTAAACCACCTTGAGAGGCTGGTGAATCATTGTGTCAAATTTTTCTCTTATTTAATGAATGTTGTTATCACATGGGAATGAACTTGTTTAATTATGTTTGATGGATATGTGCAGTATTTAAGACATTCACATGAAGAAGGACATAAAAATAGTTTTTACATGGTTCCACTCTAGGGTCTATGTCCAATGAGCATGCACCCACTAGTTTCTGATCATACCAAATCTAACTAATCTTCAATATCTTTTGATTAAAATATTACATGAACAATATCTTTGTCCTAGGAATGCTGAATTTAGAAAATTTCAAAGAGTTATAAATGCTTCCCTCAAATAACTTTTTTTTGACTCCCCCTGGATCACTTCCTTTCCACAATTCTCACTCTGTTTATCGATTTGACGGTCACATAAATAGATTGACATGAATGTCTTTGTCTCTATTTTTCATGAGACACTCCTTGCATCAACATACTGAATTGATGCTCTTTCATATTCTGTTTTCTCATTTGTGATGTTTTCGTTTCTGTAAACTATCCCTGATTCTTTCAACCGTCTCTAATCTACGTGCCACACATGTTCTGCATACCGTGCATGTTTTGTGTACCACCCCTACTCAATGTATCACCTTTTCTCCACATACCGTTCCTTCTTTGTGTATCGTGTGTTCTTCACCTAATGTTCTTCCTCTACATAACACACATGCTCCTCATTCGACGCATTATCCACATACTGATCCTCCTATGAATATCGCTCCAACTCCGCACACCATGTTCATATAATGCCTCTGTGAACCTCCTCTAGATACCACCTTCAATTACCACCTTCATGTACATTTTTCACATACCACCTCCTTGTACTTCCTTTGCATACCGCCTTCACACACCTCTTACTCATAACGCCTTCACATACTTCCTCATCCTATAGTATACTTCTTCAACCATTTATGTGAATCATTTCGTCTCTCGCATACCACATTTTATTAAGAAACAACCCATCAATTGAAGAATCCTTCTAATTTATGTAAACCATTTTGTCTTTTGTATATTACTTCATTTTACGCTGAAACTCTCATACCTATCAATTTCACAATTATTTGATTTCTTCCATATCGATGATATTTTCATATAAATTTCACTCTACACCATAAGTCATTTTCATTAATTACCTTGTTTTAAAAATGGGTTGAAGGATTTATTTATATGGAAATTAATTATTTAAAATTAAATTTCATTTTAAAAGATTAAATTTTTCATGGAATACTTTGATTCAAAAATCTATTTTAAATAGCCTCTTGAAAAACAGTGAGACTTTTAAATGTTTTAATGAAAAAGGAATATTTCTCTCAATGATTTTTACTGATCATTTTCAATTATGTCAAAATAATTTTTGGGATATTATTCTAGATCGAGGTTGGTTTATTATAATAAAAATCATTCATGCTACATTGAAGTTTTTTTGATATGTTTGACTAAGAATGTGTTATTTTTATACCATTCATGGTTTATGGATAAAGTATTGACATTTAGTATGCTAGTATTAATATGAATGATTATGTTTTGTTTCAACCTTTTCATATAAGGAATGTATTGGACGTAGTATGTGACAGGTGGAGCCTGGTATTGCTCCTTGATGCAATGATAAGTCTCATGAGACAAACTAGTGTCTTGGAACAAGCTCTTGACAAGATCTTATTTGAAGTCTTGGAACAATGCATTGATTATGTGGTTATGATGTCCGGAAATATGAATTCCATCATTATTAGATTAGATATTTATATTTGATGTGGTTTTTTGACTAGTATAATACCCATGAGTATGTTTTATTGTGGATTATTTACTCAGCTCATATTTCTGCAATATAGTGTTCATGATTACTATTTATAATGGAATGTTTTTTAAATTATTCACCATGCCTAATGATTATGTTATATTCTTCTATACTGCTTACTATTACTGAGCATTCCAGCTCCCCCCTTACATATGATTCATTTTCCCATGATATGAAGAAGCTAGTTATGAGTGACTTGCTGGAATAATATTGGAATCCTGGAAGTTTCTAATGGAATAAATTAAGGTTGTTTTTACTTTCATGTTATAATGTTTAACTTATGTATGTATATTGTTTCCAAGACTACTAAACTGAACGGTCCTTCAGGACATGATTCCTTGTAATCATGCCAATGTATCCAAACAATTCACCAGCTCCTGGATTCTAGGGTCGGTGTGTTACAGTAAATATGTTATGCATGGACATGATTACATGTTAAAAAAGTTATGTTTGAACTTGATTACATGTTTATAATCATATGCCTAAACTATATTAAATGACCATAGTGTTATTCATGAAACTCTCATTCATGTATTTAAGGATATGTGTAGAAATGGTTACATGTCTATATGTTTAAGAGAAGGAATAATTTAAGGCCTATAACATTATTTGGTAACCATTGCCTACTTATAAATGATAACAATTTTATTAGTTGATGTTTTAGTAAGTAATATAATTCCTAAAATAATGTTAAACTCTCATGAATAATGTTCTTTAACTCCCTTATTATTAATTTTGTATTAACATCCAATAATTATGTCCTGACTCAATATTATGATCATTAATATTTATGGTATGGTTTTATAACGTTATCATCAAATTAGATTACTCTTATGTCAATGTTTATTTATTTAACCCCGTTGTTTACCGTTACTAGGAATCTAAGTCTTCACATTCTTATATTTTCATTCATTGGTTTTAGATATTGGTTTTAATTATTTTATTTTTTTGAATAGTATTGAAGTGAATGATCTGTATTGGAGATGTCAAATATATTTCCCTAAATTTGATCATTATGTTCTTATTATCTTAATTTCAATAACTATTATCGTTGTTATGTGTGTTTTTGGTAATATAGGGAATATACATCTAAAAAGTTGTGAAATATATATAGGAGAAGTCAGGGTATCTATAGTTGGTATTAAAGGAAAGGATTTGATAACATTTGGAATTAAGGATAAGAAAACATTAGTGGGATCACTAGGTATACATTAAAATATATGGGTGTGGATTTCAATAATGAAAATTATAAGGAAGATTTAATGTATAGTAAAATGTAACATTATTTTTTTAAATGATATATAGAGTATTAATTGATAAATTTCATCCAATTTGGATGTTATACGTGGATGTGTATCTATAATATAGGTATTTTGGGGTATTATCTTCAAAAGGTCACCCTGATCTGAACTTGATCATCACCTTGTGCATGACAGTAGGACAAACTACACACCATGTTTGATACTACCAAATGATATAATTAAGAAATACAAAAATTAGTTTTGAAATGTGATGAAGGATTAAAATCATTGATGATTGTTAATAACCAAACAAAAACCAAGGGTTTCAATGAATAAAAAGTCTGTTTCAATATTTGGACACCATAGAAGTGATTTATCAGGATTATTTTATTCACTCTATATTTATTATTACATAAACTATGATTTCTTTTAGTAAATGTATGGATCCCAAAATAACCATGTTAATTCTAAATGAAATAGATAATTTCATGATTTCCTCCTAAGTCCCCAAATGTTATTAGAGTTGAAATACCAAATCAAGTTTCCCTATTCGTAAAAAACTCTCATTCTATGTTATATTACGAACATTGACATGAAAAATATAGAGGAAAATTTAATAATTTGTACTTAATTTGGTAATAATGAGCATTATTCATAGGTTTCACATATGCATTTAGTTTTTTCAGTGGGTGAGTAACAAAAATGGTATTTTTTATTCTGTAGAGTTCAATAAATGGAAAAGTCATTTTTAGTTTTTAATATAAAAAGTGAGGTATATGAATAGTTTAATCATAAAAACAATAATAGGAAATGATATAAAATTCACATAATTAATTGGAATGTGTATGAAATTTCATTTTTCATTACTAATATCACCAAAATTCTTCATACATAAATGGATAATAAATTTTTTGACCTTAAGTAGAAGCACAAGGAATATTTTGGTAACTATAAATAAAAATTTTCAAGACATGTGAGGTAATATTACGGGATTAAAATTCATCCTAAAATTATGGTTATCCAATTGTTTAGTGAATTTAAACCAATTATCTAAATGTAATTATTCTAAATTGAATTTTGATTTTATGATGATTTTTTTGTGAACTAAAAGTGTAAATAGATGCTGGAAACCCTCTTTGTTTTGTTGATTAGAAATGGAGGACAAGATCCCATAGATATTCCAATTAAATGTCACATTTAAAAAAAATGTTCCAAACTCCTACTTTTTAAAATTTAAAAAAGGATCACATATTTGAGTTATTTACCAGAATAAAAAGGTTCTCTATGTTTCAAACTCATAGGTATAAAATATATAATGTAGATGTTTTCTTAAGAGAAAATTAAATTAAATGAATATTTATGTCTCAAAAGAATACACCACCCTCAGACTAGTGTTTTATGTGCATAGAGATTGGGAATTATAGAAATCAATGCCCCAATATAGTGGAAAATGTGGATGTTAAGACAAAACAATATTAAAATATAAATGAAAATGGGAATGATTATGAAATAATAATTAAAAAAGTGAATCCTTATCCTTTCAAAACACTTATCCTCCCATCAAAATTATATTATCATGGTTTATTTTATATGTATGAGGCCTAGGAAAATATTACTTGTCAGACTTTAGTAAATTTTCATTGGACTATCTCCATTTATATTGATTATGGAGTAATAAAATAATATTTTATATTATATGAGTACAAGTATGAACCCATGATTCCTACGAAATTGTTTTTGTATAAGATAAAAGCATATATAAGGAATGAAGGGTGACTAATCATTTTTATGTTTACATGTATCCATTTAATATTAAATTAATATTAATGGTTATAATCATGGGTCTTTGAGATTGAGGTTAATCAAAACTAAAATGTTATTAAAACCCATTTTGAGGATTATATGGTGGTGGTTAGTTAAGATTATGGGTTTATTTGAGATATTTATTGAAATAAAACTCATTGGTTTGGTTTATATTTTAGTGGGAAATACATTTGAGCAGTATTCACATTATGCATTCAATAGATTTGAATAAAGGTATTGGTAATGTTTATTGTTTATCATTTCATTGTTTTGAGGTATTTATGCGTTTTATTTAATAACAATTCATCTTTAAAAAAATTAATTTCTATAATGAAATATTTCTCTATAGATTCCCTTTAAAAAATGTATATTAAGTAGGTGATAAATTTTTATGGGGCACCCAATTCAATTATAATTTAATGGGACATGAAGTTCACCTAAATCTTTGGATATATATTAAACATGACCTCCATAATTATAAAATTTTATCACTATGTATCTTCCCTAGATTGTTTTTCAATATATGGGAATAATTAAAACCCACGAAAATATGGTAAGAATTTTTTATGTGTATTTACATGGTGGTGGGGTTCATAACATTCCTCATGTTTAATTATCTTGACATGATATATTTCACCAACTCATATAGATGTTCCATTATGAATCCCCGTTAATAAATAATTTTTCAACACATTATAATTTAATAAATCATCAAAACAAAAGAAATTGGGACATAATAAATTAAATTAAATTAAATACAATGTTGGATTCATTCATCAAAACATATAAGAATGTCGAAAAACAATTATATAGATAATCGTCAATATAATCTACAATTTCTAATTTGCTAAGATGTTATTTCAATGAGGTTTTATTATGAATTAATGAAAATATATCTAATCCATTGGTCTATCATTAAAATTTATATTCTTTACCACATTGTTGCGATAGATTATTTCTTGTCGCATTCACCAAAACACTCTTAGGTTTACACTGTGTCCCATTAATCTCACCTGAGGATTTACATACCTAATCTTCACATGTTTTTAACTTTGTTCTCATACTCGTAGAGTATGATATTAATTATGGGGAATAACCGGTAGATATTCTAGACCGAATAAATAAGGTTAAATGAAACAAAATAGAATAAATAGTCAATGGTTTATGTTGAGAATTCTATCATGGAAAAGCTTTATGAATCCTAAGGATGTAATGAGGTAGTAGTATCCTTATTTTTTAGTACCAGAGAGATGAATTTGGGGGGTGAAATTAAAATTATGGACATTATATTTTAACACCATGATATGTTTTGAAATATGTATTACTCAAATAAATTTAATCTTTTTCATACTTTTTATTATATGAAACGGTACTTTAGATACTTTTACATGAAACATTTAGTTTAAACAAAACATGACATAATATAAAAAAAATTGTAATTTAAATGATTAATATCACCTTGGAATGGAAATTATGAATTGGAATATATAAAATATTCAAAAATATCATTTTCATATGTATATAATTGTAAGTCATTTGTGTCCTACTAAAAAATTGAAAATAAAAACTACTTGAAAAATAACGTTCATATTTCTCTGAAAAAATATTTTCACAAAACAAATATTTAACTAAGTATAATAAAAAAACACATACAGTGATTAATTTTATTAAAATTTATATATAATATATTTAATCAGATCATTTAAATTTATATTAACATTTTTCCAAACCAGAAATAAAAATAAAACAAAAAATATGCATATAATCAATATTTTTCAAAAACTAATGATTTCAAATTTTATTGAAATTAGTTTAAAAGTAGTTTTTTTTTCAGAAACTTTATTTTTATAAATATTTTAAATTTGATAAATACTAATTTCAATCTTATCATTATGTTAATTTTGTGAATTTTTTGAAAATAATATATTTTTTTCATGAATAGTTAAAATAATAAATTATAAATGAAATCTATTTTTTCACATTTATTATTCAAAAATCCAATTAATAAAAAAATTAATAAATTATTAATGCTTTAATAATTTATCTTAAAATATTTGTTCTAATGAAATCAATTTTTATTGAATTTTTTTATAAAAACCTTGTAAATATTTGATCATTTTCTCTTTGAATAACTTCTTTATCGTTGAGTCTATGTAATAAATTTATTGTTAAATTTTTTCAAAAGTGTTAATTGAATATTGAAAAATTTATTTAACATTTATTTTTATAAAAAATTATCATTTATAATAATTTTTTCATAATGCTTAACAAAAATGAAAATTAAAAATATAAAAATTTATTTGACTGTATTAAGATAAAAATGGATTTATCGGGGGTTAAGAAAAATATATTTGTGTTAAAATTACTTATAAACATATATAAAATTTAATTTACTGCCGTATATATACCTTTTAATTTCTATGTCTCAATAATACTCTATTTTTAACCCTTTTAGAAATTGAAAAATACGGTTAGAAATTTTTATTTTAAAAATTTACAAGTATGCCACTCAACTCACTTATATAAGGTTTCCCCCTATAAAATCCACTTATCAAAATAAAACCCTTTTGATTTATCCAATAACTTCCAAAATAACTTCTAAAAAATCATTCTATCATCCAAGATGCCATTTTGTTTGATAAAGAAAACATTGTAGTGCATTGTATGTAAAACTAAAGAGGTTACATGAAGAAGGGGTAGTGTTCTTCCAAAAGCAATTTTTTTATTTACTCATCAAACAAAATAAGTTTTTTTAAATTATATTATATAGATAACTGATTATAATTCATATAAATAGTTTTATTATTATTTCATCAACCTAAACCACTATCCACTTCTATCAAAGGGGTTACAAAATAATTGTTCATGTGTACGAAAGATCACCACCTCACAAACCGGTTTCATTCATTTTTTTATTACGACTCGTGATGGTTGGGAATGATATTGTATAGAATGTAAATATATGATATTTATTACACATAATAATAATATATTCCTTATATGATATATTAATATTTAAATTCAATTCTGTAGGGGATATAATATTAATGTTCGTGTGTACGGTGGACTACTACCAATCAATTTGATGTGATTCATTTTTCACTATTTCTTTACAAGGAATATAATAATGATAATGTTAATTACATTATATGTTATAAATTAAAAAATAATGCTATCCATGACATATTTATCATTTTTAATGTATAATATATCATTTTATTTCTTACATTTTCTCTCATTGAAAGATAATAGCGTCATTCATCTATGTGTGCACTACCACCTTCATGAAGTGATGTGACTATCTTATCTCAACAGAACACCACATGGATGATCTGTATAAGCTCATTTAATGAAATAGTATTTTTTAATATTATTATTACTGTTTAAAAATGAAATATTACCTACTGTATTTTAATAACAATCATTGAAAAATAGAAATGTTAATCAAGCAGACATACAATATACTATCTCTTTTAGCATAACATAGTTCGTTTCTTGTAAATACCACTAATTATTATTATTAAAAGAATAAATGATTAAAAAATATGATAATGATTTTTCTTATTATTATTCTAGAGATTATGGAACAATAATTAATTTAAAAGGAAAAAAATTATAAATCAATACATATATGAAAAAATTATCAATTACTACCCAAAACAAGATTTTAAGAAGAACTTGGTAATAAATTAGTAATAAATTGTCACAGGTAAAAAATATATGGTCTAATATAAATAATATATTTATATAATATATTTATAATAAATATATATTTATTATACAGAATGTTCTTAATTGTATGAAAAATTTTAAGATATAAAGTAATGGATTTTTTATCAATTTTTACTTCCATGAGACACATTCCATATTAACCATCAATTTATTTAATGTGTTGTGAATAATTCCCATTATGAATTTTTATTATTATTCTATTGAATAATATTTTGACTTACATACACAATTTGTGACATCACTTTTACTATGATTACGGATCAAAATTTTGAAGTGTGGTAATAGATTTTTTTCTCAACATTTATTCTTTGGGACACATGTTATCTTGAAAACATGTCTTCTATTATGATTTGTATATAAAGTGTCTTGTAAATTTCTAACATGAATTTAATTGTTTAAATTAAATAATATGTTACATATAATGTTATTTTATACATGAGTATAACAATTAAAGTTTACCAATTTTGTAACAGTTTAATGATAGAATATCATCGTTTTTGATGATTTTTTATAATTACACTTCCAATGATGAAATATTATGATCAATATACAAAAAAAGAATTATGTTTATTCATCAATGGTTATATGTGGAATATAATAATCCCAATCCAATTTACTCCCTTTATGTACAAATGTGTTCAATATTTTTTAAAAAACTATTTAATTTATCTCTTATATAAAATACACTATTTCATCCAAAAAAGTGTTTTCTTAAAATATTATAAAAAATATTAATAGAAATAAAAAATTAATTTTTAATTAAAAATTTAACAATTTTTAACTTTTTTGAAAATTGTTCTTAAAGATATATTCATTTGATTTCCCAACCAATGCCCACATGTATTTTAATAAAAATGTAGAATGAATCATTGTTTAAATGGGTATGGAATGAACATAATTTTCAAACATAAATAAAATTATATTTTTTAAGACTAATATATATGTTTTCAAATAAATTTTAAAATAAAACTATTCGAGATTTTTTTGGAATTTTTGATTTAAAACATATTTTATAAAAATATTTTCACCCGTAAGAAATGTTCCAACTGATATTTCTAAATCATTCTCAATATAATATATTGAAGATTGATTTAACTTATTCATAACTATGGATATGAAACATGGATAATTTTAATATTATTTATCCAAATGTTTTATCGTGTCTTGTTTTTTTTGAATCCCATTTCTCTTCCAAGGGTTATATAGTTATAAAAGTTTTATAAAACCCACATAATATTCTACACGTTATGCTATGTTGAAATAAATAAATGATAGGAAATCATATATCTTTTCAAAAAGTAATGATATAATGTAATGATTTAGAAACCTATTTTATTTTATGGGTAATGATATGATCAATGTCTTATGATCTTGTGGAAAACATAAATATTATTCTCATTATGTAATGGGTGGGACATATATATCACTCCAATAAATTGTGTAAATACGGATAACTGGTGAGTTAATATGTTTTTTTATGAACGTGATTTCATGTACACAATGGTTTGAATATTACTGATTGCATATTAAAAATGTTATGTGAGAAATAAATTATATGTTCCATATGTAAATTGTGTACTTTTTTGCATGTTTGTAAGGTTATGTGTGGCCATGATTTCATTTCCTTTACATAAGGAGTGAACCTGTCTCTATGTATACATGGTCACAATGTTATAAGATGACATGTATACAAAAAATCATTGTGTTATAACAATGTTATTCTCTCATGGATCATGTAATCTTATCTTTTATGATTCATGTATTATAAACTAAGAATATTCATGTTATTAATTAATATTTTGATCATTTATATATATGATATTATTATAAAATGTTATTATAATTTTATCATTTCCATAACTTCATGTTATTATTATTCATCTCCATTATTTACCCTTACAAGGCTTTTGATTGATCCTTTTTTATTATTCCTTTACAATGGTTTTCAAGAATTGTTTAAACAGTTTGATAAGATTTCAAAAGTGGACTATCTTTATAAAATATATTGATAACATTTCACAAAATTTAATGATTTTGGACTTAGTAGCCAAATACATTAATCTATAATAGTACCCAAGTGTGTGTGTGTGTGTGTAATTTATTTTATATTTAACAGAAAACATTTAATATTTATGTGTGAGATACATGGGTCACTGTATGAAGTTGATCAGACATGACTTTTTCAGGGAAATGTAACACACTAATATTCTATAATTGAAAACAACATTTGAAAATGTATTCAACACAAAACACCAATCATAAATGACACTTCTAACATTTAATCGTTATAAAATATTAGTTAAAATGATGTGTATGAACGCTATTAACTAATTTATGAAATACACACACACACAGATATATATATATATATATATATATATATATATATATATATATATTTCTTACTCAATATTTATTATTGATAAATTTTTAGTAAATAACTATTCAATTTTCATTAATGTAATTTTATTCATTAAAAATATGTTTCTTTCAATAATGATTATTATTTGTTTTTATTAAAAAATAATATTTTTTCAAAATGATTAACACATGATTAGTAAAATGAAATTATTTTTTTAAAATTAGAATATAAAAATTTTCTTTAGATAAAATTTAGGTATTTTTCCTAAAATATTTATTTCACATTGATTAGTGAAAAATAAATTTTTTTTGAAAAAATTAAAGTATTTTAATTTCAGTGAATTTTGGAATAAATAATTCATAATTTTTTTTAAATTTTTAATTTTAAAATATGTATCAGTATTTATATATAATCCATTTTTATAAATTTAAAATATAAATAGTTTTATATTTTAAAATAAATATGTCATTGTGTCTAAAAATATGAATTTTGTAAAAAGGTTTTAAAGTGATTAATGTTTCTATCGATTAATTAAATAAAATATTACATAATGTGAATTTTTTTTTAAAAAAAACTTTATTAAATATATAAATAATTATTAATTGAGATTCAAGAAATAAAAATTATTTTCCAAAGAGTTAATATAATATAATCTTTTTCGTAAAAAATTGAAATATGGAAATCCCACATTTTTGTTGTGTCTTTGAGTATTGTCATAAATTTAATATTCCCACTTATGTGAATAGAATTTCATGTAATTGATTCTATATTTTGATTAAAATATATATATATTATATTTATTTCAATAAAAATTTTCACCATAATAAATTATAAAAACAGTTAAAATTAATTATTACCATTAAGGTAAAAAGCGGTTAATGAGGGGAAAAACTAGAATGAAAACAATTAATAATATATTAAAACATTCATAAAATATATTTATTGACATATTTCGACATTATATTGTCAATTTATTAATAATTAATCATTTTGGACCAATTTTCATGTGAAAAACGTTGGTAAACCTTTTTCTTTTCAAGTATTACAATTGTACCACTCACATCCCTCATAAAAGGATTCCCCTATCATCTCTTTCCCACAACATCAAATAATATTTTTGGGAAATAAGTTCCCAAACCACTTTTAAAATTACATCCCATCATCTTAAAATCCTATTTTTTTTGTATTCCATTGTTTAAATATGTTTTTTATAATCATAAAGAGGTTGTTCGAGAATATGTAAAAGACCTATTTAGGAATTTTAGTTTAATTTATTTATAGAAATCCATAAAATCAACATAAACTAAGATAAAATGATATATAATGTATATTATAAATAAAAATATGTTATATTAATAATTTCATATCCTAAATACATATCCTCTTCTATCAAACTAGTTACAAAACATCACTCTAATGTAAGCTACACAACTTTCTCAAGAGTAAATGTCATTTCTTTTCCACAATCTCCTCTCATGGTGTATTAAATAATGTATTTAATTTATAATTATTATATTTTAAATACATTAATAATAACTTTTTATGATATCAAATATACATTTTTTACATTACTATTTTTGGGGATACCATATTTTTTCTCATGTGTATGAAAGACTACTGCTTCATTATGTGATGTTATTCATTTTTTAAAAATGATTTACATGGATGGTAAGTAGGATAATTTTTATAAATATATTTTATATATAATAAATAATAACTATATTTATTAAAAATTTATCATTTTAAAATGGTAAAATATTTTTTTTCTTAAATGGGAATAGATAACTTCGTTCACGTTCTTGTGGACTACCACCTCTACGGAGTGATGTGATTATTTCTTAATCACTGCATCACTATAATTATCTATATAAGTATATTTTATGAAGTATTGTGGTATTTATGATATTATTATCATAATTTTGAGATAATTTAATACAAAAATTCTTTCTATAATGATTATTTAAAAATTGTAATTTTACTCATGCATATGTTCGACCTTCCATCTCTATGTTGCTAATGTAGTTAATTTTTAATAACCAATATTAATTATTGGTTTTGAAATTATAATTGAGGATTTATTAGGATAATATTTTCATGATTATTATTCTATAAATGATGAAATTGTAACATCTTTTACCATGTTACACACACCAATTTTTGAAACAATGATCCAAACATCCTAAGAATAACTGATTTAGAGATAACTGTTTAATATTTAAACATGTCATAAAAAAAATTGTAGAATAACTTGTTATTAATCCTATTAAATATTATTAAGAATAATTTATTTAATTTTATATTATTTTATAATAGTTATATGTAAAAAATTGTAATTTTGTCTTTGATGTATGGATTTCCATATCAAATTTTACTTCTATGAGACAGATGTCATATTCCACACCTATTTATTCTATGTATGTTATAACAACCCATGAATTTATTTCATTATATTATTCATGAATATTATTGATATTTAAATATAAATTATTGGTTATTTGTATCATGGGAATGACATTTTTAATGTTATTAAAAGTTTTAAAAGAGTTTTGTCCCATTTTGTCTTATTTGGAGAATACAGGTTTTTAACCTATCTCTATTTATGGGGTGAATTTAAAACTAAGTTTACATATAATATATTGAATATATTTCCATTAATGATATTTTTAGTGAAATTTAATGTTATTCATTCATGAAGAATTTGATTCAATGTTTGAAAAGTTATAAGGGTTTTAAGATACAATAAACAAAATTACTATGATTATTTACAATAATATTTTAGAGGTTGAAATATTATTATTTATCTTTAAATATACTCATTATCCATCTTCTCCTTCGGTTATTTCATGAGAATAAATTTATTCCATTTATTTTTTTCTCCATATGAACTATATAATTGATAATATTTTATAAAAATATTGATAATATTTATCTCTTACATCGATAAAAACATTTATTCCAAAATTCATATATGATAAATTTTTATTAAATATTATTTATAATATTATTCAATATAATTATTAATGATTTTTTTACCCATTTTAATTTTTTAATTTAGTTTAAAGGAGTATTTTTGTTTTTTTTCAAATATTTCTTTTTTTTATTTTTCTACAATGTGGAATGAATTTTTTTTTAATGTGTATGTCATGAATGTAAATCTTTGCTATTAAAAAATTATTTTATTTCAATTATACACTATAATTATCTAATGAAATTATAAAAAAACTATATAAAATATTATATATTATTTAAAAATACAATTAAAAAACGTAAAGTATATTTTTCTCATGAAAGGTTATAAATAAATATTAAATATTAATTTATATATATGAATTATTGTTTAAAAATATTATTTTAAAATTAATTTCTGATTTTTTAGTTTTTAAAAGGTTATCTTAAAAATTAAAAGGATACTTTCAGAAAATAAATGTATTGTTCTTTTATTTTTATTTATATTTCGCAACATCGAAAACCCTAAAAATTAATTATTTACATATTAGGCTATTTTGTAAATATATAATTCTCATTTTTTCAATAGATGAATTATGACTAATTAAAATAGATTTTTGGGGAACCCATTTCAATTCCATGGTTCACTAATTGTTTTAATAAATTATAATGAACCTGAATTCTATTCTATGTGTTAAACACTTTTCAATTTCATTTGTATGAATCTTTATTCTTTTATATGGGTTAATAATGTTTAATATGTTTTAAATTAAAAATGATTTCATTTCCATAGTTTAATAATGTTTTAAAATGAATGATTTTTTTCAATGATTTTGAAAATAAATTCTATCAATATGTTCAATACATATTAATCTTTGAAATTAGAATTTGATAGGGTGACCATATTATTCTTGGTGATTATGGTATATATTATACAATGGTTTAACCTAGATAACACTCTATAATCACAATATAGCTAATGTTATGGGTGTGCACATGTAGTTATCCAAGACATTGGGTTCTGATTATGTTATCTAGAAAATCATATTGAATATTATTTTATAGTATTTGAAATGGTTGTGAAAGAGTTCTATTATGATGATGTTACAAGATACCATCACAATTTATCTATTATATCAATGTGTTTATAATGTCTCATTTGACCATGTTTGATATCACATGGCTTGTGATTATTGATCCTTTGAATTCATTCCTTTGTAAATGTCGTATGACATGTTTTATGATTTATGATTCTTATTTTGATGGGATTTATATATTTTATTATTATCTCATTCACTCTAATTACATTATGTGATATAATAATAGCCATGTTGTGTGGGAGAAGTTATCATTTAAAAACATGGGTGTTGTTTATGAATGGTTTTTTACTAATTACGTTACACTTTAGACCAAAATGGTATTTGATAATGTCTGTAATAATTTTTTTCATTTTTATATTGTTATATATGGATGGAATATATTATGTCACCTTCATCAGATATAAATATGAAACTAAAATGTTCTTGAGTTCATAACTGGATCTAGGATTGTGGTTTTCAGGGTTGTTATAGTTTTTATGAGAGGAACAGTTTAGATCACATTAGTGATTATGATGTTTTCATTTGATATTATCGAATGTGTTTCAGATACCATCATAGGTATATAAGATTTACGATGATCATATGTTCAATGTCTTATACACCCATTTTAGGTTTTAAGTGGTGAGATATTAATGTAAATATATATATTAATAAATTATTGTGTTGAATTATATGTAATGAACCGATTTAATGTGGAGTATTTCATTACATTTTTTAATCATGATTTTTAAAATATTGATAACCTATAGGTTTTTTATTATCTTGGATATATATATATATATTTATGTAACATCATGTTTTATCATATTGATATCATTTTGATTGAAATATGATTTTGTGAATATATGATAAGTTTATTTAAAAAAACAAATAGATCGGCAAATTTTTATCTCATAATATGAAATGTAATATATAACCTTTTATATTAATTCAATATCTGTTTTTATGTTCTTCATTTTATTTGATTGACAATTTTATGGAATTATATTGTTTTATTTTTCCGTATTACCTATGTATTTTAATCATTATTGTATCCCAATAAGATTTATTCATTTTTGAAATTATTATACGACCTTGAAACCCATTTGTTTTAGCATAATGTCTACAAACATGAGGAATATATTTTTATCCCTATTATGGTTAAATAGTCTTGAAAATTTGATTTTAGTGCTTTCAGTATGAAAAATACTTCTTGAATACTAATGGTTTATTGAAAAAGATGTGATTATAGTAAAAATTGTAAAAAGTTAAAAATTATACTCATCAAGTAAGTATATTTCCTTTTGATGTTATAATATGTTTAAAATAGATGCAAAAATATATAAAGAGAAACTTGAAAAAATAATTCATATTACCATAAATTATAATGATTTTAAAGACCATTTTCACACTACTTTGGATTATGGTTTTTAGAATTTTTTCTTAGTTTTGATCATTAAAAATAACATGATCATGATATGAATTGATATATATCATTATTTCAGAATTTTACTTTTCTTATATGTCCAAATATTCACTTCCAAAAAATGTTCTCCAATTTTTAATCCTTGATTTTTTTATTCCAAAATACCTTCATATATCTTCTTCTCACTTATCATGGTAATGTTTTATCATTTTTATAATGTGGGTTAAAAAATATACAATGAAATATACATAATTTAATTAATAATAGAAATTATAAAATTAGAGGATGAAATTTGTAGAGGGGTATATGATGTAATACAAAAATATTTTAAAAAAGAAAACTACATTCGATGACGTATTTGACACAAAACAACATGCTTAAATGAATCGAGAAATATATAACTACTATAACATAGATTATAAATTCTTATGTACTAATTTTAATAATAATTTAAGTTATGATTATATGTTCTATTATGTACAATTAATTTATTAATGTTTCATAAATAATTTAAAAAATTATAGTATGGTAATTTTATCTATCAAATATGTATTTTCATGACAATTTATTTTAATCATATTTAAGGAAAAAATAATTTAATAAAATTATGGAAATAATTGAAACTATATTTGATAAATATCACATATTTTTTGAATGTGGAATACTAAAATTTATATTGGTAATAATGTTTTTTATGAATATAATTAATTTTCAATGAATTATGAAAATAATTTTTAAATAAAAGTATGTTACATTCAATAAATTAATTTATTTTTTAGTCCCAATTTGTTTGGATTATTATTTTTTATCACATTAGTATTAATTATATATATTTATTCATATTAATCACTTTTAAATTAATTTTATATAGGATTTTTGTATAATTTTGTTTGTTTATAAAAATATGATTTTCCTGATACAATTTTAATGTGAATAATGATTCTACCTTATTAAAAAATTAAAATTATAGCTGATGTTAAATTTTATTAATCGATGTTTATATATTATGTATAAAAAAAATTTAAATTTATATTCATAAACATATTATTGATAATCATAAAGTTAATATAAAATCATTTTTTCATGATGACTACACTTCTTGAAAACAATTTTTTCATCGCATCTATAAGTTTTTTTATAATTTAATTTAAATATTATGTGAATAAAATTGTTAAAATGTTTCAAATATTAGTACTTTTAATATTTTATATTTTCTGATGATGAAAAAATAATTTTTTCCAACATTTTGACTGTAAAAAGTAGAAATTATTTACCATGGTTAGGGTAAAATGAGTAACATTGAGGTTTAACAAAAAATATATTCTTTTAAATAACAAAAAATCCTATTTAAAATATATTATATAGGAATATATAGAACATATATTATATAATTTTATAGAATAATTTATTTATGACCCTTATGAAATTCAGAAAATGTGAGTACACCTTTTTCTTTTCACTAATTACAATGGTGTCACTAACGTAACATATAAAATTTCACCTCATATTATCTCTTATTCACATCATTAGATCTGTTTTGGTTCGGAAAATACCTAAGGAATCCAATTCATAAATTCTATACACTAGTCCATTAATTTTTATTTTCCAATATCTATTCTATGAATACTTTAGGTATAATCCCAGTGAAGGGTTTTGATAATATGTAAAATTCTTGATTATGTGTTTTTTATTCATCCTTCGACCTCCTTAAATGTTATTGAACGATGATCATATGATAATAAAATTATATACTTTGTAATTTTAGGATACTATATTAATTTCATAACATAAATCTATATCCTCTTCCATAAAATTATATACAAAATTATCCATCATGTGTATCGCAGACAACCACCTCGTGTACTCATGTTTTTTATGTACCATAATCGTCTCCCACACCTATTGGTATTGATGGGTTAAATATTTATATATATATATGATATTATATTCTTAAAAAATTTATACTTCATTATTAATGATGTCACATATAACTATTTTAACTTCCTTTCCACATGAGATAAGATATACTCACTTGTGTGTATTCAGTTGATTATATTTTTATTAATGGGTGTATTATTCAAAATTTACCAAATTAGTAAGGGATTTTTTTCTTTGATTGTCTTCTTTGGGACAAATGTTATTTTATGAACATATCCTATTTTATGAGATTCAAATAAATATTATTTTGAATCTTATGTTATGATGATATTATTATTCATAAAATTTTATGTTTTTATTAATGTCATTATTTAAGATACATTATAATTCAATGTAACCGTAGTTTTAATGGTTTTAATATACAATCTAATCATTTATTAGGATTGATTCTGATAATATTTATGAAAATGTAATATTCTGAACCATATCTCAATAAACTCACAAAACATATTCTCCAACAATTATTTCATGATAATATATTCTTTCAATTAATTTTCCTGTCTTTAGGTAATTAATATTTTGAAAGATGGTTTTGTTTTTCAAAATTAAACTATATTTCATCATTCAATAGAAAAACCATTTTCTTAAAAATTATTTTTTTCTAAATATTTATCAAAAAAAATTAACAGTGTTTAAATGATTTATTATGGTTATTTTTAACCAGGTATGAATTATTTTTTTAATGGAATGATTATGTCATTTTCAAAAAATAAATATGTTATTGATTTTACTAAAAATGTGAATATAATAATTATACTATTGTATACTACATGAATATAATTTCACATTTCCATGACCATTATTGTCATTGATTATTCTTTTATAATGTTTTATGGTTATTTTCAAAGAAAAATATTTTAACTATGTTATTTGTTTATAATATATTTTTTCCAAATGAAAAGTATATATTTTTTCAGAATTGTTTTAATTTATTTTTAAATATTATTTTAAATTATTTCAAGGTTTGTTTAAAGAGAATAATTTTCAAAATATTAGGATAAATTTTTATGCTAAAAATGGATCTTCAAAATGAAATTCTATGTTTCCTAAAAAGATATTTAATTATCATTAACTAGTATTTCCATTCATCAACATCAACAACCCATGTGGTTATATATTTTCCAATGGGTCTATTATTTGATGTTTTAATAATAATTATTTCTTTCTAGGGATTGATATTTATGAAAAAAGAATATTTTGGAACCCATTTTTTTCAACTGGTTTATCATGTCTCAATGATTTTGTTGTGGTAACACTTTTTTCCATAGGTTAATCTTTATTTAAAGATATTATTATGGAATAATTTTCTTCTCTACTGGTTAACCATGTTTCATAGATATTTTCATGAATCCCATTTATTTTTAATTGGTTAGTCAACTTATATAATAAAATGAGTATATTTCTAATATTTTTATAATGAAATTAAAGATCTATGTACTTTATATATAGTTCATGGAAATTTTTATAGGATGAGTGCACCCATAATGTTCATGTTTAACCAAATATAGATTATATGATAGGTGAACCTAGATATCATAGAGTGTTATTAATATATCTTATATAACGTTTTTTAATAAATTGAACTGTTATGAATTGTGTAATTATAGAATTATCTAGAAAATTACATTAGAAGTTTATCTTATGGTTCTTCTAACCATAAGGGTTGAATAAGTTTTCTATATGGATGATTTTTCATGATACCAAAATTTTTTATATAAGATTTCTAGAGGTTTATAATTCTTTATTTGATTATGATTTATATCACATTGATTAGGATTGTTGTTTTTTAAAACATTCTTCCTTTCTTAAACCCTTATTAATTGTTTCATGATTTATGATTCATGTATTCATGTGTATAAATTATTTTATGATTACCTCAAGAACTCTGATTATGTTGTCATACAAATATGTAGCTTCTTATGATCATTTATTAAAATAAATTTTTAATGCATATGATTAAACATGTATATAATTTCTTCTCACCTTTTATATAATGTATTTTTCCCATGTTATCATGATTGATGTCGAATGAATTATGTTTAGAATTACTTCATATGGATGATAAGGATAAATTAGTTTGAAATAATTAAAGCTAGATTAAGTTGGTGATGTTATAATATATGTATATATATCGATTTTGTTTATGATATAGTTTTTCCTAATTCTTAAAAATTATTATCCTAAATGTTCTTTGATAATTTATGATGTCAAATTATTCCTTTCCATATTGTATTTTTTGGATGTTGAAAATCTGGTCACCATTATCAGTTTCCATGTTGGAAGTGTAATTTTTAGGACATCATATAGAGATATTAAAGTGATGGTTTTGGGAAATTATTGGATATTTCATATAAGTTTCATCTTATTTATCAATATATGTGGGTATATAAAATAAAACCTAAAAGATATAAGAATTACGAGAGTAATGATCGTTTATTTCAGTTTGGTTATTTTTTTAATTAAAATATATATTTCAATAAGTATTATTTTTTTATTAAAATTAAATTATTTATATTTGTATCATTATACAATATGAAATAATATAAATTTTTTTATCAGTTTCCTAATGAGGTGTTGTTTCTCGAGTTTATCCCATGCACATAGCATTTTTCATGATTCAATATTATGAAAATATGTGCTAGATTTATCTTATGTTTAAGCTCTTAAGTGGTTTCATTTTTAGAATATATTTATAATGATTACAAACATTTTCATATTCATTAAAACTCGGGGATTGTTTTTGATAATTAGGTGATTCATAAGGATATACTTTTTTAGAAAAACCATATAGTTAAAGAAGCAACAATGGAATTTGAACATCCAATTTGAGAATGAAGCAAACGAATTATATCACTAGATAAAATAGTGTGTAAATTTTTTAAATATGTTAGAATTATTATAAAACCCATAAAAGTGTAGAATAAAATTTTTTCATGAATTGTACTATTACATTCATTATATAAATATTAATTAATTATTACATAAAAGTAGGATTATTTTTAAGTAAAAGATACTCTTATAAGGATTTTATTTATAAAACATATTTTATAAATATTATAATTTAAATTATAAATATATAATTTCATTTTTCGAATCGAAACAGAAATATAAACATAGGTTTAAAATTTTTAATTTTATAAAAAATGATATCTTAATGGTGAATAGTGGAAAATAATGATTTTTGTTAAAAAAGGATTTATAATAAATAAAATTAATAACTTATAATTATCGTTATGTATTTATATAAAATAATGTAACATTAATATATTTTAGTAAATTTTAATCAACATAATTTTTTTAATGAATATTATATCCAATTGTTGTATAAGTTTATTTTTTGGATTAAAACTGGTATTCAGAAAATGTTTTAATTTGAATAATGTTTCACTATGTTTATTTGATCAATAAAATTCCAATTAATTATTTTTTATATTTAATTTATAGATTATATATAGATAAATATTTATTTTTATTTGTACAATAATTAATACTATTTATAGAGTAAATATAAAATCAATTTTTTTGTCGCATCTTCCTGTTTTATATTTAATAAAATATTTCTTCTTTTGTAAACTGAATTCAATAAAAGATATTAGACATTTTGATTCATATTTTATTATATTATATAATATTTAAAACATAAATTCTTCTTTAATGAATTGTGGAAGCAAAAACTATAGTAGTTATGGTGGAGATAGGTTTACTGCTTGAGGGGGGGGGTAAAATGAAATATTATGTGTTAAAATGACATAACAACTATTATATTATATATTTTATGAGTTTAAATATACATATAATATAAAATTATCACTATTTATTCATTTCTTATCCTTAGGGATTGGGAAAACGTGGCTACATTTTTTTCATTTCAAAAATTTTAAGTGTAACACTCAAATAAATTATAAAAGATTGCAACATATCCTCTCACATGCAGACTACAAAATACATTGAGATACTAAATTCTCTTAAAAAATACATTCCTTATATCACTGACTAAATCATATAATTCTTATACTTATCCTAAATCCATCTATGAAGGGTTTTGGTGCTAACATATGGATGTTATCCGAAGAAGAGGTGTTATAATTTATGAAGTCTCATTATTATATTTTCATCTTCCACAACATTCATATATTGTTAAAATATTTTTCATCTATTGAAAAAATTATTTCCCATATAATTAGACGTTATTTTACTTATTAATCAGTTTAATACATATCCTTTTCAATTAAATGGGATATGAAATAATTATTTGTTTGTGCGATGGAATATAGCCTTGCGAATATATTTAATTGATTTTCTTTCATCACCTCTCTCCAATAGATATAATGAGATATTTAATGCATAAATACATATATTTATATATTATTTTTCACATATTTATAATTATATAATTATAATATAAAATATATATTCTTATATTTTTTAACATGGGTGATTCGATAATGTCATCAATGTGTACGTCAGACTTTCTTTTTGAGTAGTGAAGTTTTTATTTTTTTACCAATGATTTATATGGAATATAATAATGATAATTTTAGTAATTATATGTTATAAAAATGATATAATTATTATATTAATGAAATATTTATCATTTTGAAAATATATATATCATTTTATTCCTTACACAGAAAAATGATATTGTCGTTCATGTACAAGTGTGGACTACCATCTATATAATGTGACGTAACTATTATTTCATAACTATATCACATAGATGATGTATATCACTATATTTAAATAAATAATTTTTTTTAATATATTATATTCATTTTTAATGATATAATATACATAGAATATTAAAATAATTATCATTGAAAATGAAATCATTACCCATGCATACGTAAGCCCTAACTTCAATATGATCATAAAATAATTCATATTTTATAAATATACATCATGATTGGTTTTTAAAATTATAATTTTTTTTAAATATTATTGGAGATGTAAAAATAGTAACCTCTTTGACCATATTCATCCTACCAAAGTTATTTTTATATATATAATGTAAATATATTGAAAACATATTTTATAAACCTAATTTATTATGTAATTAAATATAAGATTGAAATAGGTAAAAGAAATGAAATAATAATATTATAAAATATTACAAAGAAATTAAATAATAAGAATCATTTTATTATTTAGGAAGATATAGAATGGGTGTGATGAATCGATCAAGAGGTAAAGGACTTCATCTCAATTTCCATTCATTGTTGCCTATTTTTATGATACGAAACTATATTTTATTTTTATGTTTATAAATATACCACTTCATATGTAATATCATGAATTTTTTCAGGTTATTTAGTATTTTGTTTACATTAATTATTTCATTGGTATTTCCATTAAAAAGTTTCTTAAGTGTTAAAAGAGAATTTTCATTAAAAATTTATATTTTAATATTTTCCATCTAAATATCATTCTATTTAATTTCCATTTCATCAAATAATTTTTTGAATTAAATTTTAATGAAATGTTAATTTTATATTTGTTATTTTATATTATTTTATATATTTCAATGAATAAATATTTTTATAGAATAATTTAAACGGTTTATAAAATAAAAAATGATTGTTCAATTTTAAAATTTATAATAACACAGACATTTCAGTCCAATATATCCATTATATCAGGATTGGATTCCTATAAAATATTCAATTTTATCTTCAAATAAGTATCATATATTTATTTCTATTATCATTTTGGTTTTTAAAACGAGTTTTAAATGAAAATGGTATTTTGGAATAAAAATGTTTTTTAAATGAAATGAATAATCGAACACCCAAAAGTGTTTTTCATATACAAATAAATGTGTTTTTAAAGATATTTATAATATAAATTAAATATTTTGTTATTCATTACTATTTTATTGTTCTAGGTAATTTTTATTTTTTATGGTCATTCGATTATATACTAAGGATGGGTAGTCACAATATACACTAATAATGGGGAGTTCTATAATAAATAAACAAATAGTGGTTCCCTTATTAACCAATGATTGATGGATAAATTTTTAACCATGTAAGGGTGCTTCCATGATAAACCAAGTATAGGTGTTTCCATGATAAAACAATTTCAAGTGGGTCCAGGATATCACAATGACATATTGGGTACTCTAAAGATTTAAGTTGACAATATCAATTATTCCATATGTACAATTAGTATAAAAGATGAGTAACAAGTTACAGATATGATTTATATGTAATTTAATTGGGTCTTTAAATAATTTATTGAGAAAAAAATATTTATTATTTCATTTGCAAATGTTTTATTTCATTTCTCACAAAAAAAAGATTTAGATAAAGGTAAATCATTCATGGGTTTTTTAAAACTATTAATGTACTTCTTCCTTTTATGTCACATATTGAGATTTTTGTTATCATCCTATGATTAAATTGATTTAGAGGGTTTAAGGATGTGATAGAGATATGAAAAGGTCATTTTGAATGTCGTAATTATTTTCCATGAAATGTAATATTTTTTCTATTGAAATTTTTATGTTATCGGAATGAATGATACTGATCTAATGTTTCCAACTGACACATATATTATTTTTGAATGTATTTTTATTGACAAATTCACTAAATATCTAAACCCTAATGATCATCAAATGTAGAAGAATAAATTATTTTCATAAAACAATATATTATATATTCTTTATTCCATTTTTCTTATTGGATTCTTATTTTAACAATCATGAATCACATATACCACATCTCCACCATGTTCCGTGTAAGGAATCTAAACCTAGAAGCCCGATGTCAGTGGACACTTTTTTATATTGTCTCTAGATATATAGAATAACATGTTGTTGGACGTAATAGTTTAGAAGTCTTGTAATACTAGATACATTCACGAATATCATATAATAAACGAATTCATAAATTAAATCATAATAAATCCATTTGTAAAAAATTAATAACATTATAATATCCCTTCATATAAATCATCATAAACATCCAGAAATCCTAGAGAAATAAAAAAGGTGGTGATCTCTAATTCCTAGTAATGGTAATTATTATGAAAAATTTATTAAAAGTATAATTCAAAATTAATATAGAATGGTAAAATACTGAAACACATATGATTTAATCAATAACATGAATATAAATAATAATATTGAATAAATAAATATTGACCAAATAATTAAATTAAATAATAACATCATCTTGAATAAGATCAATGGATATTCTAACTAATCAAAAAATCAAATGGAAATCAATAACAAATATAGTAATGATACAATGCATAATGTAGACATCATAACCATACCATGAAGGAATCATTCCAAGAAACCTTACAGAAATGGGTAATATCATATGAAAAATGAATATTGTTTCTCTCATGATAGCTTATAATGTATTGTAGAACACTAAAACACCCGGAGAGGGGGGGGGTAGTCAATATGTTGTCTTTTTCTCTTCTTTATTGGATCCTAGTCCCACATTGGTAGAAAGTTTTTTGAACCTATATGATGGATATGTTCATTAATTAAAACATTCACATATATAAGAACATCACAACATTTTTTACGTTGTTCACCACTATAGGCTACATCGATGAATCATATGCGGACATGTTGCTGGTTATACCAAATTCCACTAATCTTCACCATTAGTGGATTATAAGAATTTCATTACCATACCTATGTAATAGTCACACTTCCATTACAAATATTAAAGGATATCCCACTTCTTCGCTTAGATCACATCCATTTACACCAACTGGATCACTACCATGGGAGATGTCTCACTCAGTTTATCGACATAATGTTCACTTCAATAGATTGTCATGAAAGCCTTTATCTCTGTTTAGTATGAGACTCTGCTTGCATCAATGTACCAAATTTGTGTTCTTTTTAATTCCATTCCACTATTATGATGTTTTAATTTTCTGAACAATCCTTTATTCTGTCGACTGTCTCTTATCTACATACCTCTCATGTTCTGTATCCTGCTAATGTTCTGTGTACCGCCCCTTCTCTGCATAGTACGCCTACCCCATGAACCGCACCTCCTCCATGTAACATGCATGCTCTACCTACTATGCTTACTCTGGGCACTGCACCTTCTCTGCATATTGTTCTTGCTCCGGGTATTGTGCCTGCTCTGTATACTATGCCTGCACCGAACACCATGTCTATTTATTGCCTATGTGCACTGCCTCTTTGTACAGCCTTTGTTTACATCCATTTAATATCCCCATCATATACTAACTTAGCGTACCTCCTTCATATACTTTATGAACATACCATCTCCGTGTGTCACCTGTGTGTACCACCTTTGGGTACCTCTTCTCCAAATAGTGAACTTCTTTAAATTATGTGAATTATTTATTCTCCCACAGACCACTTTTTCTTATGAAAATACTCTTCCATGGACATATACTTCCAATTTCACGAACAATTTTGTCTTCAACATACAACTCCATCCAATATAGAATCACAAATATGTAACAATTTCAAACTTAGCCATGTTCTTACACAATGAAGATATTTTCTTATAGAATTATCTTTACACATTAATGATTGGATTAACTATCCTTATATACGATAATAATTCCACAAATTTTTCTTATTCGTTTTACCCAAATATTCAATGTGGTAAAAACATAACCACATATTGTAATCCTATACCGCGTTCTGAATCCCTCATTTGAATATGAAACCTTCACCATGAACTATATATACTCCACCATTATTGAGAAATTATGCATACCACAACTCTTTCTTCCATGAACTGTCGCCACAATCCATTTTCATTTTAAGGAAGTGCTTCGCGTACCATTAATTCTACTAGGAATGCAGTCACGAACCATTTGTCATACCTGGTACATGGTCAATGTTCCAAGGTATGTGGTTTTATTCCTTTTCTGATTTCCTTCACCATTCTGCATCTCATTCTATCCTATACAGAAATCCTTCTATTGTCAAAAAAATCATGATTTTCATTTCCAACAATATTAAAATCATTAGAAATATGATTTGGAACGAGCACTCATGCTAATTTACAATCAAATTTTTTCTTCAAAAAACACCTTCATTCTTCAGGAACCATATATATCTTGAATCCCTTCAACAATCATCAGTATTATTGAAACATCAATACATCCTATCAACAAAAAATACTAATTCCATCATTTTATAATCTTTTTATGATCATTCTTAAATAATCAAATCATTACATGACCCCCTTTCCAACAATTTATGTCTCTTCAGGTATGATCTTTCATGGACTCTAAAAACAAGGATATTTTTCATGATATCATAATAACATCAAGACCCAAAACACTCTATGAGATTATTTAATAATTATAGAAAATGTATCTCATTTGACAACAATCATATGAATTACCACCCTCAACAACTTTTTAGTTCTTCATCATCTTCTCCTTCATTTTGATCTTTATTGAAAACTGTTGACAACAAATACATCTGTATAAAAGTGTGATCCCAAAAATCTCCCAATTTATATTTTGATTTCAATACTGTAAATCCATTCTCAAATTAATGTGTCAATTTATAAATTATAATCTTATATCTCCCCTATTTATTTTTCTTTATCTCCACCTTTTAATATTTTATTTCATATTCTCTCCTCGTTATTGACAAGAAATACCATGTTCATGGGAAAAATGTATCAATACATTCTTAATAAATGCACTATAAATCATTTTACACTATGCATAATTGAATAATGCTCGTGGAAGAAAATAGTATGAATTTATTTAGACAATAAGGCTATCCAGTATTCACTAATCATGATACCAGATGATATGATAACTCCTGTACATTGTTTTCAAGGGTCTTCCACCTTCATTCCAGGACGATGATATTTAATGTGATAGGATATAATCCACCTGAAACATCTTTACTCACTTCAACAAATAGATCAACGACATTCAATTTCAATTGACATGATATGTGGAATTGGGAAGCATACATTATTATTTTGTTACTGATAAATATAGTTACTCTTACTTCGTAAAAAGATCATTATTTTTAGTATAAAAGGATGAGATAATGAGAAATTAAAAAACTTTTCCAATAACATGTTCTTAATGCAATTTCCTTAGTAGTTGAATTTAATTCTAACTAATGTTGATATTTATTGAAATAAATATTCTAGAAGCCTCTTCCTTTGTCTCCCCCTCATAGAAAACACTCCTCATCATATTCCTCAACGGTGATCCTTCATCATTTTAATCTTTCAATATAAATTGAAGAATCCTCCAAGTATGTAAAATTCTTCAACATAGCTATCATGAGTTGACAACATTACTTTTTACCAGGTTATCCCCCTATGAGAAAAATTCACCATCAATTACCTATATTATGTTCACAAATACAATAACCCAATGATTAAGGGAATATGGTGGTTCCTCCTATCTTATTCAATGTGATAAGGAATGATGAGATAGTTTTCTCAACCATGATGATCCATTTTATTCAATCTTCATGTTCACACATGTGAGAATCCATTCTAATCTATGCTGATGTGGCATGGATCTAATCAAATTCTCTTCTTCTTTGCATGGATATTTGTTCTTATTAACAACAATAATGAATGGTACATTCTTACACATTTTATGTAATTCTTCTTACTCTTGTATTAAGGTTAGAAAATCTTTTCCAATGTGAACATATTTCATACATTTCTCACACTAAAATTCTTTAACACGTGAGTTTCCATTTGTTTGAACTCTCTCATATACTTTATCTTCATTATGTGAATGTTTTCTTTTTTACATTAGCAACACACATAGAATTTTCATATTAATCATTCCTAATTATTTTCATATATACAAGCCAGATGAAAATCATGTCATTTGGAATTATTGTAGTAGGTATGTATCTTCGACATGGGTTCATCATAGTGACATCCCTATAAGTTTCTCTTTTATAGGAATTCATGTATCAATAATCCAGCGTCTTTTCAGATTCCCTGGATGATATCTTCATGGGGAAAAGTGTGTTCACAATATTATTATGATTTCATCCGAAGGTAGTTTGTTCAAATATAACTGGCATCATAGCCCACCTTTTCTTATCAATAATGAATACATATTGATATGGACATATACTTAAGTTGTGACCACTCCCATTACATACATCAAAAATGTCATCGATAAATCCAAATATGTTTGTGAAAAACATAGTCTTCTGGAACTACAGATGTTACTTCTTCATATCTGGCTTTCATCACTTTGATATAGGCTATCTTTTCCTTTATCATTTAAGGGATTGTTCCAATAATCTAGTTCATAAGTCCCAAATCTATTGTAGTACCAATATTGACCAACAAATACTGTCTTCATGGTATATTCAATATAAGTTTGTTGTGATTTATTCTTAATGTATTGTGCACTATATAGGGATCCATATTCAAGATTTTTCATCTAATCCACTCAATAAATGGAGGTATCTTTTATCGCATCACCTTTCACCATCCACACATGATTAGATTTTTTCATGAAACATACAATTTTTATTACAAACATATTAAGAAACTATAGTACATATTGTTATGGATGGTACCTTAACATTCCAAGATGCTTGTGATATATTAATTAGTGAAGTCATGATATTATTATCATGTGTTAAATGTATTTTGATTGTATAATCTTCCATTAATAATTGATTAGTAGTAGAAACTATTTAATTAATTTTTAAATTATCGGTATGTGTCTTCTAATGATTGGTAAACTATGTATCCAATTATAGACATTTCATATTGATAATGTCCTTTTTCTCTTCAATCACAGTCATCTTATCTTCATAAGCCTTATTTATTTTGACAACTTCTTCCAAATGAAACATCATTTTACTCAGAATCAAAGAGGTATTTTCCTTGATCTTCTTTGATATCCCTTCTAATTGTTGTACCTTGACAATAGTGAAAATTTTAAATTTCCCTTCATGAACTGGTATTTTTTCATCAAGATCATTTTTGATTATCCCTTCCTCTTCAACTTCTTTAAACCATTTTGATGTATTTATTTTATGTTTCCTCCTTGTTTCTTCAAGGGATTAAATCTATATAAAGAAAATATCACATTATGATATTTTCATTACAATGAATTCCTCCATATAGTCTACCTCATTTATTAGCTTACTGATTTCCACCTACATAAATTCAAATATTCGACAAATAATGACGACTCTCTTTTTGGATGTATCATAAAGGTATCTTGGTAGTCTATAAATTTCTTCTAATGTTGAATATTGATCAAGGGTGAAAACACACACCTCTTGATTTCCATTCTCTTTTGTTTCATGATCTGAAAAATAATCATTTCCAAATGTCATGGAGAAAAAGATACAACGTATTTTTTAGATAAGATGGACATCTTCAAATGTATCGTCTCTTCAATTTTCTTGTTCATCGTGATCTTGTTGGGTATTTTCTTCTACTCAGAGATGAATGAACATTCATCAAGATTTCTCTTCATTGTTGACATAGGATAGAGAACCTCAAATACTCTTCTGAAAAGAATTATTATAGAGTTTCCATCATACGTGAACCATTTACCTGTGATAGAAATTGTAAAACCCTAAACCACCATGAGAGGAAGGTGAATCAGGGTGTCAAAGTTGTCTCTTATTTACTGAATATTGTGCTCACAGTAGAATGAACTTGTTTAAACCTATTTGATGGATATGTGTGGTAATGAAAACAGTCACATGAATAAGGACATAAAAATAGTTTTCACATGTTTCTACACTAAGGGCAATGTCCAATGAGCATACACCCACATGTTTTTTATCGTACCAAATTTAACTATTCATTACTATATCTAGATTTAAAATTTTTATTGCACAATATCATTGTACTAGGCATGCTGCATTTAAAAAAATTTCAAGGATTGGAAAATGATTCCCTAAAATAACTTTTGTTGACTCCCTCTAGGTTAGTTCCTTGTGACAGGTCTCACTCAGTTTATCGATTTGAAGGTCCCTTAAATAGATTGACATGAAAGTCTTTGTCCCTGTTTTGCATGAGAAACTGATTGCATCAGTGTATGGAATTGATGCTATTTAGTATTTTATTTTTTCATTTGTGATGTTTTCATTTCTGAAAACTATCACTGATTCTTTCTACTAACTCTAATCTGCAAACCACATCTGTTCTGCGTACCGTGCATGTTTTGTGTACCACCCCTACTCAGTCTATTACCATTTCCCCACATACCTTGCATGGTCCACATATCGTGTGTTCTCCGCCTAATGTGCCTCCTCTACACACCTCACATTCTCCTCGTATAGCTCCTCCTCTGAATACTAAGCCTCCTCTACATACCACGTCTTCTCCACACACCATGTTCGCATAATGACTCTATGCACCGCCTTTGGGTACCACCTTCAATTACGGGCTTCGTGTACTCCCTTCACAAACCGCCTATTCATACTGTGTTCGCATACAGCCTTCATACACCACTTACTCATAATACCTTCACATAAAGACTCGTCCTATAGAATACTTCTTGTACCATTTCTTTGAATGATTTCGTCTCCCACATACCATATTTTATTAGGCAGTAACAATTCCATTGACCAATCCTTCTTAATTTTTTCAAACAGTTTTGTCTTTCTTTTATTACTTTGTCCTACGCCAAAACTCTCCTATGTACCAATTTCAGAATAATTTAAGTTCTTCCACATCGATGATATTTTTATATAGAATTCACTCTACACCATAATGTTGTGATTAATACTTCTTATATAGTCAAATTACTCACTAAGTTATTCTAATTCATTTTACCCAAATGTTTAATGTGAAAAATACATCACTACATACTGAAATCCATCCATATACTCTAAACCCCTACCACATATTGTGACCCTTCTATGAACCACAACCCATCACCGCATATTGTGTTTCTGTCGGTCCTTGTACTGCATCTATTCCACGAATGACGAGTCATTACATGTATCACAACTCATTCTATCATGAACCGTCACCGCCAACAATTTTCAGTTCAGAGAACCTCTCTGTATATCATTCCCACTGCCTGGTACACAGTCAAGAACTGTTTTCTAGACATGGTACAAGGTCTATGCTCTGAGGTACACTATTTTCTTCCTCTACCAAATTTCCTTCTCATTTTCGCATCTTGTTCTCTCATAAAAAGAAATATGTGCCTTTCTAAAAATAAAATCATGATTTTGAGGTACAGAAAATTGTGAACACTGAGAAATGATATTCGGCAAGGACACCCATGCTAATTCACTCTGATCTTTCATCACCAACAATAATATTCTTTCATCATGAACCTTATTTACCGTTAATCCCTTCAACAATCATATGTCTTGCAGAAAAAATAGTATTTCCAGTCAAAAATTAATATGATTATCATTATCTTATTTGCATTGTATGGAAATTCTTAAATCATAAAATCTCCACATGATCCCACATGAAATAATTCATGACACTTCATGTAGGCTCTTCCATAGTCTCTTTGAACTATGAGATATTTCATGGTCACTTTATAACTTCAATACCAACAACACTCTATGAGATGGTTTCATTATTTAAGACAATGTATCACCTTTGGCCACAATCAAATTAACGACAACTCTAATTTTTTTGGAGTTCCTTATTGTCTATTTATTTATTTTCATCTTCATTAACAACTATTGAAAACAAATACAACCATATTGGCAATTTTTTCCTAATAGTATTTTGGGGATATAAATATCTTTTCCCTTCACATACTATGTAAAATACATTACTCCTATGAAAAGGTAGAAAATAATCATCTAAACATTCATATTTAGAAAATACCATATGATATATTGATTATTTCCATAATAAAAAACATAATCAATATATAAAATAATAGTGGAAAACTATCACTCAAATTATAATACTTTTCCCATAAATAAATATAATTATAAGCCCTCTATATTATTATTGTCAATTATATATAAATATGACATCCAATTAAAATGTAGAATAAAAAATATGGATAATTTATATTGATGTTATCATTACATCATATTCCCAATTTAAAAGAAGGTAAAATTATGGCTTTTTCTATTGATGAATAGATATTCCACAAATATTTGAATAAAAAATTTATATATGAAAAGATACTTTTAATGACGAAAAAATTAAAAATTATTAGAATATTTCGAAAAATATGTTCCTTAAATATACTACTATAAAATTGTAAATATGTATTCATAAAAATTATTGGTCATGTATGGGAGTAATTTTCAATATTGAGTATAAGTTTAAAAAACCCTTCATTTACGCTATCATATAATGTAAAAAAGAACCTATTTTAGAAAATTAAATGATAATTCATTTCCAATTATTTAATAAAAAATAAAAAATGGGTCAAAATAAAAATCAAAAATAATTTGGAAATTCGTATTAATAATTATAAATATTTTCAGAAAACATGTATCTTGATGAAAATTTTTTTTTTAACTGAATAGAGAAATAATGATGGCTTTTCTTAAATAAATTCCCAATAAATATATCCACTAATGAGCTGGAAAAGGAATTATTAGTTGAGAAAATCATTTTTAGACATATGATATAAAAATATATATTTTTTATGATATAAATAACAAAACATTCCCCAAGTTATTCATAGTTAGTTATTATTTTGAATAATTATGAGATTTTAAAATAAACTCTTACCAATTTTTTTTAAATTTTAATCAGAACGACAAGAATAAAATAACATCAAATAAAACATTTAAATACCATGAAAACAACATATTCATTACATACCATACATGAATGGTTATCTATAGACTATAGAAAAAAATAATTGCTAAATATGGAATATTCCTCATGGAAATAAACGTGAGATTAAGAACACTACTCTTGGGTTTGATTTCGATAATATATGATCATAACTCTTATAAAATTAATATATATTTATTAAAAAAAATAAAAAATAAACATAGTATTATATACAATGAATTATATTACTGTAATCTAGTTTTTATCACATTTTTATTAACAATTTGTTATTAGAAATACAATTTTTAGTAATAACTACATCGCTTTTCATGTATGTTTCAGTTATTTTGTTTCGATCATTGTAATTTATTAACTACATAAAAATATATATAATATTATAAATGATATAAATATCATATATATTCATAATATAGGTATTTTTAATAGTTATTAAATATAAAATATATGTAAATGTGCTACACCATTCATAGAGGTGGTAGGACGTACATAAGCATAATGGTAGTTTTCATCCTTTTTACAGATAAAATGAATGAGTAGGAAATATTTTTTTCCCATTTCATATTCATTATTATATCATATAAATTTAAATAATTTATCATCATTACCATTAATTTAAAATTAAAATGAAATAATATTCAGTTTTCTATATGGTGGCGATATTCCACACCTACGCACGAGAGACATAGTGATTTTACAATAGATGTTAATTCATGATTTTATACATGATATTATAATCTCATTGGACTAATTATTCGATTTTTATTATATATATACATTTAACCAATAATTAAATCAATCCTCGAGGGGTGATGATAGAAAAAAAATTCTAATTCTGGGTGGTAGTCATTTGTACACATGATTGTTAGATTTATTTCTCATATGATAGAAGAATAGATTGACATATTTCATGATATTAACAAAATATTATCTAAATTTATGGTTTATACTCATTAATATTTTATAAATTTTTATATATATTTGAAGTAGTCAATGTGATAAATAATATGGAATCACATGACTATGAAATTTACCACTTTTCAAGACATCCGATTTCAGTTTATAACTAAAACCTACCTAGATTGGTTTTTTGGTCAATACATGGACTCCAGGTCATGTTTAGAGATTTTTAGAAGGTAATTTGGTATGTAATTACCAAAATAATTGGGTTTTATGTTTGAATTTGGTAATAGCGTGTGGATCCTTTTATACGTGGGGTGAGGTACACAATTGGATTTTTTTAAATAACTAATTGTACCCACTGTTTTCACAAACCAGAAGTCTCTCGAATGGATCATTCAAAAACAATAGCTGATATAAGGTAAAAATAATGTCATTATAATGGAATTGGACTTTTTTTAGGTAATTATAATCCAAACCTTCTTAGATTTACCCCATGTAAACTCATTTTAAATTTAACCATTGTAATTACATTTACTATATATACTATTAATTAATACAAAAAATAAGGTTTGTGTTATTTTTCAATATTTTATTATCTTATTATAAATATGGAATATAATTTATTTAATTTAACTCACATAATTGGACGAATTAAAAATAAATTTAATTCCACTTATATGATAAAAAAAGTTTATGAATGAAAACATTTTCATACGTAAAAAAGCATATTATATTAAAATTTCACATATAGATTATTCAAATGAACTAAATTGGATTAATAATATTATAATTGATCTATTTTTTCATTTATAACAACTTATAAAAAATAATCTTTTTAAATTATTTTAATGATATGTTTGTATTCAATAAAAATATGTATTTCCCTCTACTCATCTAATAATTACTCATTTTATAATATTTTAAAAATTAAATATAACATAAATAACAAATTATGATTTCAGAAATGAATTTTATTTTTTCAAATAAACTTAAAAAAAAATTTAAAAATTAATTTTTTAAAAAGGTGTGTTTAACAAGACTAAACAACTTTTTGATAAAATCAGATTTTCAAGCATAAAAATAGATATATTATTAACCCATTTGAACAAAAAATATTTGATAAATGACATTAGAAATTGATTGAATATAGAGCCCATAAATATCAATTACTAAATTAAATGATATTTATTTGTTTAATTAAACAATATATAAACACATTTGTCCTACAAAACCATTTTGAGTAAAAAAAAATTCATTTGACCTTAAATGATTTTTACATTCATTTATTATCAACTTATAACTAATGAATTTATTTTAAACATATATATATCAAATTATTTTCATAATTTATTTAATCCTATAATTAGTCCTAAATTTTCCATCTATGTTATAGTAGTTTTATTTAAAATATATTTCTAGGGTCTTTTAAGATTGGTGTTATGTGTTGTAAAAACTATTAAAACTAATGTTATTATATTAAAATCTAACGGTTTTACATTCTCTACACCTCCAATAAATTTCATCATTTAAATTATAACTTGTTCTCATAAAATATTGTTTTCAAATTTTAGAATTAGTTTATTTAAAACTGATATCATAGAAATGGTCAATAAAATTTCATCTAAATTATAGAAAAATGTAGTTTTATTGGTTATATAGAGTAACTCATAACGATTATTTAAATTTGGGAGAAAATAATTATATGAGAATATATGAGTATTTCAACGATCGTGTATAATAATTTATAGTGATATTGATCATTGATTCTATAAAATAAAATTATCAAGAGAATGTCATCGAACGCAATGACATAAAAGACTATTGCATGACAATTTTAACATCCCATATTTATCATAGTATGTCTCTATCTAATGATTCCATTTAATTTAATTTTAGTTGAGTTATTCCTAATATCTAATCAATGGTTGTTTTCTTTCATCATATATGTTAATTTGTTGTAATAAACATATACATATGTTGTGAGGAAACATGAGAGAACCTAATTGGATCCACATTTAGAGAAATTTTTGGGTAAAATGACCTAATATATATAAAATTTTATATTTATCTAAATTAAAAATTTATAGGTATAAATGGGTAGATTGATACCGTGGTATTTTGGTAAGTTGAGAATATTTAAAGTGATTCAAATTTGAATATGTAAATTAAGTGAAATGGTCTTTCAAACATTTACGAACCATTTAAATGGGATAAAAAAATATGTAAAATCCACCATAATCATGTTATGAAGTAATTGATAACATGAAGTAGTTACAAATAAAGAACTAATTTTACACTATCTATTGTTTAGAATAATTTAATACTCATTTGAGGTGATATTTTTTCAACACATTCATGTAAAATAAATACACAATGTGTAATTTAATTACATGTCATGTGAATTTTTAATCATTTTTAAAAGGTTTTAATGCATTAGTTTGATATAATATTATCCCATACAACTTCCTCCTATCAATCATAGGGTATCTTTCATGTGATTTTGGAGTTCCTCTCTTGATTTTAGACATTCGGTTTAAGAAATCAATCCATAGTAAGTGGTTTTTGTTAGGTTTCCCATTCTCCCTATGTGATTTCCATCAACTATTGTGTATCAATTTGAACATGGTCGTTTTTGGTTTTGATCATGACTGGTTTTGATCCACGTTTCTTATTTTTATCATCTTCACCTAGTTTCTAATAGTATTTTTCCATTGGAAACATTATGTTTTTCACTGTTTAATTTAATGGGGTATAAATCTTAAAACTATGGTCCGATTTCCAATTTCTATGTATATGAAATATTTTAATTGTTATAATACATATGAACAAAAATTAATTTACAAATTAGAATGATGAAAATACTATGTAGTATTTTATTTGGATCCCTTTGGAAGCAATTAATGATGTGATCTTGATTTTGCTTTATTTTTGGTTGAGAGAACCCTTGAAAACAATTAATGTTAAATGTAATACATTTGATTTTTACAATAAAATGTGATTTAGGTTATTTATTTATATATATTAACTATACAAAATTTTATTATTTTTTATAATTTAATAAATGGGTAAATTGGAAGGGAAATTGTAATTAGTAGAATTGAGATTTTGGCCTTATGTGGTATTATTTTCATATTATTTATATTGTGATATGAAAATGTGACACATATTGTAATGATAATATTCTTGGTTATGAACTAGAAAAATCTTATAATGACTATATATTGGGTTTTTATCTTTACACATTCATTAAGGCTTATATATACAGTTTTGATGCGGACACATTCATTAATTATTACATGCCTCGTTTTTCCTTCACACATAATAAAATACTTATATAATGGGTTCTGACCCTAAAAAATGATAACATGCTTATATACCACCAAGAAAAATGTTGAGATGCTTATATATAGGTCTTGTCGTCGGGATTCATTAAACTATTGGTATATGGTTGTGATAGCATGGTCGATGGGACATGCTCTCAGATATTCTGACATGGTTCCATGGTTGGTCTTGTTTTACCAGTGTTATATGGTTATGGTTGGCATTATTGGGAGACATAATCATAGATATTATAACATGTTACTAATGAAGGTTGATTTGGCCTTTTTTTTAATCCTGTAATTAAATAATATCTGTTATTATAACATTATTAAAAACACATATATTATACTGTTATTTTTAGAAACAATGGTGTTGACCTGCTGCATTATGCTGAAAACATATTTAGTTCACCCTTTGTATCCTGATTTGATTTCATAGAGGTAGGTTTGAGAAGGAAGAAAGACATTTCTGTAGATTTTTTCTGCTGGATGGGATAGAGTTTGGAGATGGGAACGAAATGGGGTTCTGAACTAGGGACTTTGAATTCATTATTTGAGTATTCTAGAATTTAATTTATATCACTTCTAGGATAGAATTTAGTTACATTCCAGAATGACAATACATTAGTCTTTTTTACCAATTGGATTATTAAATTGTATTATATTTTCTTGTCTTCTTCTAAATTGTATTGTTTCTTTTATTTTTCGAACTATATTTTTTTCTATATTATAACTCTATACATGGGAGTATTATCTCAACACTACATTATCCACACACCTTCCACATTATGGAACACTCTGATGTATGGGGATGTGTTCTTGAAGTCTTGTAACTAACAACTTTCATCCACATTAGAGAGAGGTAGATCTAGGGATGGTACAAATGGGTATAATAAAAGTTTTAGTATATGTTTATTTAATATTATATAATATTATAAAGAATTCTAGGATGTGTGGGTAATTTGTAATAATGTTTTTCAAGGGAGTATCTTATCCATGTACATGGAAAATTCCAGCTTCTCAAAGGTGGGATAGTTTTTTATTCTGTTCTCTTGATACAATTGATGTTATTTCAAATTTTTTGATTTAAATGTTTTATGATGTTACTACATCAAGATATCTATAATTATGGCACAATATGGTATGTTATATATGTACAATTTTTCATTATTGTAATGGTCAAATATACACAGTTATGAGTGTATTATGTCCACATGGAGAATCTATATTTTTGGTATACAAAAACCTAAAGGAATATTGAATGATTTTACAAAAAGTTATGTTGATGATTGTGATTCTTGATGGGGTTTTTATGTTTATCAAGATCATATTTCTATTATTTACTAGAGGGTGTAAGCTTGTAACACCCTTTTTTAATAACAACTCATATTTTTATATTAATTTTCATTAGTGAGTGAATTGGGCTACTAAATAAAGTATTAGTTTTTACCAAAAAATGAATGAACTGTTAAGTAATATTAAATCATTTGTTAATCCATGATTAGAGAGACCAAGAGTCATGGGTTTTATATTATATTTATCTATTGAATATGACCTTGTTGTCACCTAGTTCTCAATTTTATATGTTTTTATTGTATAAAAAAATAACTTCACATCCTCTTTGAATTGAGCATTAGGAGAGTGGAAATCAGCACACTCAATATACAGCTAAAACATAGCTTCTTATAGTTCATGAGGAACAGAAGAATGTTTGGAATAATGAACATTTTTTCAGTTCCATGTAAAACATGCAATGGGAGTATTTTTTTACCATTACTTTGATGTCTACACCGATAAGAGTGTTTCAGCTGCATCATCCTTCTACATTGACATGGGAGGGAAGGACCCAGAAAGTCATTTTCTAGATTCATTTCATATATATGATCTTTTAGCATCATTAAATACCCATAGTGAGGACCATTAAACTTTTTTTATACATTATTCATGTACATGTAAAACTTTTGTGGGACATTCAAGAGGATTTTGGGAAATTTGACGAGTTATCATGAAAGGATATAGAGATGATGTTTATACCCCATCTCTATACAATGATTATTAGGTTTGATATAGGATATAAGTTCATTAATATAAAATATGAGGTCATGTTATTGAGGATGTTCAGGGGATGTTTTTATCACCTACCACATTTTCCTCATCCCTATATGTTGATGAGATATCTAGGGTGAGACATTTATAGTTTGGACTTCTCTATGAGATCTGGTAGAAGGTAAATATTTTTATTTTGAGAATCTTTATTGAAATTAGGGACAATTCACTCATCATGGAATTTAATCCAATAAAGTCTTTGAAACATATCAATGTAATTTTAGTTGAGTGAATTAGGTGATTTTCTATGTGTAGCAAGAAGTTCCAAAATAGCATTTTATTAGGTATTAGTGGGAATAACAGTTAGGGGTATAGAATTCCATCTCAGGACCGTGTTTCATTTTTATGATATCAATGTGAAATTTTTGTTCAAAAGATCCAATAGTGTCCTTACCCTATATATTAGTATCATATTTGTTGAATATTGTGTCATATTTTAATATTTTATGAGAACTATCTATTGGGGACTACTTGACGGGGATCAAGAAATTCACCTAAGTGAGGAAGTGGCTCAACTGCCCCTCAATGGGCTAGTAGCAGGAGTTTCACTCTCCATTCAGGATGAGTCAGGGGACATGTAACACCAGTGCAATAGAAGATTTACAAGAATATTAAATAACTTTAGGTAGTAAGACTAGAGGATATGGTAGAGGTCCATGTTAGTTGCATGTTATATAGTGTAGTTTGGCTATTCTGAATGCAAGAATATATAATGTAAGAGTTATGATTCTTTTATAATCTACTTTATCCTTCATTTTTTTTTGATATAAGAGAATAAAATTACTTTTTTATATTAATTTTTTATAAATGTGTTAGTCTTAGTGGTCGAACTATTTCATGGTTTTTTGACTGGCAATACCCCACTTGGAGTGACTTCCAAAAATATCAAATGTTTTATGGTGACTTCCTAATAGATATGTGCTTACAACTTATTTGGTAAACCATTTCTACTGTAAATGATAAAAATCTATTGGATTATCATTATGGATTATATATTTGTATATAAATATCATATTTACACTTATAATAGGATAGTTACTTTCTTATCTCTATAGAGAATAAGTTATTATTAGAAAGCTGAGTAACATCATTAGGCTGGTTTGGTATGTAAAATTCAGTACAAATTGGATTTTCTTATAGATAAATCAAATAGTCTTGCTCTTGAATAATGTGTATTAAATTATGATTATTTTCCCTATAGGTATATAATTCTTCATAAACCATTCTTATAAATTTCATAGGTTTACCACCCTAGAGATCAACTGATTTCACGATCGTGTTGGCACTGGTAGCATAGAAAATTGTTTTCATTCGTGAGAGAGTGTCACTGGTAGAGCATCAGGATTTGAAAGTACATTTCAATGATTTGGATTCTATAAGATACATAGTGCATTGAGAATCAAAAATGGGTTATCAAATTCCATTCACCGAAAAGTATTATGGTACCTTGTGCTTTTGAGTGGAATATCAAATATTGAACTAGATGATGGTCAAGAACTGGTATCCCCTTCCAAGAATTGATTATATATTTTTTCATCTTATAGGTGATAGGATCATATCTAATATTTATTTTAGATTAAGATACCAATAATATAGTGTGATACCATTATAAATAGGTCATATTTCTTTTAGGAGAAGGATTCTCCTCTAAGAGTTTGTAGTGATTCCATTGGGTTTGGCTAACAAAGTGGTGGTATGCGTCGATTTTAGGAATTGAATATTTCATCATTTCCTAGAACATTATATTGTTTTTTTCATTAAAATATTCATGTAGTCATAGTTAAAATATCATCATATCTAACATCATTATATCATCTTGATTATATTGTGAGACCATCAAATTTATGGGAAGCTAACCAAATTTAGTTTCAATATTAATAAAGTTCCCATTAATGGTTATGTTATCTCAGAGGTAGTAATTTTAATAGAATAAAAAATATAGGAGATGTGGTATCAAGGGGGAAACTGGAATCCTACATTAACATTAATATATTTATAGTTTAGTAGGTTATTATCGGTGTTTTATCTTTGATTCCCCATATTAGGAGGAACCAATGATTAGGATTACTAAAGAGCAGTTAATTTTCAATTCTTAGAAGAGTAAGAGAAATATTTTTAGGCTTACAAAGGATGAATTACCTCTATATATATCCTCCCTTTACTTGTATCATGTAAATAATATATTGTGTACTATGATGCCTCTAGAGTTAGACATTTATATGTTTTATAACGGAGGATCAATTAGTTCTTTATGGATCTAGGCAGGATAGACTACATGAATGGAATTATCATACTCATGATATGGAGTTACCTATAGTGGTACATGCCCATAGATTTTGGAGACATTATCTTATGGGAAAGTGGTTGGTATAATTCATAGAAAAAAATATCATATGGTAAATAATATCTTAGTGAGACCTCATCCATCGATAGAAGAGGTAGGTCGAATATGTGTTGTCATTTGACATTGATTTTTGTTCTCATCATGATGGTAAATGAAAATTTTGATTCATTAAGAAGAATGATGAAGAGATAAGTAATTTGAGTGTATTTCAAAGAGTTATGAATGATTAATCTCATTGTAGACATGGAACTAAAGGTTTATGTGTCCCATGGTTAAAAAGATCTAACTTCACTGTCTACAATAACTTTGATTTTAGAATGGATCAAGAATTGTAATTTATTTAATATGGAGGGATTTGTTGTAAGAGACATCTTATTAGGTAGCGAGACAACATTTGGATATTATATTGGTAATGGAAAATATCATTTTTATGTGGATATTTATGGGTTCCTATTGGATTACATGAGGAGATGATGAGGGAGTATCACAATTCTAGATGAGAGGTGCATCAGAGTCTAAAAAAGATGTATCATAACCCATGTAGATAGTAATACTGGCCATTAATTAAAATTTAGGTAGAATTATTTATGGTGATTTGTTTTACTTTTCAATAGGTTAATGTTGTGCATCAGGATCCAGATAAACATTTAGAGCCATTCCCAATCCTTAGAATAAATATGAAGATTTCATGATGTATTTTTTTATAGGATTACTCTCGACAAACCGTAGGAATTTTTTTTTATGGGTGATTTTCAATTTACTAATATAGGTATCCCAATTCTTTCAAATCATAGATACCTACAAAGTTGATGATATAAGAATTATTTATGTGTGTGATGTAGTTTGATTGCACAATTTTCGTAGAAATATAGTATCTCATAGAGGGACTTGTTGTACATTTTATTTAGGTTAGTGTCTTCATATGTATCTTGGATCAAAGGTTTTTTTATTGTGGAATGTCATCCTCAGACATGAGGTCAATCTGAGAGGTCTATTTAAGTTCTAGAGGATGTTTTATGAGCCTTTATTTTGTATTTTAGTAGTATATTAGAGACAAATATAAACTTTTGTACAGTTAATATAATAATATATTCCATGAATCAATATATATATCACCATTAGAGGAATTATATGGAAAGTTCTCTTATTTTCTTCTTATATATCTACAGGCAGGTGAGCCAGTGCTTAATTGGGATAGTCACATGACATAGACATCTGAGAATGTTTAGTTGATTAGACCTCAATTGGTGACCACATATAGTTTCTTGAAATCATATGCTAAACATCAATTACAACCTATATTGTTAGAGGTAGGTCGTCATGTTTTCCTTCATCTGCCACCTATATTGGGAAAATGTTATATCTCAAATCTTGGAAAGCTAGATCATATTTATGTCTTGTTGTTAGTGATTGTGGGAGGGTTTGGTCCAATGGAATACTATTTATCCCTTCAACTCTGATATTGTTCCACACATGATGAATTCAATGTATCATAGCTTTTAAAATATCATCCAACCCCTTTCCATGTGATAAACGTAGAAGACATAGATCTTGATATTGACGAGTCCATTGATGGACATACAACAAGGGAAATAGACTGTAGTAAGAGATATCTCTGGGGTAGGAAAATATCATTGGATAAAATAATTTTTATGCATGGATTAGTTTAGTAGGAGACCAAGGATATGGAGTCCTATATGAGAAAATCATGGTCACACTTGTTCACAGAGACCTAACAATGATACTTGGAGCAGTTTGGGGATAAGCAATTATATGGAGGGTAGGTTGTATGTTTCATTCTTCTTCCAGGTACATCTTCTCTAATATTTTAATTATATTTTCATTTTTTTGGGTTTTCCATCACCTATAAACCATGGTGTTATTGTTTTGTCGTGGAATTTTTTTGAATAAACATAAACAAAGATTGTGAGTAAACTTGAGAGAACAGTTGAGGGACCAGGTAGATATCAATTGTTTTTTAAAATGAATTATAGTAAAGAGATATATGTTTATGTTAATTAATAGATTATGGGTAAAAATTGATCATGTGTTACCAAGGGTCCTATATATGATTAGAATCCCTAAATTTGATTTGTTTATTTATGTAAAAAAATTGTCGTAAGAAATTTACTAGAAATGTAAATGGGTTATGCGATGTGTAAACGTCAGGAGACTTATTTCATGAACTAATTAATGACATGAAGTGGTTACATATCATGAAAAAATCATGCTCCATGTAATTTTTGTAGAAATTAATTATATTGTAGATTTGATGTATTATTTAGTGTATTCCCATAAAAAACAAATGATGTGTAATTGAATTACATGTCCTGAAATTTCCTGACCAGATTTTGAAAACAATTCATGCATCATTTTTATCAAATTTTATCATAATAATCATCCTCTTATTGGACCAAGGGTTGATTATAGGTTATTTATGAGTTCCTCTATTGATTCTAGACACCCCATTTGTTCAATAAATCCTTGGTAAGCAGTTTTGGTTGGGTTTTCTGTTATATCCCTTTGATATCAATCCTTTTTAGTGTACCTCATTCAATGTGGTCATTGTTGGTTTATGATATTGGTCAGCTATGATCTAGGATCTTTCTTGAAATCAGCTTTATAATATTACATCATGGTTTTTTCCATTAAAAATTGTTTTTTCATCACCCGTTAATGTTTGTATTAAAATCATTACCATGTGGTGTTATTTCCATTTACTACATATAAATAATATTTTTATTGGGATAATGAATGTGTAATACAATTTTATATTTTAATAGAATGATTATTATGCTATGTTTTATATTTTTTGTATCCCATTTGATTCAATTTATGATGTAACCTGGCTTGTGGCTAATCCTTGGATGAGAAATACATTGAAAAAAATTAATTGAAAGTAGGATGCATATTGGTTTTAGCATGACATGTGATTCAGGTTATTACATGATAAACATTCACGTTCAAAAATAGAATATTTTGTTAATTTAGTAAATGGGTAAATTTAGATATAATTAGTAAATTGAAGAATTAACATTTTGGTCTTTATCTTATAATTCACTTATATTATTTCTGTTGTGATATTCACTTTCAACACATTTTATAATTCTCATATAATTTGTTTTGACTGTGAAACATATTGTAATGAATATATAAAGAGTTTTGACCCTAACACCTAATGTAATGATTAAATTCATGGTTTTGACTACGATACATGATGTAGTGCTTATATACTGGGTTTTGATCATGAATAACATTGTAATATTTATATAATTGGTATGGAAATAATCACTTGGTTAAATTCATATATAACAATCTATTACTTGACACATGATGATATGCTAATATAGTAGGCTGGACCTAGTGGTCTATTATAAAAATGGTATATGGTTTTGTCTATCATAGATGTGAGACATTATTAGAGACATTTCTACATGGTGTCGAGTCAAGATATTTTTTATGATGGTAATATGGTATTGGTTGACAAGCTGGTGAGACATGATTACAGTTATTTACGAATAGTTCTGAAAAAGGCTTATCTGGCATTAATTAAATTGTTTAATTAAGTATTACACTTATTTATCACTTTGTAACATACTCTTCTTATCTTATAGGATTATTATGAAATGTAGGTGTTGACCTATTGAGGTATACACACAATGTATTTGGATTACTGATTATTATTGAGAAGATTACATGGATATAGGTTTAGAAAAGTGAAAATGACATTGTTATTTATTTTTTCATTATGGATTGGATGTGGTTTGGAGATGGTATAAAAATGAGGTTTGGGATTGCTGTATTTTGAGTTATTATTTTAGTCTACTGGTATTATATTAAAATTACCTCTTGGATTACATTCAGTTACATTCTTGCAAACCAATACAACATTCCTTTTTGTCAATTTGATTTTTAGACATCTTGTATTGGTTGGTTTTCCACGTTATTTTATTGATTATAATATTTTATATAATATAATATTTATTTATTCTTCTATATTATTATATCTTTATACCAAGGGTTATAGTCTCCCTAAAATATTCACCACACACCCACAGTTATTTGGAAGCTTATGGAATACCATGAGGCGTGCTTCTAGTCTCTTAACCATCCTCTTTTGGCCATGTGAGAGAGCGTTGGATAAGGGAAATTCAAAATGACTATTGATTTATATTAAATATAGGTAAATGTGTAACATTTTTAGTTTAAGAAAATTTCCCTAAGGCTGATGCATTATTTTACTATCAAGAAAGAGAACATGAAAAAATATACATACATGAAATATTTTTATTTCATAAAAAAATATTCCTATGGCTATTCATTAATAAATTTCTACTCTATTTCTTACTCTATGATATGAATATTTAAGGTAAACAAATTATTCATTGTTATCTAAAATTATCCTTTGGATAATTATATGATACAAAGAGTAACTTAACATCCTTCCATCTTTCTCTAAATATTTACCAAAAAATGGTTGTTATGTGTTATCAAATATGATATATTAATATTTAAAACCTCCCATGTACAAAAATAATTATATATAACTCACTCCATAAATCATTAAACATTATAATCCGGCAGAATACATGTGACCAAATTCAAATACTAAAATAAGATTTATTTGATTAAAAATTTCTCCATAAATAACATAAAGTTGCTCTTAATTTCACCTACCAAACATTAGAATAGCTTGACTATATATTCAATAATAAACTCTAACAAATTTAATAACAATAAATTTAATATTAAATTAATGGATCATGTTTTAAATCATTAAATTAAGAATTTTAAAAAAATCAATCAGAAATAACATTACCTCAAAATTCTTAAACATTACCATGTCCATAATTACTATCCCATTTAATTATTTGATGTCTAATTACCTTTATCCAATCTAAACATTATTAACATATAATTATTTGTTTATTAATGGTTATCTTTCCTGTGTTAATGTTTTCTCTAAATATATCAACATAGAACTAAATCACTTTTATGACTTTTTAGTACAATTAATCATATGACATAATAACAGTAATTAAAAATTATCATAGTATAGTTCTTATACATATCACATTTTTATAACCATAATATAATTTATAAAATAATTATATTACATGATTCACGAATCATAATACCCAAATACATTATTCCACTACATTGTAGTGATATTATATGTGTGTACATGATCCCTTATCTTTTTATGAGTAATATTTTCTTGATTTCTGGGGAATTAATATACATAATACCCCAACTAAATGCAGTTGAAACATATTACATTATATGTTTCTTCTAACCCTGTAAATCATTTTCCTAATGTAAATTCTCTCTATACATGACGAAAACTCGAATTCACTTAATGCATGTACTAATTTCATTCCTTCTCCAATTATCATATCATGGAAAAAACATAGTATTCTTTCTCCTTATCAATTTACTACTCTCAATATTTATTATTATCTTTATTTACAACAAAGCCATAATACTAGATAAATAATTTTATGAATTGATAGATCATGATGATATATCCTCATATGTTGAGAATATTAATGAGACATTTACCCTTCAGATCACTGACTTCAAATAATGAATGAAATTGTCATTATAATTATTGGGATTACATACACAGTCTGCAACATTATTTTATATCTGTTTAGAGTTTTCTATATATATAACAAAAAATTCACTTTTCTTTTTGCATACCCACAATAATTGTTTCTCTATATCCTCTCATTGTAGATGTGGAAATGATTTTCTATAATGTTTTCCTTAAAACCATCCCATCAATGTTTATTTATGGTTAATCATACATAGTGTATTGAATAAATTATCACCACTAATATATATCACATAATATATGAAAAAATTAAATGAAATACATTCTGTTGTTCATTACATCATGGAGAAATTAATATATTATCTCTAAGGAACATATCTGTTTATCATCTATAAATGGGTTTATAGTCCCACTAAATCTATGTGGATAAATATGTATTGATTTTTCTAACATTGTAACATTGAATAGTTGATATATTAGATTCTCCATATGGGAAAGGTCATTGGCCATTTCATCTGCCAACCTCTCCAATACAGATATAATATGATCATCTTCAACATCATTGCCTTACAAAGGAGTGAAAACCTATATATATATAGTATGTGAATCGATATGGTTCCAACTACATTATCTAGGTTCCTTATTGAAATAATGACATAAAATAGATAAGATCATTATATTATGAAATAATATTTTTAATCCAAAAACTAGTGAAATAGAAAACAGAAATTGAAAATTTATGTATAAGTTTTTTATAAATAATTATATTAGTATCATTAAAAATATTCTCAAGACCTCAAAACACATTAAAATAATTCAAAATGGTTTGTAAATAAAATGTAAATTATTCATGTATTTTCTTGGATTTTGAGTTATTCTATTGTGATGATTAAGAGTTTGTTATAATTATTTTAGGGCTTAATAACTATTTTGGGAGTTTCTGTAAAACCTAGGGATTGTCACTTTATATATGAGGAATTCATTCCCTACTAGTTATCTAATACAATTAATTTTTTAAATGACAAATGATATAAAAACAATATAAGGCATAAAAATATGACAGTATATAAATTCATTTCATACATTGTAACTCCCTTTTATCGCAAATGTCCATAATTTATTCTAAAAAATCATCAATTAGGATAAATTTAACGCTATGAGAAGTGTTTTTCTGCATATGTGAATTATTTATGATTGATAAAATATATATGATTCTTATTATGAAAATTAATGATACCATTAGGAATATATGGTGTTTAAATTCTGAATAACCTTTATTTTGTAGGATTCTCATCCTATAATACCTAGGTTTTCTTCCAAGTGATTTTGGGTGTCTTTTCTCTTTATAGGTCACATTGTTCTATGATTGATCTGCATAGTGGGTGCATCACTTTCCTCTACATTATATGCATTTATACTTATTCATATAATTGGTCACGAAAAATCACTATTTTTGTAGGTTATTTAAGAATTTGGTGATGTATGTTTGGTCCTTTCAAGATCCGTTGTGTTATCATTTTCTAGGGTTTAGGTCATCATTTTCAAGATTGCAACGGGTGAATATTTTGTGTGTTATGTTTTTTATCCAATTAATCATTTTTATTAATTTTGTAACAAAGTTTTATGATTTGGGAATCAATTATAGAGATTTTTTGTATTATTTTCATTCATAACAATGTTTTTGGATCCAATTACATGTGTTTAAACCTAATTTTGATGTAGTTGGTTCCATATCAATCCTTTCTAGAACGAATCATGATTGTTGTTGTTTTTATAAAAAATTTATATATAAATGGAAATGATTGTTTTATATGTGTGAAGGGATTTTCAATAAAAAATTACCTTTATTTTAGTAATAGAAGATGTTTTTTATCAATGTGTTGTGAAATGGGTTTTTAAAGAAGGATTGAAAAATAAAAAATTATCATTTTAAATTAATTTGAAAATTAACTATTCAATGTATTTGGGAAATTTAATTCATGGGAGTCATTGGGTACTTAGGTTGAAGGTTTATCATAGGTTCATCATCCATTATATCATTTAGGGAGGTCAGTCATGGGTTGTTCCTCTTCTCTATTATCCTATTGTTATAGGGAATTGTTTTTGAGCAATCAGGGGGTTCACTCATGGGATTTTCCTTTGTTACCAAGTCCATTCATTCTCGAGGAATGAGAGTAATTGATTTTGGAATTGGTAGTATTATATAATGTCCTTATGGTTATATTGGGAATAAATTACCTGTTCTTTTTCTTTTAATAGTTCATTCTTTGATATACATTCTTTAATTAGGATAAATTTTTATATAAATTTTTGAAAAATAATAATTTTCATGGTTTATTTGGAATTATATAAAAGGGAAATATTTACCATGGTTTTTCTATATGTTTATTTATCAGTAATCATATCATTTTATCCTAAACATTAACATGATAGTATTTTTATATATGGTCATGATTTAGAAAACATGGGTGGGATCTTACCGATCATATTTAGATCACACCCTTCAATCCCATTCAATGATGTGTATACCTTCCTATATCTTTTCATGCAGGAAAATGCAAGGTGAAATAGTGAGGTGGATAAAATTCAATCATTTTAGTTTGAGTGGATGGTGATTAGATTATTGTAAAATGTATACATCATGAAATTTTGTAGTTAATTTTTTTTATTTGTCTTTTTTATTGAAATAATTCTCTAGGTTTGTTCAAACGGCTTTTAGTTTTCTCGGCTTTGATATTTCATTTCAATAATAGAATATATTTTTCTGGTTACTGTTCTACTATCTTTTTTTTGTTTTTTATTTCATTAATAATTCTTTGTGATTGGAGAAATATTTCCCTATATTTTTTATTAGCAAATTCGTGTTTCTATGCCATGTGTATTTGGAATGCTCTTTGGGTTTTTGGGAAAATAGGTCACGTTATATATTGTGTGTGTATACTAGTTTATTTTATTACACATTGGTGTCATAGGTTGGTGTTTCCTATAGATTAAATAACTTTAGATATTTTTTAGGAATGATACAGGATTATCGTGATATGATGGAATGGTTTCAGTGAGTTCTTAATGAGCACATTCTGTGATGAGGATCCAGAAATTATGGGATGTTTAGATTTGTGTATATAGTGTTGATTTATTGATATTAATGTTATTTTTTAATTTTTTGTATTCATCTATGATGTAAGGTTGAACTTTTTTATAATCATTTAGTCTATTTTGGTATAAAATGAATTGTTTTACAGATATGTCCCAATGATTTTAATGGTGGGTGTAGTGGATGATACTCATGGGAATCATCCTTTGGATCAAAATCATATTGAGTATGTCAATGAAGATTTTCCTATCATATAACAAACTGTACCACAACTATAAAATGAATTTTATGAGGTTTAACATAGATCTAGAGGACAAAGTCATCAATCCCATGAGATCACACATGAGATACCAACATTCATTAAGGGTATGAATAAACATCAAGAGGCATATTACTAGATAGATAAAACTAACCATTTCTTTTACTTATAGGATTCACATGATAATGTCATTGTGATGGGCATAGTGATCAGACTGGAGATTCCTAAAAAATTAGGCATTCCATGGCATATGAAGATGTTTATATGGGATTATATAGTAATTTTTTCAAGAAAATATTCTTATAGAATATATATATAGTGACTTTTTTGTTGAAAAAGTTTATATATTTACACATTCCATATAAGGGAATGAATTTGGTGCTATTCTACACAAATCTCTTTCCTTATATGCTTCATTTTTCACCAAAGGTTATCAAAATTTATCATTAGAAACCATAGAAATACATATAAGGATTTTAACCAGATATCATATTACAATTATTTATTCTCAATATTTACAACTATTAAGATATATTAGATAATGAAATAACTGAAAAATGAACATGATAGATAATATTATTTATTTTTCCCATTCTATTATACCGAGCGGATTATTCAAGGGAGTGTATAGAAGAAATAGTTAGTGGAATTTCCATTACATGAATGGTTGAGGTGGTTCCCACTAATAACCCACCTCTATACCATTTACTTTTCCTATCTTTATTCTCATGTCTTTCTATTAGTTTGGAATGGTTTGGAACCCATATTATTATTGTTCTATACCTACAAGGATTTCAAATAGTTGTACCCACTATGTCTATATACAATGATTTTTTATGCCTTTGTCAATGCCTCATTATAGTTAGAGACCATCAGCATTATGGGTAACATTGGGGGATTCAAATGATTCAATGACAGTAGGGTTGCAGCCACATGCCTTAGTAGTGAAACCCTCTTCACACAGTGCCTGAGTTTTCATTGGATGCTGATGCAGGTCCTACTATAGGGATATGTACCATAATTATTTAATCATCTATAGTGTATTCATTATTTATTATTGGTTCCTCGAACTCAATTATATAACCCATTTTTTGTGCTATTAAAACATCTACAAAACAATTATCCTTCATCATGAACATAGCAGAAACTCTTGGGAAGGGGATAGAGCTATTGTTTTGATGTAAATCCTGTTCTTTATTGATATGTGACATTGAGTTAGTTTTCCATTACCTAGATCTTGATCAAGAATTTTTTATGTCATATTATTTATTATTGGACAATATATCACTGTGATTAGGAATATTTTTATCTTTAGTGTATCACATTACATGCTCCTGATAAGATCTCTCTATGAATTCTGGGTGTGGTGGATATAATTTATTATTTTTTGGGATATTTATACCAGATATTAGATTTTCTTCCTAATATTACATTGTATATTAATGGGGACTATTGATTTATTGTTCTTCCCATGGTTTAAGGGGACATGAGATATTTTTTCCTTCTTGAATTCTGCAGTATTCATCCATAGAGGGAGGTATATATTACAATATATGTGGTTATGAGTACATAGAAAATATCGAAATCTTTTTATCACATATCACCTATCAAGATGCAAGAGATCAATATCAAGTTGGATGACCTTATATAAAATGATTTAGTTCACCCTAGATTTTTTTGGATACTCTTTTTCTCATTTCAATGAAGGATGAAATTTAATTTGACTGTGTGTGGACTATCAAGTTCTCAAACATTGTGATTGTGAAAAATAAGCATACTATTCCAATGTGTATTATATTTTTCATTATTTAATGGGGGAGAATTGGTTTTGAAATATTTACCTTCTATCATGTGAAAATAAACTCATGGTTCTAACATCTCATATATAGATGATTACATTTAAGATAAGTTATTTCATTAATAATATATCATGATTATTTTAGTGTTAATAATTACCACATTGTATTCATGAATTTGATGAAGTATATATTCCATTATTATCTCAACACCATTTCAATTTCTGTCACAAATGATATATTTTTTTATTCATAATTTGAGGAAGACCAAATGCACGATTTTATAATGCTTCCGAAAATACATTCGATTACCCATCTATATAAAAATATTTAAAAGTTAAATTTCATATAAATTTTGTAGTGTTTTTGGTCTTGTGGTTTTTGAATGTGACATATCAGTTGATCTTGAGAAATAAACGATTTTGTTTCATGGGAGTATCCAGAGAGTGTTTTTTTTAATTCAATGATTCCCTGGTCTTGTAGGATACTATCAGTGATTTTCAAGTGATTTTTAAATTTTGGAGCATCCTGAAAGCTCTTACAAGGATGAGGGTGAGGTTTACATGGGATTTGAAATGTAATTCATCTTTTTATGAGTTTAAATGGATTTTAATATCATCTCATATTTTAATATTTCTTTAGACCTGTAAGGGGTATGTAATTTATTATGATTATTATATTAATTTTTTTAGGGTTTTCTCTTATTATGTATGATCATGTTGCTGTATATGAATATCATCAGATACTAAAATAGTAGATGAATAACTCAAATCATGATTTGGTTCTTGCCACAATTATACATGTTCTTATGTGTTTGTTTCATTAAAATTTGGGTTGATATTAAATATAATTTCTAAACAAAATATCCTAATTTATATCTTTTTGTAGAAATATGGGATTTTTAGATAGAGGTGGTTAGTGTAATACCATCATTCATTTGACATCGACATATACTATGCTATTGGGTAGGATAAAATCATTGTAGACAATATTATAAGGAATGATCTAACTTAGTCTATTCTAGAATCGAAGGAAGATTGGAAAATTATGGGTCTCTTTGTTGATCTTCATCTAGAATTTAATGTGAATAATTCATGTCTACTTCAAAAATTTTTTAAATTATCATCATATATAATTTAGTTATTTCAGTTGTTTTAGTATGATGACGACGAGTTCAGGAGATTAAGATGATCCCTTTATGTTGTGGAGAATATGTATTCTTTATCTCTTCCTTCTAATAGATTTATCCACATTAGGGATTTTTTTTCATTAATCCCTCTGTGTGGAGTTCTATTTTTCATGTATATAATTGTTATTCATGGTCTATTATTCTATAAAATATGAATATGTATTAATTTATGAGACAAAATGTCTTGGTGGCTAATTAATAAGCATGACATTGTAGATTAGGTGTCTGTTATTACACATGCCAATAGGTACAGTAATAACATTTGATACCCTCATGTTTCATTTAGCCTCTTCTGATGCATGTATTTTAAATGGGGTGAGGTGTCTATGGACTTCAATTTCTAGATTACCACAGACTCCCCAAAGTAGAAATCCTTTCTTGGTAGTAGTTTATTGGTTGAATAAAACAAACTTTTTTATTATAATCAATGACAAAAATAAGAATATTGATCTGAATAATATTATTTTTGAAGGGGGTTTGTGGTTACTTATAATTCCCCTTGCTAACATAACAAATGAGGATATCACATTCACCTCCAAGATTTAGAAGAGCATTCAAGAGAGTGTGGGAACTGAGGGTCATATGAGTATATCATTAAATTCATATATGGATGGTCAGATGTAGTGTTTTATTCAAATATTGTAGGATATTCTCAATAACAACATCACTGACATTTATGCCAAGAAAGGTATCCACCTAAGAATGGTTATGTTTGAATATAAAAATTTTATTTTTTGTTGATCGGTATAGAAACCATTAAACCATAGTATAGATACACATGAATATCACCTCCTTTTTGATATATAGTGGGTGATACATCCATTGTTGAACCAATTTTCATTAATAAAAAAACATCAATGAATCATGATATACATCAGCATTTGGTAATAGTATTGAATCTATAGATTTCTAATGTGGATCATTAAATCTATTATTTTGAGTATTTTATATGTGACCATTTTCTGCTATATGTTTCCCCTCAATTGGTTCAAAACTATCTTGGGATGTTGGGATCATTGGTTCTATGATATATTTTACATTTTGAGGTCACATAATATCACGATTATATTTTTATTAATTATATCATTTTGTTAGTTGATAGGTATTCATGATATTGTATATATATCCTATCTCAGGACGTATCATCTTGATCTGCTAAGGTTCAGAGTGAGGAATATATTGAATTGGAGACAAATGTTTTAATATATATAAACCATTATAAATTTTGATTTTCAGGTGAATGTATTAAATTTTATGTCTATATTGTTCGTCAGAGTGTTATCAAGACACCTAATAGATACCCAAATGTCATGGGTGTGTGAATCAGTGAGTGAGTAGAGATATCACCGCATTTTGAGGCTCCCTTATTCTATGTGACATCCAATGGAAAAACATTTTATAGTGTGATATTATAACATATGGTATTTCATGTTATGACTATATTTAATAGAGTGATTTTGGGTTAGGATAGATTATCCTATATTTTTGGAATTTTTTATAGAACATTGGTTTCATAAAAACTGTAGGTTAAAATTATTTTTTAGGAATTATATATTTACTTAAAAGTATCATTGGGTTGAATTTATGAAAATTTTTTAAGTAATAAAAATCATACAAGCAGTAAATCCATTAATTATACCATAAATTCATTTCATACTGTAAAATCCACATTTACACCATAAAAACATTAATCTAGTTTAATTAAATAAAATGTAATTTGATTTTCGGCATATATGAGTTATTGATTATGTATTATGTATGTCTGACATTAAGTCATAAATCTATCATCCCAGTGTGTTTTTATAAGGATTCATGTCTACAATTTATTTAATCTATAGGTTTCTCTTCACATGAAAACTAGGTATAATTCCATGTGATTCTAGGGGTCTCTGCCCCTTCTGTATCACTTCATTTAGTGATAACGCTCTATAGAGGGTGTGTCTCTTCTCTCTGAATAATAGGCCTTCATCATTCTTTATAACTATAAAAAAGTTAAATAATATTATTCCAAATATTTGGATACATAAATTTTTTTGGAAATCTTCTATTACTTTTAAATTCATTTTGGTGATTTTATTCTGCAGGTCAGTCCCTTGTTGGTTTATGTACAGTGAGTACATGTTCATTTGTTTTTTTGTCATTAATATTTTCCAGCATCTTTCTTATTATTTTAGTGTGATTATATTATGTGGGAATCAAATAATGGGCCCCTATAGTGGCATATTAATTCCTACTAGTTTTAATGGATCTCATTATGATCATGTGAATCTTGAATTTGACTCGGGTAGTTGTTTATCTTTCTTTTGGTGAATGAACCATAGATTTTCTTAAACTAGAAATTTTTAATTAATATTGTCTTAATTTTTTGTGTGTGTGAATCAATGGATTTTCAATAAAAATAGTTTTTTATTGGTTTGGGGAATGTTGTTTTGTATTTAATTCATTTAATATGGGTTTTCAAATATGGTTTGAAAAAATAAAATGGGTAATTTGAAAATTATTTTGATTAAAACATTTGAAATGATTCTGATATTGAGTAACATGAGAATCCATGGGTACTAAGGATGAAAATGAATCTTAGGTACATCAACAATTATATCATAAGAGGTTTATTAATGAGGTGTTTCTCTTCTCCCAATGTCCATCGAAATCATCCAAATTCCATGGTTTAAAACCTTTGAAATAGGATAAAAACTCATGGTCATATCTTAGGGCCTTGGTTTAATTGATCCACATCCACTATAGCCCTTACAATGGGGTCTGACCTATAAAAATAGTTTAAAGTGTTGAAGTGGGTAGATATAACCATGGTTTAAACAATGGTAATACATTTATATATCCATTGTTTAATCCATGGAAATTGGTGGATACCGTCCTGATATAAACTATGTATATATGTGTTTATGGCCACTATTAAAACAATAAAAATAGGTGGTTGTAACCAAAATTTAATCGATGTTAATAAATGGATATAGACATGGTTTCAAACCATGTAAATAGGTGTATTTGTCTAGAATTTCAAACTGTCACCATATGTGGATATGTCCATAGTTTTAATCATTATTAATATCATTAAAAATAATTTTTTGGTGGGTTTTGATCATCTAGCCTCTTCTATATTACATCCAACACATTACCACTACACTAAACTCTAATATATGAATATATATATATATAGATCCACACACACATACACACACAGATATATATATTTATATATATATACAATTATAATTATTAATAATTTGAAAAATTAAAAAAAATCTACTATTTGAACTGTGGACATTTCCACATATTTCCAGAGTTTCCAAGCATGGCCTTAGTTGGATATGGCAATTATCAAAAATGTGGGATTATGTGGCTAGGTCCATGATTAAAAAATCATTGAAATGGCCATTTCTTGCTAATTTTCCACATTTTTTTGTTCTCCTGTGAATCCTAACTCCACGGTTTCATATAACTGTGGCTATATATTTTCCAATAGCAACAATTTAGAAGAATAGTTATCACAGGCTTCCTACAACCATAATATTCCAAACCATGATAATAAAAGTGTTTCTGTATGTTCATTTTATAATTTTTTCATATTAATAAATAAAAAATAAATTACCATATAGTATTTACATTGAGAAGTAGATTATTCCATTTAGCATATTCCTTTATATTAATAATAAAATTCCTACCATCTTGTGAAAAAGAAAACATATGAAATAGGTGAGATCTATTGTTCAATAATGGATTTCATACAGTTGACGATAACATAATCTAATAAACCCTAACTAATATAGAATTGTAAAAAAATTTAGATCCTTCTAGTTAATCAATAGCTCAAACATGAATAATAATATGGAATGAATAAATGATGACTAAATAATTCCTAATAAATAATCACATGATTGGGAAACCTATCGATCGATATTCTATCTAATCAAACAATCAGATATACATAAATTTATAATATTATATTGTTGGAATTAAAAATTAGGGAATAAAAAAACATAATTTTAATGCATATATCCATGTAATATTACCTAAATTGGGGAAGAATTGGCCAAAACCCCAATCTATTATTTCTCATGAAACCATCCAATGAATTAAGGGTCTATAGTAGGACCCACCATTATTATACTAAGTCCAATTCATTTTTCATAAAAAATTAGAGAAATAAATAAATATATAAATTTATATTGAAAATATATCATACAATTATTAATAATTTCAATAATAAATAAAAATAATCAATATAAACATTTGTATTAGAAAAATTAAATTTGCATATTACTATATTCTACAACTAATAAACAAATTCACAATCCATTAATATTACTATGATGAATGGTATAAAACATGTAAATCCCAACCCACTTTACCATGAAACATACAAATAAATAATGTATATTCTATCATTAAATCATATTTATAATATAGAATATGTAAAATTAACGGTTTTTTCATTGATGATTATAAATATAGAACAAATTCCATTAAAAATTATTGAGAAAATATATTTTTCATTATGAAATATTCTATAAATAAACATTATATTAGTAAACATATTTTCAATATAAATTAATTTTTAAACATTTGAAGGACTCTTTATAACAATTATTGGTCATGAAATTTGTTAGAGTTTTTAATACGATATAAGTTATATAAACATTACGTTCACATTGTTGTAAAAATAATAAATACTACCTAATTATGAAAAGGATAAGAATATTAATTTTATATAATTTATGATAAAGAGAAAAATTGGTGATAACATCATTAATAATATATTTGGATAATATTAAAATATTTTTTTAAAATATTATTATATTTCATGGAATTGATGAAAACTATATTTTCTAAAAAAAAGAAATACGGTCAGAATTTCATAAAATTATTTACTCCATTATTTTATGCACAAATTATATAATATGGTATTATTATTTTATATGAATGTGAATATAATTAGTATAAGAAATAAATTTGTTTTATGATTATAATATTAAACTATTCACTGAGGGGGATAAAAACATATAGTATCTCGAATAATGATGTGAAGGTGAAATATACACATACATATTTGGAAACATTTGAATCCAAATATAATTATATAAATAAAATAAAATAATACATTTAAATACCATTAATGTTATTATATTCATGACAGAAAATATCAAAGTTCTGTATGTACACTACACAAATGAAATAAGTGGTGACTACTACATATGTCTCAAAGAAGTAAAACTGCGATTAGAAACCCTTACACAAGAAGTGATTTCCATATTTCATGTTATAAACTAATATAAAATACGTATATATTTATTATAAATATATTACATCATAATAATCAAACTAATTATTCAATATTTTTTTTAACATTTAATATCTCATGTACTAAATATTCATTATTTAAAATGCTCTTCCGGATAATTACAACTAGGTTTTTAAATAGGATTTGGTTAAATAGTCTAGGTACATATAAATAAAACATTATATTAGTATCAAAAATATTATGAAATTCATATATATATCATATATATATATTATACAGTTTTATAAGAGTTTACAAATTTTATTGATAGAAAAAATGAGTGATACAGTTCGTGGAGACAGTAGGTCGAATTGATACTTGAAAACTACATTCCTTTTTTAAAATATGGAAAAAATAAAGGTCAATAAAATTAATCCTTTAAATGATTATTATTGTATTATTTATAAACTTTGAAAATATTATGACATCACTTTATGGAGGTGGTATTTCATATGTATGCATGAGAAATGATATCATTTTTTAATTGATGGTGGAGTATGATGATAGATGTGAAATTATAATTATTAGATAATAATTATCTAATAATTATTATATATATATAATCAATAATAAAATTCATCCATGTGAGTTGGTAATGGAAAAGGAATGACATTAGTTCATTAAGAAATTTTCCTTCATAGACATGATCTACAATATTTTTTTCCATTTTATGGAATTTGATAAGGAAATATGTCATGTAACTAAAATAATTACATCATAATATATTTTATATTATAGTGTAAATATTATAACTTAGTTTATGATTATATAAATATTTAAATTAATAAATAAAATGACAAGTCATGGTGAAGGACTATACCACTTCTTCAGAAAACCTGTTTGGTTTATACATAAACATTTCCAAGATATGTTTTATATTAAAAACAAGAACTATTGGTCATTTGATAATTATTTAATAAAGGTATATGGGTAATTCTGTTCAAATTAAAGGGAACTGATAATGTGAATATTATATAAAAATGGATTCCCTATTTATAAGTGGGGGGATAGATATATGTAGAATTATGGAGAAGAATAAATTATCTCTATTTTTTACCTTCCAAAAGGATTTTAATTTTACATTATATAAAATAATATTATATGAGGACAATATTTTAGATGAAGAAAAGAGTTTTACATGTTTTAATGTAATTTTAACAATAGTGCTCTTATATTAAACCATGGAAAACCCATTATAAACATCACTAGGGTAATTAGTTTTTCTCTCTATTTACTATTCATTATAACAAAAAAAAATTTCAAAACTATTTTAGATTATTATGTATTATAATAACATATATTTAATACATTTTTCTATATTCAATTAATATATTTGGAATAATATAATTTAATGTTAAAACAACAAAGAGGGTGAAAATTTTTATCTAATAGAGAAGAGTGCATAAGAAATTACAAATATTAAATTAAAATAAAAAATTTAGTTTTTTAAAATTAAATAAATTGGATAGATTATAATATATTTGATCTAATATTTCCAGTAATTTTTTTTAAAATAAATTTTTAAACAATATAGAAAATTAACTATTCAAAAAATATCATTATTTAAAAATATTAAATGAAAAAAATCCTTTAATAATATTCTAAAAAATTTATTGTTATATAATTTTAAAATTGTAATTTTAGAAATTCATTATATGTTTTTAAATATTTTATAAAATGGTTAAAATTTTATTTTAATAAGATTCAAAAAATTTGTCAAAACCTCTCATTAAGGAAATACTTGTTCCAAGAATAAAACATGATTATTTATTATACGATGTGTAGAAAAAAAAGATGAATTTGATAATTTTTTATTGAATTTATAAAATATAAAATTAATTAAAATATTTCATAAATAGTGATTATTTTTTGTTTTTATGATAAATACACATGTCAGATATAAAACACTTTTTCTGAAAAAAAACATTTTTTTACACTCAAATAATTTTTATTTGCATTTATAATCAATGGATAAGAAATGAATTATTATTATACCTATGTAAACCATGAAATTTTCAAAAAATAAATAGTCCTTTTCATAGACACTATTTTAATTACTAGGTTAGAACAATCGTATTTTAATAATAAATTTAACATGAAATATATTGTAAAGTCTCAGAAATTTCAAAAAATATTTTTAATTACTTGAGATTATTATGAGTCTGCAAAAATTAAGGTCATGTGATTCTGAGGCCCGAAGATCCCGAAACAAAATTTTTAACTTATTTTAATGTACATTCAGTAAACATGTGAGAGGAAATTTCAATATTTTGAACCGGTTCTTAGATTAAAAAACTGATAGCACCATTGAGTTCACAATGTCGAGATTCATTTAGGCGATTCTTAACTATTTTTGGCAAGGGTCGGACGAAAAATGATAATTTTTGGACTTTGCAAAAAATAATAAAATAACCCAATGAGTTATTTCATCTCTTTAATTATAACTATGGAGAGACGGTGGTGGAACATCTGGGTAGTCAGACCATTTAACGGCCAGATACACTCGAATGTATAAAAGCACAGTTGGGAGAATTAATCGGTTCATAAATTAAATTCATTAATGAACCTCATTAATTGCGTTGTGGTTTGATCTCCTCCTTTGTTCTATTTAAACAATGCTCGACCATGGGTTTTTGGACTGAAGAGAGGAACTTATGACGCATTGTCGGTGAAGTCCTCCAAAAACATTGAACGGAGCTTCGACGACCGTCGAAGGATATGACAATGAGAGCCAAAGCACCTGAACCTTCTCCTTCATATGCAACTCCTTTGAACATGGACACTCCAGCCTCATCTGTAGTGATGTCCAATGAAATTGAGGTAGGGGGTTTCATTGTTTAACTGTAAGTTATTCATTCTTGAAATGCTTTCGTTGTTATTATTCTAACAGGAATGGCGCAGGCCCAAAAAATAAGGTCCAAACCCTCTGCCAATCTCGTTATTGGTTGTGTTCTTTGCGGGCGACTAGAATATATAACGGAAAGGTGAAACCAAATCCGCATAGTGTATGAACTATACTGAGAAGCTCGTAGGTACATACGAGAATAAAATCAGACCATCAGAGCTTCACTGGTTGCCCAAAAAGACTGTGCCGGCGCAGCAGCGCTACTGACCGAGGGAGGTGGGCACCGACAACCGCCAGCTATGAAGGGATGGTGGAACAAAAAGACGCAACAATGGATAATTGGTATCCAACATTTTCAAGCAGCATTGGTTTTGGAAGTTACAAAATAGAGGAGGGTCACAGCTTTGTGCTAAGGTGGAGGGCGGAACTGTGGTCAGCGGGTTCCAAAGAAGGCCAGTCCACGCATACCATCCAGGTTGTGTGGCGTCGCTCCTATGAAAACCCGAATGGTTTGAACATTCAGGAGTGTATAAAACCCCCACACCTTGCCACTGGGCGATGAGGTTCCATGGACTGGTGTGATGGGCATGCCCTATAGCCTAGTGGGACTCTCTCTCAACCAGCGGGCTGAGTCCATGGCCCTACGTGCCTAGCCTGTGTCCCAATGGGTAGAGCCCACAACCCTCCATTTATAACCCTCGTCCCAATGGGACGATCCCGCTACCCTTGTCCCGATCCAACTTCCAAGCGGGATGGAACAATCCCATCATAACAGGGTTAAGTTGAGCCACATTGGGTCTGGACACACAAGCCAGGTCGTGTCAGTCTAACTTGGTCGGACCAGATCCTAACCCTTTTTCCACCCAATTCCACTTTAACAGTTTTATCTCCTAAACTAGATGTCTATTCGATGAACTGTCTACAATTCCAGAACATTTAATAAGAGGCGGTCATTTTGAGATACTACACACGAGTTTTGGAAAAATTATGAGTACACACGGATTGGATCGACCCCGAATCTAACCGGGACCATTGACCTAAAAAGCATATAACTCAGAGATCGGGTATCCAATTGACTAATTTTCTTATTCATTGGAACCATTATTAAATAGTGGTTTATCCAGTTAATTTTTGTGGGGCATCATAGTAGTTGAGATATGAGTGATGGCTTGAGATGTGGATCCTCCTGGAATGTTGTGTGCTATGTGTGGGAATCTAGTGGCTATCTAAGACATGATGAATGAATCATGATATTATGTGGGTCAGCACCGAGTGATCCTGTGATGGCGATCCCCAAGTGATCATGTGTGGGCCAGTACCGAGAGATCCCATGTGGGTCAGCACTGATCGATCTTGTGCAGGTCTGCATCGAGTGATCATATGTGGGTCAGCACTGAGCATTCCTATGAGGGTTAGATCGGAAAGATCCCTTGGGGTTACAAGCTGATCCTATTAATAGAATAATATCATCCAGCTTTTTGAATAATCAATTTAACATATGTACTTAAGTTAAACTTTCTATGATCTATATTTTTCATTTTTCGTTGTGATCGATATCATGCTTTGTGGTTTTTTACATTGAGGATTTCATGGATACCATCAGGGATCTCAGGGTCCCTAATAGGTATTGTTATACTCACCCCTACACAGTCTTCTCCTGCAACTTGTTTTGTATTGTGAAGATGATGGATAGCTAGACAGTGTCTTGAGGGGTAAGGGCTTGATGGTGCTTGAAAGTGGTTGAAAAATGGTGTACAGAGTTGACTGGTTGACATGGAGAGCCATAGCGTCAAGATGTACCAACCGTTTAGGTAGGATCCTTAGGAGAAATACTCAGGATTTATTTTCAGTTTTGTGGTACTTCCATTTCGGTTGGGCTTGTATTCTGGCCCCTTATTTTCATTATTTACATATATTCTGAGTGGTGGTTTTTAGTTTTGCTGGTACATTTCTTCATACATTTCATTTTCCTTATGCATAGTGTGCCTTGCCTATGTGTTTATAGGTTTTGAGGTATTGTCTTCCCATTTTAGAGATATGCCTTTTCGGTGCTAGTCGTCAACCCCTGGCCTATGGAAGGAAGTCTTGGGGTAGTCACGGCACAGGCCCCAGTGGATGGGTACTGAACAATTGGTATAAAAGTGGTTGGATATACCATAAGAACTAAGAGTCTATTTTTAAAATGGAGAAATAGTGTTAAGAATCATGAGTTTAGGTTTTAGTTAGGGGGGATTGTTGTGTTTTCAGTGCTGACGTATCCATACAGCAAGACCATGAATTTTGATTTCCTACATGGTACAAGAAAACAAAATTGTGTGTTTTTTTAAATGTTGTTTTTCTTTTGATCTCTAGGATTCCTATCACAAGTTACAACTTATTAACTATGGAACACCTATTTCATTTAAGATGTCATCAAATAGATTATCATCCAAGATTCCATATATAGATTATGATGGTATCCCACCATTGTTTTGGCATCTGTGCAGGGCCCTCTTATAATGATGGAACTTTCGGGAGGTGTACCAACAACACTACCTCTCGTAGGTTAGCAGTTTCCACCAGCCCCATCAGTATATCATGGACGCTGACTGATCACATTTCAAGAGTTCCGGATATAGAGGACTCTGAGGTTTCTAGGAGAGACATATCCCCAAGCATCTGAGGATATGCAGAAGGTAGTGGAACATGTTTTTCACATAGTTGAGACACAAGCAGACCAGATTGTGATCCTAGATAATATCATCTTCCATGGAATAGAAATGAAATGGTGTATCCTCACGCTCTATATATCTGGGGAGGAGACACTGTCTGGGTTGGACTTCATGAACCTCCTCAGGGAGGATTTCGTTGCAGTGAATTTACACTTAGTGTGTATCCAAGGGCTAGTTCACTTATAGTAGGTCAGCCGGATAGTGTCCCAATACCCGACAAGATACACTGACTTCTCTTAGTACTCCACATACATGGTATGAGACCCATTTATTATGGCCCGGACCTTTGATCAGGGTCTCCAGAGAGAGATAAGAGTTTCAATGATATCACTAAATATATCAAAGCGGGCTGGAGTCCTCGAGAGAGCATTATTGGTGGAGAGCTTCTTAGCTAACCGTGCACCGACAGTGAGAGCCACAACAATACAACAGGTAGTCGATTCATCTTCAGAAAAAAGGAGGAAAATGATGTTGAGGTCCAAGTGGGAAAGAAATTCTAGAGGATGACCCTAGGATGTTGGGTCGGAGGGTGGAGTATTCGAGAAAAAATAGGTCATCTCAAGAACAATTTTTGTTTCACCTATGACAGACTAGGACACATGGCTCGCGACTGGCTGAAACCCTACATGGACGATCAAAAGATGTTTGAGGGACTGCTGAGAAAATGGACATGGTTTGAGTGAGTATGTATGTAGGTCCACAGACGAGGTAGAAAAGTCGTCAATATAGAAGGAGGTGGGCGATGGTTTGAGGTACTACCGCCACCACCACCATGTTGTCCACCATGTCCTTATTGGGCATGAGGACATGGGTGAGCCTAGGTTTAGGCATCAGAGGCCAAAGACCACGATGCTCCAGATATGATTAGAGAGGTATGATCAGTGTCTATTATCCCTTAGCTACATTACATATAGACATAAGTACCAGTAACTATTTTATTTTCATTACACTCATTCGGAGCTCAGAGATTTTGATGGATCTTTTGGCTCGATCCTTACAATTAGATACTTATATTGGAGAGTATTCGAATATTACACATTAGTACAGGTAGAGTGAGCTCACTTTATGATACATGAGCTTAAGCAGTGACCTCCTAGTAGTGGCATTGAGGCCTTTTGAGGTCATCTTGGGTATGGACTGGCTATCAGTATTACATTCTCAGATCGACTATTTTAGGCACAAAGTGTGTGTGTCTATGATGATGGGAATATGTTCTCCTTCAATATTGTGAAGGAATCCTTTCCGGAAAATGTTGTTATTTCTCAAAGGAGTGTGCTGCTGATCAATCATCAGTTGGATAGCCTCACCCATTATGTAGTGGATGAGAGGAGTCTGAGCTATCCTCTGGTGGTGGACCAGTATGATGATGTCTTCCTTGATGATGTTCTCGGACTACCTCTTCATATAGAGGTCAACTTTTACATCGAATTATACCCTGGTATGAATCAAATATCTACACCAAAATATCATATGGCTCCAATGGAGCTTCATGAGTTAATGGTACAATAGGAGGGATTTCAGAGAAAGGGGTTTGTGAGGCCCTCTCTTTCTCCATGGGTGGCCCCAATTTGGTTTTCCAAGAATGTTGATGGATGATTAAGGCATTGTGTGGATTATCAGTGCCTATATTAGGGGAATGTGAAGAAAAAATATCATCTTCCAATGATTGATGATCTCCCCAACCAGCTAAAGGGAGCACATTGGTTTTCAAAAATAGAACACATATCATGATATCAAAAACTCAGAGTATGGGATGAGGACATACCTAAGATATCCTTATGATGTCGGTATGGACATTACAGTTCTTGTTGAAGTATTTTAGCATGGCCAATACTCTGCAGTGTTCATGGGACTCATGAATAGGATCATCCATCCTTACCTTCATCACTTCGTGGTGTTCTTCATTGATGACATCATGGTGTACTCGACGTCAGAGGAGGATCATTCCACACGTCTACATATAGTTCTGGATACACTACGGGAACCCTAACATTATGGAAAACAATTGAGATTCTGTTTCTGGATATAGGAAGTCCACTTTATGGGGCATGTTGTCTTGGAGGACAGAGTTATTGTGGATCTGGAAAAGATAGTGGTAGTGCTTTCCTAGGACCCACCCAGTAGTGTGACCTAGGTGTGTATTTTTCTAGGATTGGATGGGTACTACTAGAAATTAGTACTTGAATTTTCCTGAGTATAATCATCCTTTCATATTTGATGAAGAAGGGGCATCCATTCTTGTGGACAGATAGGTTCCAGTAGAGTTTCCAGTAGCTGATTCAGAGACTAAAAAGTTCCCCTATATTGAGACTACCATATGAGGGTGTTGGTTATGTATTCTACTACGACGGATCAGAGTCTAAACTAGGGTTTTTCCTATTGCAGGAGAGGAAAGTGATCGCATACAACTCAGGAAAGGTGAGACATCATAGGTAGAACTGTGCTACCCAATACCTGAAGTTAGCAGTATTGGCCATTTCATTAAAGATGTGGAATAACTACTTGATGGGTGAACTGTTTACTGTCTACTCTGATAAAAAGAGTTTCAGGTATATCTTCACCAAGAAGGAGGTCTTGTCAAATTCTGATGAGTGAGGTGACAGAGCATCTAGCCACATTGCAGTTATCCTTCGTGGATTGTGATGGAGCCGCTTAACTGCAGTTTGTGACTATCACTCCCCTACTCTATTAGTGTGCTTGAAAGTGGACTGCGAGGCCAAATGTTCTCATATATTCTCAGGATATGATTTATAAGGTTTTTCTAATGGTAGGAAGCATGTTTTATTTTTCAAAAGATGCACCATGGTACCAGTAATGCTACAAGAGGAGATGTTGGGGGAGTTCTCAAATCCCCTTTGGTAGTTCATCCAGGTGTGGTGAAGATGTATCATGACATCTAGCATCTATACTGGTGGACATGGATGAAATAATTAGTGATAGAGTTTATATAACAATGCCTCACTTTTCAGTTAGTGATGGACGAGCATCAGGATCTAGTAAGATTAGATCATCCCCTTGAGCTGTCAGAATAGAAGTGGGATGGTATCTCCATAGACATCATGATAGGGATACCACATACGTCCAGTGACCACGATTCAATCAGGGTCGTCATTAATCGACCAACCATGTTGTACTATTTCATATCCATTTGAGAGTGAGGATTATTAGAGGGATTCTGGAAGTGATTACGGGGGGCATTCAAGAAATAACAATTCTTTTGCGGTGCCTTTTATCCTCAAACAGATTGTATGATGGAGAAGGCCATTCCTTCACTTCAGGACATGATTTGTGCTTATGTCCTTGTTTTTTCCATGGATGGGAGGACCATATGCCACTAGTGGAGTTCTCATACAATAATAGTTATCACCTAACCATTGTCATGATTTCATTTGAGGCCATACACTGGTGACTATGCAGATCACACTCTATGATGGACATACCTAAGGGAGTCAGCATTTTATGGGTCCAGAGTTGGTGAATGATAAACCTGAGAAGGTATAGATGATCCAAGAGTGGAAAATGACTGAAAATAGAAAGAAGATGTCCTATGTAGATAGGAGAAGAAGGCCCTTGAGGTTTGAGGATGGAGACCATGTCTTTCTATGGGTGTCACCGTGATGTTGATTAATTATATTTGGCAGGGGAGAAAATCTATATATATTCTTTATCAGAGAATTATATATCATCATCAGAGTGGGTGAGGTGGATTACTATATATCTCATTCCCCAGAGATGCATCAAGTCAATAATTTTTTCCAAGTGTCGTAGCTGAGGATGAACATGCATGATCCATCACATTTTGTCAACTGAGGAGAGATGCACATTGATGATGGGGTGACCATTGAGAAGTTATTGGTGGAGATAGTGGATCGAACATTAAGAGATCTTCATTGTTGGTTGATTCATCTAGTGTGAGTTTTTTGGCTGCACAGAAATATCTAGGAGAGCACATGGGAGTAGGAGGCTAAGATACATGCTCAGTACCCCATTTATTTCCCCTTTTTTGTTTTATCATTTAGGGATGAAAATCCCTAAGGTGGGGAGAATGTAAAGAACCATAAATTCCATATAATTTTTATTAAATTATTTGGGATTATTACAAATTTTAATAAATTTACAACACATGATTCCAATTCCCGGAGTGCCCAAAATAGAATTTTGATCTTTTTTTTATGATACGTTCTATAAATGTACGAGCGGTGATTTATATCTAATGAAATGTTTTTAAAATTAAAAATATGAGGACACCATTTAATTTTCAAAGTCGGGATTCACTTAGGTGAAGTGTAAAATTGACCTGAAAGGATCAGAACAAAGAGTTATATTTTGGAATTTACAAAAAAATAATTAAATTACTCAAAGAGTTATTTTTTTTCTTTTGTTGTTACTATAGAGAGGTGTTGGTGGGACCACTCGGTTGTTAGACCATTTAATTTCCGGTTACACTTGGTTGTGTAATTTCACTATTGGGAGAATTAATAGGTTCTTTAATTAGTTTCATTAATGAATCAAATTAATTTTGTGGTAGATTTATCTTTTCTTTTATAAAATTTAATCAAAGCCCATGAATGAGTTTTTGTACTACGGAGAGGAACTTATGAGTATGTGTTGGTAGGGACTTCCACCAATGTAGACCACTGCTTCAATGACCATTAGAGGATTTGGAAATGAGAGCCAATGGACGTGAACCATATCCTTCATCTGTGACACCATCAAATGTGGAAACTTTTTCTTATGCAGTAACTTCCAATGAATTAGAGGTATGATGGTTTCATATTTTAACTAATATTTGTTCATTCCTGATATTACTTGATGATTATTTGGCAAATGCGTAGGGCGTGGGCCAAACGACCAAGGCCTGGACCCTCGGTTAAACTCAGTATTGGTTGAGTTCTTCTTAGGGAAATAGAAGATATGATGGAAAGGTATAACCAATGGTCGTGCAGTGTAGGAACTATCTTGAGAATCATGTAGGTGAAATCATGAATAAAATAGGACCATCAGAGCATCACTGATGGCCCTTGGAAGCTCTTTCAGTGCGATGGCACCCATGATCAAGGGAAGCGGCAGATGGGAACTGCCAGCCGTGAAGGGATGGAGGCACCCAAAGCTTCCATTACCAATATGGGGAATCTGGTCATTGCGGGCCATGCTGGAGTTGGGTGGCTCACAGTCGCGGCGCGCTGTGGAGAAAGGCCACAGTTCTAGACGTTGTAGAGGGTGCAAAATAATTTTGTAGGTTCCACAGAAGGTCGGTCCATACAGACTAGCCTGGTGGTGCATTTCCATCCGACACTTCTTCTTTGGAGACCTGAACAGCTCATCCATTTGGGAGGGGAGCAGAACCACATGCCTGGACAACGGGTCGGGAGGTTCCTGGGCTCGGCGAGGCATGCCATGCTGGGTGGGTCATGGTGATCCCATGTCCCAATCGGTCGGACCATTCACATTCAAACCGAGTAGATCCCCACCGCTTTGGTTTTGGCCCATTGGGTCGGGTCGGGTCGGTCTGACCATGTCGGTCTGGACCTGGCCCCCTTTTCAACCCAGTTACACTTAAATGGGCATATCTTCTAAACTAGACGCTCGTTTGATAAACTCGTTGTGGTGACAGAAATATTAAAATGAGGTGGTAAATTTGAGATAATCTAAATGAGTTTTGAAGAATGTTGTGGTATAACCAGGTTGTATCGACCCTGAATCAAACCAGTCCCTCAACACTAAACTTCTTAAAAATCACAAGTCATTCATCTGATTGATGTGTCATCTGATGCATTGAATCCCTTATGACATGTCAGTTTATAGAGTCACTTATTCGTGGGACATACTGGTATTTGATATTTTAAAAATGGCTGGAGGTGTGGATCATCCCAAAATCAATTGTGTTAAGTGCTGGAATCCAGTGGTTAGTTGTGACATGGAGAATGAATATTGATCCTGTGTGGTTTAGCACCAACTTATCATGTGTGGGTTAGCATCGTGTGATCCCGTGTGGGTCAGTACCAAGAGATCCTTTGTGGTTAAATATCAAGTGATCTTGTGTGGGTCAGAACCAAGTGATCCTTCTTGGGTGAGCACCGAGTGATCCAGTGTGGGTTTTCACAGAGCGATCCTCTCTGGGTCCTCACAGAGTGATCATGTGTGGGTCTGTAGTAGAGCCTCCTGATATAATATAATGATATAGCTTTAAAAATATTCATCTATACATCTGTAATTATGTTATACCATGTGTGGGATATATTTTTCTTTGTACCTTTAGATCGAGATCAAGCTTTCTGGTTTTTCCGTTTTCGAATTCTTGGAGACCTTCAGGGGTCTCGGGGTCCCTACTCAGTATTGTTATACTAACCCCTATATGGTATTTTCCCACACATTTTTCCTTGTGTATACTACGGGTAGCTAGACTGTGTCTTGATGAGCAGGGATTAACGGTGCTCAGAGATGGTTGAAAAATGAAGTATGGAGGTGACCAGGTGACGTGGAGAGCTACAGGGATAAGTTTTACCTTCCCTCTAGGTGGGATCATTGGTGAAAAAACTCAGGTGTAGTTTTCTCTTTATTTCTACTTCTATTTTAATTCGTCTAGTTTTCTGACCCCTTTACTTTCAGTATATACATATACATTGAGGGGTGGATTTTAGTTGTGTTTGTACCTTTCCTCTTCTATTGTGCTTTAATTTTGCATAGTGCACCATGTCTATATGGGTATACGTTTTTATTCAATTCCTTTGAATTTTGAGGATATGACTTTTCGGTTCTAGTCGCCAACCCCTAGCCTATAGAAGTCAGTTTTTGGGTAGTCATGATGTGGGCCCTGGTGGGCGGGTCATGACATATAGTTTAGTGTTGTGTGGTATATAAATTATCTAATGTTATGATATTATTTTATAATATAAGGGTTTCTAAAACTGGATACAAGTTCCTTAAAATACTCATTTAATTACATAATTATTATAATATAGACTCATTTTAGTGAAAATAACGAAATCATTATGTGTATTACTGGGAAACAATAATATGTAGGTTTTCCATAATGAAGGAGTGTGGGATGGTATCTAGGATATCATATAATATTTAATAATAAATTATTTCAAAGCCATGAGATAAAAATTAATTAAAAAATAAAATAGATCGTGTAAAAGATCACACAGAGAAAAAAATTATTATTTTAAGAAACTAGATTTCATTCATTAAAATTTTATATTCTATAAGTTTAAATTTTTTTCAAATAAATATAATGAATTTACTTGTAAATTAATGTATTCAGTTTTACTTATTCCTTCAAATAATCCTGAAATTTCCTAGTACTATGTTTTTTAAAAAATTAAATAATATCATATCTTTTAAAACATAAAAAATATTGCATACCAATGTTATTTTATGAAACTAAATGATTACTTGTTTGAAATTATTATTATGGTCATTGTTTTATACAATGCACTGATACGTCATATCATTTCATAGAATGTGGTCTTATTTTAATGTTGGTACTAAAAAAATAATATAATATGAAACACATTCATATTATGTTCTTTGAACAATTTAATGCATTGAGTCGTTAGTATATAATTATCATGAAATCCTTATATTTTCATAAATTAATGAAAATTTATTAAGAATTTAATATAATATAAAATAGAATAATTTTTTTTCACTTTTGTTTTAATAAATTATTGGAACTCTAGATGATGAGGTTTAATTGTGTAATTAAATAAAATTAATATTTTTACATAAATATTTAATTTACACGGAATTGGAATGAAGGCAACATGAGTTGTAAATTCCTTCATTGGAAATCAAATATATATTCCTAGGGACTCAACTTGTTCTTCTGTTAAAAATATATGAAGTAATTTTTGTCTTGAAATGATACACAACATGTATATCAAGTTACATGGGCTCTAGCCTGTATGAACCACTTATTTAATACATATTGTGTATTAATTTTTTTACATATCTTAACCCTACGTTTTCCTCCATGAAAACTTGTGGATGACATCATTTTTAGTAAATATTCACTGTGTGATGTCTTAAAATTTAGTGTGCCACTCTAGTTGGTCAACACATCTTGCATTCAAATCACACAAGAGTATTCATTACATCACAACCTAGATTTCATGCAGGTGTCTTGGTTAAATCAACAATGATATATGGGTCAATAAGAATGAGTAAAAACCATGTAATATTGTGTTATTCTACAGGAAATATTAACACTATTATATAAATTCTACATAAATCAAAGCACCTCCTTCAACCTCCCTTTGAATCAATTTTTTATGAATAACGTTAAAAAAATTTATCTAGAATTATCATAATATTCCATTTTATGATTCTATTGATCATTTGAATCTTGTACAATACACAAATGACATGTAATATATAATTATTATCAAAATAATTTTAGTATACAATTATACTGCAAACAAAAAATTATATTTTCATGTTAAATTTATTTTTAGTTTAAATTGATAAGATGAAATTGTACATGGTTTTTCAAATAAATCATTGATCAATAATTTTGTATTCTACCCTCCCTTAAAATAAAATGACATTGAATTTTTAGGATCCAAGAGTAACATCACTCTATTGGTGATTCACATGTTCTCTTTTGATATCTAAACAATAATGATGTGTTTTTGAGTTCCAGTGTGGTATATTGTTCGTCACACCTCCTTTACCATGATTATTGTGATGACTACGTAATTTTTGAAATATTATCCTATCCATGTCATTCTTAATAGTATCGGGATTAAAAGAGAATATATTGACAATTCTTTGATTTTTGGAGAGATTTCTTGAATTGTTTTGAATAATTATTTTTTATTTCAATAAAACAATAAACAATTAATATTATAATATACATATATATGGACAAGGATACATTTAAAATACTATATAATTTAGTAATAAACCCTAAATAATATTAAAATCCATATATGAAACATCACCATGTAATTGTTATAGTATAATTATTTTTCTCAGAGAATGTATGAACATACATAATGTTAAATGTTATTTAACTAAATTTAATTTTAATATTTATTACTAAACACAATCATGGTTCACTAACCCCCTCTTGATTTCTTCATAGATATGATAAATAAATATAGAAATTATTTTCTACCTGATTAATTAATTATTTAATGTATATGAATAATAAATACAATATAATATTACTCATCAGAAACGATAATAATATTTATTCAAATAATTAAATTAAAATAGAATTTAAATGAGATCAATTGAAAATATTAGTGTGTGACCCAATTCGATTCATTATCATTAGAATTAGGTGATCATTCATAATGTCCAAAAATATATCCACATGTATTTTATGTAACATAAGTGAAATATGTTAAGGTCTCAACATCAACACCCACATTCACGTGTTATCATTATAACAATCTCATTTTCCAAATATATCATGAAACTAGTTTCACACCCATTTCATTAATATATTTTATTGATACCTTTTCCTTTGACTTATGAAATAAAATCATCACTAAACTATGACTATGTTATTTAATGTGATAGTTTAATTTTAATCTGAGGACCTAAATATCAATTTATATATAAATTTAACGGACACGTCCTACATTGACATATATAATAATTACATATAACTCGTGATGTACCCAAACCACCCATACTTTTCAAGAAATAATATATTTCAAGGGATAAATCAATAAATATATGTGAGTGACTTATAAAATGAATTAATTATAATCATAATTTCGATGGAAACATTAACAAGGACATGTAGAAGAAAATACATTGACATGTAAACTTGTTGAATTACACACACGGGTGTATTATGAAAATACCTCACTATAGATACTATGTAGAGAAAAATTATTGAGATAAAGTCTCATCATCTTATGAGTACCCACACGAGATGGTAAAAATAATATATTGTGTATAAATGATTGTTATATAACAATAAATTTTTTTTCAAAGTATATCATAATTGAATTTAATGGTTATTATCACAGTTGTGAGTAGTTATTCCATTTTTAATGTGATAGATACTCATGGATATTGTCTCATTAATGACATGAAAAACATTAAATAATAAATATTATGAGATTTTAATTAATATTCACTTTATTTAATATATATATATGTAATCTCAATAATATAGAGTTGGTTGTAAGACAACAACACTATCTTATTAAAGGAAGTGAAATTGATTCGGAAATAAATCATATTATTTATGAATTCAACTGACAACATATAATTCATTCCGATGTGTGATTTTACAACATAATTGTATGAATATAAGTATTTAAATGGATATATTATCACCCATTGTAAATAAAATAAATCCATAAAATGATTATAAATAAATAAATTACCATAAATAAAGCAAAATAAAATCATTAAGACTTATAATTATCCTATACCATCTTTAATGAAGATATCACTAGCAATAAAAAAACATAAAATTTAAATGTAAACCACGAAATGGGGAACATTATTCAAAATAAATAATATTAAATAAGAACCTTTCCTTTCAAAGTTTGATTGGGATTTACAATCTATTTTGTATGTCTATATATAGAAAGGAAATCAGGACATTAAAAATATTGTTTTTCCAAATAGTATTGTATCATATATGATTATAAAAAATATGGTCAGTAGTCATCAATCCAATAGGTATACTACAATCTTTTGTGGCTAATCAGTAGATTCAAAATAATATAACTCAAACTAATCTAAATAAATGATTTTAAATATATATATATATGTCAATTACATATAAATAAAATTTATTTTTTATAATATTGTATGAGGTATATATATAATTCAAAAAAAATTAATATTATTTGTTTTTGTAATATTTAATTTATGAATATAAATAACTAATTTTACTGTAATTCGTTAAAATATTTAGTATAAATGTGATACTTTTTTAGAACAATTTTGTTTGGTAATATATATTTATACTAGTATATTAAGTTGAGAACATTATATATTTTATTATATATAAACTAAAATATTAACATCATTATAATTACAAAATGAGATGTGCTAATAAGAAGAATATTTAATGTTTTAAATTTCCATTTTTCTATTATGGTTTTTTCATTATATTATTTATTTTCATTTTGTAATTACATTTATACATTTCATAATAAAAATTAGTTAAAACTAACATCATTTTTTTATATTTAATTACAAAATTATATTACAATTAATTTTTTAGCATTCACTATAATTTTTTTTTGTGAATACCGATTTTATATATAATTTAATTTTTATGAAATATCTAGTAGAAGATAAGGAATTTAATTTTTTTGAATCCTTTAGCTATGAAAAAATATATAATTTAAATGTTATTTTAAAATTTATAAAATGATGTATTTAATTTTTTATTCCAAAATTTTTTATTTATGATTGAATTTATATTTTTTCAAAAACACTTTTCAATAAATTAATCAATTTTTTTTTATAATTATCTTTTTACAAAAAAAATTAAAAAAATGCAAAATTTTAATAATTTATAAAAAATATCATATAAAAATAATTTTATTTTTGGTCATAAATGAAAATCATTCCTATTATGAAACTATCATCCATTTGGAAACGTATATGTTAAAATGAGTATATTTAGTGGTAATGGTACAACCATGTCAAAAACATGATATAATTAGTTTATTTTTATTCTGATCAACCATATATATTCATGTTCGAATTATTTATCAATTTTGGATCTATTTTTCATGAGAATTAATTTTTATTACTGAAATATTTGGGGTATTGACAAAAATAACAATCCAATTCACTTATAATAGTGTCTATGCTCTCATCACTTCCCTATTTACAAGAGCCTTCTCATTTGATTCAAAATTATACAAAACAACACTCAAAATCACTCCTACCCACTTTAATGACTTTTTATTCTTCTCAAATGATCATCCTTTAATGGTTCAGCCCCTTCAAAAATTTGATAACCCAAATAGAGAGATATTGATTTCTAACCTTTTCTACATAGGTTCATCTCCCATTTCTGAGTTTATTATATCCTAAATTTTATCGAAACAGAATATAATTAGAAATTTATTTAACATAATATACTGTTCTGTTATTATAATAAAGGTAAAATAATTAACACCCATCTTTTTCAATAAAAAAATAGAAATAAACATTTTTCTGTGCGTGGACTACCACGACAAAAAACATTGTGTTTTTATTTCTTTAACCACCATACACATTAGGTACTGATGATTAATTTAATAAAGAATTATTTTATTTATAATTTTTTTTATTCTATAATGTTAAAATAAATTACTCAATTACATTGTTCTATGGATAACAAAATCATCAACCATCTATTTTAGTGGACCTCCAACTCCATGGTATGATTGATTTTATTTTTCCTTTTTATTACTAACTTACATGGATGGTCATGAGAATGATTTTAAGGGAAAAAAGTAATATATTTATGGTATCTAAAAGGATATAATTTGAAATTTTTATAATATATAAATGATATAACAATGAAATGATCATTTTTAATTATGAAATATAAAACAAGCTTAATAAAAAGAAAATTATTATTTCAAATTATGTAATATTTTCCAATATATATATTAATTATTCATTTATATCCATTATAATTATGTTATATTATATTAATAAAAACTAAATAATTATATTATTCAACTACTAAATTAAATTTGAACTAAATCACCTCATATTCATCCCTAATCCTATCATGTACATGTTAATGTTCGTTTTACAACATATATATCATGGATATATATGAAGAAATAATTAATGGTATAATATGATACAAATATGTAAATAATTTTTTAATTTTTTTTAGATAAATATTATCTTACTAATTAAGATATCATTCCCTTAGTAGGTTAAAATGACTATATAATATTTATTATCGACTTCATATTAATTGATAAATTTTGAAGTAATAACGTGAGGATATATTTAAAAATATACATTATTAAAATTTATATATTATAATAAATATAATTATATTCTCTTGAGTATCATTGGGATAATAATAGATAACATCAATCCTATTATGATATGTGCTAATAGTGATAAAGTTTGACCACTGAAAAAATTAATAAGATATAATCACAAACAAATTAATAATTATATTATTATTACGATTAAATTTTTAAAAAGTAATCTATTTGAATAATTTTTATAATATTTATAATTTTATATTTATTTCATTATATTTAACCTTATAGTGAATTATACTAAGTTAGAATGTAGGGTAAGGGATTATTTATCAGAAAAATAATTTCGAAATAATTATTTATTAATATGAAATATGTTAGCTTTATTATGGTATTATTAATAATCAATTAATATATTAAACATCTTCACAGGGTTTGATTATCTATTTGTTTTAATTTTTATAAATTTTCTTAAATTCAAATGTTACTAAATGTGAAATCAGTTTTGGAAGAAATGATTCTAAACCTGTATGGGGGTTTTTTCCTAAATTATTCTTTTTAGACATGTTTTATGATATTATCTTAATTAATTTTATTTATATATTATGATTTTTTATTTAAACATGTATTTCAAAAAATTACTTTTAATCATGGTGATGTAATATTATTTTAAATCTATTAATTTTTGGAGGATTTGATTTAAATTTATATAATGATGTTAGGGTTTATATGTCTCAATTTCAAATCCATTGGATATAATATGATATTGTGTTCCATCATTACTTTTATATGAAATAATCATTTCAAGTGGATTTCATAAAAAATATTTCATCCATTTCATCATATACATCTCAATCCACTTTGATTGTTATTTTTCCATCTCCATAACAACTTCACTGACTCAACGTTCGTTTCATTGGGTTGTTGTACTTATTTAATTATTATAAAATTAATGAAACAATTCATCTATAAATTTATATATTTTGTATGGAATATATTGTTTACTATGGATAAATTACTTCTCATCAACAATCACCACATCATTGATATAATGTTCTTTAAAATAAAAGTATAACATTTTAATGAGTAACTCAAATTCATAGAAATGTAAACATTCATCCATGTCTATAACTAAATTTTTTCCAATTGTTTTCACTATTTCTAGGAATTATAATGTAGATTATTTAATATTATTATTACAGATAATGTTATGCAATAAAGAAGAAAATTCAATACTCTTTTTATGATGTGATCTTTCAAACAATGTTGTTTAAAAATATTTTCCACCACATATTTCTTTTCAAAATCATTTGAATCTTCAAGGAAACATTTATAGAATATTATTTCTCAAAGGTAAATGTTTTCTAGTTTTTTGTAAAACAATATTTTAAAATAATCGTTGAATGTTACTATTAACTTTATTATTTTACAAATATATTGAAAAGGTAATATTATTTCAATTTCCATCAAAACAATAATTTTCACAAATTTTCCCCTCTTATTTTAATATTTATATATAATATTTCAGGGTTTAAATTTTTTTTTGAAATAAGATTTAATAAATATCACTATTATTATGATTTTTAAATGTAAGGATTTTCGAAATCAATAAATGATTTTTCTAAACACAATAAATTATATTTCATCTATGTCATTTTCCATTTACATAAATTTTGGTATAGTGAGGATCTTTTTATTGAATATGAACAGTATCCATGTTTCATTGGATATATTTTTTAATGGAAGTATCTTTTAGGGAAATGGTACATCATAGCCTTCACCTTGAATGTTCATATTTTATGTATAAGTTAAATTTTTCTTCCAATTATTATACTTTATGAAAACTTTATTCATGAATCCATTGATTTAAGGTTTTTCTTCTCGATTCTATATATCTATATACATGGTAGAATTATAGTCAGAACCATATATCCATTACTTATATTTTGTAAATACCATATTCATTATTTTATTGATTTAATGTTATTTACATGTAATGTAATATGATTTTTTAGATATCCTTTTATTTTCCAAGGGGTTAACATGTTTTTTTATTGGAAAATTTTTGAATGATTTTCCTTTTGTGAATTAATTTTAGATGAATATGATACCAAATTAATTTTTCTTAGGGTTTTATTATATGAAAAATTATTAATTACATTATGTAATTCATATGTATAGATGATGATGGGTAGAGTCTTATATCGCTCTCCAATGAATTAGATTAGATTATTTGTATTATGGGATTGGTATTCATGATTATGTTTTGTTTTTCATAATAATAAACATTAATGATGTATATCCTTATGGTTATGTTCTATATAATAACGGGAGTTCCATATTTTAATGATGTTTTATAATTATTTTGACAGTGTTATTCTTCAGTGGATCACATTTTTTTGGTAGAGTCATTTTATTGATACTATATTATATATAAATACTTATACCCTAATTTAGGACCTAATATTTCATGGGTATTATTTTAGTAAGAGTATTAATTATAACTATAATTTCAGATTCTGTTCACATATGATTTTTTTATTTTTATCAAATATATTTACCCTTGTATAGTATCTTAGCTCACTCCATTCTTATTTATCCATTTAACAAGATTATTATTAAATGAAATTTTTAATTTAATAATAAAATGATATTGATGACTATAAATAATTTATGATTTTTAATAATTGTTATAAATTAATAATTAGATTACATTGGGGGAAAATTTGAATTAATTTAATAAAAATTTATTTTTTTAGTTAATATTTTGTCTTAATTGTCCAATACTATAAACCTAAAAGTTTATAAGAATATATTGTAATGAAATAATTTCATTATGTCATTTAATTATAGTATAATTATGTTTTGTATTTATATAATATAAAAAATATTATAGATATTGTCTTTCAATATAAGGAAACCATGTTTATATATTTATTCATATTCATTTAACGATTTTGGTGACATTATTTTCATCTTTAACACTAGATTCTCATTTTAAAAATGATTTATCATAATTAAATTAATATTCAATAATTAATTATTATGTTAATCACTATAATATTAATCAAAAGGGATCTAGATTATTCAACATATAAGTAGACTTTAATAACAATTTTTTTAAATATAAGGAATGAATATAAATAAAATGAAAAACCTAACATCCGTTGTAATGTATTTGATTATTTTTTATTATCATATATAATTTATTTCTAAACATCCACCCTTTGAAAAAATGTAATGTTAGTATATAATGACATATAAATAACAGATAAGAATTCTTGAATCCCCATGTTCCAATCAATTATTAAATAGTCACCACACAAGAATAATAAGGATCTAATTATTAAACATGAAAAAACTCCAATAGATATACCATAAATTATAACCATATCATTAACCTATTGAAATAATGACAAAAAACCAAAATATTAATGAATATAACTCCCAATAACCTATAAAAAATAATAAAAGATGAATGACATTTATATGAAGGAATATTATGAGGAAATCACATCTTCAGTAAACAGATCTCAATCACACCATGATAAAGGTCAAATAAACACTAAGATATTTCCAAATAAAACAATATATAAGGAATGGAATGAATATTGATTAAATAAATTTCATTAAATAAATTAAAAATGTATGTAGAATTGAAATTTATAATTAATATAAAAAATCATTGGTGGTAGTGTGAAAAGAATCTTTCATGCTATAATTATGTGATAATATAGATTTCAGAAAATTATATTAACCATAACTCAGTGATTTTCAGTATCCATATTATATAAGAATATTGAAGTACCTCATAAAAAGGAGTCATTTTGTCCACCACACATTAAAAGTTGAGTATCTTTAAGAAATAATTCACATTTCTTTTGATGATGATAACTCCAAAATGTAACCCATGGAAAAACACACACCGTAAAAAAATAACACATAAACAATGGTAAAAAAACTAAAAACTAAATCTATGACCTCTATGTCATAATTACAATCATAATTACAAAAAATCACATGATAATGATAAAATAAATATCATCACAATTAATTTCAAAAGGAATCATGAATGATCAAAATATATATACGAAATACCATTCAAACTGAATGACAATAATTATTAATATATTATGATCAATTCCAAAATTCATAATCATACTTCCACAACTATATCATTGTAGTGAAAAACCTCATAATTTCATAACACATCTTCAATGAAATACTGAACATTACATTTATTTTATTTTCATATTATGAATTAGGTTTACAGATATAATTATAAATAATATACCATTATTCATCCCTAGAGTAACTAAAAAGACCATTTTAATTCTCCTAAAATCTATATAATTCAATGTAATATTCTTGAAAAGTCTATACATTTAAAAATAGATAAATAAAATTCACTTTTATGGTTTTATATATGTTTTTTCGACCTCAATGTATACCCCAGTGGAGAATGTTTTTTGACAATAAATAATCAATAACTTGATATATATCATAATTTTTTTTAAAATATTTATTGATTAAAAGAAAAAATAATTTTAATTTTTAGATAAATATTATATTGATCATGTATTTTGAAAAAAATATTATGCTTTGTAATAGTGTTTTATAAATATTTTTAGTTGAATAATTTTGATAATACAGTTATAATATAATCATAAACAACAAATACATATAAAAAATAAAAAGAATGATATTTATTAAAAATCAATAATAAAAATATTTTAGCTTGTTAATAATCCTAAAATTAATAAAATTCAGAATAATGTGTGTCAGAATGCTCCTTTTATGATTTTAAATTTTTATGGAAAGTAGGATGATCATCTAAATGCATGAAATAAATTTTTAATCAAGGAATATCTAGAATGATATATAGAAAAAGGAAAATTTTATGTGTCTTTTAGCTATTTTATTAGTGAAAAATCGTTAAAAAGTAAATTTCATGTCATTATTGGAAAATATTCAAGTATGTGAGGGGTATTTAAATAATATTTAATAAGTTTTTTGAATCATTATAAATTAAAATTATTTAATATCTTTGACTCATCTATATTTCATGATATTTAGTTACCTTTTTGAATCCATATTTTTTTAAATGAATTTTAAATATTGTCATAAATAATTTTTACACATTATTTTCATATATTTGTTTAAAAATTTCAATCCCAATTGAACTATATAATCATCATGAAATAATTATTTAAAGTATTTTTCATTTAGTGATGATCGTACCCATTATTTTTCATTAAATGATTAGATTGTTATTTATTTGTTTTGGTAATATAAATATAGATGACCCATATATTATTGATGGATTTATACCATATTAAATTAAATATTTTTAATTTTATGTTCATTCTAGAAATTTAATTTTCCATGTTAAGGCATGTGATTTTTTTTTCATTTTGTACTCTTCTATATTTTTTATATTAATCATTTAATGTATTATATGAAAAATAAATTCCAGACTAGTGGTACTATTATTGAAAGGTTTTTATGCAAATAGTTCCTAACATTCAATTTAAACTTTTCAAATATTAAAAAAAATTATTTAATAATTTAGAATATTCTAATGAAAAGAAAACCATTCATAAAAAATAAAATATTTCTATATTCATGTAATGAAGTTGGAAAAGTCTCCTCATTTTCATTTGATTATGTTTTTTAAATATATGAACATATATTGATATTAGTTATTATAGATATCATTGATCCATATAGCAATGTGTATTAGGAAAATTGAAAATATTACTTGGGATTAAAATAATAAATGTTGTATAGATAAACAATTGGTAAATATGGAATATTTTTAATGTTTTTTAAATCATTATTTATTTTATTCTATGACCTTTTTTATATATTGTAATTATTAATTATTTGAAATGAATATATATTCTAAAAAATATTATATAGAATCATTATAGAAAATAATTTTTAACTATCAGAGTATTTTAATTACATAGTTTACATTCCAATTTAGTACAAACAATACCTGGTGTTTAATTATTGATACTATTAATAATTATGAAGGTATTAAATAGGAATTAATGGTATATGTAAAGATACAAATGAGAGTTACTAAAAAATGTTTTCGGTTATTATAATTTTACTAATTATAGGAAACATTTAGTTTTTTTATTCAAATGAAATTAAGTTAATCTGAACATGGTTGTATGAAAGAATTCATTACTATTTTCTTCTATTAACTTATCTTGGATGTTAATTAATGTTACATATGAATAAAAAAATAATATATTTAAAATATGAATTTTTAAATTGTATATTTCATTGATAATATTATTGAGTATTAGTTTAGTATTGTTTTCATCATGATACTGGGGGAAAATTTCTGTTATGGGTAATGAATGGGAAGTAATTATTGAATGTGAACCCAATATATTTATTATTGTTTTTACATAGTGAAATTGAAAATGATAGACTAAAAAATAATCATAAAGAAATGGGTTGGGATACCGTTTTTCCAATTGAAATTAATAACTATATTACAAATGATAAAGATAATTATTATTATTAATGTTGTATATTTCATTAGAATGAATTGGGAAACTATTATTTTAATTACATGTTACTATATTATTTTTTTAAATGGAATATTATTTATACGCCAATTTTATAATACTATTAAATGAGAGATCCAATGTTTTTTGTTATTTAAATAAATACAAATCTATTGTTTTTAATATAAAATTTTAATTCAATTATAGTTTCCAGGATATTTTTTATTGGAATATCATTCTTGAGGAGGACTTGAGATGGTAGACAATATATAATATTTTATAACCATTATACTCATGTTATATAGAGTATAAAAACATTATATCTATCACTTCTTCACGTACTAAAAATAATACCATTTTTACATACCGTTCAAATTTCATATTGTATTGTTTAATGTTATTCTTTCACACCTTTATCATCATGAGGGCCAATAATGGTAAATAACCCTAGAAATTACTACGGCTAAATATCCATCATGAGGATATAGTTGTTTTAGAATATTTATATGTAATTTATTATGACATGATTATATATTTCATTTATTATTATTATTATATATATATTTTAGAAAATTAAAAAATAATAAAATATAAATTTTTAAATATTATTACATTGTTTTGTTCAATAATTTATAATATTTTGTAATGATTTTTTCTTTAATTATTGTCTAAAAAGTTATAATTCCTGGAATAATATCCAATATTTGTTTCTAAATATGGCCAAAATATTTATACATTATCTTTATAATATTAATCTATTCAATTATTTATTAGTAGTTATTATGTACTATGTCTTTATTTTTTAATTAAAAATTTTATGTTAATGTTTTTTTGTTTATTATTAATTTACAGTTAAATATATATTGATTGCATTTATCATAGGGTAAAATTATGTTGGACGTGATGGACCATATAGATCTTTCATGTGAGTAAATATGGGGTCTATTGTAGTATAAAATTTTTGTTAATTTAAATGTTATTGAATTTAAAAATTAATAAAAAACATTACCATGTGCATTTTATAAATTGAAATATTATATTGTAATGTTAGATATTTTTTTTATTTTTATGGGTTAAAAAATTTATTATTATATTATAATTAATAAATAATATATATATTTGAATTTTAATTATTGTGTTTTATGGGTTAAAATAAATAGATTTAATTTTTTCCACATTCTGACTAAAATTCCATAAGTAGTAATTATTAAAACTAGTAATAATTATTACGAAGTGATTTTAACTAGAAAAATTTTGTTAGAAGTGACTTTATCTTTAACCATGTAGAGTAATCACCAATATATTTCAGCTAATTTGACAATATTTTTCAGAAACATCAACTAATCTAGCCTTTGGTGGTGTAATAAGTTTTTCTAAAAATAAAACAATTACCACTAATAATATTACATAAATACAATCAATGGTTGAATATGTATATTGCAGTGATTTTAATATATACTATTTTTTAATCTATAGAAATAAAAATGATGATTCATGAAAATACAAAAAATGTGGAATGCTGTAAAATTAATTTCAAAATTGATGTACTATTTAAAAGGATTATGTAAATAATTTTGAATTAACATTGAAATTTAGATTATCATAACATATTAAAAAATTATTCCACTAATTTTACTATTTAATAATGTGAATGAAACAACATTAAATACAATCCTCCATGTATATACAAATCATCATATTAGACAAGTTAATAAACCAATTTCTCTTTATATTATTTTTTTAAAATATTTTAAAATATAAAACATACATGTTAGTCCTACAATTATTTATTATTTAAAATATTCCTTAAAAATTGTCACAACATTGATATAAATATTTTCATATTATATGATTTATAAAAAACACTAAATTAAATATATAACCATGAAATTTAAGTTAAATTATTAAATAATTATAAAAACAATTATATAAAAGAAATCAATTTTTTTAATAGTAAATTTTTTATACAAATATAGATTCTTTATATCAAACACATTCATCATTAAAGATGAACATTTAATTTTCTAATCATAACATTATAATTTATCCAATTCACCCAGAATCCCAAAAAAATCATTACAAAATCAAGTGTAAGAATATAAGTCAGGGTAGGAGGATGTAATTGAGAGTGACAATATATTTGGCAATTGAAATACCTCAATCATATTAGAAAAGTGTTTTCTTAAACAAAAATATCATTGAGCCTAGGTTTAAAAATTCAATTATATAAAAACAAAATTCCTAAAATTTTATCACATTCCAGCCTAATGAAAATCTATTATAATTAATAATTTTTGTAAAAACACAAAAACCCTTGAAATCGCCATTCATAAAACTAAAATATTTATATAATTAAAATATTCAAAAAATAACATTGGTACAAACCAATATCTAGGAAAATAAAATAAAATATTCTTTTATTATGAAAAGTAACATCAATTATTCAACAAATATATTGGTTTCCAATACAAAATCATTGAAATCAAATATAATTGATAGTATAATCATGAAGATTAATATTTCTCATCACCCTTTAAATGATTTTTTTTTAATTAGTTATTTAAAAAATCTAAAATAGAATTTCTAATGTCTATTTATATTGATAATCATAATATAATAACTTATGTTTATTTAATTCTAATATCATTATATAATTACTCACATATAGTTAATTTCAATATCATTTCACCATATTATAAATCATCACCATATTAATTTAAAGAATGATTATTATACCCCATTGTCATATTTAATGTACAATATATACAAATATAGATAACTGGTTCATGGATTTCCGAATAAAATTCATATAAACATATATTTTAACCACTATGTGAAGTATGTTTAATTAAACACATAACAAATAAGTGGATATTCCCAATATGTATCTAATAACATTTATTTCATAATAAATACTATAATAATTATATTATAAGAATAATTATATTTTAAACCCATGAAAAAAGGAAGAGAAAATGTAGTAATGAAGTCTAATAAATAAGAATATAAAATGTGATATAGTAGAAAAAATTAAAAAATTAGAATTTCAAAAAAATTTAGTGATGTAATAGGAATTATAAAAGTAAATTAATAAATAATGGAATTATATATATAAACATCCATAAAACAAAAAATATTGATTTGAGATATAATAAAATACATTGTTTTTTAGATATAGAGAATGTAAAATATTCCAAAATTATATTTTATATAAGGAAAATATGAATCAAATAAAATATTATTAAAGAAACCCTAACAATGATCATATAATTTTTTGTAAGATTATATCATGAATACTATTTTGTGAGTTTAATGTTTCAACAAATAAGACAAGTGGATATTCGACATAAATTAATCATAGTTTTTAGTAAATAATATAATTATAAAATCGTCACTTAATGACTGACATAACTCAATGAATGTAAATTCAAATATGAATCCCCAAACCGTGTGTCCATTCCCACATTTTTACGTACTCTATCTTTCATTCTCCTTGAACCACCTTCTTTTGAATAAGTGTAATGTATTATGATAAATCAATTGTTTCATTAATAAAAATAAAAACAACTTATGGGTATGATTATAGATGTATTTTTGAAAAATATTGACTGAAAATTAACTTAGTATATGTTTTTGAAATGTTAGAATTGTTCTCCTTATAGGAAACAGTCAATAGATTTTACAAAATATTCAGTCTTCTAGGGTAACAACAAGAATTTTAAAATATAATAATGATAAAATGTTGAAAATATATGACATTTAGGATCATTAATTACCATGACATTACTCATCATAATGTTTCAATGTTATTTTAAATTATAAATACTTTTTATCATTATGTTTCATTTAAATTTATTTTCGATATTATTAAACTCCTTTGAAATTTTGATTTTAAACATAAAGAATGAAATAATATTTAAACATTTAAATAATTTTTAACTTATAATTTTCATCCCCCAAAACCATATGACAATATAATTCATTTATATATTATCATTTTTAATAATTTTATGCCGATTTAGTTTTAAATTTATATTAATTTCATATCCAATATATCAACACTATTTAGTAATGATGGATAAATATCTCATATTATAAAATTAAAAATAAATTAAAAATATAAATATAATTTATTATTTATAAATATAATCCTATATTTTAATTTATAATATCATTTATCTTTATTATTATCATGATATATATTAAAATATAGGAATTTTTACTTTAATAACATTACACAAGGAAAAGGTTGGAATATGACTAATTAACATGTTATATTATTTTAAAATTCTAAAATATGGGTAAAATTAATTGAATAAAAATAATTTTCATCTTTAATATCTATTCAAACTCTTCTCCCATATAATTTTTTAACATGATGATACTATTACTGAATATTCAAAGGATGTATATGTATTGTGTTAGCACTATTAAGTGGTTTTCATTTTTATATTGACATAAAAATTATATATATTTATTAGATAATAATTACATGATATTTTTAGTATGTAAAAATGTATGACCTAATAAATTTATTTTATAAATTTTTAATTTTATCTTTTCATCATGAAAATGTCATAATATTTACAATATTCCTAAAAATTGTACTTTTAAATCATTCGGTATAAACATTATTATTCAATAAAATTAAAATACTGACACCCTAAGATAATTTTGAACCACATATATGAAATTAAATTAAATTTTATATATTTTATGTTTTGATATTTTAAAATTTATATTTTTTTAAACCATAGAGAATTCAGAAATATAATTTTTTATAATGATTCTAATTTTTTTCTCAAATGAATAAATATATTATTTCCACCTAAAATGAATTTTTTTAAATAATTACAAATATTATTACATAGAAATGTAATTAGAACATCTTATGATGTATGAAATAATTAAATTATTTTTGACATAGATCAAAATAAGAAATCAATTTATAAAAACATTTTAACCCCCTAAAATAGTTATATCATATATAAAGATAATAATATTCAATGTATAATGAGTATAAAAATTTATTTTATAAATTACCTTATAACATATTTTTTATTTATATTAAATCATAAAACTAGAACATTGTTAAAAATACTTGGATTGTCATATTTAATCCCATAAAATGAAATTAGACACTCAATTTTAACATTTTTTATGAAACATATATATATATATATATTAACACATGATTGTATAAATTGAATTTATTATTATTAACTTTAACTTATATTTTAAATCTAATAAATTACGATTTTTAAAATAAATATTCCTCAAAACATGTTGAAAATTTAATAATACTCATAAATGAGAAATTCTATTACTATTATTATAAATAATATGAGAAAAATATTTTTATCCATTGTTTTAATATTATGATCCGAGATCAATACATATTCGATTCAAAATAAAATTGTATTGTTTTTTTTATTTTCTTCACAGAAGAAGAAAAATATTTATTAAAATTTTTTAATATCAACTAATGTTTTATGTTATTTTTTGTATATAGGGTTTTGAGATAATTAATTTCTTTAGTTTTGAGTTATTTACCAAACATAAATTTGGAGAGATTGATTATATAATAGTAATATATCATTGGAATTAGGTAAATATTTAATAATATATTCTAATCTATGTTACTTTCTATTCACATAATTTAGTTCCAAAACCATTGATTTAATTTTTTCCCCATGTAAATTTAATTTTAAATTATAACTATAATTCCTAATTACATATTTTGAAAATTCATCTATTATATATAATAAATTATCCCATTCCAACATATAATTAGTTGATGTTTTTAAATAATTTAAATTATAAATATCTAACTAGATAATTTTGAAAAAAATCATAGAACTATAAGTAATATATTCCGAACAATTAAGAATAAGAACATAAATGTGAAGAAAATATATATTTTTTAGAGATAAATAATGTAAAAATATATAAATTTTTTAATATAGAGACAGAAAATATTATTTTCTGGATATATTTGAAAATAATCCTTTATAAGGGTCATAATACTTGATATAAGAATCTACTAAGGAATAGATTATGAGATATTATTGATTGTTAAGATAAAATATGTGGATATATGAAATAAATAAATTAGTGGTAAGAGTGGAAATTAATTTAGAATAACATGTTAAATAATTTTAGGATATGACTCAATAAAAGTAAATTGAGTTAATAATTCAATTGGAATGCGTCTTGACGAGACTCGTAAATCCTATAACCCAATTTCTCTTCAAACAATATCTATAATAATGATTATAATGATTTTAAATAAATTCAATAAGGAATGGATTGATATTTATAAACCACAAATGGGTTATATAGAGATTTAATTTGGAATAATAAAACTTTTGATGTGTTTTTGAATGATTAATATGTGTCCCCTTTTGTAGGTAAAATTTATTGTTGTTTTGAAAAATATTATACATTCAGTGATAAGAGTCTAATCTTAATGTGGAACATGGATAATAAATGGATATTATATGTTATTTTTCATCATTAATTATCACCAATTGACTCAGGATATATTTTAATTATTTTTTATTAATTTTAAAATAAATGTTTTCCTTAGATATAAATTAAAATCATTATAGTGTTATTTTCATAATTTTGAAGAATAATATCTAAATGAAAATTAAATTATTATGTAAAAATATCAATAATATATTTCAATTCCGTTTATCACCAAAAAACAATAATAAAGTTTAATTAATCTAATTCATATATCATCTAATGGTTTTAAATAAATTTATATTGACTTTTCATTTTCATACACAAGTATTGTTTCGAAATTGCATACGTGATTGGATAAATTTCATATTATATAAGAGTATTAGTAAATTTTTAACATTAAAATATAGTATTACTAATATATATAATCATAGTATATCACATATAAATATATTTATTTTCATTATTAACATGATTAAAATTTAATGATAATAATTGTTTTATTACCCTATGTAAACGTTGTGTATGAATTATATTGATTAACATATTATATAATAATATATGTCATGTATATATATCTCACATATTGATGAGAGTCTATTTATTTTATTTAAGTTAGTAAGTTACTTCTCCCTTCTTATATATTATGTTTGTGAAATAAAATTTTTACTTATCGAATGATGTATGATCATTCCATTATCACCAATAAATGTTTTAATAATTTTCATTCTATAAAAACAAAAAATTAATATTTGGATAATAAATTTAATTTTTTTTAATATAATCATGTAATATAGGATTCATTGTATTCATAGTATTTTATGTTATATTTACTTCTTGGTGATTTAATAAAATATAAAGTATTGATAACAACTGTTATTTAAACTATTCAAAATAAAATCAACCTGTATAAAAAAACACAAAAACACTCCCTTATGTAATTTTTACATGGAGATACCAATTTTTTTTAGTATTATTAAATTTAAATACTATCATTTACATATTTATGTAATACATATACCCTTATAGAACATAATAAAACAATATATTTACAATAAAACCTATAATTTTCTCTAACTAATCACAACATTCCTGGATCATACAATTAATGAAATTATTTATATAAATATCAATATATATTAATATATTTAAAAAATCTAAACAATTATAAAATATTAAAAAAATAAATAATTATTTTAATAGATATAATAAGAATTTATTTTAAGAAAACTAATTTTACAACAAAATAATTCTTATTTATTGTCATCTATAATGATACTAAATTTATATTTATAATTAATTTATATTTTCCTTATATAAAGTCATTTATTCCATATATATGGATTAATATAAAAATTTAAAAAAATTATAAAAAATAAGAATATGATTTTTCATTAAAAAAACTATTTAATTCTAAAAATGAATTGGTTTTAAACATACTCTTTTATATTTTATATCTAGCCCAACAACCCAATGATTTAGTTTTTTTAATTCTAATTTTATGTATACTAATATTGTTCATATATAAATTTTTATACAAAATTAAGAGTGTCACTACATTGATACAATCATGAATTCCACATCTTATTAGAATATTTCACTTCATTAGTTTCCCTATTGGGTTAAACATTTGATATTTGTATTTTTTTATATAAATGAATATAAAGCAACCCATTAAAAATGTTAATTTTAATGGTTTCTTATAAGATGTGTATCAAATATAATATATCTCATACTATGAAATAAACCATGTTTTATCAATCATTGGTTAAATATTTTCCAGGAATACCACAAAAATTCACCCATCTTAGCATAATACTAAGATGATAATAATATTATATGTCACAAATTTTTAATTTCCTTATATTAATGGATTATGGTATATAGATTCCATATGAATGAGATTTCAACCACAAAAAGTTACAAGAATATTGAAGAGATAAATTGAGGATGAACAATGATAGAGGTAGGCATCCCCATTGTTTTCATAAAATCCATAATTAGATACACAAATGAAAATATTATATAATTCCAAAAAATAATCATATAATTTTAACATAATAAATATAAATATTTTTCTCCATTTTATTATTTGTTTCCACCTATTATGATTGTTTTAGATATCAAATTATTATTGTCATTTTAACTTGTTTATAATAATATAAGAAAGTGATTTCTATCCAATCTTGATCTCATGGGGATTTCATAGAAACCTATCTTATTTCCAATATATCGTTATTTTAGAGAATAAAGAACATATCTTTCATTAGTATTTATGATTAATAAAGTCATCATTCATTATCCTTAAATAAATTTAAAACATGATGATTATTTACTCAAAAAAAATAATGATATTTATATTATGAGATCTTAAAAATTTATTTTATTATGGTTAAAATAAAATATTAACAAATTCATAAAAAGAAATTAAACAATATTCTATGAAATGTTTGATAGAAAACATTTTTTTATTTCAAAATACACTATATGTGCATAAATAATCATAATATTTTATTGTGAAAATATTAGAGAAATTTTTTCACAGCTCGTCCCCCAGCGCCCGTGTTATGACTAACCCAAGCCCGCCTTCCATAGGCCAGAGGCTCGCGACTAGCACCAAATGGTGTATTTCCTAAAACTAGGAAGTAATTGTCTTAATAACAATTAAAATCACACAACCAAGCACACAATAAGATATGAACACCGGTAATTTTTATAGAAAAAGAAAATTGTACAGTAAGTAAAAGGACCTGATTAAAAGTGCAAATAGAATGTAAAAGAATACTAGAATGTACAAGTAAACTGAACATCTCATGTGCTCACCGGTCAAGGATCCTAGTAGAAGGGCTGGTACAGCTCTCGAACGATCGTCTCTATAGTATGCATCTTCTATGGTATACCTCTGAGATACCTACAGTACTTGTACCCATGTCCTCAGTCTACGGTGTTTGTTGTCTGCACCAAAACCAATAAGGTGTAGGAGTAGCCCATGTAGGGTTGAGTATAACGATACTCAGTAGGGACTCGAGACCCTCGAACGGTCTCAAAAAACCCACAAAAGATAAACCACAAAGCATGAAAAAATCAAACAAATCTGTTTAGGTATATGCCTATACATATACCTATGTCATCTTGTATACCCATCTCATTCATGAAGAAACTAATGGACCAAATCCTTAACCAAAGTACGACTGTTCCACAAAGGAATGAATATCACGAAGGTAACACCACAAAGGTAAGTACCTCATAGGTAACACCACATTATAGAATACCACAAAGGAATCACCACGGTGGTATATACCACAAAGGTAAGCTATAGGGAATATTACCACAAAGGTAAAGACACAACACACACTAGGTATAACATAGGTACGATAATAATGATGATTATATGTGACTACTGAATCATCTTACTCTGTTAAGAGATAGAACCACGTAGGATCCTAAATCATCATACCCACATTGGATCCTAATATATCATCAGGCCCACACATGATCCTAGTACAGCAGACCCATACATGATTCTTGTACATCATCAGACCCACACAATATCCAAGTACTGCAGACCCACACTGGATCCTATAACATAATCAAACCCACAAATGATCCTAGAATAGTAGACAAACACATGATTCTAGTACATCCTCAGACCCACACAATATCTTCCTACAACAGACCAACATAGGATCCTAGTACATCATCATACCCACAAAGGATCCTAGTACAGTAGACCCACGCAGTATCCAAGTGTTGTCCCTTGTGGATTCCTTGAGAGGATCCAAGTGAGACTCTCGAACATAGATCCACATAGGATCCCAAGCACAGAGCCAAAAAGGTTCCATTTCTCATGTCACAGCCAGCTACCAGGTTCCTGCACTATGCTTGCATGATTCTGTGAGGGTCCCCTCCTCAAGCAATAGGTCGATAGTCCAACAACTACAATGTCTCAAGAAGAATTATACCAGATGACCTCTATGTAAAAGGGGTCTCAATGCAACCGAAAATGAGTCAATAGGATGCCCAGTCAATAAGTTATTATTATCTCCACTTCAACGGCCCAGTTGGATTCGAGGTCTGATCCAACCTGACCTTACTTCAAACGACACATGCTAACAGAACGGGTGACACTATTGTGATCCACAGGGAAAAAAACAATATGGACTACTCATTTGTCCAAAATGGATACCCGTTAAAAAGTTTGCATTTCACGACCACATGTTTGAACCGGGCCTCGTGGGACCCGTGATTCGACCTTGACTTAAAATATAGAAAATTGTTCTTGAAAATCTGTCTTAATTTTAGGGTCACAACATCATAGACGTTTATTCATTCTGATACCATATGAGGGAGATATGTCGGTTACATGATCCCATAATAATAATAATATTATTATTATTTGGTGTTTCGTGGACCCAAGCCACGAACCGGAATTCAGTATCCAACATTACACTTGAATCGACCATCTTAATGAAAATATCACATCTCCACTGACGCAAAGTCATTCAGGCTTCGCATGCCGAAGTTATAGAAGGTCGGAGATTTAATAATATTATTAAATCTATTCATTCACGAGTGTTTCATGTTCCTGATCTGAAAACCTGAAAAATACATCCAATATTGGACTAATAATTTTTTTTCTAAGTTATGGTCATACTGTTATTAACGGTTTGTGAAACTGAGGCTGCATAGAAAAGTTACAGATTAATTATGGTTGTACAACCAAAAATAAAAATAACATTTTTTATATTATTATTATTTTATTCTTTTTCTACCTTATAACCCATCTGAATTGAGTTTCCCGCACAAGGGTAGAACTTCCCCCTTATTCCAATGATTTCCTTTTTAATTTAATTATATTTTTTATTCATTTATTTTCAAATATTCTTCTCTTTAATTAACTCTTCATTCCCCACAATTCTCACGCATTGTTAAAGCATGCAATCAAGCCAGTGACTTCTCCTGCAACTCTAACCATAGGCTTCCTCCACACATCCAGAACATCTGCGCCCACCTCCGACTCGCCATGACCTTATCCTGGCACACTTCTGCATCTTTATTATAAACCCAAAAAATAAAATGATCACATATTCATGATCCTCAGGTCAAGGGATCTGCATCCATATGTCTCACTCAACAGAATATTGTGTTTCCAACACCAATAAATATTAGGCCACCTCCTTCCATGATCCATTTAGGTTTCGTTCCAAGCCTAAAAAAGATAACAATCACATATTTTTGATCCTTGAATCAAGGGATTCACTTATATATATTGCGCTCAGTAAAACACAGTGTTTACAGTGCCAATAAATATTATGTGTCGAAGAGCGCATGAAGAACGCGTGATGAAAAAAAAAGATAAATGAGCATGGTTTATGTAAGGGACGATGTCCATGTTCTTTTGGATATTGTCTTCATGAATTTTGGATATGAAGAATCAATGAAAAAAATTCAATTATATATAAAACTACCTACCTCAATTTTCTGTTGGAGGTGGCTCGAGGATGAACACGAAGTCGATGAGATGGTGATGTCGGTGTTCGTTGATCCCGCAAGATGTTTCCGATCTAGGCTCAAACTTCGTCGTCAATCTCTAATTCTTGGAAGGTAGTCTTCATTCGATATTTTTCTTCATTGGAGAAGATGATCCTTTAAAATCTCTCCCCAATCCTTCCTTTGACAATGCTTTCCCCAAACTAATGAAAAATAGGAGCCAACTTCATAAATTAAGTTTATTAATTTAACATGTTATGTTGCCTATTTATTTAAATTAATATTGTCACATTAACTATGAAAATTCAAAGGGTTTCCTCCACATTAATTGGGAGGTTGTGTGGTACCCACCACCAAGAATTCAAAATGGTAGTTTCAATAGATTAATTAAAAAAATTTTTTTTTCTCCCACAAAAATCAGAATAACCAACATCCACCCTCGACCCACTACAGTCAAGGTGAAGGTCTCCTTAAGTGAATATCGGTGCTATGTGTCCAATGGTGTTTTCATATTTAAATTCCGAGTAATAGAACAAAAGTTACAAAATGATGCTCACGCGTTTACTAAACGTACCTGAAAAAATGTTCAGAAAAATATTAACAATCACCCTCGAACTGCGCTAGTAGAGGTTAGGCTCTGCCCAAGTGAAACACTCCCCAACAAACCCAATGGTACTCTAATATTTTTAATGTGTGTTACCATTTAAATGATATGGATTTTACAACAAAATAATTTTCACATAATAATTTTATATACGGCCAAAAACTAACTCTCACAGGTGGCCCGTGCCAGCCAGAGTTAGTATCTGCTTAAATAAATAATTCCCTCACATGTATAACAGTTGTCTCAGATTTTCAATATGTGTTATAGTTTTTGTGTTATAAGAATTTGAAAAATAAAATAATTTATTTAATTACTTTATTTATGGTTATAGAATTTTTGGGTTTTCTCACAGGAGGCCCGCACCGACTAATCTTAGGTCGCTCCATGGGTAATCCTGCCATCCTTAGCACAATAGTGAACTCAGATTTTTGATATGAGTAACCTTTTAAGAGTGATTCAAATTTTTCAGAAAAAATGATGACACACGCTAATTAAGGATTAAAAAATATTAAGCATATCATTCCGGGCACTCTGAGCCTTGGAATCACGTGCCGTCAGATTTTTCTGTCTCGTAATAATTCCTTATTATTAAAAAAAATTATACAGAATTTATGGGTCATTAAATTCTCTACACCATATGGATTTACATCCTTGAAATCAAAAAAAAATGTCAAAACAACCAAAAGAGGATAATGATCATGAATCCGAGTCTTCTTCTCCCATGTTCTCTCATGGAGATTTTCGTTCTGCCACCCTATGTGCACCATAGGTATTGACCACCCACATAGGACCCACTCCATTCGATCCATAATCTGCACTTGAACATCTGTAAATGACACCCCATCTTCTATGTCCATCTCAATGTGGTCGATGATGTAATATGGGTTCAACATGTATCTCCTTAGAAAAGATACGTGGAATATGTCACTCACCCCCTTGAACTGTTGTGGAAGGGAAATGTGGTATGACACCTCACATACCCTCTGATAGATTATAAAAGGACTAATATACCTCAGTGATAACTTTCCAACTCAGAAAAATCTCCATAATCCTCATCGAGATGAGACCCATAAGAAGACAAGATCTCCCTCATCATGTCAGCATAAGACATCTTCCAGCTTCAAGAATTTTTCAATTACTATCAAGTGAGGCATCAGGATATAAACTCTTCCACAACATTCATCATCTCTAGAAACCAATAATGACTCCAGAGTTCCTGGTACATCTTCACCACACTAGGATGTACCGCAAGAAGTTATGTATGGAAGTTCCTCGACAACTCATCCTGAAGCGCCACCGGTAAAATGGTACGTCATCAGAAGAAGAAGAAGTGCTCCACAACATCGAAAAGTCTTGCAGGTACCAACCCTGAGGATATCTAAGCATGTCAAGCCTTGAATTCAATGCAACCATGTTTCACCTCCCTGACTTGCTGAAGGAATTGGGGAGTGGCAATCATAGACTGAATGTAATCATCTTCATCTATATCCATGAAGGATAACTACATCACGACTAGTTACAATGACTCCTCCCTCAGCATCTGTAGACTAGACCTCCTTCTAATATCTTCTGCTACCATGTTCCCTTTCTCAAGAGTATAGACTATCTCAAATTCGTAGTCCTGGATAGACTATAGACCCTCTTTTTGGGAACTGAAAACTCAACACTTTTTCACCCACAAGGGTGAGGCTGGCCGACTCATGAGTGATTAGTTGTACCCTTCTATGAAGGAGTTTATCCTGTGCTTCTTGGGATTACTTCTTCATTGATAAGAGAAAATAACATTCCAACATTGTAGGTAAACCGCAACCTTTTTTACTAATACAGTCAATTTGAGTACAAATTTTGGATGCCTAGTCCATACCCAAAATAACGCCGTAAGGCCTCGATGCTTCCACCAAGAGGTTCCAACCGAAACACTCGCATCAAGGGTCATATCACATCTTCTGTGTAAGTGTGATTATCAAGTATCCTCCAAAAGGTATCTCCAGACATTAGGGTCAAGTCAATGTGTTAATCAGAAACTCTAGGTCTTGAACAAGATTCATGGAAGGAAGGAATGACTGGTACCTATTTCTATTAATATGGAATCTAGTAGTATACCCATACCATTCATCGAATAATTCCTATAACCTTTGGGTTTCACTCCTTGACCATATACAACTACTCCCTTCCCTGTCTTCTAGCTCCTTGAGCCTGGCGGGGACCTCAAAGTGGGTGGTTGTTACAATTCAAAAATTAAGCCACCTTATGCAAAACTACTAGCTCTGCTACCAGGTCTTCTTCCTGGAAGATACATCTATTCCTAACAATTCTTATTCCCAAAACATTTTACACACCCAAGTATCTGAGACTTGTGCTAGTTTTCCTTCTCTCCCACTGTTATCATTAACTGGTTATATCCGCTCAGCCTATGAATATTCAAATGAAAAAGTTATCTATGTCACCCTTACATAAGTGGAATTCATAGAGGAATATTTCCAGCTCAAATGTCCTTAAACACACCTCGTTCGAAATTAATATCCCTGAAGCACTGATCATATCATATTCATCGAGTACCAAGAATGGTTTGTATGCCTTGGTGAATACTTAGCTACCAACATGTCATCCTGCAGAAGATTTATAAGCTCTTGAGAACTCTCGTCCACCTCCTCAAGCAAGTCCTCAGCCACCTGTGAGTTGGGATTTCCTTGGAACATGAGGGGCATCTGATGCAAAAACTTGTGTAAGGCACTAAGCCTAAATGTGTCCTCTACCGGTTCTGCTGGTTGTAACTAATGACCAAAGGGCAGTGATATAGTTTACACACTACCTAAAGGTACTATCTTGGGCCACTATCGGCGTACCGTAGCCTCATCACAATGCGGACCATCCTCATGGTCAGTCACTGGAAAATAATAGAAGATAAGATCACCATCTTCCCTAGTACTATCTCAACTAGGGGAAAAACACTGGCCACAGCCTCCAGCCAACCCTCACATTCCTGGGAATATGACATTCCTCAAAACCTCTGAGGCCTCTATTGTAGGAACTCATGAAATGTGCTCAAGTGGCTTGCACACTCTGCTGTTGGGGCTAGTGGAATCGGTGGCCGAATGGGTAATGGTGCCTCTAGTGCCTCTATAAATAAATTTCCCTACACCAAGGCCTCATTGCTCAGTCGGATATCCTCTCATACCATACTCAGAACCCTTGTGGGATGTATGTGTGGAGGCATCCTGAATAAAACCGGTGTGCCATTGTCAATAAGTTATACTAGGTGAGCTGACTCCAATGAATTCAATAGAAAAACTTTTTGAAAACACACGTAATCTTTATCTTAATGCGCCGAGTCAGAAATCCAAATTCAGGGTCCTGGTGTTTGGATTCGTCACACACCCCACAAACACTAGATTCCCTGAAATGAAAACCACACTCAAAACACTTCACAATATTACCCAACATAGAAAAGATCAGAGTCCAAGTTATTTGGTAGAACAAACTCCCCTTATAACAATTGTTCACGACCAATCCCCCACGGCCTGTGCTGTGACTACCACAAACCCACCTTCTATAGGCCAGGGGCTGACGACTTGCACCGAAAGGCATATTCCCTAAAATAGGTAAGGCATTTCCTTAATAACCTGTAAACTCGCACAACCAAACACACATAATGATATGAACACTGCTAAATTGTATATTAAAATAAGTGTGCATAGTAAGTAAAAGGGGCTAGAATACAAGTCTAACATTAATGTATAAGAAAACATAAAATTACAAGTAAACTGAACAGGTCATTTGAACCCTGTCATGGATCCTTCATGAAGGGTAGGTATAGATCCGGAATGGTCATCACTATAGTACGACTCATCTATGGACTACCTCGGAGCTACCTCCAATCCTTGTACCCTCATTCTCAGTCAGCATTGTTCATCTTCTGCACCCAACACAAAAAGGTGTGGGCATAACCCAGACATGGGTGAGTATAATGATACTCAGTAGGGACCCTGAGAGCCATGAAACTCTCAAAAACTCACAAAGGATAAAAAAAATAATGAAAACATATATAAAAAATATGCAGATATATGCCTATACATATACCTAAGTATTCAAGTATACCCATCTCATTCATGAGGAAACTAAAGGCCCAAATCCATAGCCAAAGTACGACTGTTATGTGAAGGAATGAATACCCCAAAGGTAACCCCGCAAAGGAATGTACCACATAGGTAATGGAACTCTGAAGAATACCACAATGGTATAACCAATACGGTAAGTACCACAACGGTATGCCACACAAAAGATCACCACAAAGGTATAGACTCATCTAACAACAGGTATAACTTAGGTATGGTAGTAAATATGATTAGATGTAACTACTAAATCATCTTACTCAGCTAAGAGGTAGACCCTTGTAGGATCCTAAATCATCAGATCCACACAGAATCCAAAAAAATCATTAGACCCACAAAAGATCCTAGTACAAAGGACCTATACAGGATCCTAGTACATCATCAGACCCACACAAGATCATAGTAAAGAAGACCCACAATTGATCCTAGTACTTCATAAGACCCCCACCATATCTTAGTACATCAGTACCACATAATATCCTAGTATATCATCAGACCCACACAGGATCTTAGTACAGCAGACCCACACAGGATCCTAGTACACCATTAGAAACACACAAGATCCTAGTTTAGTAGACCCACGTAAGATCCTAGAGTAGTCCCAAGAGGTTTCATAGAGTAGATCAAAGTGAGAATCTCGAACACAGACACATAAAAGATCCCAAGAATAGACCCACAAAGGATTCATTTCCCATGTTACAGCCAACTACAGGGTTCTCACACTAAACTAGCTTGATTTCGGGAGTGCCCACTCCTTAATCCACAGGTCAATACTCAAACTAGCATGAAGACCCATGAAGAATTATCCCAAGTTCAACCACGTAAAAGAGGACTCAACAGAATATAATGTGGGTCAATCAGATGCCCAGTCTCTATGTTATTATCATTTCCACTTTGAGGGCCTTGTTGTATTTGGTGTCTGATCCAACCTGACCTTACATCAAATGGCACTGGATAACTGAACGGATCACACCATTATTCTCCACACGGAAAAAAACACGGGTTGGACTACCCATTTGTAAAAATGGATACTTGGTGAAAAAGATGCATTTCACTTCCACACGCACAAACTGGGTCTCGTGGGGACCACACATTTCCTTGGCATAAAATAATTTTTTTTATTGAAATATCTATCATAATTTTAAGGTTGCAACATCATAGACGGTTCACTATTCCGACACTGTATGATGGAGATATGTCGGTTACTAGATCCCACAATAGTAATAATAATTATATTGGGTGTTTCGTGGACCTGATCTATGAACAATAATTTATTGTCCAAAATTAACCTTCAATTGATTGTATTAATGACATGATCACATTGCCACTAACAAAAATTTAATCAGACTTCGCAGAAAAATCTTATGGAGGGTCTGATATTTTATTACAATATTAAATCTATTAATTCAAAATAATTTTATGTACCTGATTTGTAAACCTGAAAAAGACAACCAATATTGGACTCAGAATTTCTGTATCGATTTCAGGGTTATACTGCCGCTCACGGTTTGTGAGACCGAGGTCACACAAAAAAGTTACATCCGAATTATGGTTTTACAACCAAAAATAAGAATAACATTATTTATATTATTGTTATTTTTTTTCTTTTTTTCTTTATAACACATCTCAATTGATATTAGGGCACAATGGTAGCACCTCCCCTTTATTCCAACAATTTCCTCTTTAATTTCTTTATAATTTTAATTCATTTCTTTTCATCTATTCCTCTTTCCAATTAACTCTTCTTTCCCCTCAATTATCATGCACTATTCTAGACTGCTATCATGCCCATTGCCTCTCCTGCAACTCAAACCTCAGGCTTCCTCCGCACATACAAAACAATTGTCACCAACTCTGGCTAGCCACTCATCTATCTTGGCATGTCGATACATATTTTTTCTATACTCTAAAAATAAAATGATTGAATATTTTTGATCCTCGGGGTCGAGGGATATGCGTCTATATGTCCCGCTCAATAGAATATTATGTTTCCAGCACCAATAAATATTTGGTTGTATCCTTCTGCGAGAAATTGCAGCTTTATTCAAATCCTAAAAAATTAAACAATATCATATTTTTGATCCTTGCATTGAGGGATCATCATCCATATATCATGCTAAGAAAATCTCCGTGTTTTCTGCGCTAGTAAATATTAGGCTTTGAAGAAATCATGAATAATGCTTGATAAATAAAAAAGAAAGAGGAGAATGGTTTATGTATGGGATGATGGTCATGCCCGTTTGGACATCGTCTTCATGAATTTTGGATATGAAGAATCCATAAAACAAATTCAAACATATATAAAATCCAATACCTCGATTGTCCATTGGAGGTGGCTTGAGGAAGAAGACGATGTCGATGAGATGGTGACGTCATTGTTCGTTGCTATCGAAAGAGGATTCTGATCTAGGCTCAAGCATTATCCTCATTCTCCGATTCTGGAGGAATCTCTTTATTGGAGAGTGTTTTTTTTCAGAGAAGATGATCCTCCAAAATCTCTCTCCAATCCTCCCTTTACCGATGATTTCTCCAAACTCAAGAAAAAGATGAGAAAACTTATTATATTAAGTTATTTAATTTAACATGTTATGTTGAATCATTATGTAAATTAAAGTTGGCACATTAACTAGGGGAGTTCCCAGGGTTTCCCCCATTTTTTTCGGGAGTTTGGGTGGTCCTCACCACCAAGTATATAAAATGGTGGATTCATATAAATTTAATAAAATGTTAATTTTTTTTTATTCTCCCACAAAAATCCAAAATACCAACTTCCACCCTCGACTCACTATGGTCAAGGTGAAAGTCTCTTTAAGTGAATATCGGTGAATCATGTTCAATGGTGTCCTCAGACATCAATTCTGAGTATCGGTTCCAACGTTAAAAAACACCGCTCGCGCATTTACTAAACGTTGTCAAAAACAAGTTCAGAATATTATTCACAGTCACCCTCAAACTGCGCCAATCGATGTTAGAATTTCCCCTAGTGAAACATGACCCAACGACCCCAATTCTACTCTAGGATTTCTGATCCGAGTTACAGTTTAAAATTTATGGATTTTTAAATAAAATAATTTTCACTTAATTATTTTATTTACAACCAAAAACTAACTCTCACTGGTGGACCGCACCGGCCAGAGTTAGTATTTTGTTAAATAATGCATTCACTCACGAGTTCTATGGTTGTCTATAAATTTCAATTTGAGCTACCATTTGTGAGTTATATGAATTTAAAAAAAATAATTTATTTAATTAGTTTTATTTATGGTTATTCCATTTTTGGGTTTTCTCACAGGAGGCCCGTGCCGACTAAACTTAGTTCGCGCTTAGAGTACACCTACCATCCTTAGCATGACAGTGCCCTCAGATTTCTGATTTAAGTAACCATTTATGATTTATTCCCCTTTTTTTGGGAAAACATCTTACGCGTGCTAATTAATTCATAAAAAAGTTTTGACAGATCATTCCAAGGCACTCCGGGCCTTGGAATCGTGTGCTGTTAGATTTTTCTGTCTCTTAATAATTCCTTATATTTTTAAAAAATTATACGGAATTTACGGGAAATTATAATTTTAATAATCCATGAGGTTAACTAATTATATCAAATATTGATAGTTATGAATTCCATGACTATTTGAATTGATATTAGAGATCAGAACCAAATAATAAATAATTTTAAAAATAATTCTCAACTAATAGACACTTTGAAAAGGTAATATTAAATGTAAAACTAATGATAAAAAATTTATTAACTAAAAAATAGTTTAACCTATTGTCGTCTGAATAAGAGTATTCATTTTTTATTTTTTAAATGTCACACCTAATCTTTTTGATTTTCACTGTGCAAAATATATGGAAATTAAAACGAATATTGCACTATTTTATAAAAATATCCGAAAAAACCTCTATATATTCATTTTTTAATGATATTAAAATGATTATCAAAAGCATAAATCTATAAATGTTTTTGTTTCATTAAAAACCACATTTAATGAAAAAATAAATTATGATAACATGGTTGTACCTATTGAATACATAGTCAATTTATTCTAATTAAATAATCTATTTTGTTGATGAATTTGTAGATAATTATATACTGTAGTTATTTCAAGAATAAATAGATGATAAATAAATTCATTATTTATATATATATCAATAGTTGAATTAAAATATATCGATTGCATAACGTATTTTATTACATTTAACATTTATAAAACTATTAACCCACACATGTTCTTATAGTTTACTACAAATGAAATCAATAGGAAATATATGCGTAAAATAAATATTAATATTAAAAAAATTTATTTTTATTGGACATATCCAATCATATAGGTTATAAAACATCAAAGTGAATAAATTGAAGTGGAATATTCATTTTTATCTTAATAATTTTTTACTCTTTTTTATTATTTACTTTTATGATATATTGAAAAAATGAAATTATTATCAAATTATATTTTTGATTATTTTATGACATCAAAAAAATTTATCTTTTTCATAATATTTTTTTCATCATAAAAAATCATTCAACATTCATTTTAAAATTTAAAAAAACCTAAATATATTAATTTTCTTTGAAATTTCATCATGATAACTAGAAAATTCCTCAACATCCTATTTTAACATCTATTTGTATACTAAATTTCTATATTTTATATATTTATATGTTATGAAATATTCAATAGGTGGTTTCACAACTTATCAATAAAAATATAGGGACAAGATTCAAACATCATACATCCAATTTTTTTATTCGAATGCTTTAAACATTAAAGGAATTATCATTTTTGGTATGAAAATTTACATTATAGTAATAAATTTTCATCAAAATATGTTCATTCCTTATCATGTGTAAATTGAAATTGATATCCAAAATCCAACGTATTAATAATTTAAAACCATTATGAGATGAATCATCCACTATTTATATCCCTCTTTAAATCCTTATCTTTTTATATTTAGTTTTTTCGTTCATATTATTTTTCATAATTAGTAATGTGTGATATATAATTATGGAATATTTAGGTTCATTATAGTTTCAATAATGTTTTTAAAGAGTGGTAAATTATTATTATTTTTTCTTCTATTTAAAATAAAATTATGTTTTTACATTATATATTTTTAGATGATATTCCCAATTATTAATTGTATTTTTCTTATTAATAAAGATATATATATTATACCTTCAACCATATTCCATTTTTTCATGATTTCTTCAATACCACTGTATCCCTTCATATTCAAATCGTCTCAATGGGTGGAGAATTTTATTATTCAAAAACATATATTTTATTATTCATTAATCAGTTAATAAAAATATTTTAATTGACACTACCATGAGTTTATATTCTTTATTACCCATTATTTTCTTTTATGGTCAACCTGTGGATATTTTTTCATCCACTATTTAATTTGATTGTCCTTTTCTGAATATAGCTATAAATTTGAAGAGATAGTTCACATCTCTTTTGTGACACTAATAATATTATTCTTTTAATATAATTTATACCTAGATTTTTTTTGACATACAGTTCCCAAAATAACTAGTCTATACTACATAACATAATAATAAACATTATTTAGGAAATTAATGAAATTTAATAATAAATTTAATTTATTTCTAGAAATTCTGGTTTAGGTATCGATGAAAAAAAAATCTTCAATTTATTTTTATCTTTAATCATCTTCACCTCAAAATTTTAACTCATATATTATCAGAATATTTATCCTTATTATCCAAATGTTTAATATTATTATTATTATTTTTTGTTAAATAATAGTTATCTTCATTAAAAAATTATTTGTTAATAAAAAAAATTTATATTTCATTCATAAAAACTATATATCAAATTCTAAATTACAATTCATTGGGTATTTATTTTTTAGACACACCAATTTTTATTTTTTAAAATTTATAATATTATTTAGAATATTTTTAGGGACAGTTTCTATGACTCTGAAATATTCTAAGGCCCTCTCATCCTATAATTAATTATATAAAAAATAGAAAATTTATTTTATATTTTTTTCATTTAGATTTACTAAAAAAGTAGAATAAATATCAAATAGTGTCTTAGATTAGAATTTTAATTCCATGTTGGAGTATAGAGTATGAGTTGAAACCTTTGTGAAAAAAAATATCAGTTGGAACATGATGTCCGGTAGATGAAGACATTGGAAAGTGTGTTTAATTAAAAAAATAATAATTTATTTTTTGATTTGTTATCCAACCTAGTTAAATCATCTATAAATTACCATTTATTATAATTTTACAAGGGTTTTCCACCAAACTCTTATTGGATCTGAGAGTAGATAGAGAATTATTCATAAGTGGATCGATATCAAATGGTGATCAGATCGAGTATAATTGTAAGAAAAATAAATTACAATGAAGGGTTATCACCATCATTCCATGAAGATGAATTAATCACCAATGACTGTTTCATAATCATGATAGGACTAATCAATTGTGTTTCTCTCTATTTGGATTAAAATATTTATTATTCAAAACAATTTAATTTTTATTCTATTATTGTATATTCTTTGTATGACCCCACATATGAGAATTTAATTTTTTTTAATTCGTTTTATTATTTTTTGTTCCCTGTTATCATCATGGATATAAATTATCTATGATAGTTGGACAAGAAACCTTATCATTTATTCCTTAACCTTTTTTCTTGTGCCAATCCCCCACTGTTAATTATGTTCTACATTGTTGGCCCACAAAGTCGAGGTTCAACATTTCTCAGTCGGGTTCAAGCACGATCAAACCCACAGAATCATAACAGATGATAAAAAATGAGATGGGGTGGTGTTTTGTGGATAAATTATATCTGTACTACAGTTTTGGGTTCTTAATATAGGTGTTATGATAATTATGAGTGATTAGAATAGGTTTGGTATCAGATGTATGATCCCTATTTTTTTTTTGATGTACGGCAATGACAAACGATACAACATGATTAGTTCTGAGTTGAGGTCATTCAGGGATTCCTAAGGTGTAGGCTACTCATTATTCATGGGATAATGAAAGATGTAATAATAATATAACCATTAAGTTTACAAACATGGCCATAAAGATAATTTCCTCTCCTATAGAATTATAACAAAAATTTAAGTATCTTATAAATTTAAATATGAAATAATTTATCATGGTATAAGTAAAATATTGTCTTATAAAAGATAAATTATGTCGATATATTTTATAATAAACTAAATTTTTATTTAAAGATTTTAAATTAATATAATGATATAAATTAAAATAAATTTTCATAAAAAGTATTCTTAAATAAATATATTTTTATCTTATAATTATAAGATACGTTTATGAGACATTAACAAATTTTTCAAAAGTGTCATAAAATCGGATATGAAATTAAAATTATTATATTTTGAATAAGTGAATATTTTAATTAAAAATTGAATATCTCGTATTTAGATATTTTTTCATAAATAGGTTTCCATTATTGAAATATATATCTATAAAAAAATTTAGGATTAACTTTTTCAATTTTTCTGAAATAGTTGAAAATTTTGAGAACAGTGAAATATGATAATTGACAGTATAGAATAAATAAATTATTTTTGAGTCCTAGATGATATATTCAACATGTAGGAACTAATATATCCAACATAATTATTTTTTGTAATTTCATTAGTGATATGAATCCAAACTATTGATATTCTTGGGCCAAAATAAAAAACTAATAAATAGAACAATCAATAAACACCCCTCTCTCCCAAATAAATTCCTCCCTCGCCACTTCTTATACTCACACACTCAAAGCCTTGTATCTTGTATAAATTGTTAATAATTACTTTACCATTTCTATTCCCCATGTCTTATAGATTCGTACCCCAACAAAATAGAAAACCCATGTTTCATAAGGAGGTTCTTTAGTCGAAGATATTCAAAATGTAAAAACCCTATTATTCTATTTTAATTTATTTATATTACATATCCCATCCACAACTCAGATGTCCAAATAGGAATGAAAAATCTTGTATTACATATATAATAGAATATTTTTTTAATGTAATATAAGTCATCAAATCTCTTCTATTCTCATTTTACATTAAAAATGAAAACATCATCCATGATGTGTCTATTAACCACCTTCCTGGATGATGTTTTTTTTGTTTTCCATTACTATCCAAAATGGTTGTCATAATACCACTATTATAGATAAAATATATTTTAATATTTTTATTATAATATTTTTATTGATATAAAATAAATTTATAGACATAATATAAAATAAAACGAAACTAGTATGTGGTGGTCTTAATAACTGGGAAAATAAACTAAACATTAATTCATTAATGGATGATCTAATGAATCATCCTCAAATAAAAAAAATGATATATAAGAATATTTATACTTATTAATATTGATTAATAAAATATAATTTAAATCATCGATAACTATACTCATTTTTCATGATCTTCAATACTTTATTACAGGTGAACTGATCATTAAAAATGTGGAAACAAACACCCCCAAAACAATGCAATTGAACTATATAATTCATAAAACGTCCATTAATGAACATAATAAACTTATAATAAATCTCATACATTTAGAATATATTTTTATTTAAGTAATTAAGAAATATAATTTGATTATCCATTATATTATGTGCAAGTTCCTAATCCATTTTATATAAGGTAAGGTTATATTTGAACCCAATCCCTTTATTTGGGTTATAAATATTTCATGCAATATTTAATTGATGATATTACATTAATGTTCCTTAATCATAATTTTAGAGTTATTCCCTTTATATTTTTTGGATATAAATGTTTTTATCTTGGCTTCATGACAAATATAATGATTTTCAAAGTTACTATTCTTTCCAAAACACATCTTGTCACCTCTTTAGATTATTTCTTATTTACTCAAGATTTATGATTTATATACCATTATCATTTTTTAATTTTTAATTTGTTAACCATAATGTTTGTTCATGAATTTAGGATTTAGGAAATTCTTATGATCCTAATTCCTTTATAAGGGTTATTTTATGACTAATATTAATATATATTCTCTGGTATATGCATAATTATGTAAAATTTATGATGTTAAGAGTAGTATCAAAATTATATATCTCTCCAATCATTGGATAATGTGATATATCTCATGAAAAAAAATATTTTGCGTGAACATGATGAAATATTTTTTCCTAAATATGATGTTATGATCTTTCACATATTTTATGCATAAACCCAATGATAGCTTTGTTCACAACTATGTGTGGTATTTAACCACTAAAATACGATGTTTCAATTTTATTAATTTCCATATTTCATACTGTTATCTGATATTTCCATTATTATTTTGATATTGATTCAATACTTATATAATGATGATTATTATTATTCTCACTTGTGCTATATTTTTAATGTCCCTAGTTCATCCTCTTAACGGGATATTATATCATACCATTATTTTATGTATATATATATATATATCTGTGTGAATAAATTTAATAAAGATTAGATGAGAATTATATAGATAAATATGAACATTGTAAATAAATAATTCTGTTTTACTATGAAAAATTCATGTATGTGACTAATTGATCCCAGTACAATTAACCTTTGGATCAAGGATTTTTAATGATGATATGTTTCTTATCTTTAAAATGATGTAATAATAACATAATAAAAATAAGGCTCACTGTATTTTTCATTAGAGAATGGTTTTGTCAACTAGGTAATTTTGATTAGATAACTTTATTTGGAACCTTTGGAAAAGAATATGTATATGAAAAAAATACAAATATAAATCTACTTTGGGAAAAAATTACAAAATGATGGATGCTATAAGGTATATTTTTAGTATTTATTACGCAAAATAATTAATTGTTTATTCATCAATTGTGAACATACTTTTATTTCACACTATTTCTATTTAAAAAAAATGTAAACTAGGAGAAACTAGGATGACAACCCATGTGAACGAAAATATAGAAATTTCACAACCAACATCCCCAATGAATTTGGGGGTGGAGTTCAGAACGTCATGAAGATACTTACCCAGATTTCAAAGGCTATTAATAACAAACTAAACCATGTGGAATATATATATATTAACATAAAAATGTATAAACTAGAAAATGTGTCCATTATGCTGTAACAACCAATATCATTTATTTGAAATTTTCATCCACTTGTTGAAAAGTAGTGGGTCAAATTAGTGGAGATGATATATTATATATTATACTATTCATAGATGGCGAAGAGGACTCTAGCCATTTATAATTTAGATGGAGAGATCGATCAATTTGTGGGATTTGATAAAAACCCCATACTGGATGATTAAATAGAGGAGTTAGATGGGGAATACATTTAAAAAAATTCCTAAAATGTATTTTCCATGTACTATTTATACAACAAATGAGATAGAATGTATAGATCTGATGAAAAATGAAGGTGAATATTTCATAGCTTACAAAGAAAACATCACTAGGATTACAAGGTATTCGTTGTGTTTTTATCTACAATTATAGAAAAATAGATTTATTCTATAGTATTATAATACAAAACATTCAAAAGGCTCTTGTTACCCAAGACATTGTGAGTAACAAAGAATTGTTCTGATGTGATCTCAATATAGAGATATAGTTCGTAGAATTCTCACATTGTCATGGAGATAAGAAAAGAAGAATGGAGTTTCATTTTGGTGACTCAAATTGAAAAATGGAGGAAAAGGACCCAAAAACACATGTATCAAAAATGTGGGATTAATAATCATAGGAACATACTTAATCTAATTGTGAAATGCTTCATGTGTATGAGAGAGTGTCGCCAAGCTCAATAATGTCAAAGAGTCATCAGGAATCTAGTCAATGAGATGAGGTAATGGAGAGAACAACCCATGGTTCAATGATTCAGCAATTGGGGGAGGGTAACTATGATATCCAATGATATAAAAATCATGTCCTCAATGGTAATCATATTTGCTACCACTAAATCTAATGGATCATAGTAAATTTTATTCTATCACTACTGTAAAACTGAAGATAGAGTAAAATGCCGCAGAAGTTACAAAACCTATTCATTCATGTATGGAAAAGTATTTTTTGGTTTTTCTTCTAAAAATTCTATTATATTATGCATGTTTGATATAAATATTTAATTTATGTCTAGTTATAGTATAATATATAGATCCATAAAACACATATTCATCTGATCATTATAACACATGTCTTGGACACTTCTCTGTTTTGAGTATATGGAAAGATTCTTCTTGTGAATCTCATAATTCATCCTTTTTTTAATTTGATACTATAATGGGAATGTATTGGAAATTATTATATATAGAATAAATAAATAGTCAGGAATAATAAATATCATTTCACATTGTGGGGGAATATAATAATTTATTTCCTTAAGAGAAACATGAAATTCCCATAGACTTTGTGGTATATTTATCAATGTTACTTACACCAAGAGCTACTACTATCTAAAAATGTCCCTACATGACAACCCCAATAGAACTGAAGGATTTGAAAAAGTATTATTAAGATCACATTGATAAAGTTTTCATACACCTCAGTGCATCACCTTAGGGAGCAGTAGTTCCATTTTTCAAGGGGATGGATGGATCAATGTGTTTGTGTATCAATTACTGGGAGATTGATAGAATCCCCATAAATAACAAGAATATTCTTCCAATGATTCGTGTATTTCTCAATCAGTTATGAAAATATCAATACTTTTCAAAGGATGATCTTAATTATGGATATCATAAACCAAGAGTGACGAATGATGATTTTCTAAGACTAATTTCTATAAAATTCATGTGAAATTTGAGTTTCTATTAATGTTATTAAAACATTGTAATTACACTACAATCATCATGGATTTGATGAAGTTGTTCTTCACACACGAACATGAGATATTTTTGTTAGTCTTTGTCGATGATATTCACACATACTCTAAAAAATAAGAACATAATTAACATTTAAGGATTGTGATATTGAATTAAATAAAAAATAAATTATACTTCATGGTTGAAAATTGTGACTTTTGGATGTATCATGTCACATTCATGAGGAACATGATCACAAGTGGGGGAGTTTACATGGACCCATGTAAACAATGGTAATTGAGGAATGGCCCAGACCCACTAGTGAAAAAAAATCATATTTTCTTTGTCCTATCAGGGTAACAGAGATGTTCTTTGAGAAAATTCTCATGATTTTCATACCTGCTAACTACCTTTTCATAGAAATGGTTAATGTTTTTCTAGATGGAAGAATGTGAGGAAATATTAAAGTAGAATAACAAGAGGTTCATCACTATAAATATACACACACTACCAACATGTAATGAATTTCTTGTGATATATTGTGCAGCTTTAATGAAAGGATTACTTGTGTAATCAAGAATAATAATAATTTGACATCCTATTCCTCATAGTGGTTGAAGGTTCATGATTAAAACTACCATATATATTATCTATAGCTTGAAGCTATGATTTTTCCCCAAACAATCTAGCGGAAAAACCTCTATGGTGAGAAGAGTGACAAATATACCGATCTATATTTTTGAAAGAATATTTTCATGTAGAAGGAGATCAATATGCATTAAATTATATGGTTATATTTAATTAATGATTATGATTTCACTATTAATTACAATCTAATATAGGAAAAAAGATTAGTTGATTCCTTAGAAGAATAGAACTTTCTAATTTTTCTATGATGCAAATTGAAAAATACCCCATCTTCATGTATATGAAAAGATTTATTTTTTAATAAAAATGTAATGGAGTACATTATAGCTTAAAAAAATAATTTCCTAACCATCTACCCATGACAATATCAAGATGGTACAAAGGGATGATTTGGTGCTTCAAAGTAAGGTTAATGAAGTAATGAAAGGGTATCCACATGCATTCTATACTAATGATGATGGTTTCATCCCATTTTTAACATTGATTTTTGTGCCTTCTTCAATTGATATAATGAAGGACCTATTGTATTATTGACATATCTCAATATTTTCAATCCTACATGAATATACCTAGATATACCATGATATTTGAGTGTACTTATGGTGGGATGACTTGAATAATGAGATTTTGAATTATATATAATGGTGTTCGGTATGTTATCATGTTAAATCATAGTTAATTAATCCTACATGTATAATTAAACCATTTCCTATACCAACCTGAAAAATTAAAGGATATCGTTATTGGATTTTCCATAGGTATCCCAATTAAATCAAAATGAAAACAACAAAATATTTTTTTGTGTTGGGTCAAATTTCCAAGAATTCCAACTTTAATTCAATTTGTGAATATTTCTATCTTGAATAACATGATATGATGTATGTGAAGGTTGTTTTGACGTTTAATGGGGTTCTCTTATTAATCATGTTTGATCATGATATATTATTCATGTTTATATTATGGAGAATTATTTAACATTATTGGAGTACTTAATTGAATATGTAAATGGGATATTGGCCTCAATACGATGGCTAATCGTAATGTACTCTTATGAAACTTGAGGACATGTTGAGAGCCTAACCAATGAAATTATAAGGTTGACATGATCATAAAATTTTATTGGTTTAGTAATCATTCAAAAACAACATCCAATCGAGTAATTATATGGCTACATATGAATATCTATATGAGATTCGATGTGTAAATATTAGATGTTGGATAAATTTGGTGAATGAAAGCTGGTTGGTCACAATCTTGTATAAAAGATGACCGAGAAGGTTCAAGACATCCGACAACACATAATAGCTACTCTGAGTCAGCACAATAACTATGATGTCATCTGTCAATGTGAATTGGGGTTTGAAAGTGAAGATATTTTTTTCTATTGAATGTAACCATGGAAGAGATTCATGTTGAATGTAAATAAATGGAAGAACATCCCAATGAATATTGTCCCATTTGATATCATTGACCACATACGATAAGTGGACTATAATGATGTACATCCACCATATATGGATCAAGTTCTTGATTTCATCAATGTATATCTTTTAATAATGTACATACCTTACCTCTCACTTGTATTGAATCTAAATATAGTATAATTTGTGAACAACCTCGCCTATGAAGAGAATCCAGTTTAAAAACTAGACTATAAAGACAAATTCCAATGAAACAATAAATCTATCTTTTGTCAATGTGGTTTGGAGGAACCATATGTATGAAGAGGTAGCATGGGAACCATTGGAAGTGATGAAGTATAAATACCCTCACATGTTTTCACCATACTAAGTAAATCTAAAATTCTGACGGTGAAATTTCAAAAATGGGGAGAATGTAATGAACCATAATTTTATTATGGGGATTTCTCTTCTTATAGTTATTTCATATAGTATAAAACAAATAAATCACATAAAACCCATAAAAAATATCAATCTCATAAATTAAGAATGAAATAAGTGGTATTTATAGAAATTAAAGAACGTATACAAATTGAAGAGTGACATAATAGCTAGAGAAGTAATATCAGCATTATGAATAGTAACATGGGAAGTAGAATAGTAAAATCCCCAATTAAAGTATACATAATACATAGGTATCTTATACATGAATATTTGATATAATTATAACATGTTATAAGTAAAATAATGTTTAATAAATGATAAATTAAGAGTTGTAATTTTTGAAATTGTAAATGTTAATTTATAATTTTATTTCTAATATAAAAATTTCAAATAACTTTTTTTAAAAAAAATATTTTCATAAGTTACTATTATTTTATTATAATTATATGGTAATTTAATCAGACCTTAATTTAGTTTTTATAAATTTCCAAAACATCATTTGTAAAATTAAAATTGGTATTTTTCGAATAAATGATGATTTTATGTAAAAATTAAATTTTTCATATTTATAAAATTATTATAAAAAAATGAATTTTATTTTGTGAATATACCCATTGAAATTTTTTTGGGTATATATTTTGGATTTTTCTAAAATAGTTTAATTTTTAGTGAATATTGAAATATGATAATATATAGTATAAGATAAATACAAGAATTTTTTAGTGATGGATGACATATGGATGATGCAATAAACATTATCTATAAAAATACATCATTATTAAATGTATTTAGTAATAAGAATAAACAATATTGATATTATTCATCCAAAATAATAAACTGATAAATAAACTGATCAAAAACATCCCTCTCCTCTCCTATAAATACCACCCCTCAACACCGCTTCTCCTCATTAAATATAAGATTTGTAGAGTATATAAATAATTACCAATTACCTTAATAAGGCACCTCCTAAAGTATAATATCATCATTTCACAACAAATGAACAAATACAACCACATTAAGGAGGTTCTCCTAGAGATGATACTCAATAGGTAAAATCCCCCTTTCTTCTCTTTTATTATCTTCCCTTTTTCTATCCCCTCTTTACGCCCTATACATAGTGTAATGATAAATACAATGTAAAATTTATACTATAATGTTATTATGTTAATTTAATATCCATAATCAAATATCTTCTCTACTACTATTATTCTAAAAAATAATACATCATTTGTGATGTGTCGATTCACTCCCTTCATGAATACGATTTGTTGTTGTCCATCACTGCCATATAAAATATTCATAAAAAATTTATAATGGTTAAGAAAAGATTAATATTTACACATTATCTTCTTAGTGTTATGAACCTAATGTGTAGTAATAATATTAATGAAAATAGAAAATAGATTGAGATGGTTGCAATGACCGAGAAAATAAACTAAATATTTTTTATTTAATGTTTTGTCTAAAGAATCATCCTCAACTATGAAAAAAATTATATATAGGGAATATAAAAGTATTTTTTGGTTATTAATATCATATAATTTCATTTCTATAGATTTATTCTCATTTTAAATGATCATAAATTCTTGTAAACAAGTGAACCTACCATTAATATCAATGCACCTAACACTCTTGAAATGACGATATTGATCTTTTTTTGTCATCAAAATAGAGATATATAATAATTATATAATTATAATAATTATTATAAATTAGTAAGAGTTTCTGAATTACATAATTAATTAATATAATCATATTATCCAAGACATTATGTCCAGGGGTATAATGCATTATGACATATTGTATGGGGATTCTAGAACCCAATGCCTGTTTTTGGGTTATACATCTATAATGAATAATTTCAATGTTGATATTTCACCATTTTTCCTTAAAAATAATTTAAGTGTTCAAAATTTTTTTTAATACATATATTTTCATAAAATAGTTTTATAACAATTATAATTATTTTCCAAAGGAACCATTATTTTCAAAATACTTTTTTAATCCTATTGATATTTTTTCTTCCTCACTTATTGTTGAAGATTATTATACAAAATTTCATTCCCATTTTTATTTTGAAACCTAGAAAATTAATCATGAATGTATTAAGTAAGAAATTTTCATGACACCCATTATTTTGTATTAGTATTTTTATGACTACAATTGTTATATGTTCTATGTGACATGTATAATAATTTAAATGGAATGATGTGACGTGTGGAATTATAATTATATAGATATATATTGAATTGGGTAATTTTATGTATCTCATGAGTTAATATGTCACATTAATGAACATGATTTAGATGTAATCACATATATGGTGTTGTGATTATGCACATATGTTTTTTGCATGATACTAGATTTTTCCACAAGTACGTGTGGAATTTTACCACTAAGACATGTTGTTTCTTTTTTATTCATTTCCACATTCCATGAAATTATCAAATGTGTCAATAATTTTGATTATAATGATCCCAAGCTTATGTAATAATTATGATAATTATTCTCACTCAAGTTAAATTGTTTCAGTACCCTATTTATATTCTTTAATAGTATTTTAGCTAATCCCTTTATTTGATGTATATCCTTAGGTTACTATATGTATTAAGTAGAAAATTATAATTATAAGGATAAAGAAGAACATTTCAAATAAATTTCTATGTTATATTACAAAAATTTTATTTTTTCTCTAAATTTTCCAAGACACAAAACATTGTCAACCTAGTTTTGTAATGCTTATATATTGTATATCTCCAAAATGATGTAATTGTAGATTAATAAAAAGACATTTCACTATAGGAATGATCAATGGTACAAGATTCATGAAGGAATAAGTCTTTTAATAGTATTTATATATCCATATCTCTATATATTCTTTTTAACCAGGGTACCTCTCAATAATTTCATGATTAATTCATATTGTAAGCTTTCAAGGATTTCAACATGGTGTCATTAGGTCCACCAGATAAGAGATGAGTCCTTAGTTCAATGACCCACTAATGATGTGATTTATCTATTAGGGAACTAAGTACTGAAACCACCTATTTAGTTTCACATGGATCCTTCTATAGATCTGAAAAAAAAATTATCAATTTTTTGACCAGTAGATCTCTAATAGGAAATGAATTTGGTACATACAGGATTAGTCTATTACATGAGTTCCAGTAATAGAGACCATTGAGGTTCTGGGATGAGACATAACTTATTTTAGTATAGAATTAACTCATTCTAGTGGAATTTTATTTATATCTAGTGTTTATATCAACTAAAAATATGGTAGTGTGGGAGACCAACCATTTTCTATGGAGATGATTATTACTATGGGGTACCAAAAATTGAAACACATATGATGAGTGATCATAGTGGGTTTTAGAGATATTGATCACCAAATTTTTAGGTGTTGGATTTTATTTCTCAGGACTAACTATCATTACATAGATTACCATAATATTTGATGTATTTAATATCAATGAAAAATATTATTACATAAATTTTTCATTATTCATAAATATAATATAAAAATATCATTGAGTAAACATCACATTGATAAGGCCATTTAACGCCCCCACTATGATGAGAACATTTATCTTCTATGATGATATTCACTAATTGTTTGGACCTAAAGGGGCCTATGTACCCTAAGAGGGGAGGTGAACTGGGGTCTGAATATTATTTTTCAATTTATTAGTTAGACAGTTGATATTGACCACTTTAAACCAAGGGTCACTTTGTTTGCACATGTTTTTTTAATATGATAACTTATATTCTTCTTCATATGATGATGATGCTTTGGATCCAATGAAAGGACGAAAGCAGGCAGACACATTTATATTTACTTTTTTCATCCCCAATGGCATACGTCCAAGAATCATACAATGAAGATAAGTCATTGTACCAAAATCACTAAAGAATAGTGTAAATAATGTTGTGCATGATCTCTTCTTTTCCTAGGCTCACTACCTTTACAATGTTTAGGGTTATCTTACTATATCCCCAATGGTCACTCCATATTCCACTCTATATGGCTCAGTTCTAGTAGAAAGGATCACCTTCTTCCTCTTCTATTGCTCACTGCTCTGGAAAGGATCCACTTAGAGTATAAATACATGTAGGTATCTTCATTATCTCTAATGAAATATTCTTCCTTAACTCTTGATAGATTCTCTATTGTCATCCACGTTTTACCCGCATATGGATCTCCCCTTGCACCGGGTGTACTAGTCAAATTGTATTTTTATGCACATCCTTCATTGTGTTTTTCTCGTAATTCTCTTATTTCGCGTGAAATCCAATAATCGCTCCACACCTCTTTTAAGCACAACCGCTTCATGTACATGAAATAATAATATTTAATGTGTATCCTTGAATATTCAAACAAAAACCTATTTATGCACAAACTGAACATTACACTCAACATTCCTTTTACATGCAACCATTGTTTTACGCCCAATATTAGATTTAGGTGAAAAATCATGACATAATGTGCAAATATGATGTCTACGTGCAACTCCCTTGAATATTACAATTTCGGGTGCCAGAGCACATATTAGCTCTAAGTATTCATCTTCTTCGAATGAGGGGGTCACCACATATTTATAGGCAAAATCAACCCTATGCAAAAAACCCTTCTTGAGAAAATAATTCTTTTCGAGCACATAAAACACATCTTCCACGCAACACCATTTTTCATGAACTAATAAAATATTTCATGGACCTCATGACTTTTCTAATTTTAGAGTTTTTGATCGTGAAACACCTCTTTCACAAAAAAATGCATTCATCTATTTCACAAAACTCTTTCTTTTGCGCCAACCGCTATAAATTGCGCGCACCTCACACCTATATTAAATTTCAAGCTTCTGATCTCGAAATGCCAAATCTGTGATAACATCATTCCTCTTTTACTTGCACCACATTTCTTTTCATGCGCCAAATTGTATATTCTCTTTCTTTACCACCTCCAGATCATCCATTCCTTTTTCGGGCTTCTTCTGTCAAACATGGCTGACCAAAAACATATCTTTATCCCAATAAATCACCATGGAAACCCCATATATTAGAAAATTGGACATTGTGGTCTTCATTGTCAACAAACGCAACCTGGATGCCTGATTTTTCAACAAACACAATTACCTCAATAATTATCTAATGATACCTTGGGGGATTTTTCTCCAACAAAGATAATGTTCTAAAGTTGGATAACATTCTATGATGGGACACATTGTATAGGTAATGTCACATGTGAGAAATTTAATGAAAATGAGGATCCTTATAATGATGTTCACACTTGGTAATATCAAATATGAGATATTATGGGAACATACCCACCATTAATAATTCTTCATCATTTGCTATCATCAGATATCCTAATATATGATAATATGGGATGTTCCATATACTTTTAGATTATTATTAATGAATTATAAAACTAACATATTTATATGAATTTCATAAATCATGAAATTCATAGTTCATGGTGAAGTTGGATATGTTGGGTGTTCCACGAGTGACGTATCATTAAAGAATAACTTGCAGAGTTATGTGTCTCTTATATTTTTACCTAATATGATTTCTCATCCCTTTGATTATAATATAATTGTCACATAAAATTCCATTTACATGGTTTGATGACTATTTTATTTTAGATAGTCAAATTAAGAAATATTGAACATAGTGGTTGATAATAGAGTTATGTAACCAAAAAATGATATATTATAATGAATGTTTTATACTACATAGGGAGTGTTCATATGTTGTCCTTGATGTTGTGAGATTATATTATTTCTATTGGGTTCCATTACCTAATTCAATATAGTAATCAAGGAAATTAGGCGAGCCAACCTAATTCCAATGAAAAAGAATCATAGAGGGTCACAAAATATGTTTTCCCATCGATCTTAATTAAATTCTATATGACATTAATTAATGGAATAAATATTATCATTAAGACTGAGGAATAATTTTATTAATGTTATCTTGATCTCATAAATTAAATATATATTTATTCACCTCATTGTGAATGAAATATTTATTTTATTTATTAAATCATTTAATGAATATTTTTTTAGGAGATTGTGAATAAAATATCTACTTAGGAAAACAATAATTATTGAGTTTCTAAATAAATGATAGAGGAGTTCAAATGTACCATGATCGATTCCAGTGAAAAATATTAATTAACAAGACCATTATATAATATTTTTTAGTGAGAATGTTTCCATGAACAAAAAAAGAATAATTATATAATTTATATTATGAATCATTTCAATTATTAAAGGCAATTAGTTTTATTTAATTGGTGGTATAGAATTAAATTATAATTTATCTTAAATCCAAACTCTATAAATAGGCAATTATTTCTCTTCTATAAGAAATCCATAATTGATAATATAAAACATTTTTGCCCAAAAATTATATCTGAAATCTTCAATCTCTCTCCCTCTCAAGAACGAGAAGTGAAAGAGTGATTTTTTAGGACTGAAGATTGTGTGATCAAGAACAAAAAATTTAATACATTTGACTTGATGCACTAGCACCCGATGATCTAGTGGTGATGCTCAAATATCATAAGCGAATGTGTGGATCACCAAAAGAGGGATTCTATCGATGGATCTCCTTTACACAATTAATTTCATCAGAAAGGGATGTTTTGGATGATCAACATTTATGATAAAAAAATTTATATGCCCGTTCAATTATTTATTAAAATATTAATTAAATTAATTAAAAAAATTTCATGTATTATCCTTGATCTTGGATTTGTGAAAAAAGTATTAAATGAAATTATAACATATAAACCACTTCCTCACAATACCGTAGCTCCTGGATCCATCAAGTGGGATCAGAGAGAAGTAACTTTTAAATTTAAAATTATTTAGATAGTTGGTTATTTATATACAATTGTGGTTAGATTTTCATTACTTGTTATCCATTATTTAATTTGATTTGAATTATCATGTTATCAGTATATTATTAATAAAAATTAAGAGTTTATTTTTATTACAGGTTTAATAAAACATGAATAATTGATGGAGATTCCATTAAGATTTTAAAAAAATTGTTATCCTGTAAAACGACATTTCAGGGTGCGCAGTATGAGCACATGTTTTAAACCCATGCGTATTGTATCTAGATACATTGAGTAATTAATTACATGTGATACTTTTATTGAACACCTCATATTGAAAGGGACATAATGGAACAAGGCAAGCAAATATAGGGTGTGTAACTAGCATTTAAACATTGTGTATTTTGTTTGATTTGACATGTTGATTCCCCAAGAATGTGAATTTTATATACAAAAACCGAGGTACATTGAGTTTAGCTGCATGTAATCATCATTTATTATCCCATTAATGTAAAAAATAAAATTACATTAAATTTGAATATTTCTTCATTAAATCTTTATTTTAATGATTGGATCACTATTCAATGATTTATAATTAAATAATTAATTTTATGAATTTTTATTTATAAAATAACTTATTTTAATTAATATTTCATTATTGTTTCTATCATTTATTTTCCATGAATACCACTAATGATGAGCATCTATAAATAAGATTATATGATCATTGAAAATTATATGGAATTAATTATTAATTTTTATATTAATAAATGAAACTAGTTTATATTGAATAAGAAAAATAAAAACAATAAAAATGAATTCTATCCATTTCCTTTTGTGTATTTATTTCAGGTATGATTGTTCATGAGTTTGACCAATACCTATGTATGTGTTTGATTTTTTTATTAAACTTAATTCATGAGTTTTCAATTATTTATTATTATATTAAAGGATGTCCTAGAATTCATCCCTCCCTCCCTTATTATGTATTTCATGTGTGTCAAAAGATATATAGGAAATATAATTTAACCAATCATTTCGTTCCCCTTACCTGTATGTGAGTAATAAATAATTTTAATTATTGGAGTATCCCAAGGAGTGTAGAGTTGGCTCAAGATGGAATCATAATTATGCCAATTAAGTTGATACATAGGCGTGAAATTCCCATACCAGTGTGAATCACTAAGAGAGCGAGGGGTAAATTAGTGATCCCTTTAATTCATTTTACTAATTTATTCATTTCAATTAAACCCATATGGATGGATAATGCCAAGATCCACTCATATTGTGTCTCTAAGACTTACCTTGAATGATGTAGTAAATTTAAAGGCACTAAAAACATGGATTTACATGGTTTGGTTTAATTACATACTCATTGTTGTGTTGGTTATTCTACCAAACATAGATTCTCCACAATAATTAGGTGATTAATTATAATGTAGGATACGTAGTCCCAATGTATCTTTCTTGAGTCCCATGGGAGGTTCTTTAAAATACTTCCCTCAGTGTTCCTATCATCCCACTGGCCTCCTTTATATACCCACATAGGACTAATTCTCCGCGCTGAATCTTCCATGGGTCTTCTAGATCTCGAGTCACAAGAGAAGATTCCTTCTGTAAGTTCCTTATTGATTCACTGTATATGATCTTTCCCTCTCTCCACAGAGGCTTTCTGAATCACACATTATTATCTATATCTTCAAGAATATTAAACATCCTTTAGTAAGGTCTACTGGCCTTACTACATAACATTGATCACTTTTCTAATCAGTCCTTAGTTTCAAAATATTCATCAATTATTTCTTCTTATGATGAATACATTTCCTCACAAATAGGTGTGAAAGTGTTGCACCTAACCACTTAAATATTTCAAGAGTAATTCTTCACAATATCAGCTCAGCCTCCATTCTTAGATTTCAAATATTTTCAACTCAAATACATGATCTTATTTTAATTCTATCTCGATTTAGTCTCAAATCAAATTCAATTGATGAATAGGTTGCATGAAATTAGATAAAGCATCTTATGGGTATCTTGTAGAGACCCAAAATTGACCAACATAGACATTACATTACTTTTTAGGAATACTTAATACATAACAAAAATAGACACCAAAGGACCATAATAGTTTAGTGTCTTTGGAAACTCGGAACATCGTCCTCTAGTCATGGTGAAAGATCTTCAACATCTCCCATAAAAGAATTCCCTATTTGTTTTTTACCTAAAATATTTCTTTAAATCCTTGGGAAAAGATAACATATAAAGCGTGAGCTCAAATTCTCAGTAAGGGAATGTATGGAGAAAAATAAAACAATCCATACACATTTGAACTTAAAAAAAACTTGAACATAATTTTTAAACATTCAAATATTGAGTTTTGAAATAAATCATGGCAGTACGTAAGACATAGATCATAATGGAATATTAACCATGATAAAATTGCATGGGAATAAAAATGTAATTGTGGAAAACATTAAGAAAATATTATGATTTCCATAGTAGGCAAGGCATTGCTGCCAAGACCATCATAGTGGACAAATTCGCTTACTAAATTGGGTTTACTTGTCGTTCCAGCCCTGTATTACTGAACCAGATTTACATGACATTCTAGACATGTCTATCTCATGAGGTATAAATATTTACCAAACTCATTGGAGGTAGATATCAGTCCCACCCATCTCATATTGGAATCATTATTACATGTTCTATAAAACAATAATAAATCATTCATCATCACCCAAAGAATAAAATGTGTTTCATAAACATCATCCCCTCATAACATAATCCATATAAAAAAATTGATATCATATCATCATAAGAAAAAAAAATCAATGTAAATAATAGATACATTATACTTGAAGCATAAACATATTAAATACTATCATTTTAGATAGAAAATAGTTTTTATAAAACACTTGAAATGAATTCTTGGGGAAAATATACTTTCTTCTTCCAAATAATTTTATCTTCAGAAATTGTCAAAAAAATTTAAAATAAAATCATTTTGTAAAACATATTAATGAAATAATTTATAGGAAGCTTCATGAAATTAAGGCATTATGAAACCATAAAAATTTATTCATGTCGTATAATTTAAAAAACAATCTCCTCATTCTTTTGCCGGAAAAGTCAAAAAGATCCTCGTACGGTAAACAAAAGAAATATTACTTCCATAACACAATGTAAAAGTCAAAGAGGTGTAAAAAAGACTTTAAAAATACAAGGAATAATGTAAAATAATTTATGAAAAACAATGTTATGGACATAGATGAAAAATATAACCCCAGTAAATACTTACGTATAAGCAATATCTGATTAAAATATGATTTGCAAAATTATCCCTTACCTTATGTAAAATATCATACACATGTGTCCAATACACATGTATTGTATTTATAAACATATAATTTACTTGTAACATAACCATATTAATAATTATGATATCATAAATGATTCACTTATTACTTTATATTACTCATTATTTTGTAAATTCCATTTTAAAGTAGTGTTTTGGGTAAAATCGTTTCATTTATTGTACGTGATTCGACTTGTTGTTCTTGATATTATTACTTATATACTGAATTAATTAATTCCACAATGTAAAGCATGATTTATATCTAACATATATTCAGAATATAAATATATTTGATAGATCGATAAATGGAATGAAATACACCATTCATGGAATCAGTAGGCCATATGTACGCATGAACGATGTTTTTGATTCCTTATTAAATTGAAAGGAATTAAGTAAATGAAACATATATATATAAAACCAGTATAATTTTTATGTAATATCTTTCATGATTATTTATTATATATTCATTATAATCATACTTGACTGGTTAATTATGGAAATTTAATCTCATCGCGTTTGTGGAGTCGATACTCCATACGTACGCACGAGCGAAAATATCATTATTTTTATATTAAAATCATATATAATTTGATAGTATCTCATATATAAATAATAATAATAATGATATATTTTTTATTTATATCATTTATACTCATTTTTATACCCATTAAAATGATGAAATTTTTGAATAACAAACTACACCACGACGTGGAGATGGTAAGTCGTACGTACGCATGTGTGGTGACTTTTTCATTCATAGGATGGATAAAATCAATAATATTGATGTAAAATTTTTATAATAACATCACAGTATATAGAAGATACTTGATTTATTATTTTAGTTTGGAAACAAAAATAAGGAGGAAGTGGAATAAGAAAGGAACATTAAATAGGTGGTGAGATATTTACCTCTTCTTCGGGTTCATCCTTTTCATGTGATCAAAAGGGCTTCTTATGATGGATTTCTAACTAAAGAAAGGCATCTAGTATTAAGTGAGGACAGTTGATAGGGTATTTGGGTAGTGTTTTGCTGAACCAAATTTCATTGGAGGTGTGATTTAGAGGGAAGTGGGAGTGACCTTTTATAAAAGGGGTGAGGGGCACCTTAGGAAAACATAAATTATTATTTTATAATAAATTAATATTCATTTTATAGTGGATCAAAAGTTACTTATTTCGTGTCCAGGGTTGGGATGGGTCGAAATACTCTCAACAAATAGGGTTTAGAAAAGTTTATGTTACCATTTTAACCTTATCATTTAGATTTAACTATAAGTTAAATAATTTAACTTTTACCTTGTCTTCTAGTATTCTTATACTATATGGTTAATAAATATTATGTAAACTACCAATAGAACCCCAATTGGTTAATTAATGTTATATATATTAATATATAACTATTTGGGAAGATAATTAGATATTTAGGACCATTATATCAAATAATAATATAATATTTTTTTAAAACTCTTTTTTGTCAATATTGAATATAATTGGTATTTTATTTTTTTTAATTTCCTAACAGCATTATTAATTTGAAAAAAATTATATAACTAACCATATTATGTTATAATATCATATAAAATAATTGTAATTTATAAAAATACTCAAATAACATTTATTTGGGTATTTATAATATCAATTACGTTAATATTTCATTAATTTGGTAATTACTGCATCATCATTGTGTAATAAATAAATTAAATTATTTAATGTCTAAAATTAATAAATAAAATACAATTATGTATGAAATATGTTTATCTATATAATGAATATTTATCGTCTAATTTATCTTATACATAAACATATATTAAAAAAAATTTCTTATTAAACAGTGATTTTAACTATTTTTACTCTTCTTTAAATGAAATAATAATATAGGTAATAATCTAATACAAGTGAACCTAAAGGATAATATTTTATTCATAAGGTTGTTTGTGGTCTAATTACAGTTATCCAATTGAATTAGTACATGTTTTCGGTAATTATAATATCACTTTTACCCTTAATAACCCTTTTTACTTTTGACTATGGTAAATAAAAGTGTAATGTTACTATTCACCAGAAATTATTTTCATCTCATTGAACTACATTTTACATACTGATATCAACAGTGTCTCTCAGAGTTTTTAAATTCAACTCACAGAAGAGGTAAAATTATGTTTTATGTAAATTTACAAATGTTCCTATGAGATGTGTAAAAGACGGTAAAAAATTCAATAAAATTTTTATATATCTAAAATTATTATAAAATGTCTCCAATGAATTGCATTGAACATATATAAGAATTATGCATATATTATGACTGGAAGTAAATTTAAATAAAATTAAAGACAAATTTTAAAAAAAGTTGGTTTTAACCAATAACTCAGTGTTTTTCACTAGTCATCAAAAATTGAATGTTTTTAGAAAAATCAGAAAAATTCACCCTATGTTAATTTGGATATTACGAATCAAAAAATGATGTCTATTTTGAAAGTTAAAATTTATAAAATTTCAAAAATTGGTTATTAGTATTCATAATGGCTAGTTTGTATAATATTTTAATAACATATAGTTGTTTAGTGAAACTCGGTATTGCGTACAATGTAAGTTATCGAGGAAGGATTCTCTTGCGTGTAATGAAATCCAAGAATATTATTGTTTATACTAAAAGCTAATGTGTTGTTGCGTATTGTGCAAGATTATCTTGGTGTAGCGTACATTACAAGAAATCAAAGAAATTAAAAATTGTATTTCTCTAAAATATCAAGGTCTTACATTATACACCCTTAAAATGCATTTCACCCTTGAAATTAATCGGGGTTATAAATGGTTTACTACTTGAAAGTTTAATTCATCGAATCCCACATCATAAAAAGGAATACTAAAACTTAATTTTAAAAAATAATGTATGAAATGTATCGGTTACCCAAATTAAATCATCCCCCGGTTTCCACATAGAAGAACATAGGTGAAAATATGGATATGGAAAACAAATATGACCATCATGTTCTGATGGAGAGTGGTAGAGAACATGTCTATGAAAAGTCCAAAAATCACAAAGAAATAATTTTTTTATGATATAAGGTACCATCTAGGACAATGCTTTTGGTTTTCAAGATCATTTCACTAATGTTGAAAAATTGGAATTAGAAGAAATACTTAACTAATTTTGGTACAATCTCACTATTGGTCATTCCACGAACAATTTCCACTACATATATTAATGAAATGAGGTTAAATTTGTCATTTTTTATGTTTTAGTAGATCAAGTGATAGAATGATAGGTCATTCCATCTGTCCCAAAGAAAATGTTATCAAAAGTTATTAAATATACATAAGTCAATCTATGGTTAGATTAATCATATATAGTATCTAAAATAGAATTATACTTCATCTAACATATCTCTGAATAAAATAAAACTAATTTCTACTAACCAAGGACTCCATGTAGTCCAGTAGTAGGCGATAAAGGCCTATCATACTTCAGTTTTGGGTTCGATTCCCACATCCTTGTCCGACGCTACGAGTTGTTGCTAGTTCTACAAGTTAACCTTTTTATAAATCTATAATATTATAATATTATAGAAATAAAATCAAAAATTTATAGCCTTAAGAAATACTATTTGATGTCTAAATTAATCTATTCCAACCTATAGGCTTACTAAAAATACATCTGTATGATTACTAGTAATGTCATCTATCGAGCATGTGAATTCTTTCATTTTTCCCCCATATATCATAAGATATATCTTGTTGTTGGTCAAATTCCAATCATGTGAATATCATAGTCATGTATTATCTTGAAATTGAATACCCATTTAACTTTAGTGAAAACATGAATGCCATCAAAAGTTAACTCTTTCCATATACAAAATTTCACAAAATCTATATACTCAATCCCTGATATCACTTTATAGTTATATCTGTCATGAGATCATTAATACTATACAACATATTATTTTCCCTTTATTCCTTCATTATGAGCATATCATCTTCTTTCCAAATATATCTCAATAACCTTTCATGGTTACCGGTACCACTCAACATATACATCAGGAAAAAATAGTAGTGTAAAAATTATTAGATGTGTCTTTATTCCATTGTACCATAAAATTACCTATACAACATAACTCTGGATAAACATACAATCATTACACTACATTATTAAACCATTTAATGAGCTTAAACAATTATTTCATCTCACATATCATTTTTAGTATCTTCATCATTATCAAAATAAATACTACCCATACGACCGTACAGATTCTCTTCATGAGACTTTCCATTAGGGAATTGGTTTTCATAATGCCTATACATTCCACATTTAAAACATTTAACCATTTTTTTGTTCTTAGAAATACCATTATCCTTATATATGGTGTTAATTGATCCTTTTCCATTGCAATTACTTGCTTTGTGTCCTTATTTTTCACACCCAAAGCATCTTCCAGTTCTTTTGAAACATTATCATTGATGCCTCTTACTATATGATTTACATGATGGAAATTTAACATTCTTTTTCTCTATGATCATCATGAAATTTCATATTTCTATTTTTAGTCGAGTCAGGAAACATACCAAAGTTGATATTATTAATCATATTATGAGATTTCTGATTAGGCATAATAAATATTTTTGGACTTCCAAATCCCGTATCATTTGGTTTCTCATGAATAATATCATTCCATTGTCCAGCATATCCTCCATTATCATGAATCTTCTTATTTCCATACATTTTCTGAAACCCAAAAAGAATAATGTGAGAGGAAAAATTCATACTATGAAAACAACATAATCAAGGGGAGTACCTTAAATATCTAACATCTTATGTTTAATTCGTGGTTAATTATGATTGTTATCATAATTCTAGGACTGTAACCTATACATATACTTAACCATAGGGATATCCCTAGACATAACCTAGAAATATCTTTAGGGATCTTTCTAACGTTTTCACATCCGTGTTTCCAAAGGTAAACTAATCCTCCCAATCATACCAAATATATAGACCCAATAATGATGTACATTGACATTACATTACTTTTTCGGAATACTTAATATATAACAAAAACATACACTCAATTACTGTAATAGTTTGGTGTCTTTTGAAACTAATAACATCATCTACTAGTCATGGTGAAAGATCTTCAACATCTCCCATAAAGGTATTCTATATTTTTTTTCTAACCTAAAAAATTTCTTTAAATACTGGGGAAAAGAAAACATATAAAGGGTGAGATAAAATTCTCAATAAGGGTAAACATGGAGAAAATAAAACAAACCTTATTCATTTGAACATAAAAAATATGAACATAATGTTTAAACATCAAAATCTTGAGTTGTGAAATAAATCTTGTCAGTACATAAGGCATATATCATAATGGTATATAAATCATGATAAAATAACCTGGGAATAAAACATGTAATTATGGAAACCATTAAGAACATGTTATGATTTCCATAGTAGGAAAGTCATTGCATCCAAGACCATCATAGTCGACAATGTTTCTTACTAAATCAGGTTTACTTTCTGTTCCAACCCTGTATTACTAATCCAGATTTACATGCCGTCATAGCCATGCCAATCTCATGATATCTCAATCGTTACCCAATGCATTAAAAGGATATATAGGTCCCACCTATATCATATTGAAATCATTATTACGTGTGCCACAAAACAATCATTAATCATTCATCGTAACCCAAAGAATAAAATGGATTTCATAAAAAACATCCCATCCTAACATAATCCATATAATACAAATGGACATCATTTCATCATAAGAAAAAAACAAACCATGTAAATAATAGAGACATTATACTTGAAACATAAACATTTTAAATAGTGTCATTTTATATGGAAAATAGTTTTGGGAAAACACTTGAAATTAATTCTTGAGGAAAGTATCCTTTCTTCTTCCAAATCAATTCCTCATCAGAAAATTTCAAGAAATTTTAAATGAAACGAATTTTGTTGAAAATAGTAATGAAATATTGTAGAAGATGCTTCATTAAAATAAGGTATTATGAATACGTAAAAATCGGTTCATGTTGTATAAGTTAAAGAAAACATTCTCCTCATACTTTTTCTGGAAAAGTCAGAAAGTTCCCCGTATGGTAAACAAAAGAAATATTTCTTCTATAACACAATGTAAAACATAAATAGGGGTAAAAATTACTTTAAAAATATAAGGGATAATATTAATCCAAATATAAAAAACATTTTTATGGACATGGATGAAAAATATAAACCCCAGGAAATACTTATGTATAAGTAATCTCAGATAAAAATGAGATTTGAAAAATTATCCCTTACCTTTTGTAAAATCTCTTCCATATATGTCCAAGACTCTTTTATTGTGGGTATAAAAATATTATTAACTTGTAACATAACCATAATAATATTTATGATATCATATATGATTCACTTTTTACTTTATATTACTCATTCTATTGTAAATTTCATGTTAAAATAGTATTTTGTTAAAAATCATTTCATTTATCGTACGTGTTTCGACTTGTTGTTGTTGATATTATTACTTATATCCAGAATTACATAATTCTACAATGTAAAACATGATTTATATATAATATATATTCAGTATATAAATATATATGTTAGATCGATAAATGGAATGAAATACACCATTCATTGATATTGTAGGTCGTACGTACGCATGAACACTGTTTTCATTTCCTTATTGAATTGAATGAAATTAATTAATTGAAACATATATGTACATAAATCTAGTATAATTTTTATTTAATATAATTCATTATTATTTATTCTATATACTTTATAATCATAGTTGAATGGTTAATTATGGAAAATGAATCTCATCGCATTCGTGGAGACGATAGTCCGTACGTATGCACGAGCGACAATGTCATTATTTTGATATGAAAATAGTATATAATTGGATGGTATATCATATATAAATAATAATAATAATGTTATATTTAATATTTATATCATTCATACTCATTATTATCCCCATCCAAATGATGAAATGTTTGAATATGAAACTACACCACAATGTAGAGATGGTTAGCCGTACGTACACATGTGTGGTGTCTTTTCATTAATAGGATGGATAAAATAACTAATATGGATGCAATTTTTTTAATAACATCACATTATATATAATATAATGGATTTGTTATTTTAGAATGGAAACAACAAATAAGGATAAACTGGAATAATAAAAGAACTTGAAATAGGTGGTGAGGTATTTACAACTTCTTTGGGTTCTTCCTTTTGATTTGATCAAAAGGGATCCATAGGCTCGCTTTATGACTAAAGGAATGCCTCTAGGATAAATTTAGGACAATTTAGAGGTTATTTGGGTAGTTTTTGGCTGAGTAAAATGGCTTTGGTGGTGTTAATTAGAGAGAAGAGAGCGTGCCCTTTTATAAGAGGGGTGAGTGGCACCTTAGGAAAAACATAAAATATTATTTTATAATAAATTCTTATTCAGTTTATAATGGCTCCAAAGTGACTTATTTCGAGACTAGGGTGAGGATGGTCCTAAAACTCTCAACCAATAGGTTTTAGACATGTTTAGGTTACCATTTTATCCATATCATTTATATTTAACTCTAAGTTAAATAATTTAACTTTTACCGTGTCTTCTTGTATTCTTACACTACATGGTTAATAAAATAACTATAAACTCTAAATGGAACCCTATTTTGTTCATTAAGGTCATATATATTATTATATAAGTCTTTTTTCGGATCCTTATAATTTTTGGACAATTAAATCAATTAATTATAAAATATTTGTTTCGAAAACTCTTTTAGGTCAATTTTGAAACTATTTGGTATTTTGTTTGTTTGTAAATTCATAACAGAATTATTACTTCGAAAAAAATTCATCAAACAGCCCTAATATAATATATTACCTAGTAAAATTATTTTAATTCATTAAAAGTCTCAAATAACATTTATTTCGGAATTTATATTATCAATTATGTTAATATTTCATTAATAAGGTAATTACTGCTTCATCATTGTGTCACAAATAAATTAACTTATTTAATTTAAAATAATTATAAATTAAATACCATTATGTATGAAATATTCTTAGCATTATTATTAATGTTTATATTCAAATTTATCTTATGTATAACCATATATTAAATACATTTATTTATAAAATATTGATTTTAACTATTTTATCTCTTCTTTAAATAAAATAATAATTAATGTCCAAATATAATCCATGTAGACTTAAAGGGTAATACTTTATTACTAAGGCTATTTTTTTTAAATTACATGTATCCAATTGAATTAGGACATGTGTTAGGGTAATAATAATATCATTTTTACCTTTTATTAACATGTTTATTTTTAACAGTGGTAAATAAAGTGAAAATTAACTATTCACCAAAAATTATCCTCATCTCATTGAACCACATTTTACATACTGATATTAACCATGTATCTTATAATTTTTAAATTCAACTCACAAATGTGGTAAAATTATGTTTAATGTAAATTTACAAATTCTCCTATAAGGTGGGTGAAAGACGGTAAATAGATCAATAAATTTTTTTATCTAAAATTATTATGAAATGTATCAAATTAATTATATTGAAATTATATAGTTATTATGTTTCTATTTTTACCTAAAATAATTTTAAATAAAATAAATTATTGTTTAAATAAAAAGTCGGTATTTACTAATAACGTAGTGTTTTTCACTATTAATCAAAAAGTGAAACTTTTCAGAAAAAATACAAACAATTCACCCTAAGATAATTTCAATATTCTGAATCCAAAAATGAAGTCTATTTTGAAAGACAAATTTTATAAAATTTCAAAAAGTGGTTATTAATTTTCATAAAGGATTGTTTATATAATATTATAATAACATATCGTTGTTTAGTGAAACTCAGTATTGCATACAACGCAAGCTATTATGGATGGATGTACTTGTGTGTAATGCAAACCAAGAATAGTGTTTCATATAATACAGCTAAAACAGTGTTGCATATAGTGCAATTTAGTATTTCTATAACGTACAACACAAGACATCAATGAAATTTAAAATAATATTTCTCTTAAATCCTAGGGTGTTACATAACTCTAAGGACATAACTTGTATATTTCATTATGCATGAATGAATTCATGTAATTTGGGTAGTTTTTCAACTTGAGCACACAATATCTTCTTGAAAAAATATTTGTTTAATTTGTGTCGATTATGATTTGGTACATTTTCTATCATTTCAATTCTTTATCCCTTTTGTGTTCATGGACATGAATGAATGAATGATATCTTCCCTTTATTATTGCACACACACTATCCAATTATTTTCCTCACATAATAATTTAAACACTTTCTTTTTTGTCCTTTTTCCCATACAAACTTATTTTCTAGTTTAGGTTCAATATATGTGTGTATTTACTCAATCCCAAATGGATATGTTCATAGTGTGTGATATTGTTATTTATTATTCCATCTTGATATGTGCACATATACATTATTTTTATGTTTTCAAGCACATGAAATCCACCAAAAATCAACCATCTTGCATCTTCATGTAAAGCACACAATAACTGAATGGGTTTCTGGGTGGTGAATGTGTGTGTTTTTCTTCTGAAGAGGGTTACTCTTCTTCTCCAAGGTCGGTGTATTTAAACACTTTCCCTTATTAAACACTCTTTTTATTATCTCTATGAAACCAAGGGTTCACTCATTCTTCTTTTTTGTGGAAACTGTATGGAACATGGGGTCTTCTTCATTGCTCACAGAGTGTATGTGGTTCATCTTCCTAGAACAAAGAATATTCATGGGTCCCGCCATCATGGAGTATAACAAGGGTGATAGTGAACCTATTACAAACCAGTGGGTTGCTCCTAAAGAAATTGAGGAAAGGTTTCAATAGAACATGCCACATGGGTGTGTTTATTCTATGAACCAGAGTGGTTCCCTCTTCTACATCACACATGGGATCAATGGGACTTCTTCGCAGGGTAAGGCTGCGCAGAACTCTTTTTTTCACATAATAATGTTGCGCAAAAACTCTTTGTGATCTATTTTTTGGAAAACATGAGTTTTCATAATATTTGAAACACATTATCCTTGATCATGGCCTTTATGTATATATGTTTAGAAAAAAATGTATCTCAGCATTCAAAGTTGTGAATTTAATCACAATAATTGGAGTTTTGAATTACTGAGATCTATAAAATGAAAAAAAGGAATCCATTGGACATGTATTGTCCAATAAACATGGGATATTTTTTTGAATGAGGACTTCTTATTTGTAATATATTCCTCTTTTGCATGTATTTAAGAACAAATGAAAGTCTTCTCTCTGGGGTCTCGAGTGGCATGATGTGGCCTCATACATTCAGTTGGTTCGGCCCCATGGGATCGTCGGTTTCATGCATGCATGCAAAGAGAATCACATGCATGGACTTAGTTATGCTCAGAAGATATATATGATCTCCTTAGTGGAAAAAAATTGTGGACAGAGTAGTGATTTGGGTGTTTTGGTTGTATCCCTGGTCTACAGGAAATGTTTGGGTTTCTAGAGGGTTGAGAAAAATCAAATGATGAGATCAGATGGTGATGGTTGAATCTAAAAAACTGCATGATCCAATGGATGGACATGATTTTCATGATCGATCTCATAATCGATCGGATGGTCGACTTCTTGTCTTCAATGCATCGGATAGTGGTGATCATGTCCCAAGTTTTTTTCTTTTTCCCACATAAAAATAAACACATAGGTTCTCACAGTTTAAATATTAGGTCTTGGCAACAAAATGGTATAATTCTCCTCCCCCCTCTCTTGGTGCCTCCCTGCACTAGTACTTTATTGTTTATTGACTTTTCATTCTTTTTTGGAGCATCCATATAGAAGTTTTTATTCAAAATCATTACATTATCCATCCATGAAATTTGTATGGATGTATAAAATTTTTTATCAATCCACTTCTTCCCAGATTTTAGCTATGAACCTGTACTTTTAGAGGCAACTAAATTTATAGAAACAAAAATTACTAGGTTTTGGGATACCTTCTACTTAAAGTATTTTCCATTATATTAGAGGACGATTTGATGATACTTTTGGAATCATATTCCCTTATACAACCATGATTTGAAAAATCTATTCTTTTTGCTATTTGGGATGTTCTGGCTTGTAGTGATTGGAGATTCTTCAATTTAACCTCAATCTCTAAACACTTATCTTTGATGGAGTTCCTCTCACCATCAACTAATCTCATCTTCCTTTCTGAATTATCATTCTAATTTAGTATTTTTTTTTGTCATGCATATTTTTTAATTGTTAAAATGAGATGTCAATATATTTTACCACGTTTTCTATGTCTTCATGTTGACCAGTTTTGACAACCATTGAGACTTTGTTCAACTTCTGAAATGATTGAAATGATTCTACAAATACAATTTCATGGTATTTATTCAAACAAATACTTCAATGTAATATTTAATTAACCTTAGCATGTATTTCATTCAAAAGTGAAATATTTTACTCCTTTTCTACCAATAGTTTTGAGAGAGTGTTGGATAAGCCAACCCATTTATCCCATACCTCTACAATGGCATCAGATTCTTCTTCCAACTATAATTTTTCATCTTCAAGAGTACTAATACTTTCAGCAATTTGTCTTTCCACTTCTCTAGGTAAATTATTGAGATGATATTTGAGTGCATTATAAATATCATTAAATGATCTATCACCATCATAGTATGAGTAGGATTCATCATAAGAATAATAAGTATTATCACATGTTATAACATTATCATTACTACTAGTAGAAGTTAACTTCACATTAGATGTAATATTGTTCTTCACCATCCATGAATGTTTCTTCATTATATTATTTTGAGTCTTGGCATGTGTCTCCATTTTAGTTTGATCACTCTTCTCCTCAAATATTCACTTCATTAAGACACAATTGAATCTTTTAGAGGTAACATGGCTATAAATACCAATTGATGTTCCCAGATCTGTGTGAATCACTGAGAGGGGGATGGGGTGAATCAATGATCCCTTACTTTTTTTTATTAATTGATTCATTTAAATTATACCACTATCTATGGTTAAATCCTTGATCCACTCTTCTACTATCTAACAACAATAATTATAATGATGATGTAAATTTAGAGGCACTTCACACAAGGATTTACAAGGTTTGGTTCAATGACTTACACTTTGATGTGTCGGTAATTCTCCCAAACACAGATTCTCTACTATAATTTGGTGACTAATTATATTGGTTAGTAAAGAGTCCAATTGTATCTGTCTTTAGTCCTAGAGGAGGTTATTTATACTACTTCCAAATATGTTACTAGAATCCTGCTAGCCTGCTTCCAATTCCCACTAAAGACTTATTCTCTTCACTGAATCTCACAGGGGTCTTCTAGCTCTCTATTCACATGAGAAGTGTCTTTATTTATGTTCATTCCTGATTCAATGTATATTATCTTCTAATCTCTCTACATAGGATCTCTAAATCAGACTCTCATGTGTATATCTTCTAGAATCTTCAAAATCCATTGGCAAGGTCTGTTGGCCTTGCTCAATATCTCTACTAACTTTTCCGATCAGTCCTTATTTTCACAATGCTCATGAAATTAATTCTTCTTATAATTAATTCCTATCCTAACCAACATGTTTCCAAGTTGTGAACACAACCTCATGAATAATGAAATACTGTTTCTTCACAATATCATCTCATTCTTTCATCATATATTCTAAAATACTAGCAAATCAGACACAAGATCTTCTTTAAATTTTGTCTAGCTTCAATCTCAAATCACATTCAATTCTTTCATGGTTTTCATGGAACTAAAAACATCATTTATTGGGTATCTCAAAAGACTTCGCAAGTACATGTGATTATTCATGAATTCATGAATTTAAACTGTGTACTTTTTCAACCCAAGCACAAACTATATTCTTGTATCAATATTTGTTCAATGATTGTAGGTCATGCTTAGAATCAAGTTTTGTCGGTTCAATTATTTATCCCTTATGTTTGTATAGACAATCATGAATTCATTCTCTCTTTACTTTCTTATTTTACATATACTATCCAGTTTTTTCCTCTCTTACTATTAAACATACATTCTTTTATTTTCTTCTTTGCATAGATGAACTTATTTTCTAGTTTAGGTTTAATATAAGTGTATGTTTCTTCAAACTTGAATGGGTATGTTCATAGTGTGAGATATTATTATTTCTTCCCCCATCATCTCATGTGCACACAAACATTGTTTTTATGTTCCTGTGCACATGAAATCAACCGTGTATCCACCATCCTTATTCTTTTTATAAAGCACACAAAACCCGAACAGTTATTTTGTTGTTGTCTATGTGAGTTTTTCTTCTCAAGAGGGTTCCTCTCCTTCTACAAGTGATGTGTATATATACATTGTCCCATTTTAATATCTCCTTTTAATATCTCCATGAAACCAATGGTTCATGAATTATTCTTCTTTGTAAAACTTTTATTGAACAAGGGGTTTTATTATTTGTTTAAGGAGTTCATGTGGTTTGGCTTCACGGAATCAAGAAGATTCATTGTTCCATCCTTCAGGGAGTACAATATGGGTGCAATTACGGTGTTTGCATACCAGTGGGTGTTTCTTCAAGAAATATAGTTGAGGGGTCAAGAGAAGATATTATGTGTTTTTTTCTTCTATAAACAAGAGTGGTTCAGTCATCTCCTTCACACAAAGGATGCATGAGACTCCATCACATACCAAGGCTTTGGGACAACTCTCTGTCTCTGTTTTTCAAAAAACATGAGATTTCTCAATATTTTCAACAATTAAGCTTTGATCTAGGTCACTCTCTTTGTTGGTGATGAACAACACGTTTCTCCAAATTCAACTATTAATATCTAATCACAACACTCGGGGAATTAAATGCCTTAGATATATGGCTTTAAAATTTGGAAATTTTAGGTCAGGGATAGATCGATAAACATAGGAAATTATTTTTAATGAAGACTTCTTCTTTGTGATATATTCCTCACCATCATGAAATTAAGAATTCATGCAAGGATTGTCTTTGAGGGATCAATTGTAATGACATGTAAATACACCTTTTGTTTCTTTGGAAACATGCGATCTTTGGTTTTAGCAATGCATTCAAATCTAATTGCATGTGTGGACTTTGTTATGCTCAGGCAATCCAAATGAGATTCTCAGTGGCTCAAATGTGGTTGGAGTAGTGAGTTGGGTGTTCTGGTTTGATCCATGGTTTCTGGTAGATTCTCGGGTGCCTAACGGTTTAAGACAACTATGTTGGAGAGATTAGACGATGTAGTTTGAATCTACGAAGTGCACAATTAGATGGATGGCCTGGATGTTCCTGAATGATCCCACGATCGATAGAATGGTGGACCGAGTGTTTATAATGCATCATTTGGCTGATATTAAGTCATGATGATTTTTTGATGTCCCACACAAAAAATAACTCACAGGTTATCATAGTTTAAATATCATTTCCTGGATGCACATTGCCAGAATTCTCCTCCCCCCTCTCCCGATACCGCCCCGCACTGGTGTTTCGAGGGTGCACTTCTATGCTCACTCTCGGATCCGTGGTTGTGCTTATAGTTCCCACTATGCATCTTTTTATGCATGGGTTGATCAAAATGCATTCTCCTATGGGAATATATGAGGCCTGCACTCCTGCCTCCTGCGTGGATTCCCTAGAGGGATTCTCTCAGGAATGCTTGACACTCAGGTCCCACATGTTCTTGAGGATGAGGTCCTTAGCTGGACTCCTTGGTTGGCCTATATTTTTTATGTAAGGAACTACATGGTTATATTCCATGTGTAGAAGAGTACATGACCACATTCTTCCTATTAATCCCATGAATAGGCATAACCCATAGTAGATTCCATATTATTCCCTTCTCTATTCTTCATCTTCAAATATCATCCTTTTGTTTTTTTGGAATAAAAAATCCATTATTATCAATATTCCATTAATTTTTTCATGGGTGATGAATCAATAATTTCTCTATTAATCATGCAATAATACATAATGCATGGATTTCTAGTTTTTAGGGATTTGTTCTCCATTAACACATATCGTAAACCTTGAGGAATAGCTCAAATAATCATCTGATTTTAATCATCATCCATTTAGACTCAATGGATGGATCTTCAACCCTCCATCCACTTATTGAAAATGGATGGATCTTTTATTATTTTCTCATGAAATTGAGTATTTCATGTACTTCTTCAAGTGTATTAACAATGTATCACCTTGATACATGTCTTGGATCTTATGTCCAGTTCTACAATCATCAGATTTGTTTCCTCAATCTTTATCCATAATAAAAGTGGAATCTTTACTAAATTAATTACCTCACCAACTCAATCATTGGATAAACATCCATCATCATTTTTCCATAAACGTATTGACAATTATTGACACTCGACACTTTATTGTCAACAAATGAAACACCAAGCTCTACAAGGTGGATAGTTGGAATTCTATAACTCATATTGATAACAACAATAAGAGTTATATCCTATAGGTAAAGTTTTGATTTTATGTACACTCATCAAATAATCCATTAGGTAATTCTCACAAATGTGTAAATTACTTAATCATTTATTTTTTTTCTATGCGGTTATTTATTTTATGGATGAATGGCTATGATCAGAAAAAAAATTAATTAATTTTAAAATATGATAATTAAGTAAATGTATTATGTGTAAATGTTTTTTGAACATTACTAATTATTTATGTAACACCCACTTACAATAAACATGATTTTTAAAGGAAAAAAATTAAAATTTATGCATATTAAATTGAAAACACTCAATTAAATATTTGGTCAAACTAAAGCTTATATTACATGATTGTGAATGATTCTATAAAAATTAGTATAGTACATGGCCGAAGTATGAAGAAATACTTTTATCATGATGTTCTCATGAGAATTTTTGTTTGAATTTACAAAACTATTCTTGATTTTAATGACCAATTTAATTTCAATACAAATTTGGATGTAAGTGTGGAAAAAATCCAAGTCATGATATCAAGATAGGCATATGCAATCAAATGATCATGGAGCTGAAAGTATGAAATTGGCATGACTTCTTACTTAAATACATTATTATGGTTTTCTTGGACAAATTATAGATTATTATGGAAAATGAGGGGTAGTAATTTCAATATAGTGATAATGAAACTAAATATTTTTAGATTAATGGTGCTGGATATTGTGACATGATATAAAAGTTGGATATTTAATAAATAAATAAATAACATTTAATTTATTATATATTAGTTATTTTTGAATCATTAAAAGTACTAATAACATTATATTATTAATTATAGAATAAAATTAATAGTTTATCATCTATACTATCCTTATAATCAATATTATAAAAATATAAAATCCTAACTAGAAGTAATTTCGATGAGTTGTTTATGTGAATATGGGTTTTCTTCGCCCTGAAGGGAAATATTAAGTTTTAGAATCCTCAATGAATGGTCCACATACTGTAGATGTATGTGATAATGATTTCCTTGAATAAGAAAGAAATTTTAGAAATGCGACCGATGTTAGATGTGTCATGCATTCATAAATATTTCGTATACTAATAAAGTATCATGAAAACATGGATGAGTATAGAATGATTGAGCACTTCCATGATCCATAAAAAGAGATAGATAGAAAGGAATAGTTTTATATTTGAAAGGAACATTTTCTTATCGATCATAGAGAGGCTTCCTCTTCTGGGAATCACATTGCCAGACTCATTTTAAACATTTACCTCTTAAGGGTTCAAGGATTTAAAATAACTTAAAAACCAAGCACTGCATCATTATAAAATCACTCCCTCATAGATAAAGTATATTGTTTTAATAAATTTAAATATGAAAAGCATTAATAAATATCATCCAAATTTTAATATACTTTTTATTCAGGTAGATAAGGATATGAAACATGAAAACCCTTATTTCCTTATGGTGAACAAATAAAAATGGAATGAAAAGAGGATTATTCCAAAAGCATCTTCATTCCCTTCCAAAAAGAGGGAGATCAAGGGGAAATTAAGGGAAGGGGATGATGTCTTTTTTTCATGTGGAAATAAATTCCATTGGATGAAAAACATCACCTAGACAAATAAGAAAGGGGGAGCATCAAGTTTGTTTATTCTCAAATGTAATTTTTAACTTTCATAAAATTTTATAGTAGATACATATTTCACCGCTCACATATGTAATAAAATACCATAGCAATGTCTATATAGAAATATTAATAGGGAATAGGTATATCTTAGAGCTTCCAAAATAGGTAAACATGATTTTGTAGCTACTGGGGACAAGCACCTCAAGTTGTCGACCATAACAAAATTATTTTTAAAGGTTTGTTATGGTGTTCCTTCAGTATCCAAAAAAATTATTTATGTATCTACAGATTATATGGATGGATATATTTTAAAATTTTAAAATAAATTTTTATTCTTATATAAATATATAATTCTTTGTGGTATGGAACATTTAAAAAAATGATTCTATGTGTTTAAATATATAATCCAAATAACAAAATTTGATAACCAAGTTTCTTCATATGAGTCAAACCATAAATGACCTTAGCATTACAACCAGGGTCATGTAATGGAAAATCACTAAAAAAATTTACATCAAATAGGATATTTAGATTTTTTTGATCAAAAACCACATGGTGTATGTCATCCAAGTTTACAAGGAAAAATAACCATACAACTATTTATTTGGAAAGGTGAATGGGTTACAGAACTTCTCAAATGGGTTCCTGTCAATGTATGTTGTCTATTTCATGTTGAAATAATGGTTGGGTACCCATACATTACAATTTTTATATCTTATTTTAGTATATATAGATACCTCTAGAAAATTGTGTATATTTACAAATCCTTTGATAAATTTACGGAATACTATAAGGAAGTTGAGATCAATCACGGTAAGAAGATCTAGAAAATTATCTCATGCCATAGTGGAGAATATATTAATCAATACTTCATTTATTATTTATTATATTTTTAGATTTTATCTCAACACCACCCTCTATATAATCCTAAGTTTAACAGTGTAGTAGAATGGATGAACCACACCTTTTTGGTCATTTGGAGATCAATGATGAATCTATAGAGTCATCCATTATCATTTTGGTGATATTTATTACAAAAAAACAGATGGTATAAACATACCAAATATGAAATTTAAAGAATCCCATGTAGTCTTACTTACATGTGTGGGTTTGCGAAGCATTTGTTATGACCCTGTTACGAAATAAGCTTCCACTATGAGGATAAAAGTTTATCATTATAGGATACCCCAAAAAAATAAATATATACTACCTATACAGTACATCATCTAAAATGTTTTTGACTGGAATATGTATGACATTCTATGATGATAATATTATATAAAAATAGATCGTGATATTGAGATAAGCATTGATGAAGTCTATGATCATGATAAAAAATAGTTTGAATTGGAACAAATTCCACAAATCCCCATGGAAGAATAAATTGTTCTATAGACGCAATTACTATGTGAGTTTACTATAGAGGATAGGGAACTAGAATTTTATGGTTTTCAAGTCACCGAGGAAAGTGTCCCATTATTAGTTGATAATAATTATTCTCTATCATATAATTAACTAGTAAGTGTCACAGATGTTTCCTATCGAATGAATCCATGAACTATAAAATAGATTCATTTTATCAAATAAAAGTCTCGATTTTTTTAGTTTCTATAGTATATTTAAATCTCATTTGATGAAAATGGGTATTCATGAAGAAACAAGACATGTTTGGAAACTTTTTTTCTTATGAGGAGAGACTGGTTGAAAAAAAATTAAACAACATCATGGAATTGACTATAATAATCCATGGTCATCATTCTCAAACCCGAAATCCATCATAACTCAACATTCCATTACATATTTCAATTAGTATGATATTTGGAAAATGGATTTCAAAACAGGCTTCCATAATGGCAACCATCAGGAAGATTTATATATTATATGCCATAAAGGGTTTGTGATTCCTATGGATTCTAATAAGGAATGAATTCTTCAAAGATCCAATTATGGAATAAACCAAGCATCTAAATCATGAAAAATGAATTTTTAGGATGAGATAATAGAATTTGGTTTTGTAAATAATAAATGTGTTATATGTGTCTGAAAATGGTTTAGTGGGAGTGCATTCATTTTTTTAATAGTATTTTTTAATGACATATTACTCATTGGTAATGAATTACCAGTCTAATATTCTATGAGGGAGTGGTTGAATATATGATTCTCAATGAATGAAACAGAAAAGGGAGTATATTTTTTATATCCAGGTCCGTCATGATGGATCCACTTGTTTTTCATCATATGTAAATGTTCATTAATTGACAAGATACAGAATAGATTTAGTATATAACTATCCAATAGGGGAATGTATTCCAACATCACATGGAATTATTCTTTCTAGGAAAATATTTCTTTAGACACATGATGAAGGAAACGTAATGACAAGGATTCCATATGCATCATTGATTTTGTTATTCATATATGTTATTCTATGCATGAGGGTAAATGTTGCCTACACATTATGTGTGATATGAATATATAAATCATATCCAAGTGAAAACCATTGGATGATATTTAAGACTATCCATAAGTATCATAGATGTACTGATGATATGTAACTAGTTAATGGAGGATATGTGGAAATAGTCATCAGAGGATATGTTGATGCTATTATACAAACAGATCAAGATGACATGTTGTCATAAAAGGGATACACATTCACTTTGAATTGATGCATTGTAACATAGAAGAGATCAATGAAGACTATAGTTATTGATTTTAATGTATAGATTTTGTACATTGCATCTTTTCAAGTAGCTAAAAATCATTATTGATTCTTAAATTCATCAAATATCTTGGGTTTTTATATAAATATCTATTTCATATGACTTTTTATTATGATAATACAGTAGTGGTGTCTCTTTCAAAAGACACAAGGTCACATCAATAGATAAAGCACATTCTTTGGAAGTATAATCTCTTGAGGTTTATTATTATTGACATAAATTTTTAGTGAGAGCTATTTCCCTGGAATACAATGTGTATAACCCCAAGATGAATGTTTTAACTCTTTAGAAACATTTTCATCATGTGAGGTGTAGTGTACTGAAGGTCAACTGTAGTTGGATCAATCCCAAGTGGGATTTTTTAGAGTTGGGGTCCAAGATCCAATTGTTTGTAATATTATTAAATTTTTATTCATTGTATTTTATAATAATAGAAATTATAATTACGTATTGTTTGTTGTTCTTCAAGAATCTTCTATGATAATTTTTATGATTATAAATTTCATAGGTATATTCATAGTTGTTCTCCACTACGAAGAAAACCCTGATGTTCTATGACCACATTCATAAATAATTTTCTACAGTTCTATAGAATACTATGATTTGGATCATTGTACATAGACTATTAGGAGAAATTACCTATAAGAAGATGAGGCATTATCTCTTGAATTTATCACAGAATAACCTTCAAGACGAGAGATAATGAGAAAAGAACCAACATTTGGAATTCCTCAAGTTTTGGTGACAATGTATTTTTCTATTTATGAGAATGTGTGATGGCCATTGGTATTTAAGATTATTATGAATGAATGTTATAACTCACATTCGTAGATATTTTTTTCAAACCATAACCGTAATAGTACCTGAAGAAGTTGCATATGTTTGGTGTGTCAGAGTTACATTTTATTAATGAATAAGACTAAAAACGATTTATGACTTTTGTCTTTATGGTAGTTGATATCTCATCCCATTGATCAGAATAGAACCATCACATTAAATTCTATATCCATGGTTTAATGGTATGTTTATTTCATATTGTCAAAGAAATAAATATCAAGAATATTGGTTGGTGACACAAATGAGCAACCATCATGAAATGATATTGTGACAAATATATTATATTACATATTTTTTATTCTTATGCAGTTGTTTAAATTGTTGAATTTTATTCTTTCTCTTTGTTTCATTGAACTGTTTATAGATATCAATCTTGAGATTTAGGAAAACCCACCAAATTATAATGGGAAACAATCACATACGGTCAAACACTAAGTGTTTCCTTTTATCTGAATATAATAATATTTCAATTTAATTAAGGTAATAAATATTATTCTCCGTTCTGAGGAATAATTTTATTCAATTTATAATGATCACGTAAATTAAATAAAAATTTATTTTTCAGCTTGTGAACAAAATATTTTTTTATTAAATATTTCGTCTAAAGATGGTGAATAAAATATTTTTATATGAATAAAATAATTATTCAGTTTTTCATGAAATTATAGAGGAGTTAGAATGGGCCAAGATAATGTCGAGTGAAAATTATTAATTATCAAGTCCTTTATATAATATTTGTTATTGATCATGTAGAAGTATGCTAAAAAATAATAATTATATAATTATTATTAGGTGGAATGTGATTTATTAATGGTAATAAATATAATCTAATGTCTAATATGAAAGTAAATAATATTTTAATTTAAAGCCCAACTTTATAAATAGGAAGCACGATCTACTGTGTGGAGAATCAAAAATTGAGAATAGAGAATTATTACACACAAAAAATTCTATCTCACGTCCTCATACTCTATCTATCTAAATAACAAGAAGTAAAAGAGAGATTTCTTCAACAATGAGTAATGATAAAACATTAGGAAACAAAATGGAACAATCGACACACCAAGCTAGTACCCCGAGATCAAGTGTTATTGTTCATATATCATATGAGCCTGTGTGGATCACTGCTAGAGGGATACTATCATTGGATCCTCATAGCACAATGTAGGTAATCCAAAAGGGTCTCTTCAAATTATTAACATTCACCAATGAAGGATGTTCCTAATCTTAACTATTTACATCATCAAATATTAAATAATATAGTTATAAATTTCGCATGTAATATCCATTCACTTTTTTCATGAATGGAATATTAAAATGAATTTTAATACATCTCCCACATCTTCAAATTTTTGCTACACCAAAAACCATCATTATGGTCATCCAGTCTCTCCTTCCCATGTAATATAAGACTTGCATGATACTATGGTAAAAATGTCCCTCTTGTATATGACACCTCATGATGGTGGACAAGGTGGTGATAGTTTTCTATGGTGTCTTGGGATTTTTATAGAGCCCTATTTTAGTGATGTTTTTCCTTAATACATATGTACATGAAAGAGGGAGACATCCCCCCGATATTTGTTATTGAGACATTATTCAAAACTCTATGGGTGGGTTCATGACATCCCAATGTCGATAGTATTGATTGGTTTTGTATGAGTTCCTTTAACATGTTTGTTTGAAGTTCTTCTGATGTAATGTGGTGATGATAAAATCATTAGTTGTGGTGAGTTTGTGGGACATTGAATAGAGAACTATAGATGATATGATCTTATAGCTCATTGGATTAAATTGTGGATAAAAGTACTACATATGTCCCCACATGTCCATATACAGTTATATAACAGATTCATTAACCATATTTCCACAAGATATTCCCCTATTTGAGCCCTTCTTATACTAGGGGGCCATCAACTTGTCCCTTATACTAGAGGATCCTATAGATTGGATCAATGATCAAACATTTTTGACGTTGGTGCGACCTAAATCGGTGGGTTTAGATACGACATCACACGAAATCTATTAATAGAAGAAGTGGGAACCTACGATGTTTTCTATCACATGAATTGGTCATCTATAATCGATTCCTTATAGATTTATACAAATGAGTGTAGTAGGGATTCTGTTTATTTATGGAGTTTCCTTCTTTGATAAGGAGTAATCCCCGAGCAGGGTAGGATGCGCTCATTCAAAGGAGGTTACAACCACTTCTTAATTAGCTATCTACTATTATTCATGCAGGATTTGATTTTATGAAATTTCTGTTTCCAATGATGGTGATGTGTTTTGAGGGGATAATTTTAGAATAAATTTCCGTTTTACCTCACTATTGATAGTTTCATTCTTCATGAACAGTCTCTTGGGACACCTAGGTTGTTACACAAGCTTCTTCATAACCTTGTGCTATTAGTAGAGATAAATTTTTGGTAAGAGGGGTTTGCAGACTAATGGATTCGTAAAACCTAATAATTTTTCCTGGCAATCTCTTTGTTATTTTCCTATGTGGAAGATGAGAGCTTGAGGTCTGGTGTGGATTAGTGTCACTTGAACTAGGTAACAATAGGAATATTATCCACTCTCTAGAATTTTTGAGTTAATTGAATTGTTTTTTATAGGGAACATGATATATATGAGACTAACCTTGAGATGGATTATCATCAACTAAAGTTTAAAGACTTGAATATACCAAACATGGATTCCTAGAGATGATGTAGTTACATTGATTTCATTGTGATACCCTTTGGAATGTTGAACTTTCCATTATATTTTTCAAGACATGTGAGATGAATCCTTAACCATTATTGGATTGGATTGTGGTGTTATTCTATAATTGTATCCTTGATTACTCATCATCTGAGATGGACAAATGAGTATAGAGCCAGACATACTCTGGGAGTGCTAGTCTTATGGTATCTCTAATGGGGTATGTTCTATATTTCATGTTCTACATCTTGGGATATGTATTCTCATGCATGGGGTTGACAGTGGGATATATAAAGGTAAATGAAGCCTGAGATTGAGGGCCACCAAGGGCATGGTTGTGGAAAAAGATTCTCCTAGTGAGGTTTTCAATTTTTTGTAGTTGAGTGAGGTAAAAAACATTTGATATGTTTTCATTTCTATTAGGTGAATGGTGTTCTCTATATGTCACTTAAGAGAAGGTATGTTCATGACTCCTTTTATGATATAGTCCTGGGTAATTTGGTTCATGGTAGTTGTGTTTCCTATCAAAATATTCATTTTCTTATTACTTGTAGCGAAATTTTCTTAATAGGAAATTTTCTTCTCTGGGTGCATGTTTTTTGGAAGTATAGTAATCCATCGAAGGAACACATGGGTTCTAGAGAACTCAATGATGGCTCAATATCAACATATTTTTCCTTAGTTTTTTCTTTTTAGGGATGAATTTATTTTATATTAGAATAATATAGAGACTATGATATATTACTGTTAAACATTGGAATATTACTAGGAATATTTTCATATCCACATTATAGAGATGGAACATATTCAGATGCCCATTTAGCCCGATTTTTTTATAATTATTAATAAATATATTTTATACTATGATAATGATGATTTCTTGAAAAAGTTTAAAAAATATAAAAAAGAGGCATGGATCATAAATATTAAGATACCGTTTATTTCAGAACATGTGGTTTACCTGAGGCACAACCTAATGTATGTCAGTGTGGGGTGTCTAGTAGAGGCAGTCATTGGCAGGTGCATTTTAAAAAAATAATTTACTTATTTTTTTAAATGACTTAATTAAACCCTCTATAAATTATATTTTATGATAATTATAAGATATATTTCTATATAATTTATTTATTATCTGATAAGAGAATTAGAGTGTTATACAGTAACCAATCAAAAACTAACAATGACCAGTTTGATGATAATTTGATTAAGAATGACGTACATAGAGAGATCATCACATTCATTTCTAGAAGATTCATTTTTCACCAAAGCTAAATTCATAATCGAGGTATGACTCATAATTTTATTCCATTTTGTATAACAATTTGATCATTTATTACAATAATATTTTGATTCAGTGATTTTATGTTCCTCACATGATCCCTAGTTAGCAAACTAAATTAAAAATATATATTAATTTTTGTTCAATTTACTCACAAAGGATTTTCCTGATCTATTATATATACCCATTAACAATTTTTCAATGATGTTTAAACCTCTGTTATTGTACCTATCTTCCACCTTTATTTGTGTTTTTTCATTTTCACAAATGGGATCATGTTTCAACATTTTCGAGGAGAGTTAATGAGAGAGTAAACCCCATGATTCCCAATGGTTATGAAAATGACAAGTAGGATGGTTACTTTTGAACAGATCTGATCAATATTGTTGTTGTGTTTTTGTGGTCATTGTGATGCGTGAATGATGTAGGATGATAGGTTTTTTGGAATCATAACAATAATATACATTTTTTTATAGTTGAAACAGTGTGATGACATGTATTGTGATGGGATCATTTCCAAGCATAGATCATGTAAGAGTTCTCATAGAGGAAGATACTCTATGTTTACATTAGTGTGGCCAGACATGGGTCTATGACAAGGAGGTTGGATGTGGTCAATTTGTTGCATGTTTATATTATTTCAAATAATCATAATAAAATTAAAAAAATCAGTATAGTTAAAAAATGTATTAAAATAAATTTAATAAAAAAAGTTTAGGAATTTGTGTTGTTGTCAATATTTTATAAAAGGATAAAGATTTGTTATAAATATTTTTAATAATAATAATAAATTTTTATCATTATAATTTTTATAAAAATATTATTATTATTTATGTTTTGTATATTTATAATTATAACAACAATAAAATTAAATATGGGAAGAATGTGGGGTGTCGTCTTCATTTGGAGTTCTTATGAAGGGAGGTGTGTTAGATTATAATCCCTATAACGCCTATCTTAATAATAAAATACAACATAATAATAATGAAATTATAATTATAATAAATGAGGTGGAGGCCATGTGGGGAGAAAAATATACCAATGGAGGTGGAACCCCTCCTATGTGTGGATACCATAAAAAAGGGTTTCAAATAATAATAATAATAATAATAATATAAAAACTTTTTATTATAATTTTTGGTTGGGAAAATTATAATCATGTTGTAACTTCTTTAGATTGTATCAGATTAAATAACCTTTTGTGGAATTTTATCCCTAACATTGATTCATCCATTTCATTATTTATTGTTGATATTTATATTAGTATAATGTGTTGGGTAAACAAATTACCCAATAACACTAATAATAATAATAATATTATTATTTTTATTATTACGGAATACTATATATAACATATCTTCTCTATAAGGTGTCAAAATGATGAACTATCTCTGATATTGATATGATAATATTAACGCATACTTTTTAAGACCAATATCAGGTATTTAATTTCAACGTGTTTCTCAAGACAATGAAATGGCATTCAAGCATGATGTACTGAAACAAAAAAAATTTAAACGAGTGATCGATTTGTGTAAATGAAATACCCATCTCTATTTTTTTTCATGAAGATCACAATTATGTAATTTTTTTAGAAATTCATGGATGTTTGGAATGAAATATCATAAGATTTATGTTTTTTTGTAAGATTTATGCTGTGAATATTGAACTTTTTATGGTTTTTTTTACAAATAATACTGCACACTTACACATTTTGTAGTACTGTAGGGCCAACCAGTCATGTGTTGGAGAAGACACAGCTATGTTTGAGGCAGTCTCACACACCTTGTGGAACCCCTATAAATTTCTAGTGAATACCTCAAGAACATATTTATCGTTAATATTATTATTTTTAACTCGAATAATAGAACATGGGTATCCTATCCTGATTTTTTTCACAAAAACTTCAATTGTGTCTTTTATATGGGATTTTGGGATACTCTGTGTAATGTTTCAAGTGTGATGCATCCTTCAGTGGTTCTAAAAGTTTTAACTGATAAAAAAATATCATAATATAGTATTGACAGAGATGTTACCCACCTATATAACTAGATCTCATGTCTTATATACATGGAAATTATATCCCCTATTGATCTAATATGTATATCCTCCATACTTCCATTATAGATATAGACTGTACCACCGTCATAATAGGGAAAAAGTACTCAATCCATAATGATGGTACAAACTATCATACCAGGGATTTGGGCCTCAGTTGTTTTTATATAGATAGTTGCGTTACCAAGATTCCACACTAGGGTGTCTATTCTATATCAATGGATATGGTGCCCCTAGTCATAAAAGGTTGTGTTCCCTCCATAATTTTTTATAAAAATAAAATCAATGCATATTTTTCACATCAGGGTGTGGGTCCTCTATCCATAAATATGGAACCCCAATCATAGTGTTTCATGGGTCCTCTATTCTTATTATATATAAACAAGTGATACCACATGTCCCACCAAGTCACAAGTCTTCTATCCATGGAGATGGTACCCCTGTCTTGCTGGGGTGTGGGTTTTCCAAATATTTTATAAAAATAGAGATGATACCCCCTATCAAAACATGAAATGGGTTATCTATCCATGGCGGTATTACCTTAATAAAACTATGTTGTGTTCCCTCCATACTTTATATCTAGATATAGAAGGTCCCCTCTATCACATCAGGGTGTAGGTCCTCTATCTACTGAGTGGTACAATGTTGATGGACTATGGAAGGTGAACTCTACCTACTGAGTGGTATCCACTGATAGAATATGACAAAGGTATACTACTTAGATATTGTTCCCCCTTAATATTTGTGAATAAAGGGGATGTATGGGTCCTCCACGCAAATAATTCGTAAAAAAGACATGCAATATGATGAAAAATAGAGATGGGCCCATTTAAGATATTTTTTTAGACACATTTCAATTAGTAGGAAAGCAGAAGTGGATATCCCCTTTCTCTCTCAATTTGGGTTGTTATTGAGAATTTATGTTATCTTTTATTATGGTTTTTCACTCATATAAAAATTGAAATTACTTTTTTGGGTTGAGATAAATACTTTTATCGTGACATCTATCTCTCCCCTTTCAGTTTTGGAGGAGACCTTCTATCTATGTATATACTCACCCTGGTATGGGTTATTCCCTACATGATGTATATGAAGCCGAAGAAAGAGAGTTTGGAGGTGATTTTAGAGGTTTATAGAGATACATGTGTTTATAGACTCATTACGATTGTCAGATATAGTGATATAAATCCAGGATATCAAATTATTTACTTTTCTATTTTTTCGTAAGTTGGGAAATCATTTCGGGTTGGGCATGTAGTTTTACCATTTAATTTTCATATTATTCATTCATATAATTTTGTATTACCTAGAGTTTATTACATGTATATAATTTATTATACATGATAGTTTATTTTATTTTTATACTTATACACTTCTATATATAAATGATTGATTATCTTTGAAAGGGTACATTCCAGATGTCCTCTCATTTTAGTTATATATCTCCATGATATTCCCAATGACCTATATTGTGGATGTGGGATTTGGGTAGTTGCGGACTGACCTTTTTCTATCATGGTGTGCCCTGGTGGGTCATGTTGTGAAATATTTTTTCTATTATCATCTTCATTAATTCCAACATGTTTATCATTAGAGGGTACAATATATCAATTAGAATATTCAATAAAATCCAAAAAAATATTGTAATTATTTTTATCCAATTTTCTATCACTTAATTATTTATAAGATTATTTTTTTCATACATTGAATGAAAATATATCTTATTTGATATGTTTATATTCAATTCCTTTTATAATAGTTTCTATTTCTATAATCAAAAAAAATTATTCCAATATGATTAAATTTTTTATTTTAATTCACCTTTGCCTTATTAATTACTCAAAGAATGTCATTGTTATAAATCATAATCTCCCCCTGATTAAAATCATTGAACAAATGTTTCCCTTTATACATATATTTCACTTTAGATATTTATTTATATAAGATTTAAATAAATTCATTGAATCTTTAGGAATCCAAAAAAATACAAATTATTTTCTTTATTTAATTTGTATTTATATTTCAATCATTTATATGAATTAAGGTTATTCTTTATTTAGATTTATGGTTCTTTATTATCAGGTGTCACTTTGTTATTCCCCTAGCTATCAAAATGTTTTTGAGTTATCCATATAAAGCCTCATACATGTCTAAAATTGAAAAAAATTTCAAACAGTCCTTTAGCTGAATAAATATTTTATCCAATGACTCATTATTCTTAAGACGTATGTCCACATATTTTTTATGAAATATTTGTAATAATTATTTTATAATATTTCAATTAAATTCATGAATTTAATATTATATATATATATTTATGTGTGTGTGTGTGTATAATTATATAAATTTTAAAACCTACAAATAATGTTATTTACATCTTATTGAGTGATAATACAAGAAAAGTTCATATCCCCCTTTTAATAAATTTTATATTTTGTTGCAACTCGATGTATACTTCTACTTCAAGAATATTCTAACCATTTTTAGAGGTTTCAAGAATGTTAAATCCAAATGATATAATATATTTAATCATATTCACATTATATATGTGAATTTATTTTACACATAACATTGAAATTCCAGTGGTGTTGAAATTATTCACATGATATATTAAAATTCATCTTCCAATTGATATAACTGATAATGTATCAAATTCCATCCTTATTATTGAACTATATTCAACACACAAGATTCAAATAAATGAATGTTTGATGGTGGAAATACTAATTTATTATCAATTTCTATTTAATGGTAATAAGATAACATAAATAAAAAAACCTATATATTGAGGCACTGTATTACATATTGAAGTGTCCATGAAATGAAAAGTGATATGTACTATGAAGAGGGTGAATCAGTGAACCCAAAAAAATAAAAAATCCCATTAATATTTTCATATTTTTTTCTAAATTAAATATATATATATATTTATCTATTTATTCAAAATGTGAATGATATTTAGAGTAAGAGTAAGAAAAATTGACATAATAATATATTTTTTCAAGGTCCACTAAATAAATTTGTTAATTAATGTTGTCTATTTCTACATAATTATTGTGATATTATATAAAAATTTGATTTTATTATAAAAAACTGGCATTTTGTGAAGGATTGTCATTACAGACTCCTACAATTACACTGTATTAAAAAATATAAATATGTTCAACATCAAGAATTAATAATATTAAATGATATATAATCTAAATCATAAATGGGTATAAGGAAATATCATGATTTCCCTCTTTATTTTCTTTAAAATAGTAAAAAATATCCATATATACACTTTAAATAATTTCATATCATATATCAGAAACCCTCTCACCACCTCTAATAAAAATCAAAATAAATATAAATATTATTTTAATTGATAACATGTTATTATATATCATTATTTAGTTTTTCCTAATCAACTATATATCTCAAAAATAAATCCTCAAATATTTATTCTATTATTATTGATGGGAATTTACTTCCTCAAATAGCATATCATTTTTAATAAATATTATATGGTCTGAATAAACAATGACATGGTACATCAATTAAAATTCCAAGATGTTTTTATTATATATTATTAACCCATCTAACTGAGATATTTTATCCATAAGATATAATTTATTTTCAATAACCATGGGGTCGTGGAATTTAAATTTAATTTATAATAAAGCAAGAACTTATTGTCATGATATTTTAATTTAAAATCTATATCATCATGATTTATGTCCACATGATATATTTTCACCTTCATTATTCAATCTAGATGAACCATGTCTTTGAAGCCAATATAATTTTTTCCATTGTATATGATTTAATAGACTTAAATATGATATGTTCTCCTTTCTTTTAGAAATTTGGAATATTTTAAAAAAAATTATATAAACCATTATAACATTCTTAACAATTTATTCTCAATCACTTTAGAAATTATTTTTCCAAGACACCGGTAGTGATTGATTTTACAAATAAACCCTATATGTTAATTTTATTTCAATAAATTCATTCATTTCATACATATAATTTATAAAAATGTTTTCATAAATCCATGAGAAAATATAGTCAAATATAAGATAAAATAATATACAATACTAATTTTGAGAATCTCAAGATACTAAAAAAATATAGATATCAATGTTTTAAATATCATTTCACCGTACAAATAATTTTTTCGAAATTTTATAATAATAATATAATTGTTTTTTTAATATCAATAATATATTTAATATTACTTGGTTTTTTGATTTATAAAACCCCATTATGAAATAAATGCATGAGTCTCTTCAATATACCGAGGGATTTTAAACTCTAATTTTGATAAGATTCAATTCATCATTCGATTTAGTCATTAGAAATTATAAGTCATCCATAATACTGATTAGTATATTATATTAACATAATTGATACATCATTATAAATAGAGAATTAAATTATTCATATTATCTTCTAGTTCACTTCATTATCTGTAATGATTATAAATTTACATCCTCTTTTCATAATAATTCACCACTTATTGATTTCATATTTTATAAATTATACATAGAACATAAGTGAAGTGTAAATAATTATATCATGAATTTCATGTTAATTTCAATTATTATAAAAACAAATAATCATTAATAATGATAAATATCATCATAATTAATTCACATCCATTATGAATAATCCACGTAGGCTTATGAAATTGAATCTATTAAATAGTTTTTTACAGCATTATAACGTTACTCAATTCATATAGTTGTTTATATGTAATATCACTAACAATATTATAAATCATTGATAAATTTCTATCATAAATCAATAATATTATAAATATTTGGGATTAATTTTCATTATATAATGTCTTAACCAATATGATAGAAATTATTCAACATTAATGGATGTATTTATTTGATTAATTACAAACTCATTAGTTTATGATTATAATATTTCACTAAATTAGACTAAATATTTATCAAAATGATATTAAAATGATTTAATATGGTATTGGTTATATAAAGGAGTCCAACTATGTTTTATACAATTTTTTCAACCCATGCACTACATCATAGTCCACCCTGCATCAATAATGAGAGTAGTATGGAAATGATATATTGTATTTGATTCATTAAATTAAATTAATCCATGTATAGTTATATTGTTTATATATATGCTTATATGGCCAAATGGGTTTTTGATAAATCAGATCGATCAAATTTCCCAATTCATTTTGGATATAATCCTTCACATTACATTATAACAACATATATCATCATTTGATTATAATAGTGTAATATTCCTTAATATACCACATCATATATTATATTCTAAATCATTTTTATTTAACATGGATATTCAATTAATTAATTTAATGAAACTTTTATTGTTATAAACCTTTGATACCCCATGATTCACCACCTACTAGCAGTTCTACAACCCATGTAAATGGGGATATTCTATAGAGAGTATCCAAATTTATATAAAATATTCAAACATTATTACATTGTCACAAAGATCCAATGAAAATAATTTACTTTATAATGAATTACAATAAAGACCACACAATAGTAAAGAGAATGTATAACATTATAAAATACATATCACCCATATATTTTAATGAATAGTTTAGATAATCAAATCCATAGTCACATTACATTCACTACAATATATTCATTAATATTACATATAATTAGACACATAGTTCTTCCTGAATTAATTGTATTCTCAATTTTTTCAATATTTGAATCAAAAAACCATTAAAGATATATCTAAAACATTGATGTTAATGTTGTTTACAATTATATATTTATAATCATTTTGAAAATAAAATTAAATTATATTTCCATTTAATAATGATTAAAATGTTTTGGGATTTAAATATATGAAATTATATTGTGATTTTCAAACAAATCTCTAAGAATAACCTCAATTTATAACATTTATTGATTTTAATTTCATCAAATTCATAATTTTTTAACAATTTATATTATTCAATTTCATAATATAACATATATCATAATTAATAGTGTGATATTTGAATGAAAATAAATATAAAATTATACATACTTTTTTTGGATTATATAACCAAACACTTTTATCTACAAAATCCCAATTTTTATGTTTTTTCAATATCATTATTTATCTATATTTTTTAGATGTTTGAAAAATTAATTTTCCACAAAAATTATTTGTATCAAAAATATATTGTGGTATTTAGGGTAAAAAAATTAAAATAATTATTTTATATATTTAGAAACTCCAAAAAAGTACACAAATTATAATTGGGTTGAAATTATAATGAAATCCCACAATAATGTTAAATTCCAATTTTGATATCAATGAAGAATACATTAACTCAATATAATACTTTATTAAGGAGTGTATCCTTTACAATATTACATATATAAAATTTAAATGAAAAAATATTTTTAAATTATTTTGACATCATCACCAATTCAATATGAGTTATTAACATATTTGAATGTGGTGTGGATAAATAAACATTACCAACCAATAATTGGTTCTGGGAATTCCACATACTGAACAAAATCATCGACATACAATGATAATGATCCCCATGAAGTTATATAGTTGATAGAAAATATTAAAATAATATATTATTTAATATAAATATTTGTTCCATAAATTTGTAAATTTTTTCCTATTTATTATAGATAACCCAATAATATTTTTTTTTGTATTTTTTTGTTATAAAAATTTTTCAAAATAGTACTTTCAAGAAAGATATCAACAAAAAAATTGGAATATATTTTCTCCTAACATAATAAGAAAATAGATATATAGGAGGTATTTCTTGATTTATAGTAATATATCCATATTTTAATTAAGTACAAAATCTATTATATATGCCAGTATAGTTCAAAACATATTTTGTGACACATAATAATTAAAATTAAAATCACTTTTAAATGTGTTTTTTTCGATTTTAGATTAAAACAATTCATTAATTTTTTTGAAATGATGTATCAAAATATATTAAAATGAAGTTATGGGTGGAAAAAACATCATAGGAAATAAATAAATGGAAAGTATTTCTTTTTCTATTTGTCAAAAAACGAGTATCATCCCTTTTTAAAAGAATAATTGAAATTTCTTTTTATGGTATAGGCTATAATGACCTGGCCTTAAATCATTACATAATCTTGAATTAAATTTATAATTTTTATTGAGGATATTTTCATGTTTATAGTTTTAGAGAATTGGGACATAAATATTATATCTCAAAATATTACAAAGTAGATACTTAAACTCAGTTTCCATTTTTTTCATAAATTAAAAAACTCATAAAAAGATATAAATATAGTTCCATATTTTTGATAACATGTCATTCAATTATCCCATCCTTGACCATATTCATCTTTATGTCATGTGGGAAACATTTCAAAAACATGGATGAGCACAAAAAGCTCAGTACGTGATACACAATGAAAGAAACTGTTAGTTTATCAAAACAACAAGTAAACAAGGAATACTTAATGAAAAGTAATACTTTTTACCTTTATGAAGTAGTAAATACTATTTAATGAATAAAGTATCATTTATTATAATTCTGTAACCAAAATATCAAAATAATACCCATATATAGAATTCATAACATATAAAAGTAACTTTGAACATAAACATACATAAATGGAATAAACATACGGTCGACTTCCACACATGTCACTATATGGAATATACATACGACCGACTTCCATACCCAATTAATTGGAGGATATAACATAACCACCCATCCTAGTTTATCACAGAACCACCCATTATATGGTTTATCACATAACCACCCGTCAAAAGTACAAGTACCATTATAAAATCATAATACATACAAAAATATAAAGGAATGAAAAAATTTCAATATTTCAATCACAATATTTCACTTAAATATATTGATAAAAAATAAATTATCAAAGCCACTTTCATTACCAAAATACATAATAGAGTATATTCTATTTATTTTCGTTTTAAAAACATTATGTCTTGTTACAAAAGCCAATGATTAAGTAATACTCGCGGTGGCGGAAAGGTCGTGTCACTGTGTACGTTAATATAAACATTCCTTTTTGTCGTTTAGTAAATCGATTCATAGAAAAATGTTACCATTGAATGAAATTAAAATTCAAAGGTGTTTATACAACATATAAAATTATGTCTTGTATTAAAAAAAATATGACTCAATTAAATGTGATTGAGACGAAGTCCCTTACAAAGACGATATCCTTAAATTAAGGATAAATCAATGGCATAATCATGCGTGACAAATATAAATACACCCAATATAAGTAGATATTATGTGTAAAACAATCATAGGTCATTCACAGATATTCCTAGACTTACATAATCATGATGTATAGGTTTAACCAAAAGAATTGAAATTGTCTTAAGAAGTTCCCTTACAAAAATTCGACAGCCTAACGACATCCCTTTAAAATTCAGAAAATGAGTTGATGAGAGAGAAAATGGTATCTCATCACTTGGACATAAAATTTACATCAATAAGGATATATAAGAACATATACCATCATAATAAGATATAAACTAAACTACATAATAAAAAAATAAGTCTTTTAAAAAGAATAGGGTGAAAGGTTCTCTTAGTTATTTGGTAACATACGAAACATACATCATATGCAAGAAGTAGCATAAAGTGTTGAAGTAAATATCCATAAATGAAATTATATTACACAAAGTGTAGAATCATGGGCAGTACATACACCAGTAAAGGTGATAGTGACAAATATATTATGAACTTCACGGGAATAAAAAGTGAGATAGAAACCTTTTACCTCATTGTAATAAATCGATCTGTATGACCAAAATATAATAAAAACCAAATGAATCACAAAATACCATGAATATAAATAGATTCATGATTATATATATCGAAATTTAGTACACAATACACCACATGAAATAAATAAGGGGTGAATAATGGAAATCTCACGGAATTTAAAGCAAGATAAGAAATCCCTTACAACGTGTCCGACATGACTCGCTCGTATATTCCTTGTTATTCCGGAATGATAAAATTTAATTAATTTCTACATTCATAATAATATTTTTGAAGTTTATTATTTATTTTTATATCACTTATTACCTATCAATAACAATTATTTAATTATTTGAGTTCATAAGGGACATGATGTCGATGTTCGGAACTTGAGTCAAAAATAAACTTATTATAATTATAAATTGTCCATGTGGTCAAGAGTCCATTATATCTGGAATGATATTAATAATTTAGATTTAATTTATATAATATATCTCTAGTATATATATGTATTTATAATAGTACATAACATTTGGAGATAAGAAATTAAATTCATTGTTCATGGAAACGGTAATCCATACGTACGCATGAATGTTACAATCATTTCTATTTCATTTTTTAATGAAATGATAACATAGTGATTCATAGTTATATTATAATATAAATATAATATTTATTTCATATATGCTACATATGTTTATAAATTATATCCTTTATAAGTTCAACGTATGTCATGAACAAGTCATATCACTTTGAGGGGGCGGAAGTCCGCACATCCTAAAATGAAATTATCACGTTTATTTTTATGAAAAACCTAAAGTTATGAAATAAATGAAAAATACAGAATCATAAGAAAAACATAAAAATAATATATATATATATATATATCATATATAAATATAGTGACATTTTAATGGACACCATTAAAGGAGGTAGGAGATAATTTAACAATCATCATTAAGTGTGGAAGTAGTTCGCCGTCCATAGAAACATTATGTTTATCTCCGATTAGATGGAGGTTTGTGTAAGATTAGCTCAAATACTTCTCATAACAACAACATAGTATATTTAAGATACTTTTTTTAAATATAGCAAAAAAATTGTTTAGGGGGTTGGAGAAGAAAAATAAATCAAAATAACATAAGATAATACATTACCATTAAATCGGGTAACTCCCCTTGGTTTGAACCAAAAGGGATTCTTGAAGTGCTTGTTGCAAAAGGTAAGGATTCTAGTATGAAGATAGGGATATTGGGAGCTTATTTGAATAGAGCTTGGATAAGCCAAAGGGCTTGAGAAGTGTGATAAAGGTGTAGGAAGTGGGGTCTTTTTATAATGGTGAGGAGGGGCTCCTTTGGAAAGCTTGAAAATATTATTTTATTATATAATTTTTTTCATTTCCCAAAGGTTCAAAAATCATTAAAGTTGAATATAAGGTGTCCTATGTTCGAAATAAAATCATCCATTAAGAATTGGGAAATTTTTGGATATAATGTTAAACATTATATTCTTATTTATTTAAATCATTCATTAATGACGTAAACATTGCATCATCATTGTGTCATAAATAATTTTATTTATTTGATTTCTAAAAATTATAAAAAAATTACCATGATATAAGAAATCGTTTTAAATTAATATTTATTATTTATAGTCAAAATGATAATTTATATAACCCCATTTAATTTTTTTTAGTAAAACAATACAAGATTGTGACATTTTTTTTACATTAAATAAAAAGTTATTAATGTCCTTATCATACCCATGTGGATCCATGGGGCCCCCAAATTAGAACTAGTATTTTATTGGCCAAACATGACTCATAAATTATGTTTAGGACATGTTTCAAGGTATTTTTATATTTTTAAAAAATTATTTCTACCTTAAATTACCTTAATTACCTTTAATCGTGGATAAATAAACTCAAAAGTTACTATTCATCAAAAATTATTTTCATCCCATTGAACCTCATTATACTTACTAATGACAACCATGTATGTCATATTTATGAAATTAAATTCACATAAGTGGTATAATTTCATTTAAATGAAAAAATCTGTTTTTAACTACTACTTAGTGATTTCACTATTCATAAAAAATTGTTGTTTTTCAGAAAAATACAAATAATTCACCCAAAGCTATATTAGATATTGAAAATTCAAAAATGTTTTCCATTTTACCAAATTCAAAACATATAATTTTCATTTATTAATTTTATAATTAATTCCCGCTGTCAAAACAAATAGTTTGTTTTTAAGAATCAATAACTATCAAAAGATTAACACTTGTTTATTTTCCAAATCAAAGTGAAATTAATTACAATGACCACCATTGGATTAAAAGGTAAATATATATTTTAATTAAACATTAAACCCAGTTAAAAATATAACCTAACCATATAAATATATTAAATTAAAAGTTATTTTTGAAATAAAATACAACATTTTTACCTATTTATTAAAAAATGAACTTTATCAGAAAAATACCAAAAATTTACACAATGTAAATTTTTATGCCTTGATTATAAAGACGTAATTTATTTTATATAACATATAAAATTGAATAAATGTAGATTTAAAAAAGGTTCTCCATCAAAAGGCAGTTAATCAACCTTTTAAAAATATTAGAATATTTATGCTTAAAATTGGGTTCATTCACAATTTAAGCCTCTAACATTTATTGGAAAAATGAAAAAACATTTAGAAAAAATGTATAATCATATTTTATTTAGTTCTATTCATTACTTACATTACAAAAACTATTTGTTAACATCCCTCTAAAATCATATTATTATTTTATTAGTGTACAATGTAAGATTTTAAAGCAACTCGTTTTTTGCGTATCAGGTACGCTATCGAACATAGAAACCCCATTAAAGAAAAATTAAAATTTAATTCAAATTATTAATAATTATGAAAATATCATAGTATTTATTTACCTGTGATGTTATATCCTTCCCCCCTTTTGGGAATTGCATCATTGCAATTATAAAATTGGGATCGAAAACATCATTGAAAACACGACAACAGAATCAGAGTCAATAAAACTATCAATTTAAAATAAAGATAGAGAAGTCAAACGGTCACCTGAGATAACCCACACAAGGATTCCATGAAGACATGGATATCATGGAGAAACTAAGTGTCATGTTCTGATAGAGAGTGATAGAAAACATCATCAAAAGAAAGTAAACAATCTGAAATCCACAAAATTTTGACGGGTTAAACGGTATTTGAATCCCAAGTAGGAAAAGTTAATAGACAATGTTTATGTTTTTATGTTACTTTTCATTGAGGAATTTATTTATGGGATTAAATAAAACATATGGATTCATAGTTACTTGTCATGTAGAATTTCATATTTTACGAGATTTCTAACACAAACTCATATTTTCTCTAAATGAGTATTATTTAGGATGACTTGTTCACATTAAAAGAAATATATTAAACTTATAGAGAATCACATAATCCAAAAAAGATGAAATATAAATTTCCCATGTATTTTGACATTAACCAAAACCAAAATGGTTTGTACAATATAAGATCATCCCTAAAAAATGATAATTATTTAATTAAAGATAAACTACTCTTAATCTCGCAAAATTTGTGCAGGAAAACCCAAAGTTCATCAAAGACCATTCAATAAATAGTTGTCCATAAAACTCTTCAATGTAATTCAAACGATGATCGAATCTGAAAACTCAGAATAATTTTATCACATAGTCTCCCACGATACATCTTAACATTTATCTCCAAATAACATCGTCTACTTTAAAAGTATCATAGTGAAAAGTAATTTACATAATCACATATACTTTCCGATAGTTTAATAATTTAAATAGGTATCCCAAAATAACATATTCTTCATTCATAATATCATCTAACTAAAAATAATTATTCAAATTTACTAGGGACATAACGTAGTCTAGTGGTAAGTGATAAATATCAATCGCAGCTTGGTTGTGGGTTCGATTCTCACAACTTCATCTGACATGAGGGGTTTTCACACGGTCTTCATGTTGTCCCTTTTCAAAAACTATATAATTTAATAACAGTCCCAAAAATATAAAAATAAATCAAAAATAATTATAACATATTTTAACCACAAAGGTTTTCTAATAACATACATTTTGCATCCCAAAATGTATTAACCTGTAATTGCCTCAAATTAAAAGATAATATAAACACAAATGGTTCTTTATAACTATATCCAGAAAAGAAAAGACAATTATTCCATGAATAAAATTTTCGTATATCAAACTTTAGGGTTACACATACAATAAAAATTCTTCTAATGTAACACCATCATTAAAAGAGCCTTAATACTTTTATGCATTTAACCATCCTAAAATCTACCATATATCATGAATCTCTCTTCTATAGTCTTCTTAATCAATCAATATTATTCATGATACATTAACCATTCCATTTTAAATTATTTTGAAATACTTATTTCCTACAAACAAAATAATGAATCATATGCTAAGATTTCAATAATAGTAAATCATATTTTCAGAAATAAACCATACCTTTCATTAGTCATTGTCATTTTATTCACCCTCAATCAAAATAGTATTAGGTATTGGTAAAAAAATATTTGTATGATCTTGGTGATCCCATTCCTGAAAGATCTTTGTTAGAAATGTGTTTTCATAATGACCATGCACCCCACATTTAAAACATTCAATTAACCCCTAAGAAAGAACTCCATTCCCTTTCCTAAAGTCAACTGGATGCTACCTTTTTCCATGGAAGGTTCTTGATTTTCGACCATCATTTCCACATCCATAGCATATCTATGTCCCTTTGAAACACTTTACCAGGACTTTATTTCCACGTCTTTGACATAGAGGTTTTTTAACACACTTACCTTTATGATTATTACCTGATCATCCATAGGGATTTTCTTCTCAAAAATATGATGCCTTATAAAAATAACTAAGGTTTAAATGGTCAATCATGACTATAGATAGTTAGTTAGGAATGACCACAAGGTTTATCATTGCAGCTCCCATGTTATTCAGTTTCTCGTTCAGAAAACAGTCATTGTTTTCATCACATCCACTATTACTTTGGTGCCTTCTAGATCCATCCATTTACTAAAACCAAAAAGGTCAGTGTTAGTATATCAGGAAAATCATCATATAATACTATGATATAATTATTCATGTTATCTTAATATCATTACCTATATCTAAAATAACTATGAATCTTTCTGAAATCCTAAACAATATGGTAGTGTCACTTATGCTTAAATAATACCCTAACCTCTAATGTTATCTAAAACAACCTTCGATACCAACTATAAAGACCCCCCCATAAAACATTAAATAATCTGAATTAAATGAATAATTCACATTGATGAAATTTTTTGATTTAGAGTTGTAGATAATTAGGATATAACTGTTACATCTCAAAAGATTACAAAGTAGATACTTCTACTCACATTCATTTTTTATCATAAAATAAAAAACACTTACAAAGAAACATGTATAGATCAATGTTTTAGATACAGTGCCTTTAATTAATCCCATAATTGAACCTATTCATAATTATGTCATGTGTAAAACATTTAAAAAACATGGGATGGGAATAAAAATCTCAGTAAGTGATACACAAAGAAGGAAACAATTAGTTTTTCAAAACAAAAAGTAAACCATGAATACTTAATCATAAGTAATACTTTTCATCTTCATGAAGTAGTAAATACACTTCACTAAATAAAATATCATTTGTTACCCTTTTTTAACCAAAATATCACCATAAGATACATATAAAGAACACATAACATATAAAGTTAACTTGGAAAAAACATACTTAAATAGAATAACTGATCGGTCGACTTCCACACTTGTCACTAAATGGAATTGCCATACGGCCGACTTCTATACCCAATGAATTGGAGGCTATAATGTAACCACCCTTCCTGGATTATCATATCACCACTCTTCATATGGTTTATCATGTAACCACCCATCCAAATTCTATTTACTATTATAAAATCACAACACATTCAAAAATACAATGGAAAGAAAACATTTATATATTTAAAACATAGTATATCACTTATATATATTGACACAACAAATACATTATCATATCCACATTCAATACCAAAATACATAATACAATATATTGTATTTATTTTCATTTTAAATGTATTACGGGTTCTTACAGAAGCCAAAGATCAAGTAATACTCACGGCGGCGGAAAGGTCATTGACACCACATACGTTAATAGAAACAGTAATTTTTTGTGGATTAGTAAAATGATTAGTAGTAAATTATTCCCTTTGAATGAAATTAAAATTTAATGGTGTTTATATAACATAAAAAATAATGTCTTGAATTAAAATAAAATATTCCTCAATGAAAAGTGATTGAGATGAAGTGATATACAAAGAAAATATCCTGAGATTAAGGATAAATCAATGACATAATCATGCATGACAAATATAAATACCCCAACTATAAGTAAATATTATAGGTAAAAAAATAATAGGTCATTCTCACATATTTATAGTATAACATAATCATGAAGTATAGGTTTAAACTAAATAATTGAAATTGGGTTAAGAAGTTCCCTTACAAAAATTTGATAGCCTAACATCGTCACGTTAAAATAATAAAAATGAGTCGATGAGAGATAAAATGGTATCTCATCACATGGAAATAAAATTTACATCAATAAGGATATAGAATAACATATCCCAACATAAAAATATGTAAACTTAAAGACATAACATAAATAAGTATTTTAAAATGAAAAGGGTGATAGGTTCCCTTACTGATTTGGTAACTTACAAAATATACATCATATGAATGAATGACCATAAAGTGTCGATGTAAATACCAATAAATTAATGTATATAACACAATGTTTGGAATAATAGGAATTAAATACACCACTCAAAGGCGATTGTGAAAAATATTGCGTGAATCTCATTGGAATAAAAAGGGAGATAGAAACCCCTTACCACATTGTAATAAATCGAGTCGTATGACCAATAGATAATAAGAACCAAATGATTCACAGAATAAAATTAATATAAATAGAATAATGATAATATATATCCAATTTCAGTACACAATACACCACATTAAATAAATAAGTGGAAAACAATGGAAATCTCACGGAATTAAAATTGAGATAAAAAACCCCTTACCACGTGTCCGACTGGACTCGCTCGTATGTTCCTTGTTCATCCTGAATGATAAAAATAAACTAATTTCTACCCGATTAATAATATTTTTCAAGTTTATTATTCCTTTTATATAACTTATTACATTTCTATAATATTTATTTAATTATATGAGTTCATAATGGACATTTTGTCGATGTTCGGAACTTCAGTCAAAAATAAACTTGTTATAATTATAAATTGGCCATGTGGTCAAGAGTCCATTATCTACAGAATAATATTTATCATTTAGATGTCATATATATCATAAATATCCAGTATATATATGTATTTATAATATTACATAACATTTGGAGATAATAAATGAAATGCACCGTTCCTGGAGACGGTAAGCCTTACATACGCATGAACACAACTTTCATTTATAATTCATATTTTAATGAAATGAAAACACAGTGATTCATAAGTATATTATAATTTCGGTATAATATTTATTTAATATATGTTACAGATGTTTATAAATTATATCCTTTATACATTCCACATGTGGCATTGACGAGTCATATCACTTTGAGGGGGTGATAGTCTGCACTTCCTAAAATGAAATTAGCGCGTTTACCTATTATAAAAACTATAAAGGTATGAAATAAATAAAAAATACATAAGAATAAAAAAATATAAGCATAATATATATAATATATAAATACACTGACATCATAATGTCCACCATGAGAGGTGGTAGGAGATAATTGAACAATCATCGTTAGGTGAGGCAGTTGTTCGTCGTCCACAAAAACATTGTGTTCTTCACCCTTTAGATGGAGGTGTGTGTAAGTGTAGCTCGAATAAATCTCATTAAAACATCCTTGTATATTTTAGATACTGGTGTTGTTACAAAAGTGAGGAATAAAAAGATATTATGCTGCTAGAGAAGCAAAATAAAACAAAATAACATAAGAGAAGACATTACCTTTAAATCGGGCAACTCCCCAAGGTTTGAACCAAAAGTGTTTTTGAAGTGCTTTCTGCATAAGTTAAGGCATATTGGTTAAATGGAGGGATATTTGGAGCTTATTTGAGTAGATTTTGGATGACCTTAAAGGATTCAGTAGTGTGTTAAAGGGGTAGGAAGTGGAGTCTTTTTATAAGGGAGAGAAGGGGCACTTTTGGAAATCTTAAAAATATAGTTTTATTGTATAATTATTTTTAGTTTCTGAAAGTCTAGAAATCAGTAACGTAGAATTGAAGGTCTCCCATGTTCGAATTAAAATCATTTATTAAGAATTTGACATGTTTTGGTTATTATTTTAATTATTATCTTCCATTTTTATTAAAATTATTAATTAATTACATTAACATTATGTCATCATTGTGTCTTAAATAAATTTATTTATTTGATGTTTAAAAATTATAAAAAATTTACCATTATGTAAATAATAATTTTTATATTTATAATTACTATATATAGTCAAATGGATAATTTATATAACCCCTTGTAAAATATATTTTAGAAAAATAATACATGTTTGTGACATTTTTATTTTTAGTTTAAATATAAAGTTATTAATGTCATTATCATATCCATCTGGCTCCATGGGGTCCCCAAATTGACCCATGGATTTGGGTGGTAATCCATGACTCATAAAATAAAGTTAGGAAATGTGTCAAGGTATTTTCATATTTTTAAAATACTATTTGTACCTTAAATTACCCAAATTACTTATAATCGTAGTTAATAAAATTCAAAAGTTACTATTCATCAATAATTATTTTCATCCAATTGAAAAAAAAATTAATTACTAATGAAAACCATGTATGTAAAATTTTTTAAATTCAATTCACAGAAGAGGTAAAATTTTATTTAAATAAAAAAAATCAGTTTTTAAATATTACATAGTGGTTTCATTATTCATCAAAAATTGATGTTTTTCAGAAAAATACCAAAAATTAAACCTAAGCTATATTTGAAATTCCATATTAAAAAATGATTTCAATTTTACCATTTTCAAAAAATAGAAGTGTCAGTAATAAATTTTAAAATTAAATCCCACTCTCAAAACAAATAGTGTGTTTTTAAAAAATGATATCTACAAAAATATTGTCACTTATTTATGTCCAATTTCAAAGTGAAATTAATTCCAATGTCCACCATTGGATTAAATGTTAAAACTATATTTTATTTACAGTTTAAACCCAATTAAAAAGGTAATCAAACAATATAAATAAATTATATTAAAAGGTGGTTTTGAACAAAAATACAACATTTTCACTATTCATTAAAAAATTAACTTTATCGGAAAAATACCAAAATTTTACTCAGTATAAATTTTGATGTATAGATTATAATGAATTTTTTTATATTTTATAACATATAAAATTGAAAAAAAATTATATTTAAAAATGGTTCTCCATCAAAAGGTAGTTAATCATCCTTTTAAAGAATATTAAAATATTTATTCTTAAAATTGGATTCTTTGGAAATTTAAGTCTCTAACATTTATTGGATAAGTGTAAAATCATTTAGCAAACATGTATAATCATATTTTAGTTACGTATATTCATTCCCAAAGTTACAACAGAAAGGTTTTAACTACCATTGAAAATAATATTATTATATTATTAGTGTGTAACATAAGATTTCAAAAAACTCATTTATTGCGTATCAGGTACGCCATCGAACATAGAAACCCATTTAAAGTAAAATTAATATTTAATTTACAAATATTTAAAAATATGAAAATTTCATATTCTTTATTTACATTGGATGTTACATAAGCACTAGGAGTATAAGATGGAAAACCAATGTTTTTTTCTAGCTACCTGAATACATTGGCCACTGGATTTTTATCAATGATTCAATTTTTTATTTTAAAATTTTAATTAAAATGAATTCCAAAAAACATTTTATTAGTGTGGTTGTATTGATCATTTATACAGATATATAAAATAGAGTACACTACATGATAATATGGGTGGTTCTAATTTTTATTGGAATATAATTTTTCTTTAATTGTAAATAATTGTTCATGATCTCATTTTATAACATATATATGATGGTATAAAACACATCATGGATGATGTCATATTCATGGTGAATATTACCTGAATATATTTTTAAATGGGTTTCCAAAATTAGATTAATTATATAATATTGACCAAGTTGATATGTAATATAATATTAGACCAATTATAGTAAATGGAATATTACTTATCATACCTTCCAGGGTTTCATATTTCCTTGAAAAAAGTGTCTCAATAAAATTTAATGTATACATGTGTTGAATACGTACTGATTAATAACTATAAACTGACCGTATTTGATGAATTATTACTCTTCATTTGGAAAACATATTGATAAAGGATTTATATTCCTAACATTCATGATTATGATATGAAATATTGAAATCATAATAATATTTATTATCCCTATAATACTTAATTATGAAATTATCATTGATAGATATTAGACCGTTAGCACACATCATCATATAATATTTCATCATAGGAATATAGTATTTTTTATCATGTGATCGGAATACTCAAAAATTTCATGAAGAGTGGGATATAAAATTTGGTTTATTGGAACTATTTATCTATTTTGACGGAACTATTTAATTTTATTTATTGAATCTATAACAGGATTATATAAAAAAGATATTTTAATACAATTTTTATATTATTGCGTATAAATTAGTGAATTTTTTCCCTAATGATTTTTTATAAATGAGTTGACATTAAAATTGGAACTATTTTTCATCAAAGAATCGATACAATTTCTTTTATCATGCTATTTTATTATCCTACAAAATTTTGGGAATTTATGATTTATTTATATGATCAAGAAGTGAGATTTTATATTTTATACCATTTTATCTACGGATGTGAGAAAAAACTTTCCATATATAATTATTTTTTAAATGATAGAAAAATTTAAATAATATATTCTCAAGATTAATGATTATCTTGATTAATATGAATAAACCAAGATATTTTCTAAAATCATCCTAATGTCAGTGTAATACCATTTGATGGGTTCTATGGTTATTCTTAATAAAAAATATTTTTGGAGATATTATATAAATTTATAATATCTTGTCATAAAATCATTATTTAGTATCACCAAAACCCTCATTATATCCTTAATGAACTATATTTATCAAAAACACCATGAAAACTTTATTAACATTATTATAGGTGATATCCTTTTATATTATACATTTTCAGGGGATCATTTGTATACTATTGAAATTTCATTAATAACTCTCAAGTAACATTTACAATGTAATAAAATATTTATATTGAAATTTTTTATTTTGGAAGTCAAATAGATAGTACATATGGTTTTGAGGTAGAAGTATTAGTAGATCAAGTTATGATTAAAGGAGTAATGAATTTATAGACTCTAATGGTGTTTAATATATGTATTTATGGGATAATCAATATACTATTGAATATTTTTTATAATTTATTATGTAAAACATTATAATATACATTCATGAAGCATAATGTTTTTAAATTTCAGTGGAAAAAAAATGTAAAAAAACATTTTGAAAGAATTAATAGAATATTAAAATCAACTCCAGTTCTAATTTTATATTATATAAATATAGGATACATTTTTATTTATAATACTTGTGTTGTCTTTGTTTTATGGTTTTTTTCATATATATTAGACATATGATTCCATAAGCTTATTTTTATCAATAAATTCATGAGAGAAATTTCCCTATATATGATCTTCACCATGGAGGACTTATTCCTACGTTAAAATATATTATTATACTATATATTATATTTTGATTTTCATCCATTTGTAAATATATATAAATTCCAGATAGATATATTTTATTTAAAAAACAGTGATAATTTTTATACATTTATTAAAGTCATAATTTAAAATGATTCCCTTTATATATACATTCATGTAACGATTTTGTATGAGTATAATAAAGAAATACAATTCATGAGTCTTTTTATTCAATGAAATTTAATGTATGTAATCTATGTGAATTATTTTTTATTTTTATTGTCCAAGTTTTTTCTTATCTTCATTATTATATTAAATAATCTCAACTACCTAATTATAATTTTATATGAAAAATTGTAATTGAAAATGGTTTGCAAACTATTTGTGAATGGAATCTATATCATAATGGGAAATTTTATTTTAATATGAGGTTTGTAGTGAATATATTATGGAAACATAAAGTGATAAATAATTTCTATATTTTTTAATGGCATGTTATTATATGTTCAACTAAAATGTTAATCAACATCAAAAAATAGTATCACATCACTAAAATAGAAAAGAAAATTTCTATTTTTATCAATAGTTTCTTAATTATTTGACCTAATTTATAAAAATTTGAATATTTCAAGTATATTATAACAATGATTTATTTCAATATTAATATGGGATACCAAGAAAAAGTATTCTTTTACTGGACCACCTCAATATAATTGTATGAATATTTTAATTGGAATTTTATTTAATCATATCATTTCAAAAAATAATCCATTAATGTAATCTCTTAATTTCCCTCCAATATTAGATAGAATAAATATATATGTTTTGGTAATGTTAAACATGTAATATATTGTTAAATTTTCATGTATTACTTTAGAATCATTACTGGATTAGACCCACAATAATATTTTTGATTTAGGCTGGTTATTTAAAAGAATATGGTAACAATTTTTAATTTTATTAAAACATGTTGGCCACATTCTATAGGATATATGGAAAGTGAAATCTAAATTTTTTATCAAATTATTAATTTTTATGATCATACATTGTTAGATCAATGTAGAATCATGCACATTGTTCAAATTTTCATAACATAACCGATGTACTCAAATCGTGGGTGTGTTTTGAATATTTTAAATGAAATATATGTGTTGTTTCATGTTAATATGTTGTGGATCATTGATATTATAAATGTTATATATATATATATATATATATGAGATAAAAAATATGCCTAATTCATGGTTTTATGAACCACCTATCCAGTTTGGCAATCACGAAGATTTCTAATTGAGATCAATCAAGGGTATCAGTCATGGGTTGTAGTGTAGAAACGTATTGAGCCAGTGTTGGATAGAATTATCAAGAATAGTGTGTAGTGAAACTAAAGAGGAATCACTATATGTGTAGGCACAATAACCCACTAATTCAGAATACACTATGGGATTTATTTTCCTATTTAATAAAATATCTCGATTAATAAAAATGTGTCTTTACAAATTTGTTTAATTTTATAAATCATTAGGTGATATGTTTTATATGAAATATAAAAATACTTGTTCCATGGTTGAATGTTTCATGTACTAATTTGATATCATTTTATTTCACTACTACTACATTCCAAGGAATATATATATAATGGAGGTTCTATTGTACTGGTAGAGTTTAATGCCACTCAAGTTTTTTTTTCTTTCCATGATCATCCATTTTAATTCATAGAGAATATCATGTAGTTACCTTATTCCGACACTAATGAAGAAATAAATGTCCAATGAGATGTTTGATTCTCACTAGATAAGAATGTGAAATTAAAATTATTGAGAAATTTATTTTTATCACATCAATAATGAAATATCATGATATTATTACTCATGATTCAAGAAGATATAGGTTTTATAGAAATGATTATTAGATATTAGTGATATGGAACCCATGAATAAATCTAAATAAATAAAATCTTATGTCCACATAGTTATTTCATAAAATACAACATATTGTTTTTATTTTCAAATTACTTGGATAACATTATATGTTCATTGCGTATGTCATAAATCATTATGAGGTATATAAAATGTCATTCATAAGGGAAATATGAATTTCATTTTAAAACTAGAATATTTTTTGTATGCAACATTCATTATGATAATATTTCTTAGACATGTTTTCATATTTTAGAACACCATTTAAATCTATATGACACTATTATGTAAAAATGAATTATTTTCAATATATAACTATGTTGTATGAAATTTTTGAAAAACATATAATAATAATTATGACTCATGTAATTTTTATAATGATACTAAATTTTCAAAATAATTGGATAATTTATGAATGGACGAATCAAATTCATTCTGTCAGTAAAAATAATTAATATGATCTCTAATGAAATTATACTTTTAGAAAAAAAATGACAATGATTATATAAATTCAAAATTAATCTCATGCATGATTAAGTGTTTAAAAAAGTTAAAAAAAGTGGATTCAGTTTTACCACTACAATGACTTTATTTCATTTATTGTTTGTTGAAGGAAACTGAGGAGAGATATGTGATATAGTATATTATAAAGAACCTTCACATCGAAGAAAGATATATTGAATTTTTTCTTTTTATTATGAACTAATGATGATGAATAGATATATTCAACACTAATTTCACCTTCCTTTTTATGGTATAAATATTTAATAGGGTTCATGTGTAAATGTAAAATTTATATTATTTTTACCATGATGAGGAATATAAATAGAAGACGGTCAACCTTTTATTCAACATTTTATTTCAAGAATAAGATTTCAGAGTTCAATACCACACTCTGTATATAGAGTATTATAATTTTTTATTATATGAGTATGTATTGATTATTACTACACATTGAGGAAATATGTCATATTAACTTTTTTCAATAGATAACTAATGTTGAGTTTATGGTCAAACTTTATTATAATTTTGGATTGCAGTGTGTCTCATTAAATATGAATTGAATGTTATTACATTCTTTATAATTAGTAGGTTTCATATTTGAATGAATCTAGCTTCATTAACTTTCCAAAATTACCTTTGATAATTCAAATTGGGTTATTTGTGAGTAGGATAACAAATATTATACAATGGGTAAGTAGTCATCCATCTTATAGGTGATCCTTGTTAAGAGAAATATGTGTTATTACATTATATATTTACTATTTATTTTTATATAAAATCCATATTATAGATATATAATGAATGATTTTATTCCATTTGTTGAAAAAGGGATGAGAATACAGGTGTAAATGTATAAATTATTTGACAATATTTAAAAATGGGGATTCACCGCCATTTATTTTGTAAATATCACAATGAAATCCTATTAGTTGATATTAAGGACGAAAATTCTCTTTTTGGATTCACTGTAATTTTCATTTTACATTTTTTTCTTAATGTTTCTATTCCAAATGTTATGTATTGTAAAATCCTTGTTGTATTTTATCATCATATAATCTTTTTTATAACTACTAAAAAACATAGATGTATGTAAAAAATAAGTAGCTGATAAAAAATAATGATGTTCCCATATCAAGAAATGAAGATAAAAATATACCTTAATTATGAAGATATAATGATTATATCCTAAATAACATGAATATTTTTTATTTTTTTGGGTTCTAAAATGAAATAAATAAGGATAAATTTTCCAAATCATGTTTATTATAAATCATACATATTGATCGGGAAACTACGAATTAATTTAGAGACAACACCTCTAATATACCATGTATCATTGGGGAAGACTTTGTATCTAAATATCTATTTGATGAAGAATATTTTGATTCATTTCACTTTTGGAACATACCATTATGCTTCTCACATACACTTTTGTTCAGGATTAGTTTCCCATCCCAATTTGGGTGAGTTTTCAAGCTTCTTAGAGATAGAGGGAATTTCTAGGTGAATGAATTTTTTTTGGATTTATGTTTTTTATTTAATTTAGTATGTATATAAATGTGTTAATGTGTTTGAGAGTTTATCCCCATGTTCAAAAATTTCATGAGTTCATTTGTATATTTATATTGGAATATAGACTATTTTCTATTATATGGTTGATTACAAACTATGTTAATGAATTTTATGCCACAAAATTTTTATTGAGATGATTTCATGAATCTGGTTCAGGGTGTGATGATTAGTTTTCTTTTTATAAGGAGTTCATGTAGTGTAATATATAAAATCATGTTTTTATAAAAAGGAGAAATTTTTTCATTTTTTTTACTTCATGGAATTTACACTATGTAATTGGATAAAATGATAGGTAATTCCATGTATTTGTGGGTTTTGGGTGGAACATGAGTTATTAATATTTCATTCAATCATGAAGTCTCCATCTCCCATCCTAAATCTCACTCATGGAGATTTTAGAACACACCACTTCTTCCAGATTGATTAATCGATGGTTGATTCCTAGGTTTGTTGTTTTTTTCCTCTCAGGGTAATAATTACAAAAGGTTAATCATTCCTATGATATCTTATAGAATTGGTGCTACATTTATTGTTCAAATTCATGTAATATTGATGTCTTATATCGATCCATTGATATCTCATGTCTTTCCTTACCTTTCGAAGTCAGGTCTCTTGGTTTCTAATTATTGTTATCAAGGGTAATTATTTTTAAACATTTTTGTGGTAGGAATTTCTATATAATGTGTAAATATTATGAATTCCATATATTTATTGAAAAATTAATTTTTTGTTATCATTGAACTAATTTGATTTTTTTTCAAGGTATTTGGTTTAAAGGAAAAAGTTTTTAGATGGTTTTTCATTAAAAATGATCTTATATAGATTCAAAAATTTATTTTTTCAAGATCCAATGTAGTTATTATTGGAATTTAAAATCATTTTATAAATTGATTCCATAGTTTCAAAATTTATTTTTATATTCTCGTCTATTTGTAATCCTTAGGTGAATCGATAAATTGATATCATAAACTATAGTTTATGGGTTTCCACAACTGGTTGTTTTTTTATATCAACTGAAGCTAGAAAAAGTTTACATTGGTTAGATCCAAAAGTGGACCTGGTTTTGGTCTAAATTTATACATAATAAATATTTTACAATCGGATATAGCCCAAATTATATTTTTCCTATTCATTTATGTATTTTTATCACATGATGTAATTGAGCATGGATTTTTTCTCATGGGGTTTCATATGATGTTGTATAACATAGTGTTTAAAGATAGATTATTTCACGGATATTGGTATAATTTCTTTTTTATTGATATATATATTAGAATTTATTTAATATAAGATATACTTTCCATATTTCTATTTTTGAGAATGAAAAATAATGTTATGAAAAACAAATTGAAAATAATTTCAAAATGGATAGGATATTTGAAATTTCATTGTAAAACTTTTTTTCATAAAATCTATAATTGTTGAATTGTTGATTTTAGAACATGTATAGAATCTGCTGATTTATTCTACTATTAATTGTGCTAACCTGCTAATTTGGAATTTGGTAGGTTAAATATGTTGTATTAAATGACTTAGATAAAGGAAGGAACAACTTACAATATGAAAACTTCTATTATTGTTACTATAATTGGTTTGGGAATGTTCACAGAAGACTATTTTTCATTTGGAGAATTTATATTCATGATTTGTAAATACATTAATCTTTAGCTACTAGTAGTGGGATTTTATGGATGTAGTTGTATCTCATTATTCAAATTGTACTATTTTTGTGTGTCTTATTTAGCCTATATTGAAGACATGTTTATGTTGTCTTTGTTTCACCACACCATGTGATGGTTGACTTGTGTGTATTGTTTGGTTAACTTGGTTGGATTGTTAAAATTTGTTATGAATGGATGATAATATAAATTTTTGTTAACAATACCTATGTTTGGTTCGTTATCTTTGATATAATGTATTTATGTTAGTCATAGTTAAAAAAGTATGTGTTCAAAAGGGGTATGGACAGCTTACACCCATGACTAATATCGAGTAGCCATTGGTTATCAAGGACTTCATAATATGTTTTAGACATGGATTCAAGTTTTTTAAAGTATTTTATGAGAATTATACAAAAATTTAACAATTATTTTTTATGTAATTTATTTTATGTGTATAATTCGTAATTTTTCTAAATTATCATTGTATTAATGATTAATTTTTTATTATATATGGGGTTTTAGAATATTACAATCTACAATTGATTTGATTTGTTATTTTATTTCTTTTATTATACAATTCCACATAAAATAGATCTTCAATATTTTAGAGAGGATTATATGAGAAAAGATCCATAGATGAATAATCCATTGGTCTATAATTTTGTTGAAGGTGTAATCTACAATATTCAATCCATGGGTCATGTTGGTGTCGAGAAACCTAAGACATGTGGTGGATAATGGGTTTGTATTTACATAGAAGAATCTAGACACCTTCCAAATTCACAATGTATTATATGATCCTGATGTTTTTCTTAATAGGATTTAGAGGATCTTCAAATTCATGAAGACCCTAAAGGACCATAATGTGTTCATAATTGTGTACATGATCGAGGCGCAAGGAAAAAGATAGTGGGAATATGTTCTAAATACAAGGTTTCACGAGAATATGAATTGGGATTACTCCAAAAAACATCTAATTGTCAATTTTAACTAAAGTCGTTACCTGTGGTGAATACCCAAGGGTTTCAAAATATAGATCTGGGGGAGCATGTTGTTCTGGAGTATTCCACCCTTCTTGTTGAGTTGGTTCGTTCAACGCCATAACTTCTAATAAATATGTACCAATAGACTCTGAGATTTGAGTTGGGGTTGAAGTATGATATCTTGTGTATATTTATTCTCATGTATCATCTGCACATTGTGGAGGTAGGTTATTTAAGTCCATTCACGGAGGAATACATCTAACACCCCAGGTAAATAAAGATTATTAAATTTTTATATTTATCCATGTTTGTGAATAAAATATTAATATTACTTTAAAGGGGATGCTATGCTCGATGGTGTACCTCATACGCAACAACGAGTTTCTAGGGAATCATGCATTACACTCTAATAATAAAATAATATTATTTTAAATAGTAGTTAATGCCTAGTCGTTGTAATGGAGGGAATGAACAGAACTAACTACAAAGTGATTATATATGTTTGTCAAATATTTTTACTTTTTACAATAAATTTTAGAGGATTAAAAATGCAAATGAATCCAATTTTAAATGTAAACATTCTAATATTCTTTAAACGGTCGATTAACCATCCTTTGCTGGAGAACCACTTTTAAATCCACTTTTTGACAAATATTTGACAAAATATAATTCTTATTTAGTATCAGGATATCAAAATTTCCTTTGTGTAAATTTTTGGTATCTTTCAGATAAAGTTCATTTTTAAATGAATAGTGAAAATTGTTGTATTTTAATTCAAAACAACTTTTTAATCTAATTTGTTTATATGATTATATTATCTTTTGAATTGTTTTTAAAGAGAAATTAGAATATATTTTTACCATTTAATCCAATGGTGGACATTGGAATTAATTTTACATTGAAATCAGACTTAAACTAGTGTCAATCTTTTGATACATTTTGTTTCATAAAAACATGCTATTGTTTTGACAGCGGGAATAAATTATTAAATTAATTAATGCAACTTAAATGTTTTGAATTTTTTAAAATAGACATCAATTTTTAATTCGAAATATCAAATATATCTTAGGGTGAACTTTTGGTAATTTTCTGAAAAACTTCAATTTTTGATGAATAGTGAAACCACTAAGTGGTACTTAAAAAAACTGATTTTCCGTTTAAATGATAATTTTCCATCTTTGTGTTTTGAATTTCCAAAATCCGACATACATGGTTTTCATTAAGAAGTAAAATGTGGTTCAATGGGATTAAAATAATTTTTTGGTGAATAGTAACTTATTAAGTATTTAATCGCGATTAGAGATAATTAGTGCAGTTTATGGTAAAAATAATGTTTTAATAATATGAGATGAGCTTGACACATGTACTACCCTCATTGGATGTGTCATTTACGACAATCAAAATCCATGGGTCAACTTGGGGACCACATGGAGCCACATTGGTTGGAAAATGACATAAATACCTTTTTATTTAATGTTGAAGTAAAAATGACACACACATGAGATGTTTTACTAAAAAAAAATTATATTGGGTAATACAAGTAGGATTTTTTATTATAAATATTCATTAGAAAGTTAAAAAGATTTACTACATCATGATATTTTTTTATAATATTTAGACATTAAATATATTAAATTATTTATGACATTATTATGATGCAACGATTACCTCATTAATAAAGGATTTAAAAAAATGAACAAATAATGCAAAATATATGACCTAGACATGTCCAAAACCTATTGGATGGGAGGATTTCAAAACCTTATCACCTTATCCTAGAAACACATCAATGTGGGTGCATTAAAATCCGAAACGCATTCTAAAATAAAGTAACATTTCTTTACTTTCCAAGAGTGACCCTCCTCTCCTAATATAAAAGGCCCCCACCTCTACCTCCTTACCCAAACATCTGAAGCCCTTTCCTTGGAAAACCCCTGCCCATTTTGTCTCTCCAAATCCCTCTATAACTCATTTAAGCCTAACATTGGGCAGAAGTCTCCCCAAGGAAACCTTTGAGCTCAAACAAAAGGGAGTTACCCGATTTTAAGGTAATGTCTCCACCTGTGTCCTTTTGTTTTAGTTTGCTTCTCCAACCCCCTAAACTATTTTTATTCATTTATTTTGTAACAAATACAGTATCATAAATATACTAGGATTTCATTATAAGAAGTATTCGATATACACTTACACACACCTTCGTATAATGGTTAAAGAACATACTGTTTCTGTGGTTGGTGATTTTCTGCCTCACGAAACGATGATTGTTCAATATTTTTTAACACCTTTAAAGGTGTACATTATGATGTCACTGTATTTTATATATGGTATTTATGTTTAATATATGCTTATGTATTTTATATTTAAACAACACTTTTATTATTTTCATGTTCTGTAAATGCGAGAATTCCATATGAGGAAATGTGGACTACCGCCCCCTCAAGTGATGTGACTCGTACATGCAATACATGGAACGTATAAAGAATGAAATTTATGAAAATATGTGGCCTATATAACATATATATTATACTGGAATTATAATATATATATTTATCATTTATTTTTAATTCCGTTAATATGACAAAAAAATGAAAGTAGAGTTCATGCGTACGTACGACCTACCGTCTCCATGAACAGTGATTTTCGTTTTTTGTCTCCAAATGACATGGATTAGTATAAAATGAATATGTACTGGATATATATGATATTTTAACCATTAATATTATTCTGGAAATAATTTACATCTAACTACATGGACAATCATTTTTCAAACAAGTTAATTTTTGACTCATGTACCAAACATCGGCAAAAACGTCTGATATGAACTAACATTATTAAACAATTATTATAACATTATAATATGTGATATGAACTGAATAATAATTTTTAAAGGAGGTCATTAGGAAGTTTTAAATTGACCAATGTTTATTATTCAGTAATATAATGAAACGAACAAGTCAAGTTGGACTTGAGGTAAGGGATCTTACTCCCCTATTTCTTCTTAAGTACACTCTTTTATGTCATTTCTTTTAAAGCTCATATTTCTTTTTATTGGGATGTTATTTAATATCAATCATACTGTAAAATTTGTGTTAATATGATGAGAGACATGATTCTCTCTCATCAATCCATTTTGGAAGTTTTGAGTGGCGCCGTTAGGCTGCCGAATTTTCGTAAGAGATCAAACCTCTCTCTTTATTTTTAAGTACACTCCTTTATATCATTTATTTTAAGCTCCAATTTGTTATGTTGGGGGATGTTATTTTATATTACTATCTCTGTAAACTTTGTTTTAATATGATGAGAGACCATATTTTCTCTCATCAACCCATTTTGAAAGTTTTAAGTGGCGCCGTTAAGCTGCCGAGTTTTCGTAAGGGATTTTTCATATCACGTTTATTCCCGTGAGATTTATGATACATTTGACACAATTTCCTTTTAGTGGTGTATGTATTGCCCATTATTTTACTTATTGTGTAATATAATTTCATTTATGAGTATTTACATCAATGGTTTATTGTCCTTCTTTCACGAGGTGCATGTTTCGAAAGATACCCATGTCGGTAAGGGAACCTTTCACCCTCCTCTTTTTAAAAGAGTTATTTTGTTATGTCTCTTAATTCACATAATATTATGTTGGGATATGTTCTTATATATCCTTATTGTTGTAAATTTTATGTCCAAGTGATTAGATACCCTTTTTATCTCTCATCAACTCATTTTCTGAATTTTGTAGTGACATCGTTAGGCTGTCAAATTTTTTCAAGGGAACTTTTTAACCCAAATTTGATTTTTTTGGGATAAACTTGTACTCCTTAAAATATGTCATTATATGAATTTGTGTGAATAACCTCTGATTGTTTTACACTTAATATCCACTTATATTTGGTGTATTCGTTTGTCACACATAATTATGTAATTGATTTATCCTTAAACCAAGGATACCATCATTCTAAGAGACTTCGACTCAATCTCCATTCATTGAGGGATATTTTGTTTTATACACAACCTTCTTTTATATGGTGTATAAACCCCTTTGACATTTAAGTTTACCCAAAATAGAATCTTTTTTTATATGAAGTGTTTTACTAAGCGAAAAAAGGGAATGTTTTTGTCGTACGTAAGCGGCGACAACGACTTCTCCACCGACATGACCATTATTTGAGTTTAGGCTTCCTCTACATGCCAAACATTCTTTTTAAAAGAAAAATAAATTCCATGTTTTACTTTTATTTTATTTTGGTATTGAAAATGGTTTTCATATGGTTTTTATATCAATGTGTTTTATTGATATCTTGTGTTTGAAATGTGGAAATGTTATTTTTTCTTTATGCATGTTTTATGTGATACGATTATGTTATGGTTCTTGGGAATTATTATAAAGACGGGTGGTTCCGTGATAAACTAAGGGTGGGTGATCCAGATATAGCTCTCTAATGCATTGGGTAACGTGAAGGAGTGAAAGGTTAAGGTTTCTCCGAAGAGATTTAGGGAATATACTATAGTGGGTAATCCAAACGTAACCAAGATGGTTACTCCCTACATAAGAATGTTAGTAATGCCACAAGTTACATTTTCCGTATTATGATTCATATTTTCTATTCATGATTTGATGAGGTATGTTAATGTGCCTATGTTTTATGGGTAAAGTATGATTTCATTCTTAAGTATATTTGAACTCATGTTTCCTTTCCATATTTTTATAAACCTTACTATGATTTTTATGCTCATCCCAAGTTATTGAAATGTTTTTCACAGGTCAAGGTAATGGTACATGATATGATGATAGTGTCAAGGAAGTGTCAAGAAAGGATCCATGTTTTATTTTAAATATGTTTCCATTGATCGAAAAAATGAATACTATCTTTTATGTAACGACTTTGTTTAAATGTGGAATGTAATTCATGTTTTATGATATAAATCTCTAAAACTCAAAAGCTGAAAAGATCATCAATGTGTAATCTTGTAATAACTCATGATTAAGTATGGTTTAAGGCTGAGGCTTTATAGTTGGTATCATAGGTCGGTTTAGATAACTTTAGATGTTAGGGTACTCTTTAAGCATAAGTGACATTACCATAATGGTAAGGATTTCAGAAAGAGTCCTTGTTTTAGATAAAGTGAATGAGTAAGTATATCTTAGTGTTTATCTTCCTCATTAGTACATGATGGTTTTGTTGATATACTCACACTGACCTTTTTGGTTTTAGTAAATCGCTGGATCTAGCAGGCACCAAAGTAACAGTGGATGTGAAGGAAACTTTGACGTTTTTTTTGAGAAATCAATTGAATGATATGGGAGCTGCAATTAGAACTCTTGTGTTTATCCTCAACCAACTATCTGGAGTCATGATTGACCACATAAAACTTGGTGATTTCTTTAAGGCATCATATATTCATGAAACAAATCCCTACAAAACTACAGTTAATAATCATAAAGGTATGTGTGTTCAAAAACCTATGTGTCAAAGATGTGGAAGGAAACACCTAGGAAAATGTTTCAAAGGGACAAAAATATTCTATAGATGTGGAAATGAAGGTCATAAAGCAAGAACCTTCTATGGAAAAATGAAGCATCCAGTTTACTCAAGGAAAGGGAATGAAGTTCTTTCTGAGGGATCAATTGAATGTTTTAAATGTGGTTTGAATGGTCATTATGAAAACACATGTCCTATGAAGAATTTTGGGGAATTGGATCACCAAGATCGTAGAAATACTCGTTTACCAATACCCAATTCCAATCCGAATGAGGATGAAGAAACTGACAATGGCCAATCAAAGGTATGGATTATTTCATAACTTTTGTTTTCCTATTTTGGAATCTTAGGATATAATTCATGATTTTGTTTGTTGGAAAGAAGTATTTAAGAATAATTTGGAAAGGAATGGATAATGGATCATGAAGAATGTTGAGTGAGTAAGAGGTCAACATATAAGGGCTTCAAGAGTTATGGTGAAATTCTTAAGAGTATTAAGTCTCTTTTGATGATGGGGTTACATTAGAAGAATTTTTATAGTATGTGTAACCCTGATGTTTAATATATGAAAATTTTATTCAAGGAATAGTTATCTTTCCTTTTGTGGACATAGTTATAAAGAACCATTTGGGTTTATATGATCCTTACTTTTGAGGTAATTTTTGGTTACTATATGTTATGATGGAAGTGAAATGCATGATATAAAATTAAGGTTTAATTATGTTATGGTTATTTTTGATGATTTTATCTCTTTTTGAGGAATGATTTGAGAATTATATAGTTTTTGAAAAAGGACAACATGCAGACCGTGTGACAACTCGTCGCGTTGGACAAAGCTACAGGAATCGAACCCAGAACCAAAGTGAGACAGGTATTTATCGCCTACCACTGGATTACGTGAAGTCCCTGGTTAGTTTGAATAATTTTTTTAGTTAGATGGTTTTAGGAATCAAGAGTAAGTTAATTTTCGGTTATATATGGAAATGATTAACCTATCATGGAGGATATGTGATTAGGTTAATTATTTTTCAAAATGAGAATTTAAGAGCAACTGATGTTATTTAGAGATAAAAGTTAATTTTTACCTTTGAAGACTTTGTGATTAAATCCTTCAAATATTTGGGTTTCAATCTTAGATTGGTTTACTTGGAAGAATTTTATGGAAATTTGTTTTATCGAATGGTCGTCGTTGAACTTTGGGTGTTGTTGGAAAAAATTTGGAGATTAAGAATAGATTTTCTTTTTATAAAGGGTTATCCTTTTATGGATTATCTGATCTTGCACTAACATTTTTGGTTTTGGTTTTGGTTAATGTCTAAAGACATGGGAAGTATATAGTTCTCTTTTGTGTATTAGGTGATTCTCTAGAAGTTGATTATAGTGAACAAATCTTCCTAAATGCTCATATTTTGGAGAAAATATGTGTTTGTGTAAGAAATCTAATAAAAGTTGAAAGTCAACATGATAAGTAATTATGTTTCCTTATGAATAAATTCCTCAATAAAAAGTAACTTAAAACAAAAATGTTTTCTATTAACTTTTCCTACTGGGGAATCGAATACCGTTTAACCCATCATAAGTTTGTGATTTTCTTGTGGTTAACTTTCTACTAAACATGTTTTCTATTACTCTCCATTAGAACATGACCCTATGTTTTCTACTCCATGTCCATGTTTTCCTACATAGAATCCTAGTATGGGTTAACTCGGGTGACCTCTATACTTATCTTTCATTATTTTAATTTGATTGTTTTACCGACTCTTGTTCCGATGTTGGACATTCAAGGATGTTTCCAAGCTCAATTTTAAAATTGTGAGGATGCAATTCTCAAAATGGGTGAAGGATGTAACACCCCAGATAAATAAAGAATATTAAATTTTTATATTTATCCATATTTATGAATAAAATATTAATATTACTTTAAAGGGGATGCTATGCTTGATGGCATACCCAATACGCAACAACGAGTTTCATGGGATTCTTACATTTCACTCTAATAATAAAATAATATTATTTTAAATAGTAGTTAACGCCTAGCCATTGTAATGGAGGGAATGAACAGAACTAACTACAATGTAATTATATATGTTTTTCAAATATTTTTACTTTTTACAATAAATGTTAGAGGATTAAAAATGCAAATGAATCCAATTTTAAGCGTAAACATTCTAATATTTTTTAAAAGGTCGATTAAGCGCCCTTTGATGGCGAACCACATTTAAATCCACTTTTTGACAATTTTATTTTTTATATTTGACAAAATAAAATTCTTTATTAGAATCGGGACATCAAAGTTTACTTTGTGTAAATTTTTGGTATCTTTCCGATAAAGTGCATTTTTTAATGAATAGTGAAAATGGTGTATTTTATATCAAAACCACTTTTAAATCTAATTTATTTATATTATTATAATAACTTTTGAATTGTTTTTAAAGTTAAATTATAATATATTTTTACCATTTAATCCAATGGTGGACATTGGAATTAATTTCACTTTGAAATCGGGCTTAAACTAGAGTCAATCTTTTGATACATTTTGTTTCATAAAAACATGCTATTGTTTTGACAGTGGGAATTAATTATTAAATTAATTAATGCAACTTATATGTTTTGAATTTTTTAAAATAGACATCATTTTTGAATTTGGAAAATCAAATATAGATTAGGGTTAACCTTTGGTAATTTTCTGAAAAACTTCAATTTTTCATGAATAGTGAAGCCACTAAATGGTACTTATAAAAACCGATTTTCCATTTAAATGAAATTTTTCCATCTTTGTATTTTGAATTTCAAAAATCCGACATACATGGTTGTCATTAAGAAGTAAAATTTGGTTCAATGGGATTAAAATAATTTTTTGGTGAATAGTAACTTATTAAGTTTTTAATCGTGATTAGAGGTAATTAGTGTAGTTTAAGGTAAAAATAATGTTTTAATAATATGATATGAGTTTGACACATGTCGTACCATCATTGGATGTGTCATGGATGAACACGAAAATCCATGGGTTAACTTGGGGACCCCATGGAGCCACTTTGGTTGGAAAATGACATATATACCTTTTTATTTAATGTTAATGTAAAAATGACACACACATGAGATGTTTTACTAAAACATTTTTTACATGGGGTTATAAAAGTCATATTTTTGATTATAAATATTAATTAGAAAGCTAAAACGATTTCCCACATCATGATAATTTTTTTTATAATTTTTAGAGATTAAATATATTAAATTATTTCTGACATCATGATGATGCAACGATTACCTCATTAATAAAGGATTTAAATAAAATGAAAAGATAATGTAAAATCTATGACCTAAAAATGTCCAAAACCTATTGTATGGGTGTATTTCAAACCCTTATCACCTTATCCTCGAAACAAATCAACGTGGGACCATTAAAAATCCGAAACTCATTCTAAAATAAAGTAACATTTCTTTACTTTCCAAGAGTGCCCCTCCTCTCCTCTTATAAAAGGCCCCCACCTCTACCTCCTTACCCACACTGCCAAAGACTTTGGCTCAGCCATTACCTGACCATTGATTCTCTCCACATCCCTCCCTAACTCCTTGAAGCTTCACATTGGGCAAAAGTCTTCTCAAGGAAGCCTTTGAGCTCAAACCAATATGAGTTACCCGATTTTAATGTAATGTCTTCACTTCTGTCCTTTTGTTTAATTTTGCTTCTCCAACCCCCTAAAATCTTTTTATTCATTTCGTTTGTAACAAATACAGTATATTAAATATACTAGGATGTTTTTATATGAAGTATTTGAGCTACACTTACACACACCTTCATCTAATGGTTAAAGAACATATTGTTTCTGTGGTTGGTGATTTTCTGCCTCACGAAACAATGATTGTTCAATATTCTTTTATCACCTTTAAAGGTGGACATTATGATGTAACTATATTTTACATATGGTATTTATGTTTAATATATGATTATTTATTTTATATTTATACCATACCTTTATTCTTTTCATGTTGTGTAAATGAGATAATTTCATATGAGGAAGTGTGGACTACCGCCCCCTCAAGTGATGTGACTCGTACATGCAATACATGGAACATATAAAGAATTTTATTAATGAACATATGTGACCTATATATCATATATATTATACATGAATTATAATATATATAAATATCAATTATTTTTAATTCTGTTAATATGACAAAGAAAAAAATGAAAGTAGCGTTCATGCGTACGTACGACCTACCGTCTCCATGAACTGTGCTTTTTATTTTTTATCTCCAAATGATATGGAATAGTATAAAATGATTATGTACTATATATATATATATATATATGATATTTTAAAAATTAATAATATTCTGGAAATTATTTACTTATTACTACATGACAATAATTTTTCAAACAAGTTCATTTTTGACTCATGTACCAAACATCGGCAAAAACGTCTGATATGAACTAACATTATTAAACAATTATTATAAAATTATAATATGTGATATTAACTGAATAATAATTTTTAAAGGAGTTCATTCGGAAATTATACATTGACCAATTATTATTATTCAGGAATATAAAGAAACGAACAAGACAAGTTGGACTTGATTTAAGGGATCCTACTCCTCTCTTTCTTCTTAAGTACACTCTTTTATGTCATTCCATTTAAAGATCATATATCTTTTTATTGGGATGTTATTTTATATTAATATTACTTTTATAATTGTGTTAATATGATGAGATACCTTATTCTCTATCATCAATCCATTTTGGATGTTTTGAGTGGCGCCATTAGACTGCAGAGTTTTCTTAAGAGATCTAACCTCTCTCTTTCTTTTTAAGTACTCTCCTTTATGTCACATATTTTCAGATCCTATTTGTTAAGTTGGGGGATGTCCTTTTATATTACTCTTTCTATAATCTTTGTTTTAATATGATGAGAGACCCTATTTTCGCTCATCAATCCATTTTGGATGTTTTAGGTGGCGTCTTTAGGATGACGAGTTTTCGTAAGGGATTTTTCATATCACTTTTATTCCCGTGAGATTTATGCTAAATTTGCCGCAATTTACTTTGAGTGGTGTATGTACTGCCCATTATTTTACTCATTGTGTAATATACATTCATTTATGAGTACTTACATCAATGTTTTATTGTCCTTCTTTCATGAGGAGCATGTTTCAAAAGATACCCATGTCGCTAAGGGAACCTTTCACCCTCCTCTTTTTAAAAGAGTTATTTTGTTATGTCTTTTAATTCACATAATATTATATTTGGATATGTTCTTATATATCGTTATTGATTTATATTTTCTGTCCAAGTGATTAGATACCCTTTTTATCTCTCATCAACTCATTTTCTGAATTTTCTAGTGACGCTGTTAGGCTGTCAAATTTTTGCAAGGGAACTTCTTGACCCAAATTTGATTCTTTGGGATAAACATGTACTCCTTGAAATATGTCGTTCTATGAATATGTGTGAATTACCTCTAATTGTTATACACTTAATATCCACTTATATTTTTTGTATTCGTTTGTCACACATAATTATGTAATTGATTTATCCTTAAACCAAGGATACCGTCTTTGTAAGGGACTTCATCTCAATCTTCATTCATTGAGGAATATTTTGTTTTATACACAACCTTCTATTATACGGTGTATAAACCCCATTGAATTTTACATTTATCCAAAAAGGAATCTTTTTTTATACGATGCGTTTTACTAAACGACAAAATGTAATGTTTTTGTCGTACGTATGCGGCGACAACGACTTCTCCACCGCCGTGACCATTATTTGAGTTTTGATGTCCTCTACAAGACATACCTTCTTTTTAAAAGAAAAATAAATACCATGTTTTACTTTTCTTTTATTATGGTATTGAAAATGGTTTTCATAAGGTTTTTTATATCAATGTGTTTTATTGATATCTTGTGATTGAAATGTGGAAATGTTATGTTTCCTTTATGCATGTTTTATGTGATACAATTATGTTATGGTTCTTGGGCAATAATATGAAGACGGGTGGTTCCATAATAAACTAAGGGAGAGTGAGCCCGATATAGCTCTTCAATGCATTGAGTAACATGAAGGAGTGAAACGTTAAGGTTTATCCGAAGAGATTTAGGTAATATAATGTGGTGGGTATTCCAAACGTAACCAAGAGGGTTACTCCCTAAGTAAGAATGTTATGAAAGCCTCATGTTACCATTTATGTCTTATGATTTCAATGTTTTATTCATGATTTGATGAGGTATGTTAAAGTGCCTATGTTTTAGGGGTAACGTATGATTTCATTCTTATGTATATATGAACTCATGTTTCCTTTCCATATTTTTATAACCCTTACTGAGATTTTTATGCTCATCCCATGTTTTTGAAATGTTTTTCACATGTCAAGGGAAGGTTACATGATATGATGATAGTGTCAAGGAAGTGTCAAGAAAAGATCCATGTTTTATTTTAAATATGTTCCCGTTGATGGGAAAAATGAATACTATCTTTTATGTAACCATTTTGTTTAAATGTAGAATGTAATGCATGTTTTATGATCTAAATCTCTAAAACTCTAAACCAGAAAAGATCCTCATTGTATAATCATGTAATAACTCAATACTAAGTAAGGATTAAGCCTGGGGCCTTATAATTCATATCTAAAATAATGTCTTTAGGTGGAGTATATGTTGATGTATTTATTATCTAGGGTATTTATATTTCCTAGAAATGGATGCACAAGGGTTCCCATAAGCATTTATGAATTTTTTTTAGTGATTTTTAGGACTGATTTAGATTTTTTGTATTAGTTTGGTTATCTTGGTAACACTGTGCTGAAATTTCAAAGTCTCTTAAGAACTATCACTATTTCGGATGATTTAGACTTCTACAATGTTTTTTTGATAGGATATCATAAATAATTATGGTAGTATAAACATTGACCAAGGGCACAAGGGTTCATGTAGATGCTTCCAAGGAGGGTTGGTCCTATCCATTGGCCCAAATTGTGTTTTCATTTGGTTAATAAATCTCAATGAGGAGATAAAGAAATAAAAACTCATCCAATAGAGTATTATCCAATAGAATCTTATGTAGGGTCAGCTTCCAATATATGTACCTTGTTTATTTCATCTTATTTGGTGATATCATTATTTATTACAGGTTTTACTTATTCTTTCATATCATCAATTTTGAATACATTTTTGTCTTACAATTAAAAATCAATTAATTTTTGAACATTCAACTCTTTTGGGAACGAGGCTATAATAATGATTTATGTTTTCGACATGACGAGTGTTGATAACTGACTTCGTGGTGGTGTATAAAAATTTGTTTTATTATATTAGCTCTGGGGAGTCCTATATTCAATGTTGTATACCCCTCTCCTCTTCATTTCTTCCATACTTCTTAGGATGTTCATTGTATCTTATCTATTTGGACACAATTCTCTCTCATCGATACTTCGTAAGAATTTTAATTCTCAATATATTTATCTTCAATCCCTTGTTGTCATTGTTTCCATGCCTCTCCTATTAATATTTTACATCCTCTTCCACTTCTCATATAATAATTTATTATATTATAACATATGGTTTGTCCAATGCATTGACTATCAAATATGATTTGCGATGTTATGGATGAGGCATAATCTCTTTCTCTAGATGTATAGAGTTTGGTGTCTTTGGATCACTAGTAAGGATTCTTCACTAAAAAATCTATTATGCATTATTATTATTTTATCCCAAGACAGATTGGTCTGGTGTGAGTGTTCTTATGGAGGGTTTTGGACAATTTTGTTAGTGTGGTAGTTTAAATTCATGGAGGTGTAACCTTGAGTCAATGTCTATGTTGGTCTTTGATTTCTGAGTTCAAAATGATGATTGATTTCTGTCATTTTTAGTTTTTTCAAAATTTGTACTATGTTCATCAGTGATGATTGTGATGTTATTTTGAATCCATTAATTTTGAAATGAATGATTTTCATTGATAATGAGGTTGATTGAAAAATGGTTATGTCTACAAAGTTGATTTGTTGTTAATGGATTGGAATGATCGACCGTGTTTTTATGTTGGTGTTTTGATCGGTGCTGGGATTATGTCTGGTGGGTTCATGTTGATGTGGCTAAAATGATGAAATCGAGATCATCTGTATTAGGGCATGGCTCAGGGACTCATGACTCGATATGAGATCCAAAGGTGCACGATTCGATGTAGTTTTTGGATCAACATGTGATGATGGTTTTTAATTTAATTGAAATTTTAAATTAATAATTCAAACTTGTTTTAAACTTTTTAATCCTTGGTTACTGCTCAACTATAAATCGAATATTTCAATAAAAATTAAAGTGAAATTTTCAATCAGTGTGGATGTATAGATAGTTTTTATATTTATCCATATTAGTGAATAAAATATTAATATTACTTTAAAGGGGATGCTATGCTCGATGGTGTACCCAATACGCAACAACGAGTTTCCTGGGAATCATGCATTGAACTCTAATAATAAAATAATATTATTTTAAATAGTAGTTAATGCCTAGATGTTGTAATGGAGGGAATGAACAGAACTAAATACAAATTGATTATATATGTTTGTCAAATATTTTTACTTTTTACACTAAATTTTAGAGGATTAAAAATGCAAATGAATCTAATTTTAAGCGTAAACATTTTAATATTCTTTAAACGGTCGATTAACCATCCTTTGCTGGAGAACCAATTTTAAATACACTTTTTGACAAATATTTGACAAAATATAATTCTTCTTTAGAATCAGGATATCAAAATTTACTTTGTGTAAATTTTTGGTATCTTTCCGATAAAGTTCATTTTTTAATGAATAGTGAAAATTGTTGTATTTTAATTCAAAACCACTTTTTAATCTAATTTATTTATATGATTATATTATCTTTTGAATTGTTTTTAAAGTGAAATTAGAATATATTTTTACCATTTAATCCAATGGTGGACATTGGAATTAATTTTACATTGAAATCAGACTTAAACTAGTGTCCATCTTTTGATACATTTTGTTTCATAAAAACATGCTATTGTTTTGACAGCGAGAATAAATTATTAAATTAATTAATGAAACTTAAATGTTTTGAATTTTTTAAAATATAAATCATTTTTTAATTCGAAATATCAAATATATCTTAGCGTGAACGTTTGGTAATTTTCTGAAAAACTTCAATTTTTGATGAATAGTGAAACCACTAAGTGGTACTTATAAAAACTGATTTTCCGTTTAAATGATAATTTTCCATCTTTGTGTTTTGAATTTCAAAAATCCAACATACATGGTTGTCATTAAGAATTAAAATGTGGTTCAATGGGATTAAAATAATTTTTTTGTGAATAGTAACTTGTTAAGTATTTAATCGCGATTAGAGATAATTAGTGTAGTTTATGGTAAAAATAATGTTTTAATAATATGAGATGAGCTTGACACATGTCCTACCCTCATTGGATGTGTCATGGCCGACCAATAAAATCCATGGGTCAACTTGGGGGCCACATGGAACCACATTGGTTGGAAAATGACATAAATACATTTTTATTTAATGTTGAAGTAAAAATGACACACACATGAGATGTTTTACTAAAAAAAAATTTAAATGGGGTTATACAAGTAGGATTTTTTATTATAAATATTCATTATAAATTTAATAAGATTTAATACATCGTGATATTTTTTTATAATTTTTAGACATTAAATATATTAAATTATTTATGACATTATGATGATGCAACGATTACCTCATTAATAAAGGATTTAAAAAAATGAACAAATAATGCAAAATATATGACCTAGACATGTCCAAAACCTATTGGATGGGTGGATTTCAAACCCTTATCACCTTATCCTCGAAACACATCAATGTGGGACCATTAAAATCCGAAACGCATTCTAAAATAAGGTAACATTTCTTTACTTTCCAAGAGTGACCCTCCTCTCCTAATATAAAAGGCCCCCACCTCTACCTCCTTACCCAAACATCTGAAGCCTTTGCCTCAGAAAACCCCTACCCATTTTGTCTCTCCACATCCCTCTATAACTCATTGAATCCTAACATTGGGTAGAAGTCTCCCCAAGGAAACCTTTGAGCTCAAACAAAAGGGAGTTACCCGATTTTAAGGTCATGTCTCCACTTGTGTCCTTTTGTTTTAGTTTGCTTCTCCAACCCCCTAAACTATTTTTATTCATTTATTTTGTAAAAAATCCAGTATCTTAAATATACTAGGATTTTTTTATAAGAATTATTCGAGATACACTTACACACACCTTCTTATAATGGTTAAAGAACATACTGTTTCTGTGGTTGGTGATTTTCTGCCTCACGAAACGATGATTGTTAAATATTTTTTAACACCTTTAAAGGTGGACATTTTGATGTAACTGTATTTTATATATGGTATTTATGTTTAATATATGCTTATGTATTTTATATTTAAACAAAACTTTTATTCTTTTCATGTTGTGTAAATGCGATAATTTCATATGAGGAAATGTGGACTACCGCCCCCTCAAGTGATGTGACTCGTACATGCAATACATGGAATGCATAAAGAATGAAATTTATGAAAATATGTGGCCTATATAACATATATATTATACTGTAATTATAATATATATATTTATCATTTATTTTTAATTCCGTTAATATGACAAAAAATGAAAGTAGAGTTCATGCGTACGTACGACATACCGTCTCCATGAACAGTGATTTTCGTTTTTTATCTCCAAATTACATGGATTAGTATAAAATTTATATGTACTGGATATATATGATATTTTAACCATTAATACTATTCTGGAAATAATTTACTTCTAACTACATGGACAATCATTTTTCAAACAAGTTAATTTTTGACTCATGTACCAAACATCGGCAAAAACGTCTGATATGAACTATCATTATTAAACAATTATTATAACATTATAATATGTGATATGAACTGAATAATAATTTTTAAAGGAGTTCCTTAGGAAATTTTAAATTGACTAGTGTTTATTATTCAGGAATATAATGAAACGAACAAGTCAAGTTGGACTTGAGGTAAGGGATCCTACTCCCCTATTTCTTCTTAAGTACACTCTTTTATGTCATTTCGTTTAAAGCTCATATTTCTTGTTATTGGGATGTTATTTAATATTAATCATACTATAAAATTTGTGTTAATATGATGAGAGACACGATTCTCTCTCATAAATCCATTTTGGATGTTTTGAGTGGCGTCGTTAGGCTGCCGAATTTTCGTAAGAGATCAAACCTCTCTCTTTCTTTTTAAGTACTCTCCTTTATGACACTTCTTTTAAGCTCCAATTTGTTATGTTGGGGGATGTTATTTTATATTCCTATTTCTGTAAACTTTGTTTTAATATGATGAGATACCATATTTTCTCTCATCAACCCATTTTAAAAGTTTTAAGTGGCGCCGTTAAGCTGCCGAGTTTTCGTAAGGGATTTTTCATATCACTTTTATTCCCGTGAGATTTATGCAACATTTGACACAATTTCCTTTTATTGGTGTATGTATTGCCCATTATTTTACTTATTGTGTAATATAATTTCATTTATGAGTATTTACCTCAATGTTTTATTGTCCTTCTTTCACGAGGTGCATGTTTCGAAAGATACCCATGTCGGTAAGGGAACCTTTCACCCTCCTCTTTTTAAAAGAGTTATTTTGTTCTGTCTTTTAATTCACATAATATTATTTTGGGATATGTTATTCTATATCCTTATTGATGTAAATCTTATGTCCAAGTGATGAGATACCCTTTTTATCTCTCATCAACTCATTTTCTGAATTTTGTAGTGACGTCATTAGGCTGTCAAATTTTTTCAAGAGAACTTTTTAACCCAAATTTGATTTCTTGGGATTAACTTATACTCCTTCAAATATGTCATTCTATGAATATGTGTGAATAACCTCTGATTGTTTTACACTTAATATCCACTTATATTTGGTGTATTCGTTTGTCACACATAATTATGTAATTGATTTATCCTTAAACCAAGGATACCATCTTTCTAAGGGACTTCGCCTCAATCTCCATTCATTGAGGGATATTTTTTTTATACACAACCTTCTTTTATACGGTGTATAAACCCCTTTGACTTTTACGTTTATCCAAAATAGAATCTTTTTTTATATGAAGTGTTTTACTAAATGAAAAAAGGGAATGTTGTTGTCGTACGTAAGAGGCGACAACAACTTCTCCACCGACGTGACCATTATTTGAGTTTCGGCTTCCTCTACATGCCAAACATTCTTTTTAAAAGAAAAATAAATACCATGTTTTACTTTTATTTTATTTTGGTATAGAAATTGGTTTTCATATTGTTTTTTATATCAATGTGGTTTATTGATATCTTGTGTTTGAAATGTGGAAATGTTATGTTTTCTTTATGCATGTTTTATGTGATACGATTATGTTATGGTTCTTGGGAATTATTATGAAGACAGGTGGTTCCGTGATAAACTAAGGGTGGGTGATCCCGATATAGCTCTCTAATGCATTGTGTAATGTGAAGGAGTGAAAGGTTAAGGTTTCTCTGAAGAGATTTAGGGAATATACTATAGTGGGTAATCCTAACGTAACCAAGAGGGTTACTCCCTACGTAAGAATGTTAGGAATGCCTCAAGTTACATTTTCCGTATTATGATTTCTATGTTCTATTCATGATTTGATGAGGTATGTTAATGTGCCTATGTTTTATGGGTAAAGTATGATTTCATTCTTAAGTATATTTGAACTCATGTTTCCTTTCCATATTTTTATAAACCTTACTGAGATTTTTATGCTCATCCCATGTTTTTGAAATGTTTTTCACGGTTCAAGGGAATGGTACTTGATATGATGATAGTGTCAAGGAAGTTTCAAGAAAGGATCCATGTTTTATTTTATATATGTTTCCGATGATCGAAAAAATGAATACTATCTTTTATGTAACCACTTTGTTTAAATGTGGAATTTAATTCATGTTTTATGATCTAAATCTCTAAAACACAAAACCTGAAAAGATCATCAATGTGTAATCTTGTAATAACTCACGATTATGTATGGTTTAAGGATGAGGCTTTATAGTTGGTATCATATGTCGGTTTAGATAAATTTAGAGGTTAGGGTACTCTTTAAGCATAAGTGACATTACCATAATGGTAAGGATTTCAGAAAGATTCCTAGTTTTAGATAAAGTGAAAGAGTAAGTATATCTTAGTGTTTATCTTCCTCATTAGTACATGATGGTTTGGTTGATATACTCACACTGACCTTTTTGGTTTTAGTAAATGGCTGGATCTAGCAGGCACCAAAGTAACAGTGGATGTGAAGGAAACTTTGACAGTTTTTTTGAGAAAGCAATTGAATGATATGGGAGCTACAATGAGAACTCTTGTGTTTATCCTCAACCAACTATCTGGAGTCATGATTGACCACATAAACCTTGGTGATTTCATTAAGGCATCATATATTCATGAAACAAATCCCTACCAAACTACAGGTAATAATCATTAAGGTAAGTGTTTTCAAAAACCTATGTGTCAAAGATGTGGAAGGAAACACCTAGGAAAATGATTCAAAGGGAAAAAATTATGCTATAGATGTGGAAATGAAGGTCATAAAGCAAGGACCTTCTATGGAAAAAGGAAGCATCCTGTTGACTCAAGGAAAGGGAAAGAAGTTCTTTCTGAGGGATCAATTGAATGTTTTAAATGTGGTTTGAATGGTCATTATGAAAACACATGTCCTATGAAGAATTTTTGGGAATTGGATCACCAATATCGTACAAATACTCGTTTACCAATACATAATTCCATTCCGATTGAGGATGAAGAAACTGACAATGACCAATCAAAGGTATGGATTATTTCATAACTTTTGTTTTCTTATTTTTGAATCTTAGGATATAATTCATGATTTTGTTTGTAGGAAAGAAGTATTTAAGAATAAGTTGGAAAGGAATGGATAATGGATCACGAAGAATGTGGAGTGAGTATGAAGTCAACATATAAGGGCTTCAAGAGTTATTGTGAAATTCTTAAGAGTATTAGGTCTCTTTTGATGATGGGGTTACATTGATGACGTTTTATAGTATGTGTAACCCTGATGTATAATATATGAAAATTTTATTCAAGGAATTGTTATCTTTTCTTTTGTGGACATAGTTATAAAGAACCATTTTGGTTTATATGATCCTTACATTTGAGGTAATTTTTGGTTACTATATGTTATGATGGAAGTGAAGTGCATGAGATAAAATTAAGGTTTAATTATGTTATGGTTATTTTTGATGATTTTATCTCTTTTTGAGGAATGATTTGAGAATTATATAGTTTTTGAAAAAGGACAACATGCAAACCATGTGACAACTCGTCGCGTTGGACAAAGCTACAAGAATCGAACCCACAACCAAAGTGCGACAGGTATTTATTGCCTACCACTAGACTACGTGATGTCCCTGGTAAGTTTGACTAATTTTTTTTAGTTAGATGATTTAAGGAATCAATAGTAAGTTAATTTTGGGTTATCTATGGAAATGATTAACCTATCATTGAGGATATGTGATTAGGTTAATTATTTTTCAAAATGAGAATTTAAGTGCTGCTGATGTTATTTGGAGATAAAAGTTAATTTATACCTTGGAAGACTTTGTGATTAAATCCTTCAAATATTTGGGTTTCAATCTTAGATTGGTTTACATGGAAGACTTTTATGGAAATTTTTTTTATCGAATGGTCCTCGTTGAACTTTGGGTGTTGTTGGAAAAATTTTGGAGATTAAGAATAGATTTTCTTTTTATAACGGGTTATCCTTTTCTAGATTATCTGATCTTGCACTAACATTTTTGTTTCTGGTTTTCGTTAAAGTCTAAAGACATGGGAAGTATATAGTTCTCTTTTGTGGATTAGGTGATTCTCTAGAAGTTGATTATAGTGAACAAGTCTTCCTAAATGCTCTTCTTTTGGAGAAAATATGTGTTTGTGTAAGAAATCTAATAAAAGTTGAAAGTCAACATGATAAGTAATTATGTTTCCTTATGAATAAATTCCTTAATAAAAAGTAACTTAAAACAAAAATGTTGTCTATTAACTTTTCCTACTGTGGAATCAAATACCGTTTAACCCATCACAAGTTTGTGATTTTCTTGTGGTTAACTTTATACTAAACATGTTTTCTATCACTCTCCATTAGAACATGACCCTATGTTTTCTCCTCCATGTCCATGTTCTCCTACATAGAATCCTAGTATGGGTTAACTCGGGTGACCTCTATACTTATCTTTCTTTATTTTAATGTGATTGTTTTACCGACTCTTGTTCCGATGTTGGACATTCAAGGATGTTTCCAAGCTCAATTTTAAAATTGTGAGGATGCAATTCCCAAAAGGGGTGAAGGATGTAACACCCCAGATAAATAAAGAATATTAAATTTTTATATTTATCCATATTTTTGAATAAAATATTAATATTACTTTAAAGGGGATGCTATGCTTGATGGCATACCCAATACGCAACAACGAGTTTCATGGAAATCTTACGTTGCACTCTAAATATAAAATAATATTATTTTAAATAGTAGTTAATGCCTAGACGTTGTAATGGAGGGAATGAACAGAACTAACTAAAATGTCATTATATATGTTTTTCAAATTTTTTACTTTTTACAATAAATGTTAGAGGATTAAAAATGAAAATGAATCCAATTTTAAGCGTAAACATTCTAATATTTTTTTAAAGGTCGATTAAGGGCCTTTTGATGGCGAACCAAATTTAAATCCACTTTTTGACAATTTTATTTTTTATATTTGACAAAATAAAATTCTTTATTAGAATCAGGACATCAAAATTTACTTTGTGTAAATTTTTGGTATCTTTCCGATAAAGTGCATTTTTTAATGAATAGTGAAAATGGTGTATTTTATATCAAAACCACTTTTTAATCTAATTTATTTATATTATTATATTAACCTTTGAATTGGGTTTAAAGTGAAATTAGAATATATTTTTACCATTTAATCCAATGGTGGACATTGGAATTAATTTCACTTTCAAATCGGGCTTAAACTAGAGTCAATCTTTTGATACATTTTGTTTCATAAAAACACGCTATTGTTTTGACAATGGGAATTAATTATTAGATTAATTAATGCAACTTTTATGTTTTGAATTTTTTAAAATAGACATCATATTTGATTTTGGAAAATCAAATATAGATTAGGGTGAACCTTTGGGAATTTTCTGAAAAACTTCAAATTTTCATGAATAGTGAAGCCACTAAATGGTACTTATAAAAACCGATTTTCCGTTTAAATGAAATTTTTCCATATTTGTATTTTGAATTTCAAAAATCTGACATACATGGTTGTCATTAAGAAGTAAAATTTTGTTCAATGGGATTAAAATAATTATTTGGTGAATAGTAACTTATTAAGTTTTTAATCGTGATTAGAGGTAATTAGTGTAGTTTAAGGTAAAAATAATGTTTTAATAATATGATATGAGCTTGACACATGTCCTACCCTCATTGGATGTGTCATGGCTGACCACGAAAATCCATGGGTTAACTTGGGGACCCCATGGAGCCACTATGGTTGAAAAATGACATATATACCTTTTTATTTAATGTTAATGTAAAAATGACACACACATGAGATGTTTTACTAAAACATTTTTTACATGGGGTTATACAAGTCATATTTTTGATTATAAATATTAATTAGAAAGCTAAAACTATTTCCCACATCATGATAATTTTTTTATAAATTTTAGACATTAAATATATTAAATTATTTTTGTCATCATGATGATGCAGCGATTACCTCGTTAATAAAGGTTTTAAATAAAATGAATAGATAATGTAAAATCTATGACCTACAAATGTCCAAAACCTATTGTATGGGTGTATTTCAAACCCTTATCACCTTATCCTAGAAACAAATCAATGTGGGACCATTAAAAATCCGAAACTCATTCTAAAATAAAGTAACATTTCTTTACATTCAAGAGTGCCCATCCTCTCCTCTTATAAAAGGCCCCCACCTCTACCTCCTTACCCACAATGACAAAGCATTTGGATCAGCCATAACCTGCCCATTGTTTCTCTCCACATCCCTCCCTAACTACTTGAATCTTCACATTGGGAAAAAGTCTTCTCAAAGAAGCCTTTGAGCTCAAAACAAAGGGAGTTACCCGATTTTAATGTAATGTCTTCACCTCTGTCCATTTGTTTAATTTTGCTTCTCCAACCCCCTAAACTCTTTTTATTCATTTCGTTTGTAACAAATACAGTATATTAAATATACTAGGATATTGTTATATGCAGTATCTGAGCTACACTTACACACACCTTCATCTAATGTTTAAAGAACATATTGTTTCTGTGGTTGGCGATTTTCTGCCTCACGAAACAATGATTGTTCAATATCCTTTTAACACCTTTAAAGGTGGACATTATGATGTCACTATATTTTACATATGGTATTTATGTTTAATATATTCTAATTTATTTTATATTTAAACCATACCTTTATTCTTTTCATGTTTTGTAAATGAGATAATTTCATATGAGGAAGTGTGGACTACCGCCCCCTCAAGTGATGTGACTCGTACATGCAATACATGGAACGTATAAAGAATTAAATTAATGAACATATGTGACCTATATATCATATATATTATAAAGTAATTATAATATATATAAATATCAATTATTTTTAATTCTGTTTATATGAAATAGAAAAAAATGAAAGTAGCGTTCATGCGTACGTACGACCTACCGTCTCCATGAACGATGCTTTTTGTTTTTTTATCTCCAAATGATATGGAATAGTATAAAATGAATATGTACTATATATATATATATATATTATATTTTAACAATTAATAATATTCTGGAAATTATTTACTTATTACTACATGGACAATAAATTTTCAAACAAGTTCATTTTTGACTCATGTACCAAACATCGGCAAAAACGTCTAATAAGAACTAACATTATTAAACAATAATTATAACATTATAATATGTGATATTAACTGAATAATAATTTTTAAATGAGGTACTTATGAAATTATACATTGACCAATTATTATTATTCAGGAATATAAAGAAACGAACAAGACAAGTTGGACTTGATGTAAGGGATCCTACTCCTCTCTTTCTTTTTAAGTACACTATTTTATGTCATTCCATTTAAAGCTCATCTTTCTTTTTATTGGGATGTTATTTTATATTAATATTACTTTAATAATTGTGTTAATATGACAAGAGACCTTATTCTCTCTCATCAATCCATTTTGGATGTTTTGAGTGGCGCCATTAGGCTGCAGAATTTTCCTAAGAGATCTAACCCCTCTCTTTCTTTTTAAGTACTCTCCTTTATGTCACATATTTTAAGCTCTTATCTTTCATGTTGGGGGATGTCCTTTTATATTACTCTTTCTGTAATCTTTGTTTTAATTTGATGAGAGACCCTATTTTCGCTCATCAATCCATTTTGGATGTTTTATGTGGCGTCTTTAGGATGCCGAGTTTTCGTAAGGGATTTTTCATATCACTTTTATTACAGTGAGATTTATGCTAAATTTGCCGCAATTTACATTCAGTGGTTTATGTACTGCCCATTATTTTACTCATTGTGTAATATACATTCATTTATGAGTACTTACATCAATGTTTTATTGTCCTTCTTTCATGAGGAGCATGTTTCGAAAGATACCCATGTCGCTAAGGGAACCTTTCACCCTCCTCTTTATAAAAGAGTTATTTTGTTATGTCTTTTAATTCACATAATATTATATTTTGATATGTTCTTATATATCGTTATTGATGTATATTTTATGTCCAAGTGATTAGATACCCTTTTTAACTCTCATCAACTCATTTTTTGTATTTTCTAGTGACGCTGTTAGGCTGTCAAATTTTTGCAAGGGAACTTCTTGACCCAAATTTGATTCTTTGGGATAAACTTGTACTCCTTGAAATATGTCGTACTATGAATATGTGTGAATAACCTCTAATTGTTTTACACTTAATATCCACTTATATTTGTTGTATTTGTTTGTCACACATAATTATGTAATTGATTTATCCTTAAACCAAGGATACCGTCTTTGTAAGGGACTTCATATCAATCTCCATTCATTGAGGCATATTTTGTTTTATAAATAACCTTCTATTATACGGTGTATAAACCCCATTGACTTTTACATTTATCCAAAAAGGAATATTTTTTTATACGATGTGTTTTACTAAACGACAAAATGTAATGTTTTTGTCGTACGTATGCGGTGACAACGACATCTCCACTCCCGTGACCATTATTTGAGTTTCGACTTCCTCTACAATCCATACCTTCTTCTTAAAAGAAAAATAAATACCATGTTTTACTTTTCTTTTATTATGGTCTTTAAAATGGTTTTCATAAGGTTTTTTATATCAATGTGTTTTATTGATATCTTGTGATTGAAATGTGGAAATGTTATGTTTCCTTTATGCATGTTTTATGTGATACAATTATGTTATGGTTCTTGGAAATTATTATGAAGACGGGTGGTTCCATGATTAACTAAGGGAGAGTGAGCCCGATATAGCTCTTCAATGCATTGAGTAACATGAATGAGTGAAACTTTAAGGTTTATCCGAAGAGATTTATGTAATATAATGTGGTGGGTATTCCAAACGTAACCAAGAGGGTTACTCCCAAAGTAATAATGTTATGAATGTCTCAAGTTAACTTTTATGTCTTATGATTTCTATGTTTTATTCATGATTTGATGAGGTATGTTAAAGTGCCTATGTTTTATGGGTAACGTATGATTTCATTCTTATGTATATATGAACTCATGTTTCCTTTCCATATTTTTATAACCCTTACTGAGATTTTTATGCTCATCCCATGTTTTTGAAATGTTTTCCACATGTCAAGGGAAGGGTACATGATATGATGATAGTGTCAAGGATGTGTCAAGAAAAGATCCATGTTTTATTTTAAATATGTTTCCGTTGATGGGAAAAATGAAAATTATCTTTTATGTAACCATTTTGTTTAAATGTGGAATGTAATGCATGTTTTATGGTCTAAATCTCTAAAACTCTAAACCAGAAAAGATCCTCATTGTATAATCTTGTAATAACTCAATACTAAGTAAGGATTAAGGCTGGGGCCTTATAATACATATCTAAAATAATGTCTTTAGGTGGAGCATATGTTGATGTATTTATTATCTAGGGTATATCTATTGCCTAGAAATGGATGCACAAGGGTTCCCATAAGCATTTATGAATTTTTTTAGTGATTTTTAGGACTGATTTAGATTTTTTGTATTGGTTTGGTTATCATGGTAATACTGTGATGAAATTTCAAAGTCTCTTAATAAATATCACTATTTTGGATGATTTAGACTTCTGCAATGTTTTTTTGATAGGATATCATAAATAATTATCGTAGTATAAACATTGACCAAGGGCACAAGGGTTCATGTAGATGCTTCCAAGGATGGTTGGTCCTATCCATTGGACCAAATTGGGTTTTCATTTGGTTAATAAATCTCAATGAGGAGATAAAGAAATAAAAACTCATCCAATAGAGTATGATCCAATAGAATCTTATGTAGGGTTATCTTCCAATATATGTACCTTGTTTATTTCATCTTATTTGGTGATATCATTATATATTACAAGTTTTACTTATTCTTTCATATCATCAATTTTGAATACATTTTTGTCTTACAATTAAAAATCAATTAATTTTTGATCTTTCAACTCTTTTGTGAACGGGTTATAATAATGATTTATGTTTTCCACATGACGAGTGTTGATAACTGACTTCGTGGTGGTATATAAATGGTTGTTTTATTATATTAGCTCTGGGGAGTCCTATATTCAATGTTGTATACCCCTCTCCTCTTCATTTCTTCCATACTTCTTATGATGTTCATTGTATCTTATCTATTTGGACACAATTCTCTCTCATCGATACTTCGTAAAAATTTTAATTCTCAATATGTTTATCTTAAATCTCTTGTTGTCATTGTTGCCATGCCTCTCCTATTAATATTTTACATCCTCTTCATCTTCTCATATAATAATTTATTATCTTATAACATATAGTTGGTCCAATGCATTGACTATCAAATATGATTTGTGATGTTATGGATGAGGCATAATCTCTTTCTCTAGATGCATAGATTTTGGTGTCTTTGGATCACTGGTAAGAATTATTCACTAAAAAATCTATTAAGAATTATTATTATTTTATCCCAAGATAGATTGGTCTGGTGTGAGTGTTCTTATAGAGGCTTTTGGACAATTTTGTTTGTGTGGTAGTTGAAATTCAAGGAGTTGTAACCTTGAGTCAATGTATATGTTGGTCTTTGATTTCTGAGTTCAAAATGATGATTGATTTCTGTCATTTTTAGTTTTTTCAAAATTTGTACTATGTTCATCAGTGATGATTGTGATGTTCTTTTGAATCCATTAATGTTGAAATGAATGATTTTCATTGATAATTAGGTTGATTGAAAAACGGTTATGTATACAAAGTTGATGTGTTGTTAATGGATTGGAATGATCGAATGTGTTTTTATGTTGGTGTTTTGATCGGTGCTGGGATTATGTCTGGTGGGTTCATGTTGATGTGGCTAAAATGATGAAATCGAGATCATCTGTATTAGGGCATGGCTCAGGGACTCATGACTCGATATGAGATCCAAAGGTGCACGATTCGATGTAGTTTTTGGATCAACATGTGATGATGGTTTTTAATTTAATTGAAATTTTAAATTAATAATTCAAACTTGTTTTAAACTTTTTAATCCTTGGTTACTGCTCAACTATAAATCGAATATTTCAATAAAAATTAAAGTGAAATTTTCAGTCTGTGTGAATGTATAGATAGTTTTTTGTCACCATAAAGTTCATCTCTAATATTCTGATGGGTTCAATCATATTTTTCAGTGTGAGTTGGAATCTATATCATAATGGGAATAGGAAATTGTCCTTTATGTTTGGGAAATATCAATCTAGATTTCATATATGGTTCTTGATGAAATTGTCTCTTTTTTGGGGGGTCTAAATCCTGCTATGGGGTGTGTGTACCTCATGGTCATTACATATGATTTTTATTTCTTACTCAAAGGAGAGAATTTTAGTTTACAACTGACATAATCTCTTATACGAGGACTATTTGAATGGCTTTTTTTCTAATGGAGCCTGCTATGATTGGGGAACTCAAGGTCCATCTTGAGAATCTAGAGGCTAAAAGATTTATTCATCCAAGTGTGTAACATTGGTTTCACCTTGTCTTTTTTCTAAAAATACATACTAGTTCCACAAAATGTTTATTGACAATCGAAATATGAATATGCTGACCATTGTAAAAATATAATTTTCAAAAGAATCGTAAATTTTCTTTACCAACTTTGATGGTAATATTGATTTTCAAAGATCATCCTAATATAGGGGTTCCATCATTTTAGTGTCTAAGAAAAATATATGAATACGAATTCATTTAGTATTTTTTTTAGGAATTTTGTTTTTTATGTTATGTCATTCGGTCGGACTAATTTTCATGTGGTATTTATGGATTTTATTAACTAGCTCATCCATTAGGTCGTGTAACCTTCTGTTGTTTTCTCTAGTGAATATTTTTTGTTGTACATCAAGTCATAGGAGGAGTATAGGGACCATTTTGATATCATTCTACAAAATATGAAAATATTATCAGTTGGTATTATTTTTAAAGGTCAGTTATGTATCCATGAGGTGAAATTTTTGGGTCATGTGAAATATCTTCTAGGTGTACTGGTGAATCCTAAAAAGGTGTTGAATTTTTTTTATTGTGAGTGCAAAAGAACTTTACTCAACAGGATGTAGACTTGTGATATATTTTTACTCAACGAAATTTGATGAAATTACCTTATTGGGAATTAGTTTACTGTTTATTATAATCATAGGATTTTGAGATATATTTTTACAGAATGGGATATATACTTGTGATGGTGAAGTTTGGTAGAGTACCATCAGAGATATAATTATTATATTTTATATACCCATTGAAAATTAAATCTATTTTATAATGCGTTAATCATAATGTCACCAATGAAATACCAGATACAATTAGTGGAAGAGTCTTTTTTAGAGGGTTTTTTGTTCCGATGAGCATGATAGTGAAATTTTTTGGTGGGTACGAATTCATGGATTTGAAGAATGATGATTCATATTTCAATGAGTAAGGCCATATTGAGTAGGTGAAAAACATTGAATCCCATCACTTGGGTAAAATTAATTATGATAGAGATACCTTTGGTGAGTGGTTTTAGTTTCCTAGTGAAAATTTGTACTTATGTATTATGATTATTTTTATATTTTTCAAAGGGAGGGAGATTAATGAATGTGTACCCTGAAATTTTTTATTCATGTACAATAGGTCTACAAAGATATATCATGATTTGAGATATTGATACTAGTGGACGAGGATTAGAGGGTTCATTGTGAATTTTGTATTGTAGATTATTACATTTCATAGAATTAATGTGGAATAATAGGGACCATGAAGTTTATTACAAACCTTAACATTGATGTATTTTAGTGAAATTAAATTTCTATTGATTTTTTCAGTGGTATAACATAGACTATTAGTTAGACAGATGTGATTTGGGTGATCATTGTTCATCTCAAAAAATCAAATCATTTCATTTAGAATAATGTGATAATGAATATCTAATGGCTTGGAGAATCATATTTATATGATATTGTGATACTTCATAGGGTTCCCTCTATGGTGGTATTTGGCATAGAAATGAATAAAATGTATATATTTTGGAATTTGTTTCAGCAAGTGATGTACTCTCTAGAACAATTGATCAGAGAATGTCGTCAGCTAAGTGATAGAAAAATAGACATGGCTTCCAAGATCACAAGGATATGATTTGTGATTGGGTTAATGATTTTGAAGGATCATGGGATTATAATTTTTCTCTAGTCGAGTTAACCTATAAAAATATTTATCTATATTAGATTTAGATATACCCCATTAATTATTTAAATCAGAGGACATATAGATCACCAGTGTTCTTGGAAGTGTTGGGAGTGTGGTCCTTGGTTGGATTGGGTATTGATTTGGAATTGACATTGACGGTGATGATAATATGAAATATAGTGATCATAGGATATATTAGTCATAAATATTCTTTGTACTATATTCGTTGGCAGATATTCTTTTATAATAGTGATTGGGTATTAATTGAATTTCAGCTCACATGGTACATCATTATTAGGGTAAGAATGGTAAGTTGGAATAATGGTTTTTGGGATTATTTGAGATTATAGGACAACTAGGAAAGGTTGAATATCATTTGGAATTTATATCTACTATGACTTATATCAATTACATGTTTCATGTTACACATATATGGAGGTATATACCATATCATTTCAATTTTATTGGATATAAAGAGTAGATTTTGAGTCCAAACCCACTATGGTTGATCATCAATTTCCAATTATGGATCACAGAGAAAAGTAACTATGTGATAAAACAATTTTTCTAGACAAGGTAATATGGAAGTGAGGAGGGGATTACCATTATATGTGGGAGAGTATATTGTTGATGTGGAAATAATGGCCTTCAGTTTTTTTGATTCTAGAATCTTGAGGTAGTTTTGGGGGTCGAATGCATTTATGATTGGGAGATAGTAACATCCTGTTATACTATTCAAGTATGCTTTGTTTAGTCATTGATTTTCGTCTTGTCTTATTCCAATTGCATGCTTTTAATGGATGAAGGGACTTTGTAAGGGGATATTACCTAATGATATTGTATGTATGTTTTTTAATTAATGGAGTCAAGGAATAAATTATTTATTTGTTTTTAGGAGAACTCCTTATGTTCAAAGAATTTTATGGATTTTTTTGTATTTTTCATTTGGAATTCTGGTTATTTGATGTATCTTGGGTGTTTACACACTATGTAAGGGGATTTAATGTTGTATAATGGTCACTAACAAGATTCCATGAATTTGGATTAGGGTGATAATTTTACACAACATGTATCATGATTTGACATCATGAAAGAAAAAAATTGTGGTTATTATAAAATGGTGACATGTTTTTTAGTGTTTTCATCCATTTTCAAATTCAAAACACATAATGGGATTATAAAATGTATAAATATAACAATCTATGGGTTTAGTGTAATGAAGGAGATATTAAAATTTAATTCTCAATTGAAATCCCCTCTGAATACATATAGAAAAACTGGGATATTTATTTTGGATCGTTTCTCCATTATGATCACTCATTCAGTGATTGATCATCAGGGGTGTTGGTTTGTGCCTCTCTAGATAATAATACATTCCTTTTTTTCATTCACTTTTTTGTAGCTACTGAATTGGCTAATGTAATTATTTAGATTCAAGATTGTTTAATTATTTCTATCAATTCATCATTTTATCTGTTCATTACATGTCATTCGAATGCCAATAATTTGGTTTCCAAACACTGTTGTTGAATGAAGTTTGGTTTTTACCAATTTGAATTAGATGTTTTAAAAAATCAGTTAATTTGATCATTACATATCATTCATGATAATTTTCGTTTTTTTTTCAACTGAATTGATGTGATTTGTTATTTAAATGTAATTTTATAAACATTAATTGTTTTGAAAGGTGTATTTAATGAAGATAGTCATTTTTTATTAAGAAATAGGTTTTTTCAAAAATAGATGTAGATTGTCATGGAATTAAATATCATTTTATAAATTGTGATCATTTTAATAGACATTAATTTTAAAATCATGGAACATTATAAAACTTTAGTGCATCTAGAAATATTCATAAGAAACCATAGTGTGTGCGGAACCCCTATTAAATGTTTTGATGATATTGAATGACTGTTCAAGGAATCAATATCAGTGAGACTTAAATTTTAAACTTATTTAGGTCTTTATTTATTCCTAGTACATATTTTTCCATAGGCCAGAGAACAAATATTTTCATTCTTGGTCACTAACATTTATTTATCACAGGGTGTTGTTTTCATGGATTCATTGTTATAGGTTTTTACAATATTTTTTATCACATAGTATTTAATGATAGGTTATTTTATAGATATTTGCCTAAATAAATAACTCTTTATGTATATATTGGAATTATTTTTTATTCATTACTAATATTCATTTGAATTTCTTGGATAGTATGAATGTATTTTATTAAAACAAAAGAGGATAAGATTTAAAAATAGACTATATTTATGAGAGTGTTTTGTAATATAGTTTTTTAAAATCCAAAACTACAACATTCTTGATATTAGAAAATTTATAGGACCTCAGATAGTATCCTAATACAATTTTCCCCACACAATAATTTTTTGATTAATATTCTTATAGGTTTTATTAGAAGATCTAGAAAAAGGTAACAACAATGTATAGCCTGGTGTATTCTCTTATTGTTATTTCCTATATTTTGGGTTGGTTCAGAGGATACTATTGGTCATAAAGATACTTTTTTTCATCTCGTTCGTAAATTCAATTTTTATCATCATGGTCTTGGATTTTATTGATATGGTTTTATATTTTTTTTTCAAATTTTTCACTGCATGTATATGCTTTTTTTACATTTCATACATGGTTCAGTTATCATTGTTTCACCCCGCTATGTGATTTCAGAATCAGTTATATGGTTTGTATGTCCCATGTTGGTCTACAATAATTACACTGAAAATTCATTAAATGAGATACCCAATGATAAATTTATTTTTGTTAATTCCGCTTATAAAAATTTATAGTAATTGGTAATGAAATTTTATAGAAAATGAAAAATAAAATGGGAAATTATTTGTTAAAACTACATTGGTGGGATAAAATTTCATTAATCATGTTGAATCAAAATTGACTTTGAATTTGGATCATATTGATTAATAATCTAGACTTGAAAAGGACTCTATAAAATAAATTCAACCAAAATATAACTCCTTGAAAAGGATAGATGAAAATACACATGCATTGGATGAAATTAAATGTTCAATCATTGATATCATATATTCTTGATTGTAAATAAAGGAAATCCAGATAATATGGATTTAATATTTATAATGGTAAAAGATTAGATTAATGGATGATCATGGAGAAATTTTTAATAATTTAATTTGAATAAATAATTGGGAGATATAGTGATGATTAAAACATTTATAATATGAATATCATTAATAATTAAGATAAATGAAGAATTTGGAATCAATTCCAGAAATGTTATTAATAAAAATTATAAAATCAAATTCCACTACATGTAATTACATGGAGGTATCCATTAATAAATGATCAATATATAATTTATTAAACATATTGAGATCATGCAATCATCAATATATTGAATCCATAAAAGAAAAACTATCATCCACATTAGTAAATAATGAATCCACCAAACTAGATTTCGTGAAAATCGATAGTTTAAATTAAAAATCTAGTTAAATGATTATAAAGAAAATTGTTGAGGATTCAATGACTATAAACAAGGTTATCCGGAAAATTATTATGAAATTATATTTACCCATGAAATCATATTTTGTATGTAAAATTAAATAAAAATATGATACATTTAGTTCTCCGTAGACCTATATTTAAATCCAATGTTAATTATTTATAGAAAATTATTGGTGTTGTGAAATTTTAATAAATATGTTAATTGATTTTAATTATAATATTTCCATTTTATGTACTAAATGAGACAATTCATAAATAGGTAAAAACATTCAATCATTGAAAATTTGACACAATATTGAGAAAACAATTTATTCTCCAATATAATTAAAATCATATATGATATTTTAAAAGCATGGAATTTGGGAGGTCAATGGAGTGTTATATTCCTATAAAACAGAAAAGTATAAAAAATAAAATGAAAACATATAACCATTAAAATTGATATCTAAATTTGAAATAACTGTATGAACTAAAATTAATAATGTTGGTAAGGAACCCTTGACATGTAGTCCAGGGTTTGGTGATAAAATACCAAATTAAATGGTTGAATCTAATAATAAGTGAGATAAACCAAGATAAACATATATTTATTTTTCATTATTCATATAACAAAAATGTTATATCACAAAAATATTCTAATAACATCATGATATAATTTTTAATATGTTTTAGATTAACCTATAGAAACACATATTTTACAATACTTTTGATGATTTATCATTAATTATACTATTATTGAGTTCCTTATAGATTTCTACCATTCAATGATCATCAATGTAACATGGGGACTGGAGATAAAAGAATGGGGTGAGATCATATTCTCAGTGTGGTAAAATATGTCAATATTTCATAAAGGGATATGTGATCATAATATTTTAATACATTAGTGTTATAGAAATTAATTATTTAACAAACATAATAAAATAATCTCATTCAATATTAAATTATATAATGACATGTAATATCCAATTAATAGGAACATTCCATGGTAAATTATTATTGAATCATAGGATAATAAACATAATTCATGTAGCATAGTCATACAGATAAGGAATGAAATTTTGAAATTACATTGAAATATAACATATCAATGGAATTTTTCTTAATCATAAGCATATAGGGTAACTATATTGTTAGAATATCAATGAATTCCCACCCACATGTTTTGCACAATATCCGATAAGGTAAAATATTTAATTGGGTAAAATATCAATGAATGAAGATGATAAATTATCTCAAGATATATAAAACCTTAAAAAATACATTGGGGGAACTATAGGACACCTAACTTCAACAACCATTCATATTTTTTCTTTAAAATAAACAATTACCCATGTTGTAAATATACTAATGAATTCAAATGGCTTTGTTTAGACTAATATTTGATATCTCATACATAGAAACAAAGATGAATATTTATTAGTACCATCATATAATCACACTAAATGAATATTTAGTATAGTCAATTATTGGTTGGTTCATAAAACATAAATCTGTAGGGGTTATCTACTTTAGATATTATAATAGAAATTGAACAATTGAATAATATATTTTAGAAAATAATTCTTATGAGTTTCATAAATAGATGAAATTACAAATATATTAAGGAGTAATTTTTAATAATTTATCATGAACAAATACTTTCATATCACCTGAAATGAAACTAAAATAATGGAGCCTTGGTTATTAATTAATGGGTTTCCAAGGAAATGTGTACTAGAAGTAAAAATTTTAATTATGATAATGAAATACTTTTTAATATTTTGAAAATAAATTCATTAAAATGTACATCATAAAGTGATTGATAAATATATCATCATTTAAAAGGTAAATATGAAAATTAATAATTAATAGAAATAAAAAAATTGTGTTTCATAATATGAAATGATAACATTAGAGAGAATATTAATTATTCATATGAAATAAAAATCCCTAATTTAGATTGAAAGATAATTATTTTTCAAAGTATCATATTTTATAATGAAAGAATTAAATTATAGTAACTATATAAAAATTAATGTGAATAAATTATATTATCAGAAATGAATATATTTATTCATACATGTAAAACCATAGTAAATGAAAAATCATTATGAGTCAAGGAATGAAGATGCGTTATGTAAATCATTTATGAGAGATATAATCATGGATGTAACAATCATTTCGAATAGATTTCAAGATAATGAATTATAAATATATAAAAGATAGTTCAATTACATTTTTTTTATTTTTACTAGATAAAAAATTACTTATTTGAATTTTTGTCAAGATTAATACCTTTATTTCAAAGAGGGTAATTGAGTTATTGAAAACACTTATGAAATAAGAAACATTTTCATTATAATCCCTTTATTGTGACTGCATGAAATTGAATATAAAACAAAATGATTATAATATAAGTCATTATATTATATATAAATTTGGTAGTTTATATACTATTTTAATGTAATTTTTTGAATAAACAAAACACTCCTCAAAGAAGGGGAAATTGAGATCAAACACCCTTACCATTTATTCTATCATAGACAAACATTCCCCAATCTCATGTATATTAAAACCATAAATATTAATAACATATTTCAAAAAATTATTTATACCAATATATATTAATATTATTCCATTATAATAAATTTTATATTGATACATATTTGTCATTTATATTATTTTCATAATTATATATTCTATGTTTTGATTGTTTTCAGCATTAGCTTAGTAATGGAGGTACTGATGATTATTCATTAGATCAGATATTATAATTTTTTTAAAATTTTATCTAATGTTATATTTTTATTAATTTTTTATTGTGTTATAAATTTATATATTAAGTATTTATATACAATTCCTGATGATAATGTTAGTGATGAGATTGTTTTGCTAAATTTTAGAAGACAAATGTGTGTTATAATAATAATTATGAGTACAATATTAATATAAACATTAAAAAATTATAAAATAAATATATTTTTTCATTAATTTATAAAAAATGTAGTACATAATTATTATTACTCATCTATGATATATATTTATTTCATATTTCATCTAGCTTGTTAAACCATCCCAATCATGAACAAGCTATAATATATTGAATATTATAGTTAGACAAATTATAAATTTGAATCAACACCAATATTATAGAATAATAATGATATTATATATACTTTATTAATTTTCCTAAACAAATTTCAATCCATTTTAATAAAAATAAAAAATATAAATGAAATTCAGAGAGGTGGTACGCTTCATAAAATCACATGAGACCTATTTTTTTTACTTCAATCATAGATAAGTATTTAGTTTTTCCTAATTTTTTAATCATAATATTTCCTTTCATTTAATATATAATAGTTTAATAAAACCATAAAAATTCCATGTATAGAGATAATAAAAATTAAATAATGCCCTTTATGGATCCCGTAGTCTACAAACAAAAGAGGTGACATTTTTATTTTTCAAATGGTTGAGTAGAATGGTTAAAATAGTTATCTCAAAAATTATAATTTCATTATAAATATGAAAAATTAAAATTCTCTAAAAATGGTTATACTATACTTGAAGGTGGATAATAATAAATAAAATATATATCAGATAAAAATTAGAAATAAAAAATTAAAACATGCACTTTATAAGAGATCCATTAAAAGTTGGATTAAGGATTTGAAAGGTAGTACTTAGAGAAGAAAATAATATCTATGATGTGATTGAGAGTGTTTTCTGTGTTATATAGTATGTTTTTCTTCAAATGTTATAGGCTCGAATTGTGATGATAACTCGTGTAGTGATGGATGCTTTAATAATGGAGTGAAGTGACATTATATTAATCATATAAAATTTAATTTCACTATTAAATATTCGTATGGGTCTAATATTTGAAACTAATATATTGAGGGAATGAATATGGTCAATAAATCCACAAAAATATATTTTCAAATTTTTTATTTATGTCTTTTACTATGATATTTTTCACTTTTACCAATTTTTAACATAGTAATTAATATTTAACAATTTAATTTACTTTTAGTTCCTAAAAAAATTTCTTCGTTACATATTATAGATGTAATTAATTAAAAGAAGGAACATATTTTTCGAAAAATATTTTTATCTTTGATTAAATTACTTTTGTTATGATATCTCATAATGTGTAATGACTATTTTTATAAAAAGTGAGTTTTTATGATAATTTTTTTATTAATATATAAATATGATTGTTTTAGTTAATATTATATTAATTGATATATTTTTGAGAAATAAGACATTTATCTTCTTTTGATTGGTCAATAATAAAATTAATTAAATTTGAAAATAAAATTAAAATGAAAATATAAAAATGTTTTTTATTATAATAAAATGATACATATATTTTAAAAAGACTAAAATAGGTTATATAATTTTAAAACATTAATGAAATTAAATCAATAAAGCAAGTCATTTTTATGAAAGTTGTTTAATAAATGTTTTCGGTCATGCCTAGACCACGATAATTTAAGAAATTCTATAGTGTTAATAAAAACTATATTATCAGTCTTATACTAAAAATAACTATTTTAATAAAATTCACTAAAATTCAACACTGTTAATTCTAAAAGTTAAAATTATCAAATTAATTTAATTATACTAAATTATAATTACGAAATAACTAAATTTATTTTTTAAAAGGAACAAAAATGTACAGAGAAAAATATTTTAATTCAAATATGAAATTTCGTAGTGTTCTTAATAATATTTCACAAAAATTTATAATAAAATAGTGTTAATATATTATTTCATTTATAATATTTTCTTAATCTTGGTAAATTTAATTTAATAGGATAAAATATATATAAATTTTAAAAAAATATTAATTTGAGAAAGATAAAACCTTTTTATAATTAAATTCAAGTAATTATTTAATTCATAAATGTATGAAAAATATTTTTTAATAATATATTCTCATTTAGTAATTGTTTTAATATTCATATTATTTACATAAAATATTCATGCAATATTTAACAAATATTTTAAATTTGGTGTTTACGGTCGATCAATCTATCGAACATTGTAATTAGTTAAAGAATATATATTCCTAAAATTGATTATATCAAGTTATCCCACTGTAATTAAAATTAATCCTATAAAGTTTAGTAATTTATATATCATAAAAATAGATAAGGTTTTATATGTTATATACATGACTCAAAAAATAGGTTTTCAGTGATAACAACCTTATAAGATAACTAATTCCATCTTTATCCAACGTAATAGGTAAATACTATAATTGAGTTTTTCTCCAATTTTTTGAGCTCAACATTCCCCATGATTAGGTATCATACATCCTATAAATGAATTATTTTTCATGTAGACCATAATGTAAACGTTTCATTTATAGATGATTATATGTCTTTTGGTAATATGATATTTGATATTCACCTTGCATTGAAAATTAATGATCTTATATGGTGTTTGAAAATAAGTATCCAAAATCACATCAAATACATCTAAAAGATGGACATTATATATTATATTAGTAATAATACCATAATATAGGATAAAATTAATAAACCATTCCTATTGTAATGATACCACAATGTGTTTTTCTTTATAATTAAGTAACAAATACTCGGTGAAAACACCAGGCTAGGGGATGAATATGTGTATCAAAAACCACATTGTTAGTACTGTCTACTTCAATAGTAGTTATTTCATATGACTTTTTATTATCACCATTGTATGGGAGGTGGTTAGTGAATATTTTCATCTTTATCCACTATATTATTGAACTATATTTCATAATGATCAAATTCATCACATATAAAACAACTAATTTCTATTTGATGATTAGGAAAGAAATTATTTTTTCACATTTTTTTAGTTGAACTATTACTTTTACCTTAGTATCATAGAACGATATTATCAAATTTACTATAAATGAATCAACACGTCATTTAATTGAGATATTCAAATGGATTCCTCTCCACATATTTATGATATGATGTAAATTTATTCATCTTTAATAGATCTTCTTCATCAACAGAACTCATATGAGACACATTCATACTCTTCTCTAGTGTTATTGGGAATTCAAATTTTTATCAATACAGATCATAATTATTAATTTATGATTCAACATTATCACGTGGTTACTCAAGTTCATATATCAATATGTTTATTGATTGAATAAACTTTTCATTGTCAATAGAACCCTCATAATCTTGATCACTTCAAGAATCACCCCTTTCTAAAAAAATGTGTTATCATGATTGATAAATAATTAACATCGTACAAGGGATAATGTCAGAAAATTTAATTAAACCTTCTACCTAAAAGTTTTATACACAATGTCACCAATATATTACTCAATATTATATTTAATCCAAAATAACTGTTAGTTCATCCCATGTTTCTATATGTTATATTCCATCATATATTATATCCTAAAAAAATAATGTAATAAATATATTGTAATATAATTCGTGTTAAAATTGGATTAACCCAATATTATCCTATGTGGGTGTCTAGAAATGTGTGTGGGATTTTCCCACACATAGGGCACTAAAGGAATATTATGGGGATACACAACAAGTATTTTTCATTTCCATTACACATAGGTTCATGTGTTCTATAATTGAATCCACCTAATAATGTCCATAGAGGGATGTAATTCAATGAAAATAAATGTAATCAAAAGTTCACTAAAATTTAAGATCTTATTATGTACATATACATAATCAAGGGTTTTTACTATTCCAATAACATCCTAATTTTAAAAATTACTATTATTATCATATAAATAACTAAAACATTATCTGATTCAAAGTGTGTTACTTATTCCAAAATTTAAATATCTATTACTCAAAACACATAAATTATTCATAATGTGTACAAACATGTTCGATGAACTAAGATAAACATATCATTATTTTTCAACATTTATATAAAATAAATACCATATAACATAAATAATTTCATAATTTCAACAATTTAAATTTTTATTTTATTTAAGGATCAAATAAATAATCAAAATAAGTTATGATACTTGGGATGAAATTTTCATAAGTATGCCTCTTTACAATTCTATCTATAATAGACATAATTTATCATTATTTTTATAAACATTGGAATAGAAACATAAACAATTGGTGGGAAAAAATTATGTGTTAGAGAAAATTAATCCAAAAAAATTCAATCGTTAACTCATAATTAAATGAAAAAACACGATAAAGGTAGATATATATAATATTAAATAGAATTTTGATAAATTTTAGTAATCATTAAATCCTGAAAAATTTATATCTAATATAAAATGAACAAACATGCACCATATAAAATGTATATAAAATTATAATAAAGGAAAAATGATCCACGTCTTAAAATAATAATAATATTTCATGTAAATGTATCATTCCATTGAAAAATAAATAATATAGAACATTAGAACTACCATAAGATCTTGATATTATTTTATTGTAGGAATATCTATAGTAGCCCACCATTTTGTTTCTTATAATATCTACAATGTTTTACCCATTAATTTGTGGTAATATTTCAAAATTTCCAAAAACATTATGTAATGGTATATAAAACCATATTTAATTCATTGGACGGTGATATAGGGCCTCAAGAATTAATATTCATACATATGGGTCCCATTTCAAATCAGTCATTCATTATATCACATAACACTCAAATAAATAAAAATTTTTACATTTCATTTCAATAATGTAAAACCTTAAATAAAATAATGGATTATATTGATTGATCCATACAATTTTTATGATGAATTTTTATAAAGTCTCCTAAAAAGAGGGATATTGATATTTAACTTCAAATACCACGATTAATAATATTTTTCATTATATTATATATTCTATAGGTTATATAAATATTATTTAAATGAAACCAGTTACATTAAACTATTATCCATGATTCAAAATCAAGATGCAACACCCTTACATTTTGTTCCATCATAGTCGAATGATATTTAATTTATTTATTAATAAAATTAAATATCTTCGACAATTTTTTTTACAATATTCTTCTTATAAAATTTTTTGCACATAAATTATAAAATTTTAGTTCAAATATATTAGTTAGTTATGTTTAATTTTACTTATCATAATTTATTAGTTTCAAATGTTTTTTTCATTTATGATTCACAATGCCTATGAAATTATTGTTTGCAGATTCAATGTTTTTCTTTATGATATATCGTTACATACTTGAATATATTTTTTATAATAAATTATAATATTGTAAGTTAATTTCCTATGTATTTTTTATATGATTCCAAAAACTGATGTTTATGATGAACATATATGAATATAGGTATAAGTTAAACCATTAAAACACTAAAATATCTTGTTAAAAATAACCTAGAATGGTAAGAGTTATTAATAAGTCATGATATGTGGACAATAAATATCATCTGAATGTATATCTAAGAATATGTGTACATAATCATGAGATAATGTACTTTATAGATGAAAAAAGTAATATTAATATACAAGAGAAATGTAACATTCCATTGAAAAATAGTGATATGACATTACATAAATACATTTTTTCACATCTATGTGAATTATAAGTTATTATTTTTATGATGAAATTTTTATTGCCAGGAGAAAATATTTAATCTGTTTTTTTGTTGAAAATGGACTTCATTTAATATTTCAATTTCATTTTACCTATTTTATTATATCATTCATGATTAAATATTTTAATATAATTTTGATCCAACATATATTAGGATTTTCTATTTAGTTTTTTATAGTATTTTCTCTAACGGTTCCTATACATTCAAAAGGTTGTAATTTATTCTTCCATAATTCAATATTTTAAATTTAAAATGTTTATTATGAATGTTTCTTGTATAATTGCAGTGATTTTTTTTCCAAAATAATTTTATTTCAAAAATTATTATAAAATGAATTATTATTTATAAGATATTTTTTAGGCCATCCAGAGAGTTTCATTATATGGTTGAAAAATTATTTTACAAATCATAATGAATCTATTTAACATCATGTTGATATCTCCAATGATTGTTCTTGGGAAAATAACTCCCCACATTAATTCTACAATGTAACATAAGTGACCAAATAAAACTTTTCTACTAACCCTGAGACACTCACTGTTTGTATACATATCATAGGTGGATGTAAATAAATTTATATGAACAAATGATGGAAAAATCGAGAAGTTTCCACACCCTAAAATTTAAATTAAAAACAAAAAATGTATTCTTCAATCTACCTCATGTTAAATTTTTATGTTTCTAAATTCCTTGAAGTGAAAATATAGTTTAATTTTATATGATTGTGTGATGGAATTCATAAATTACCTACATAGAAATATACAATCAACCAAGCCATTAAGAAAATAACATAATGTGATCAAAATCTCCCACTCCTTAACCTACCACAAGGAAAACTAATGGTCACTTAATTGACCCCAAAGATGATAATAACTGAGAAAAACATAAGCTACCACACCTGAAATTTAACCTATCTTAAGAATCCAACCATTCATAAGTAACTATAAGGAAAAATGCATCCAAATTTAATCCATGGGATGGTCAAATATTTATCTTTTAATATTTGAAGAAGAATGAGATAACCATCAGTGAAGAAAATTGGTCAACTAAAGAATTCATGACGAAGCATTCTAGAGAATATTATCGATGTTATCTCTTGTAGTTAACCATAATAGAAAAACATAGATGAATGCCAATGAAAATGAAACTCTTATTGATCAAAGAATCCACACTTGAGTATGATGTTTTTGCCACCCCATTCACCATTTCTTTATCAAGAATCCAATCCAATTTTATATTGAGATCCCCCACCGAATCCCCATTATGGAATTCCATGATCCTCCATTGTAAGTATGAAATAAAATTTAAACTTGTTTAATGAATTAGGATTGTAATAAAATAGCTACAATAATTTTCAATGTTAATATGAGGATTTAAGAACTAACCATTGATATTGATCGATGATGGATGAATGGAACCAAAATCATGATCATACTCTGAAGAGATATTTATAATGAATGATTTAACAATGTAATGAGATGAGACAAATGAATTATAATTTATTTATCTATAAATTTCATTTCAATGAGCATTCAAATTTAGATGATTATGAGAAATTGAAGATGATGATGTTTACATTTTTTTTATATTGAAGATCAAGAATGTCAATGGTGGCCTCAAATCATTCCCATGGTTTTGAAAATTGTATAAGAATGGGATTCAATCAATGTTATCAATACATTTCCGTAGGAGATTCAATATAATGAAGTCATTCTTAACAACACATATTTAATTTTTGTTATTCATGCATGGAAAAAAATATTGTATCCATTGTACATCATACACTTTTATGATTCTAAGATCATAAATCCATTAAATATGTGATAAAGAAATTGTATGAGTTCCTGATTCATTAATAAAGTTGAACTACCCTCCGAATAAAATATGGGAGAATGAAACACTATTGATTTAAAAACCAGTACTGATGATTATTAATTGATATATTGAGAATTGGGTCATTTCAAACATATATGTCATCTCTATTGACATTTGGTGAGTTAATTATCATTTGTAGTGCGGTAAAAAGATGAAAAACGGTAGAATTACTCGTTAAAAAATATACATACAATAAATTTGATGTTACTGAATTCTTAATCAAAATGATCACATACAATAGTCCCAAAATTACCAAATATCCATAAAAGAGAATGTATATTTATTTACATGGTTTGAGAAGGAATGAATGGATTTTCTAGAATGGATAATTAAATAGTTCATTATATGACTGACCCATATTGTCTCAATGACCAATTGAATTATTATATTATAACTAGAGGACTAATATTAATTAAATGAAAAATAATTTCCAAATGAAGTGCAGACCTCTTTATTGAAATTGTACAATATTATTCAATTTCTTAGGTAAATAAATTTGGATTTTTTATGCAAACAAGAAGGTGATCATTGGTTGTGCATGAAATATTCATAGAGAATTATGATTATTTAACAGAGTTCAGCTATTTCATGAGAGTGGTCATTAAAATTTGATTTTGAACACCTAAATGTATTCCATGTTGATATTTGACTAAATATTAGTATTTTACATTATTTTATTTCTATTTGAATTTTACAAATAAGTGGGTGTATTTTCATCTTTTGTAAATAAAATATATAGGAGTGTGTTTATAATTATTCGTATTCAAGATTCATTGGACATAGCTTAGATTTAAATATACTCTTCCATTGTTTTTTTCAATGTTTATTTACTATTATCCCATGGTAAATATAATTGGGTTAATTTTCATTCTTCTTCTTATTTGTTGTGATCTCAAACGATCAATAATGGAAATTTCCATTATGAGGATAACTTCAATATAGACAAAACTATTTATTAATGTGGATTAATGGGTTTATTTCTTCACATTGGGAGAATACTCCTATTACGGTGGATATTATTTCCAAGAAAGATACATGTTATGGATGAGATATGGGTATGTGTCTATCCATTGATAATCCAATAAGTGAGATCATAAATTGATGAATTATTTATTTAGAACATTTATTCTATATATCCAAGAGTCGATTGACCTAGATCTACCATTAATCCCTTTGAATTTCATCCATCTAATTTTTTTTCTATATATCTTACTTTATTATTCATTTATTATTTTGTCACTCTATCTACTACCTTTTTTTTATAATATATTATACATTGTTTAAACAATTATTTATAAAAATTTTAATAACAAAAAAATTAAGGAAGACAACTAGGATAGTAGGAACTACATCCTTTATAGAAATCACGAGGATATAAATTTTTTTTATTTTGAGGTTTTATAATTTTATTTGAAAACGTACTCAAATTTTTTATGATTTCTTCAACTAGATCCATTTATTGCGATGTAATATTTTTTTTGTAGTGGTTTTATTTTATTTTTCCAAATTTTATTACTATATAATTAATTAAAAAACAACATTGATCGATTCATATATACATAAATAGTTTATGTTGTTAAAAAGGTATTATATGTCAGAACGTACCTATCAATTGGTAGATGTAGAGAACTTGAAAACATGGAGAATGGTTAATATAACTCTTTTGAAAAACCACGATTATATTAATAAATATATGGAATTCATTATATGTTCTTAATTATCCCAATAAGAAAATAAAAAAGTTTATAACAATGAATAAAAATTAGACATTACTCTGAAGGTAAATGCAGAGATGATAGGGATTTTTTCATTAATGAAATAGGCATGAAAATAATAGTGAGGGGAAATTATGTGTCTATGAGGAGACAATAACCTTATATCAGATATGGAAAATTGTTGAAATACCCAGTCATCAAACATTTATGTAAAAAAAAGGATGAAAATAAGAGTTATTAAAATATTGATATAAAAATTGAAATGTTGTAGGATCATAAACAACCTTTTCATATAAATATTAGTGATCACACACTGGTCTAATGAAATAAACATGAGTAAATAAATTAATAAGAAATAAAATTACAAGGATATTCTAATTATATTATGGAGAACTACATAGAAAAACTCCACATAATTATTTGATCCATCCTTATAGATCGATCTCAAGCCTCAACCCATCATGATCCAATAATAATTGGAATTCATACTCCGGAACCACATTTAAATGGTTTCCATATACGGTGTTATTATTAAAATAATTAGTTCACCACCAAAGTGGTCCATTCCATATATAATAGTTTTTTAATGTATATGTGAGATACTAATCAAGATAAAAATAACAATATAACTGAAAATAGATAATAAGTGAACAAATAAACTCAACCAAATATATTATGTTATATCAGCAATCACGTGGAATTCTATCAACCTAGTAGAGAGGAATAATAAAATAAAAGAATAATTTAATTTTATTGAATCCAAAAGTAGTCATTTTATCCAAATTTTTAATTAATTTCATTTCCTATAATAGAGGAATTATGTTTTTTGTTGTATTGCTGATGTCATGTGTACTCTAGTTGATCCTTGTGTTCGTAATCCCAATCAATGATACTTACTTCAGCAATCACTAAATATTTCTTTAATCAAGATATGTCTCCATAAGGGGATAAATTTCATAACCTATATGTAACCCGTAATAACTTACAATCACTCTAATTAAGTATTATAGGTCTTGTATATACATCCAGCAAATATGGCACTAGGCACACTGACATACAAATCATTCTCTATATATTCAGCCCAATGATTTTGTAGAATATTATAGTCTATAGGAAATTACGACATTTCAACATTGATAATTCCTTAGAGGGGAAACCATAAGATATATATATATATATATCTCTAATTATCTATATAACCACTGTAATATCTTATCATCTATTCAATAAATAGTTCAACAACACAGTTCTAGAAAATTTTATTTAGTAGAGTAATGGTGTGTCAACCTGATTCTAGGTAGCACCCTATAAGTCACTCATGATTATAATCATAAATCCCTGAGTGTATATCAAAGAGTGGTTATGAAGTGTTCTCATCCACCAACCTTTTTAGCCCTTATATTGATTAATTTACTGAAAAATGGGACATCATGAAATAGTATAGATCAATCAATCATGTGTGTTCCATAGTCTGGATCCCATGAATTACATTTGGGTGTCTTAATAACATATTAGTAATTAGAATAGGAATAGAAGTCAAATCCCATGATGTAAGTCTTCACATCCTAAATGTTGCATCATATCTCATTAGAACACCTGGTCTCATTTCGATGAACGAGATATGGAATCATAAATTCAACTATAGAAATAAAATCAATGCGTAAATAAAATAGAGAGGCTGGAAAATCACCTAAACATACCATTATATACACAAAATCCTAGTTCACATGGCGTAATTTGGATCTATGGTGACACGAGCTATATTCACTACCCCAAATCATTGATGTACTATTACACAATTTGTCAACATACAAGAGAATGAAATTTTATCCCTATGACAATACACAAGAGCAGTATCGAACTCAAGATCCTAGAGGCCCACACATAAGTTGGGGAATCCCTCTTGGGGCCCTTTTTTAATAGTATTTGAGTATATAATTACCACATGGGATTCTCTTAAAAAATCACAGTATTGTGTCAATACCAAAAACACTATGTTAGTATTTACCACTTCACTATATGAATGGTAGAATTCAATTGATTGATTCTCACATCCTCACCAAAAAGTAAAACATCAAGATATCGGCAATGAACCAAACATGGAACCTTAATCTTTATAGGACATCCTTCACATAGATTTCAGTCTATGTAATCCTATGGTCTATCCACCTAATCTAGTGTAAGGGATGACATGCCTTTCTGAGTATAATATCTCATCATAAGTGTTTTGGAGGGTAATCTATATCTCGATTTGAAAATCCTTAATACTAGAGAACAATTTTTTTACTAACACCTATAATTCATTAATTTTAATTAATTAAATAATAATATTATTAATTTATTTGGATTTAATTAAAATGGTTAGAATCACACATAGGGATGTTTTTGAGCATCCAAATAACACTACAATCACAAAAACAAATACTAAAAGGGAAGGAAAATTTGTCCTCCTATATTTGACAAAGCATTCTATTAATTTAACAAGGTTTGAAAGTAGCTGCATTGCCCAAAACAGTTTCATTCAAGATGTACAAGGCCCTTTATAATAATCATAAAAGAAGAATTAATTAATTATGATTACTATCATTAATTAATTATACATAATATTGTCTAACCAATTAAAAAAAATTGAGGAAATAATCCTCCAAACATTACTACATGATCACATATAACAAAAAACACAACCTATTTCTCACTAAAAACATGAGGTAGAAACTCAACCACACATAAGTCCTAATCATTAAGCAATATAATCAAAACAAATACCAATTTCTTTTTAATTTAAATCAATAAATAATTATAAATTATCTGCATTATTATTCTATGATGAAACAACAAAAAATGATTTGATAATGGCCTCCTAGGTTACCATATTCTTAGTAAGATAAAAATACTAATATATGATATCTTATTCCACCATTATCTTATTGAGATAGGTATAAAAACACTGACAAGATAATCCAAATTATGAGGATGGTGAAATTTTATTTATAGATTATTAGAGCATTGAAGACATACCCAAAGGATTCCAATGAATCTAATGATGTTATTTTCCAACCAATAATGTGCCCCAACTATGAGAAAATTATACAGTTAATTGAAAAAACACAATTGGTATCCCCTATAGTGATGCTTTGATTTTTAATATCTCTAAAAAAATTGACCACACAATTTACACTAACTGTGCACCCACCATTAAAAATATTCAGCATGTTTCAAAAATATATACATCAAGACCAGAACCCCGAGGATACTCTATAAACACAGAAGAAATCCTTCAAAAAAATTTCACATCTAAAATATTCATTTAGAAAAAATATAACCTTTTTATTTCTATTCAAAATCTCCGATCTTGATTTGGCATGGGTAGTACTTAAAAATCCAAATTCCCGCATTTAATTCCTTCTAGGAAAACATGGAATTGTATAATCTCAACACATTAAAAGTAATAATTCATGATAATTATTTGTGGGAAATAATGTGAAAAATCTATAATATATATGGAATACTTTCTTTTTTAAAACATAATCTTTTGATTACATTGTACTTAGTATAGGATCTTTTAATGTTTGGTTTCTTGGAATCAAAGTAAATTTTATATGAAAACAAAAAACATTATTATAAAAAACAAGAATGGATTTTTCATTGGTTCATCATATATTGTTTCACTATATTTTATAACCCAGGGACATAAATTAAATGAAAAGGTTTTCATAAGGCCTAGTAAAAGAATGCAAGGGAAACAATTTACATGTGATCATTATTAATATCAATCAGAATATGAGTAATATAGTATAGGAATGAGAAAAATAAAAAATGGGAAGATAATAATAATAATTACATGAATAGTAACATGTAAATGTGGTTAAAACTTTTAAATGGGTCAACATTGAGCATATTAGTAATGTTTTTCACAAAGGTATCATAAACAATACAAAGGTTATTCAATTAGGTATCATAATACATGTCATATCTTGGTATTAAATTCATGTTTCAATTCATTAGAGCAATATCTAGGGGCACAATTCATCAATATTATAATATTAGAACCACATTGATCATAATAAAACATTTATTAAATATATTGTGAAGAAAATAAGAAAATAATTTCAAATAAAATTCAACTAATTTTAAATCAAAATCACGGAGACAAGATCTTTATTTCATTTATAACCTATGAAAAAGTGAATTGATATTTTAAAGTCTTTAAAATACAAGATAAAATAAATATATTCTTTTTTTTATCAATAAACATAGAAACTATATAGTATTTTCTATTCACAAGAAGAAACTAAATGGGTATTTCATGATTAGAAGATAAAAAATTTAGATATAAAATCAGTAGCTTAATAGGTATGAAACATCATTTAATAAAAGCCTAAAAATTTTGGAAAAGGATATCCAATTAATAAAATACTATTAATAATTTATAGGGAAAAAATTGTATATAAGAATTTAGTCTGGAAATTTTAAATACATACTCCAAAAAAGGAACTATAATATAGAAAATTAGTTGAGATCTCCTTTACCTTGAAGTGTAGTTTCTAATTCAAGAAGATCGGAACGTTGGGGGATTTAGAACACCTTGGTAGATCTCATTGTGAGGTAAACATATCCTATATTCATGATGGCTAATTTGATAGTGAATTAAAATAGAGAAAGGGGTGGGTATTTATAGAAAAAGTGGTGTATTTGTTAATAAATTTGTAAATCTAGACATTGGACAGCTATGTGTTGGTAAATGGAACCCCATTGGGTAACTCATGGTTTTTTCACATGTTATTTGAGAATTGGGACAAATTTTATGTTATTTTAATTTAAAAGTGTCTACAATCATATTATATTACTTATTTTAGTGATGAAAATTGATGTTTTCACACAATATCATTTTAATGTTCATGTTTCCATTTTAGAATTTTGAATGAAAAATATATATTTATAAATTTACTAAAATATTTAAAAATAATTAATATTAATAAAATTATATTATTAAAGTAATTGATTATGCTTTTTTTACATATTTATGATATTAGTTTTATTTTATTAAGATAAAAAAACTCAACTCTATTTTTACCATTCATAATAAATTAATGTATTTTAGAAAATTCTCATAAAATCACCATCACCAAATATAGATGTTTGGAATTGAATAATGATATAACATATATCAGAATAATTCTACAAATATTATAATTTTATCCTTTAAATATAAAAAACAATATTTATTAAAAATAATAGCGGATTGAAAATGAGAAGTAACCTTTTTGGCACTTGAAAAAGAAATATATTATAATTTATATATAATTAAGTGTTTTTAAACACATTATTTTATCAAAATACATATTATTCATAATATATTTGTTTATTACAATTTTTTAATCATTTTCTTGAATGTACAATTTCTGTCTGAAAAATCAATTTCTCAAATTCTATTTCAAATTTATTAAGAAAAAATATTATTAAAAAAATATAAATGAATAAAAATATTATTTAAAATTACGAATTACACACAATGTTTATGAAAGGAATCCCATTATTACACCAATTTTCTCTCTAATAGTAATGTGTGTGATGGTTCTAGTTTCATTGGGTGCCTCTACTAACATTGACCGAGTGGTAATCTACATTGCCATGAAATTATCATGTAGCTGATTCCATTAAATTTCTACATGATGAAGCTTGTGTTGGGATTAATGAAGGGTGAAACACTGTGTTGTATCATCCCTCAAAATAAATGAAAAATTGGCTTCAAATTGAACTACTATACTTTTTGAAGTCACCGACTAAATATTTTTTATCAATTATCCTTTTTGAAAACATTATCATAAAATATAATGATACTATTAAATTTTGAAAATAGTTTAGTTCCCAATATTTTAAATTGTCTAATGCTCATAATATACTAATGATCATATAATGATTGAATCCAAATGATCACATTTCTCTTTATATTCACTCCATTTATAAAAATACATTATTTTATTGTTAATAATATTTCACAGATGTTCAGAAACTAACTATCATACAAAAATTTCAGGTTGTTACAATCTTCCCCCTTAAGAAATTCCATCCCCAAAATATAAAATTGTTTCCTTAGTTGTGAAATGGTGTGGGTACTTCTGCCTCCTTATCTTCTCCATTTCCCACAACGAGTATTCATATATATGTTTCCTCCACAACACTTTGATGAGGTGGGTAGTATTATTTTGAAGAATATTATATCTGTTCTCCATGATCTCCTCCACCATCTCCACATAAGATAGGTCAGGTTTCAGTTGTACCACCTCAGGCTTTAGTACATATGAGGGGTTTGGTATGTACCTCCTTAAGAGAGTTACATGGAATATATCCTAACAATGAAATTGAATTTCAGGATGTTCAAGTTGACGACCTCTGCTCCTATGAGATCAATTATTTCATAGGGGTCAATTTACCTAGGGATAATAATGATTTTCTTCCCAAACTACATAACTCTCTTCCATGGTGATATTAAAAGGGAAAAATTGTAACCCACACAACGCTCAAAGTCCGTTAGACAGTTCTTTTCTTGGATCTTATACATACAATAAGACTACTTAATATGTTTTTAGATGGGATTAAAATTTTCTATCATCTCATGCACAAGATCAAATCCAAGAATATTTCTCTCACTAACTACATCCCAATAAGAATAAGTTCTACATCAATTCCTATATAAAGAATTATATGGTGCCCCATGAATTATAAAATGGAAGTTATTTTTTATTTTAAATCAACTAATGGGATATGTTTAAATCATCCTTCTTTAAATTACATTAAGAATGTTCTCAGTAATTCCTTGATTTTTTTAATAGTCCATTCAGATTTTCCTTTATTTTGGGGGTGATATGATATAATAAATTCAATCTGGTACTCATATCTTATTGAAAACTTCTCCAAAATGTTGATGTGACCATTTTTGGATGATAAAAAATTATATAAAGTTAAACTCTAGAAATCCTCACCACTTCAATTAAATAAATTTTGGAATGTTGACCAAGAGATAAGTCTTCTCATATTCAGATTAAATGGGGAGTCATAGTGAGATGGACCACTATAACCCATATCACATTGTTTACATAGGATGTTCTTAAGAGATCACATAAAAGGAACATAGTGATATTATCCCACTTCAATGATGAAATGAGTATTTTTAAAATACCCATTCGGAAGTTAATGATTTATGTACACATTTTGACACACCAGGCACCCTATAGGGTAGTGAGATATCTCTCTTTTCATATTATCCATCCAATATTGGTCACAATTGTCCCAATACATTTTAGTGCTTCTCGGATGTACATAGAATGTATATTTTTGAGATTCATATATCATATCCTTCTTTATTTCTAGAATTGTTGGAACACATATACTTGTATAAAATTTTAGTACACTGTCATCATCAATATTGAACTTAGGAAACTTCTCATGTTCCACATAATTTATATTCTTCTATTAAAAATGATTGTATCTCTGTGATTTATTGACCTTATCTTGTAATGATGGTTGATAAATAATTTGCGATAGGTTATATGATGTTCTTTACCATGTGATTCCTATGTACAACCTTACTAGGCCATTTGTCAAAGGATATACTTGAATCCTCATCATTTATAACAGAACATTGGCTTTCCTACATAATGATTCTATGACATTGTTTTCTCCTTTATTAAGATAATTTATTTAAAAAACATAGTCATTATAATGTTCGAAACATATCCTATGTCTCATGTAAAAACCCATTTCCATGAAAATGCACATAAAAATTTGTTTGTATGCATATATATCAAATTTATCTCTATAAATGTAATTACCATGTATCATCAATGAAAAAACAACCATAGGTAGCTCCATTTCATGTATTAGATAATTCTACTCATGAGGCTTCAACTATCAGGTTTCATAAACAATCACCTTATGATTTTTCATGACGACACACTAAATCCCTTTCATATGTGAATATATAAATATAATGAATCATTATCTTATAGATGATAGAATGATCACATTTGAATTAACCAAGCACTTCATCAGCTTGTGGAAAAATTATCCACACGCCATTTTACTTGTGAAATAGGACCCTTTTCGAGTTAACATGGTCAATGGATTAGAATGTCATGAAAGGATATTCATAAACCTCTTATAATATCATGATTATTCAAGGTAACAACATATTTCAGTTACTATTATATTATGTGACCACTCCTCTTCAACAATTATCTTCTCAAGGTCATAAAATATTCTTTCATTGGTTATAATGTCCCCAATAAAATCACCTTTTTGTACCCAAAATTTTATTCCTTTAAATAATATAGATATCTTGTCCTTCCTCATAGTTTTAATATATAAACCTTAAATGATCCTAATTTACTAGATACTTTAATAATATATTACAATATCATCACAAAATACCAAAAATTTATTAATGTAGTCCTTAAAGACACTATTATTCAAATAAATAAATATAGTGGGAGCATTATACAAGATGAAAGGAGTAATAAAAAAATGATTAGGTCAATATCTTAATTATACTCTAGTATTTAGAATATCTAATTTCATTACCCTTAATTGATGATAACTAGGTCAGAGATCAATCATGGAGAATAATTGTGCCCCATTATGATGGTCAAATAAATCATCAATCCTTCTATGTTTGCATTTCTTCTTAACTGTTATCCCATTACGTTGTCAATAATTAATCCATAGTCCAATTGATCCAAACTTCTTATTTAAAAATAGAAAAAGTTCTATATAAGGATACACAGTTGGTAGGATAAACCCCATTCTGTAAATGTTCTTTAGGGTTTTTGTTTAGTTCCCCCATATCCTCATTTTTTATTTTATATGTGTTTTTGGATATCATCTTGGATCAAAGCATGAGTTGAATAGTGATGTTTTCCTCTCTTTTAGAGGGGGTGTCTGGGTGAATCCTTAGAAAATACATTGATTTATTCCTCAATTATTGGTTCATTTCTTAATCATATAATTTAATTTCATTCTATATCATCACTTATCGTCTCTATAAATAAGTCTATGTAATTGCTTCTAGATAAATCTCAGGACAACATATCTCTAATTTTAAAACAACTACAGGTTTTCGATTCATGACTACGGAGATTTCCTTGATTATAATTTTGATCGTAGAATTATAAATTTAAATTAATTACATATCTAGTATAATCATGAAATAAATAATTTTAATGAAAATTATATGTTGGTTGTGATTTTTATCTCAAATGTGAATACTAGAGTTTCTATACAATATTGAAGAGTGGAGAATCCCTCTATGTGTCATGACTGATAACACTACTTCTAGATGTTCTGGGATTGGTTTTATTTTATTCTAAAACATCAGGTAAATAATGTAACTTGTTGAACTATAATAAAGAAAATACATTCTAGCTTTGAGATAATAGTGATAGCACTCTCCACTACATCATTTGGAGCTTCAGCTTCAACTATCGTGATAGAAAAATAAGAATATTCCTCTCTTGGCCTATGCTAAGGATAATGGTGATTCCCCTAAATTATATTGAGATATTTATAGTGATTATAAATGTTCACAAGAATTACACACATGAAAAATTGGTATTCTGGTTGGGATTTCCTCATTTACTCGTTTTCATTAGGTTTGAAAATTTAAGCTGTCACTCCACTATGATAGTTTTGTGCAATATGTCCATCTCTTCCATAGTTGTAACAAAGAATTCCACGACGTAACTATTTCCCAAGAATTAGTCTTGAAAATATATTTGTTCATAGTTTGTTTCACATTCTTTCCTTCTCTTCCATGATCAATGATCCTTCCTACGTTTGGCTCCACTGATCTCTTATTTTGATTAGATCAATGGGACCTCTTCATCACTCTGAACACCAGGCTAGCATAAATATTACCTTATAATATCTCCTCATTACTATGATAGTATCTATTGGATAGATTCCTATATTGATGGATCATTATTCTATAAGAGAATATATCATTCTATTTATTAGGATCCTTTAAAAAGCTATTGTCATAGCGAGAAAACCTTATAATGTTCATCTCAAAGAATCCCAAAGATTCATTTTTTGACTACTTCAAATCTATGGATTATTTCTTCATTTTTTCCCATAAAATGGGAGAAATATTTATTGAAATATGATCCAAAGAACCCTTAACACTCCATAATATGAATCTATGTTATTGTATTTATTTCTTAGAGGTGTCCTCCATTTATCAGCTTATCCCATTAATCAACGTACAACCTGGGTGACATTATCTTCCACTAAAAAAATGAAGTTCATAAAATTTTGATTCTATTGATATTATCCATTATTCATAATTAAATGATTTGGTATATCAATAAAAAAATGATGATATTTTATGCATAAAGAATCAATAGAAATTTACTCCCATCGAGGAGAATCCAATCTCTCATCGTTATTCAAGTTATTTCTCATAACTCAATTCGGTTAATTCATTCTTCTCAGTATGTTTTCCAACAAATATTCAATCAAAGGGAATATATTTTTTTGGTCCATTTCATTCACCATTTACATGGTTCCTCCTATTTTCTACCCCTTTCTAAAATCATAAAACTTAGTGTAAATTGTGTTTTTTTTCCAATATCATATAATTATAAAAGTTTTTTATTTAATAAAAAATAATGATGAAATATGTAAATCATTAATAACTGTTATATTTTAATAAATCCATTATAATGGTTCATTAAAATACTAATATTAAAAAAATATCCCCCAAGTACGTCAATCATGGATTGCAGTCAGGCCCATTTTCATGCACTTGTTCTTATTTGAGCATATATCAAGGAGATGTTTTTGGATTTTAACACTAAACACAATTTTTCTAGATCCATAATGAATTTTTCATACACCATCATGGATTTATTTTTTCATAAACAACTAACATACTAATTTAACAAAATACCATGATGTTTTCCTATATTATAAATTGTACCAAGTGCTTCAAAGTTTTTCAAAATAATAATTTCCTATAATAAATTAAATATTATATGATACCAATTATGGAATAACAGATTTTTTATGCATAAAAATTTCATTAAATTTTTAAACACATTTTATATTTTAGAGTTTTTTTAAAATAAGGTACAACTTACATGAAAATATAAAACATTATTTGAAAAAACATGAATGTATTATTAATTGGTTCATCCTATGTAATTTTATTTCATATCATAAAATGGGTACATACATTCATGGACATGGTGATTATATTTCCCATTATGGGAAATAAATGGAAAAAATTTACATATGATCTTGAGAAATATTAATATGAAATTAAGTTATATAATAAATTAATAAGAAAATGAAAAAATGGAACATCATAATAAAAATAACATGAATCATAAAATGGAAATGTGTCTAAAATATTTAAATGATACATTCTTAATCATACCACCAAGTGTTTTCATTGAGTTATCATAATCATTTCTGATGTTATTCACCAATGTACCGTAAGACATGTATTCTATATAGATTAATTTATTTACCGAATGCGTTATAGAGCTATCCGGGTATACCCTTAATATATATGAATTAATGTGATACACCTAGATAATAATAAAACATTTCATAAATATACAGGGTAGAATTTTTGAAATGGGTTTTATATAAAAATAATTATGTTTAAATAAAATTTAATGATATAATATTTATGTCATGTTTAACCCAAAGAAATATAATAAAGTATTTATGTATATAAATTATAAACTAACATAAATTATATTTATATCTTGGTGAATAACCCTATAAAATAACTTTGTTTTCATATACACCCAATTAAAATAAAAGGGACTTTCTGGAGGATAAGATAGATATTATTTGATTTAAAATTGGTAGTATAATGGTTATAAGATGTTGTTTTAAAAAAGGATAAACATAGAGAGGAAAATGGTGTCCCATTTATAAAATAATATTAATATAGTATATGGTTAAATTGGATAGAAGAACATATTATTACTGTTTTAATGATACACTACATAAATATGGAATCTGAATGGAAATGAAAAAGTGGATATTTCACATAACATGAAGAGTATTTCCTAAAACACTAGGATCAACACCGTGGGGGCTTGGGTACACCATGGGCGGAATCCATGGGAGTTAAAAGAATAAGATATTCATGGAGGATGAAATGGTATTAAATAGAATTGAAAAAATGGGTTGTTATTTATAGAAAATGTGGCTGATTTTACTAATGGAAAATTATTCTATACCAACGGTTTTAAAACATTTGTAAAGGTTGGAAAACTATTAGTATAATATATACCATCATTTTTCCAAACCATTGGATACTGAGTAGTGGGGATAGACATATACCATCAAATATTGAATAATTATTGCCATATGGAAGTTGAAAGCCCATTATACCAACGGTTTTTAGTAAGAATTGGTATAAATTTTTACCAATGGTTTGACATTATTGCATAGTTCAATAATCAAGTATACTATAATTATTTTCAATGTGTTGTAATAGACATTTACCAACAGTTTGTTTGAATCTATTGGTAAATATTTAGTTCACAGGACTATACCAATAGTTTGTAAATTGTTGGTATATAAATTTACCAACAATTTATATTAATCCGTTGGAATAGAGTTGGATTTCAAATATATACTAATGTTTTTAAAACCATTATAATAGAAATCCTAAAATTCCAGAATCATCCAGTAGCTGCTTCCCCTATGAAATTACATGAAAGTATAAAAAATACATAATTGAAAATTTAGAAGGTAATTACATACAATTACATGTGCAATGGAAATACAATGTACATAATTTAGTGGTGTTGGTAAATATTACTCATTACCAACATGATGGGTTGATAGATTTTTTCAATGTCATGTTCTTGTTCAAGAAACATTTATGGCATTTATTACTAGTAAAATACTGTAGGATTGGACTAGTATTCATGATTAATTATTTCACAATAGCCTGCATGGGTCTCATTGAAATTCACTAGGATGAGATTATAGTACATTTTCAATCTCAATTGGATAAGTGAAACCATGTACAAAATGTTAATTGGGGAAGGTCATAACCGCATTAAAGGAATATGAAATAAATTTAATTATAACAAATCCTATGGGATAGTGTAGTTATATAGTGGTATGTGGGTATGTGGCGTGGGTGATGAAATTTTCATAGTATGGGGTAGAAGAATCTTGGGATATCATGATGTTTAGACCCAATTATTGAGTTTGTTATGAATCTATGAGTATGAAATTAGAATATTCAATGGGTAAAAAATTCTTGGGTGATGATAGACATATATACTGGTTGGTTCTCAAGGATATTTGGTGGGTGTAGTCAAATTGTGTGGATCACACCATAATCTGATAACGTGTATGACCCATGGTATAGAATATATGTGATGAACATTGATTTAGGAATGGATGATAGAGAAAACCATGTAATTATTGTGGTTTTATGTTATTTCCTAAGTCATCATTGGAGATCGATGACATTTTAATAAATTTACTATCATACTAAATGAAAGTTCTAAAAATATGATAGTGATTTTTGACCCATACCAATGGAAAATGTGATTATGATGATCATAGATTGATCTATTTTAGTAAATGACCAATTACTTATTTATGCATTAGATTAAGGTTCATGGGAAAATTATCATAGTATACATTACACATGTATATGGAATTCTAATCTTCATAGGTTATCAGATATTTAAGTATGACCCCAATGTTACATAAGAGGTGATGAATGTGTTGATTGAACTGTGTAGCAAACTTAGCTATTGAGTGATTGGATTTTTTATGATGGGTATGGTTGTGGAAATGATGGGTCATATCTAATTCTTTGAAAATAGTAAATTTTATGATTCACATGTTGTAATAGGATATGATATATGTTCTATGGTGACAAGTAATGTATATATTTTAATGAATGGATCAAATACAGATCATGATTTTGATATACACGTTCCAAAAAAATAATATAATAATAGGGTCATTAATAGATGTATTATAAAGATGTTAAATTAAATCATGATAACCCTTATATAAGGAAATCATGTTTTAGGTTTTGAATATGTAATTATTATTCATAGTCATGGGTGATTTTAGATGAATATATTTTTATTGAAGATTGAATAATACATTTCAATTGTAATTAGATGTGGAAAAAAATAAATTATTTAAATTATTTCATTTTCAAAAATAGTTGACTCATAATGGGAAATTAATCTGGACTTTTCATTGAAAATTTATTTTAATGGGGTTGATTTTGATGATATAAAATTAACCCACATTTACAATAATGAGAAAATGATGATATTGGATTTTAGTAGACTGAATAGAGATTTAGATATTATTATACATGTATCTTAAGGATTGTATGTTTAATGGTTGATATTTTGTTATTACTCGCATTGTTATAGATTAGTATAACTGAAGAAACATATATTTTATGGAGTAATAATAATATTGTGTTTGAATTTTGGATTGTAAGGTAATCCATTATTATTTTACATTAAAATGAGGATTATTTTTTCATGATCATGGTTCAAGGGGAGTTTTATAAATTTGACTTCTGATTGGATTGGGGTGTGGTTTCTTCCATGTGCAACAAACAACAATGAGTACATAGAGTTAACAGACTTGGTAACTGACGAGGTCTAGGTGGTCTTAAATTTCTGTCATCTTATATCTGGAATATAATGGTGGGGAATAATGTAATTGATATTTTGAACCATTTGAGGACCTTTCATGGAAGGCCATTAGGTATTTGTGTGTAGAATACATGGTTCCAAATGTGGATTAGGAATGTTTTTATAAATAGGAGCATGGAAAAAATGACGTATTTGTTCCACCGTTGATTTTATGAAGTTATGGGATACATGTAATTCCATTTGTATAGCTCATCATATCTATGTTTATCCATTAAATCCTATATGATTATGGGTGATTATAGTGTCGTGTATATGGAATATTTAGGTATGATTCCTCCTCACCTCCCTCAATTTAACTCTCCCCCTACTTTCATTTGATTCAGTTGTTCTGGATTTAAGAACTACATGAAAATTCCACCACAACATAGGGAATTCAATGAATGAAAATGGGGATTTTTAGGGATATTTATAGTGGAATAAAGATGGTGATTAATACTCAATGTTTAATAATTATTTATTTATATTAAATACCTCATATGACATATAGTTTGTGGATAGTGATAACATTATTACTCAATTGGTAGATTCAACAAATTTTATAAGGTAATTAAAAAACATATGGATCTATATTTAAATTAATGGACAAGGGTAATGGGAGTAGTGTGAGTAAGTATCATAGTGTAACCTTATACATCATGGGAATATATTACAATGATGTAAGATATGATATTTTCTCAGTGGATGGGATTCCTTGATACCAATTTAAAATATTGATTTAAGAAATCCAATGGGTTACAGAATCTAACATAAATGTGTTATAATTATTTTTGGTGAAATTATATATATTTCAATATATTGATAAAATAATGGATAAGGTATTTTTATGATGTTACCAACATAATGGTGGAATATAAAAAATATAATTTACCAATAAGGTCGTAGGATAACACTATAGACTCACGTGGGATGGTTTTCCTTAAGAGAAATGCAATAGTTATTAAGTTTAACATTTATGATTTATAAATTAGTGGTGGGGTTTTGAATAGATTACCAGAGTGGTGTGCAGAGTGATGGGGTAAATAATTAAATAGAAATGGTTATGATAGAAATGAATAGATCTAGTTACATGATATATTTTTCTGCATAAAATATCTTTGTAATGAAAATTCTTACATGAATCTGGAAAATTAAATATTTCACTCAAATTTACACATAGCCTCTCCAGATACCTTCTAGTAGACCTGAAAAACACCTTATAGGATCATGAAACATTATACCATGATTTATCCATATAAACCTAATCAATAATATTCATAATTTTCCATCAATTCAAAATATTTTTCATAACAAATAAAAGAAAAAAAATATAAAGTACAACATGATCAGTGAATGAGACATGTTCAAAAATGGTGTCCCGTAATGATTAAAATCAAAATAAAATGATTCATAAAATTATGACTAAGAAGTGGAATAATGAAAATGAATAATATTGAGTTCTTCAGCCTAGAGTTTGAGTGTATGTTAAAACAGAATTGTGAAATATCTTTGAAACTTTGTAAAAATAAAATTCATAGAATCCATACCTCCAAATCAAGTCATGTTTTTTTATTTATAGATAATGAAATAAATATAATGTTACTAACATAATCACACATATATTCATTCAAATGAAATCATCACAAATCAAGTGTCTGTAATGTCAGTCTAAAATGCAATGGATCTATTTGTCCCTCATCACCATCTCTATCATCACCAACATCATCAGCCCCATCCTCGTACTCATCCAAATCCCCAACATCATCCCCACACTCATACTAATCAGAATCCCATTCCTCATCACCATCATCATCCTCATCCTCCTCCTCCCCTCCACATCACCCTCATCCTTATCCTCGACCTCCTCCTCTCCCTCATCCTCGAAATCATTATCCTCGGTATCTTCCTCGCTATCATCATCACCTGGAACAACATCGTCTTGACTACCACAAGAACTACTACCTATTTCACTATATATTGAACTCATTGATAACATATATTCATCACAAGATGTGATGGAATCTGGTGGAAGTTCTAGACATAAGACATTCATCAGTTTTGTAAATTTATGGATTTCCCAAGAAAATAGTTCTTCCACAAATGTTGAAATTTTTTCAGCCTATTATGTTTATACATTACCCCATCTGAACTTGGTGGTACTACAATTGGTATCTGAAGAAGTCCAATATCTCTTCATGACTATACTCTTTCCATGTCCTCACCACACTCTTTTAGGGTTCTCATCTTCCAACACCTGATGTAAGTGATCATTTGGCCAAAAATTGTCAGGTTCTTGGGAGTCAAGGGCCTCTAAAAAAGGCTGTTTAAAATATAAAAATGTGATTATTTACAAAATAGAGATTAAAATATGAAATTATTCAAGTAAAACATACAATTGAATGCTGTGTTGGTTCGTTAAATAAACTTCCATCTTTTTACCATCTACACGTGCAAAAATATTTTTCTTGAGAGACACGTCCATCAATATTCAAGACTTTAATATAAAAGAAAATTTAATGTAGGAAACCATAATTAAATTTATGTTACCAATAATTAATTTCATTACGATATTTCTATGATAACTTTAGAAATTGAATATTATTCAGGGGAAAAATAAAAAGTGATCTTCCTAAAGAAAAATTATAAATTGATATCGTATCTACATCCACTCGGGATCTGACATCATTGTATATCCCAATTTTTGGTCTGATTTATTAGAATCAATGATATTTTTTTGGATGATTCATAAATAATATTATATAATAAAAGGTACGATATTAATTAACAACATGAAAATTTTCTTTTAAATAACTAAATTGTTATTAATACATTAAAATTTATATTCATCCAATGAATAATCATTGCCAGATTCTATTGTAAAGAAAAATATTCACTAAAGGGTACCGCCTATAACTCTATACCAACTATATCATATAACACAATATAAAACTCATGCTTATAGGATCTTTAAGGCTCAACTAACACCTTTAGACATGTTGGTCGTGCACCCTCACCATTGGGTAAATTAAACCGAAGCTGAGACCAAGATATTAATTCATATAAATAGGAAAATAATATATTACATTTAATAAAACAAAAACAGTTAGCCATATTTTGTCCAATAATTATCCTTTACATCATTCAAAACTATCTTGATAAGAGGTGGCTGACGGGAATGATGCTGAAGTATTTGGCAAGCGACGCCAAAAAAACACCGACATTGCTACCCTATTTTTTCAATCTTTTTATTTTCTTCATTGTAGTCCATCATCAACTGCGTGTGGCAATTACACAATGCATTCATGAATGTATGCCATGTCTCCCAACTCATATGGGTATATGTATTTGTTTTGATAGAAAAAAACTTTTATTATTGCATGTTATAATGAAAATAAATATAGATATAAAAAATTGTTAGGGTTCCATAAATACTCATGCGGAGTTTTGGTCAATATGCACCAGTGGATATGTAGAAACTGTAAGAACACCCTGTATAGGTGGAGTGTGTCTCATTGTATTCTCTGATTGAACAGACTATGGAGGAGTAGGAGTTGAACAATATGAAATATATAATCTTAGATAGAATGAACTAGAAGTAAAAGAAGATGGCATGGATGGGTGGCCAAATTCATGATATGGATGTGGAGTGGTAATAATCATCAAATATGGTAATGAAGGGTGAGGATTCTCAAATTTAAAGGGTAGTGAAAACATGGGAAGAGAATATATATTTTATTTCGTTAATGATACATCGAGATTGAAATGTGTGATAGATGGTATGTTAGATGGAGGGGCAGAGGATAATTAGGAATGTTGACTAGATTTCCTAGATCTTGTACCACCGTCCCTCATACCATAAGCCTGAGTACTGGGGCCACTACTATATTTCTCATCAAATAGTTGTTGTCTAATTAATGGATCCCGCAAAAATGTTTTAAAATAATTAATCACATGATATTATATGATATTATATATTCATTTATATTAGAAATAAAATACTCCCTACAGGTAATAGTGGAGGAACGCCCATGTCATCCATGCGATAATTTTTTTCTGGATCCTTTTTCATCAAAACTCATCAACAGGTTTAATTTATTTCATTTGAAAAAACAAATATTGAAATAATTAGAAAAGTATAACTAATGTTTAACGTAAAAAAATTATATTATAGAGGGATAGGGGGTTCATGGTATCTGGGGTCAAATATCTAGGGTCAATAAATCATTGAAATAATAAAGGGAGCCGTAGAGTTATACTAATATTATACATGGTCAATAATGCATTTAAATTTTCACCAAGTTATAAATTTTGGATTTTTTGGTTTGATTTCAGTTCAATTCCAAATTAAAAAATAAATCTCAAATAAAACTACAACCAAAAAAAACACATTAAGGTGGCATCAGATACACTATATTAGTAATAATTGTTAAATTAATCTGAATAGTGCCATCCATGACAATCCAAGTCGAGCTAAACCAAAATAATTTATAAGATGGCTATATGATTCTATATATTTCTGAAAAAACATCGTTTCCCAATAAACTCTAATAACTGAAATATTAAAATCATCATTAGTAATAAATGGATTGGTTCTAATTTCCGTCAGGGTGGTTCCAATTCCATCATCACCATAATCAAAAACATATCTTTGAATTACTTAAATAATGAAACCAACTTTATGGTGAATATGATATTTGACATTAAAACCGATATCTTCATTGATTACAACACATATTGTTCATCAATTGAAAGAGTTAGAGTCATGTCAATAAATCGAAATCCAAATTCAACAATAAAGGTGCGTTATATCATCATAAAATCTAACATCTAGCATTTCATCATCATTCATCCACCATGAGAGTAATAAGCCAATATTATAATTTTCTCAATGAATTCATAATAAGCTACATTTTCACAATGAGTTCAAAATTTTGATACACTAGCATAATATTATGGTGTGGCAGTTAGCTTACAACCATCATGTTGTGTTATTTTGTTCTTTTCTAGTTCTCTGATAATAAATCTATACCAATTGATCATAATATATTTACATTTACAAACCATAGTATTATGACCAAAATCCAAATCTCTTATTTCCTCAGAAACAGAGTCTATAGGTAAACATGATACTTTAAATATAAAAAATGTTAAATTTAATAAAATATATATTTTACTTATTTTATAAGTAATATTTCTAACATCAATTTCAACCATATAGAAAACTTTTTGCTATGAAAAGTATCTCTCATTCTCAAAGATAAATAATGATGATTTCTATTCATCATTTATTTATGTTCCTTTTAAATAAAAATAGAAATAATTTAATAGATAAGTAAAATTACTAGAGATGACCTATGATATACAAGATCAATTTATATAATTCATGAAGTCATGGAAAAAATTATAGTTGAACAACATTGTCTGATTTTCTTTATCCTTCTCTTCAAGTAATAATGTCATCAACATATATGATATAGGAATTCCCCCTATTTAGGATGTATAGGAAAACTGGGTTCAATTATCTCATACTTTTCATCTTCATTTATTATAGTTTTTTAATTCTCATTTTAATATTATACAAATACATTGAGCATAAATCCATAAATTCTTGAGCCACATAAATATTCATGATAGAACCTTTTGGGATGATTCTGGTTCTGAACATAAGATTTCAATGTATACATATTTCTTCCAGTAGGATATAGACAACGAGAAGCAAATGGTCCACTGAGAATTATTTTGTTTTGAATATTGATAGTCAAATGAAACATTCATGTGAAAAATGACGAAGGCAATACTTTTTCTAACACACATAAAATTAATATATTCTCTTATAGAATTGTTGCAAGAAAAAAAATTAGCACAAATATCTCTGAACTAATCTCACAACTGAATAACTGACCCCATTACATTATTGGAAAATATATGATAGATTTATATTTGTATCAACTCATGATGAATTAGGTGATAATCATGAGTCTTAAACGATTTCAGCTTCAAATATCTTATATTGACCCATTTTGATATATTTCCTGAATAACCATAGAGAACATTAATAGTCTCTATTACTTATAGAAATTGATTTTTTCTACAGGTTTGATCACATATGAATCACATGGAACTTTTTTTATTTTCACTAATATACAGTGGATGTAATTATGGTATGATTCGCTAATCCACCATGTTACACCATGATCGTAATTCCTCTTATGTATTTTCCATTAAATTTAGAAGAATTGAAAAAAGGTTTCACATATCTTCTTTTCAATATGAATTACATCTAACCAATGATGTAATAAATTGTTTGGCCAATACTACACACAATGAAGATACTCTTATTCTTCCAATTGTAATACGTATAATTGGATACATTCTTTCCCTTTCTAGATTTAATTTGACCATTCCTGCATGAAAAACCTAAATCCTTCAATTGATAAATCACATCAGTTCAATAAATTTGCTTAAGTGGATCTTCGGTTTCCTTGGTGTTATCAAATATATAATGATTTATTCTATATGGATGGTCCACTAGAAATAATCATCGATGTCACATAAAACTGAAACTATGGAGACATTTCAGAACTCTAGATCGATTATTCTTATTCCAAATAGGACATGAAAATCCCCCTTCATGATCCATCCAAACATCATTGCATAATCAAGAAAATAATTAATCATCCAAATTAGCATTTTAGACATCTGAAATATATCTTTCAAGCATGCATCGTATGTGTGCACACCCACATCCCAAATAAGTTTCAAATCTATTATTAATGGTATTATGTATATGTCTATATCATTATTTGGATCTAAAGTGTCTGATATAAGTATACTAATAAATGTGAAAGGTTTTTTCATTCACAACCAAGCTTGATGGTTATAAATGTGTATGAAAATTGGACATTTTCTGTATGAAGTAAGTATATGCCCAAATTTATTAGAACCATAACACGAAAGAAACAACTCATATTACACACATCAGCTAAAAAATCAGGATATAAAGCATCAAATCTATTCAATGAATACTCATCTATATGGTGAACCATTTCTCCATTATTTATCATTTTCTAGGTATCAAGCCATCAGATTTTTATTTATATTCCATTAGAAATTAAAAGATTATGGAGTATGGGGATTAATGGAAGGTTCCACATTACTTTCTATGGCACATGGGAAACGTTCCATTGGCTTTTGAATTCCATTGGGTTGTTACACATTTTATAAAATCATTTATTTTAGATGTTTCCTCCCAAAATAAGCTTCAATAATTTGGGAATGAATGAATTTGGTTTTTTTGTAAATTCATGTTCTTCCACTAACTTCCCTTCCATATAGTGGTTTGAGGGAAAATTGTATCATCTATAACTAATTCCTTAAAGAATGAAATAATGTAATCAATGGAAATAATAGAAATACCAAACATGGGTTTTCTATGAACCAATCTTATTAAAAATTCTATTATTTTCATTTTACCACATTGCAAATATACTAGAGTCATCATAGTATCATTAAATTTTTTCACTCTTTCAACATCATCATTTTAAATGGACGCATCATGTCTTCCCATATCAATGTATTATTAGGTCTAAATCCTTTCAATCTTATGATGATTAATAAAGAAAAACTGGTCATATATCAAATTCCCCAATCCAGTCCTCTCATTTGGATCATCGTCATTTTGAGATTCTAGTTTCTCCCTATTGTGGTACAACACATAATAGTTTGTTTGAAAACCATATTTTGTTTTTCGGTAGATTACATCTTCAAATATAAAAACAAGGTATTCCAACACAATTAAAACATGGGAACATATGTTACCACAATATGAACAATTTTTAAATTTAAAATCTAAAAATCTATCCAAATTGTTTTGAAATTTTCTTAATGTCTAATCTATTTCATACTTACAACTTCAATCCATTCTATTAAAAAAATTATAATAATCCATTTCATGAAATAAATTAAATAATATTAATGTTCAGTAAAAAATATTGTTTTTGAAATGGAGAATTGTTATCATATTATAAAACTATAACCAACACAACATATAGATACATTGTGAAAAATAGAATTAAAAATCATAGTATTGTATCAACATCAGTTTTTAAATTTTCTAAGAGAGAAAAAATGATACCCATTGGAATTAAAAAACAGGAGGATTATTTATAATATAGAACATAGTCCACTTTATATGATTGTAAACCACTACTAATCACATTTATTTGAAAAATAAAATAAACCATAACAAGGATCAGGTTTTACCTGTAATAACTACACGCTAGGAATTCCGAGAAAAAATAGGCCCCTATTTTATTTATTCATGGGACAAATATGTAAAAAAATGAGAAAGGAGTATTAGAGTAAACACTTTTAATAAATAAGTTAAGTGATAAGTAAATATACATTAAAAATAGGCACAACTCAAATATTAAATGAAATATTGAGGGAGAAAATTGTATTGAGGTTTTTATGCAACTCAGTATTAGAAAAACATTTGTTGATGAATTATATTTATATATATACCTCATATAAGATTAAATTATCCATTGAATATTTCTTTAATTTGTAGTAATAAATCATAAAAAATGTGTTATGAGGAGAATTACGTAACATAGTACCCTCAATATGTGCCGTACTCCCATTTCATTTGAGAATTTATCAAATTAATAATCAAAAAATAAAAAATTATCCACAAAGGAACAATCATAATTAATTAATCATATTCAAAATATTTTTAAATAAATAAATTTAATTATATTAATTAAATGGTAAGATATTCAGTAATCATATTGATAACATTTTTGTACAGTTTTCAATGCATTCACCAATGAATTTGAATTTATTAAAAAATAATAATAATTCATTTAAACTAAAGGTGTTACAAAGACTATGATTGTAAAATTACATATCACTCAATCACACTACAGGGGTAATTATCCAATGAGTTGAATTCCATAAACCTAATACCATTCTACTTAAAATTGACTAGGATTCTCATCCACAACCTTTTTATCTGGAAAGAACCACCCTTGGGGCTTCCTTTCAAAAAATACTAAGGAATCACTCATTCCATGGATTAATAAATTACCACTAGTCACTCATGAATTACTACAATACCCAAAATAACATTTGAATGTTCTATCCATCATATATCCAACCATATGAAATCATAATCAATAAATTATTCAAAAGCCACATCCCAAACCAATAGTTCTTCTTATCTAATAAAGCATTCCCTATTCATATAATAATTTTTCCTAATTTACTTCATATAATTTAATTAAAAAGGTTAAAAATAATTCATCATTTCATCACCTTTACCATCACAAGGGTATCGAAATAATCAAGGTTAATCGATCCCATCATGAAAAATATTTTAATGATTACCTTTATTACATTAAATAACTAAAAATCCAGAAAATTAATAAATGAACCCCCAAGTGTTGAAATACATCGATTGCACCAATAGAAATTCATTACATCATTAGATACCATCCCAAATTAAGATCTACACATTCTTTATTCAAAAAAACATTGTTGTTTGGGTGGGAATAATTAAAGTATCATGTCATATGAGAAACCCATATAAAACTCTTTAAGGACAATTTACACAACAATACCATATATCATTAGAAAATTCAGTCACACATAAGAATATAAATGTCAGGTAAATCCTACCATCAATATATTATGAATGTACACAATGTTCGTTCCAATATGGTCTAGGTGCCAAACTAAAAATTACAATATCAAATCAGTACATAATAATTGAGTAAATATCACAACTATAACATTTAAAATCAAGAAGAGAAATCTCATTACACTATTAACATATAATTCCAACTGAATATGGGTTCATGATTCACCGGTTTTAGGACTATCATAAGTTCAACACATTCCTATCACAATATAGTTATCCACAATTAGTAAGAAAAATAAAGAGCACTCTAATATTGATTTCCAATTCACAAAAAATTAAAAATAATTCAATCCAAGTAGGTGCACAACAAAACCTCAGTTGCACCTCCACAAACCTAAAATACTCTCAACTAGAAATGAGATACTAAATCATACATTGGGTAGACCATGTCATCATTAATATAACCATTACTAACAACTTATCAAACACCATCATTAGTGACAGAGAATCAAAGAGCACATAATTCAATAATACTATTGGATATATCAAGTAAAAAAGAATAACCTAATATCTTACATCCATAATTACCATCCACAAGGCTGATGAATGAGGACATAGAGCAGTCGTTTAGGCTAAATCAAAACACAAATAAATAGATGTAAAACATTAAAACTAATGTACCAATTACATATTTGATGTTTAGAACAAAAATAATTCTTCATTGAAGATGGATTGATCGGTGGAAGTTGTATCACATGATGGGGAATATGGAGAACTGATTTAGGAAAAAAATCACATAGATGGGGAACTAGAGGCCCAATCTATATTTAGGGGAAAACCTTCTCAATGATTTATAAAAACTTTCGGGATATCATTGTAAATGGGAGACTATACCAATGGTTTAATCAAACTATTGGGATTGGTTGATTATAAACATACTATAACAACAGTTTGTATAAACTATAGGTATAGTCTACATATACCAATACGTTTTTCAAACTGTCTGTCTAAAACTGTTGTTATAGTGCCTATTTCAAGTACTGATTATTTTTTAATTTCTAAATTTATTCATTTGACACCTAGGTTGTCGTAAACGAAAAACCATGGGTATAACCATAGTAATATTCCATGTTATTGGAAACATGTGATTTCATTACATTTTTTAATCCAAAATAGTCAAACATCAATTTATATTACCTTTTCTCTCATTGAAAATTAATGTTTTCCAAAAATAACATTTTTAAAGATTAAGATTCAATTTTAAAATTTGGGATGTAAATTATATATTTCAAAATTGATTCAAATATATTAAAATTATTTATATCAAAATAATTACATATATTATTTTTTGGATTGTGGTAATTAGTTATAAAGTCATTATGAAATAATTATGATTTAATTAACATATCCAAAAACTCATAATGTAATTTTACTACTCACGAAAAAATAATGTCTTTTTTAAAAATCTCATAAATTCACCCTATCATAATTTTGACATGCTAATTTGCAAAATTATATTTATTTTATATAATATATATATATATATATATATATTAAAATTATAACTTTTAATTATTAAAACCATTATTTATTAAAAATAATATTTCATTGAAAATGCATGGTAATGTTTCTAACACATGGGAAAAATTATTTTATCCGTTATATTTAAATAATATATTGTTTATTACATTATTTTATTAAAATAACTATTATTTATAATATCATAGTTTATATCAATTATTAATATCTTTTTTGTAAAGTTAAACTTAGTTCGTAAATCTTTTTTTGTCAAATTAATTCTCAATTTAATTAAGAAAAACCAATCTTAAAATTAAAATAATTGAATAAAAATTTTATTTCAAATATGAAATTACACACTAAGATCAATATATGTAACCCCTTATTAGACCTATATACACCATAAGTGTATGGTGTGTGAGGGAGGTAGTTCTATTGGATTCCTTAACTTATAGAAACTGAGTTGTAATCTCCACATAATTGAACATTTCCACTAGGATTTTTCATTCAAGCTTCACTTGTTGAAGCTACGATTGCACTTGGTCAATGGTGAACAATAATGGTAAACCTCCTTACTAATAACTGAAAAATTGACTTCAAATGGAATGAATATACCAGTTTATTCCTTTAACACTAATTTCTATATCAATTACCCCTTTCAATATTTTACTTATGAACTTTAACAATAACATTAACATTATATTAATGTGTATGGCTTCCAATGATCATATTGTCAAATGTATAAAATTGAAAAAAAAATAATATACTATTTGAATCGAGATGGTCAATTGTATATTTATCTTCTTTTCAATAAAATAATATATGGATTTTTTATGAATAATATGATAAAAAATTTCAGAAGACAATTTTCATTAAAAATGTTTGGGTTTTTACAATATTGGTGTTATGAACTCTGTTAAAACAATCTGGTTGTGTTTTGTAATTTTCAATGCACTTTTAATGTTACGTTAAATATATGATTCTTAAGCCACTAAAACTGGACCAAACACAAAAAAATAAATATGAAACAACATGATGTTTCTTTCATGATCCCAACTACCCATAGACATAATCATGTTATCATATATTTCATCATGTACCCTATAGATATTTTCACCATAGGTTATTTTTTATTACAAGAAAATTTGGAGCCATGTGACATTCACCATTTGAATTTCCTAAAAAACCATACCAATATAATCATCAAAAGTATCACAAAATGTTTCTCAACATGAATTATCTAGTAATAGAAGATTATTATCCCCTAGAAAACACTCATATTATATAGATTTCATGTTATCCAAACTCAATCATGATACCTTTATCCCATGTTATTCCATGATATTTCTAAGAACACACCAAAAATATTGAATTTAAATATAGATAACATATCCTAGATGATCCATCATATGTCTATTTTTATATAATAGACAAACAATCATTCAAAAATTGAGTTTCTTCCACACAAAGCCATTTTTACCTGAGGTTTAAACATAATGACTAATGTAATACCCCTAGCATGGGATTAATATTTCCATGACACAAAGAAATGGAGTCCCCAATATCTATATCCCATTACCCATATCTCTCCGGTCATAACGAATATAATTTCTAAGAAACTCCTCACTCTATGAGCTAACAAAAACATTTTAAATCACTATTTCCTCCATTCGTAGAACAATTATCATATTTTTCCCATCATATCAAAATGAAATTATGGTCACCTCGCTTCAATGATTGATAGTTCAATCCCTTCCATAATAATCAAATTATTCAAATCTTGGAGCACATAACATTGGGAGTACATTAAATAAAATTTAAAAATGATTAGATAGTTTTGAAACATATGGTTCATTCCTCCCCTCCATATCTATTATCAATGTATCCTCTTATACGGAAAAAATTCACATGTTTCCACAGATCTATGGGGCCCACTCTGGAAAATTGTTTGTAAATGCATTCGTCCATGAATTTCAGATAGATTTTCTACAATTAATGATTTAAAAGTTACGATGAGTAAGAAGAATGTACCATTCATATCTCACCTAGCACGGTTGGTTTACACTCCTATGTTACTCGGTTCAATATGAAACTCAATGTCCTATGAGTCACCATCATAAAGTCCAAAATGACAATAATACAAACCATGTCAATACCAATATTCTTAAACCTCCACTGAAAATCCTTCTAAAAACAAGTAATCTCACAAATTATATAATCTATTTGATTACATCTCGTCATATTGAGATATTTAAATCATGAGTGCCAATCTATTCTCAACAAATGATGAAAATTACAGAAATTATGGTCTATAGGGAACGGATCCTAAATTGTCTTTCCCATCAATCTCATGCATGATACCCAAACAATTGAGTTAATTTCTCTAAATCAATAGGTTTCATTATGTTCTTATATAAAAAAATGAGAACCTCCCAGGAATCGATATGAGAATGAGAATAAAACCAATAGAAGTACCTTTAATGAATCCTTAAGAATTGTCCAGACCCTCATAATAGGTTCCCCAAATTCAAGAAAAACACTAACCCACTAGGTTATGAGTTAAAGATATATGCCTCATGTTCTTCAACATATCCCAACATAGAATGTATCAAGATTGGTCACAGGGTCCTGACACCAATAAAATTGGTCAAACAATCACCATGGTCACATCTCATAGAGATTCCTCCCCACACATATCTCAACATAATAAATAAATCCCAACAGTCAACTCTATTCAAAGGAGGTAAAGATAGCATTGAATTATCAGGGTACATACCTATCAATATGGTTTGAATTTTATATTTTTGTAATAGTATGTATTATAAGAATAATCTTTATTATTTTTATTTTGATAACCATTTCTGTGAATCCTAATTACAATTTATAAAAAATTATAGAACTACACGAATATCTATCCAAGAATCAACATATCAGGACCATTTCCAATTTTTGAAACCCCATAATGGGATCCACCCTATAGTATCCTGAAATAAACATTAAATAGGAAATGAAATGATACACATAAATTATCTGATTATGGAAATAACCTGTCGTGGACTTTATTTTCTATAATCATTAATGGAAATATATACATTACAATAGATAATGAGAACAAATAACCATGAATAACAGAATTTTAGAAAAAATATCACGGAAATGAGATTGGAAATCTTTATATATTATATTAAACACTATTAAATATATACACCTAAAAATGATACACCCATATAGGTTTCACTAATAAGGAATCAAACTCCAATGATGACATATTAAGGTCAATAATATCACACAACATCATCACATTAATCATTGTTTTACAGCAGACACATGCTTTAGTTAAGTAGAATGTCATTTCAATCTATATAAGAATATATAGTATAGGTTATTATATCCATTTAAATAATTGAAAAAATGTAGATAATCTATAAAATGGGTTCATAAATTTGGTATCAAGTTCCCTTTTGATCCACTTTTGTCACTGATCCTCATGTCCTAGAGTACACAGTCATGAGACTTTGTATCAATCATCATATCAATGATCTACATGAAATACCATCAGAATGAAACAAATACATATGTCTGTATAATTGATTATAATTCCACCATTAACCTATAAGAGAAAAATAAATTTCTATTTTCATTAACATTAAAATTTTTTCTTATTTATTCATTTTGAAAATTACATAGTAGTTTCACTCTAACATATACATCTTACATGATATATATAATGAATGATATAACTATTGTATTTACCAGTAAATAGTCAAACTAAATAAATGCACCAAACTAAATTGAAGAGAGACACAAATCCAATAGAAATAAATAAATCCACATAACATGGGTGTCAATATAAGAAAAAATCATATACAGTCATAACATCACATATCAAGAATGGAAATCCTATATCCCTGATTAACATGAATTTTTTCTCAAATAGGTTTTTCCAAAGAACAAATACCTAATACATCAAAATATTCAAAAAAATTCATTACATGATATCAATAATAGTAAAAAAATAATGTATTTTATACCACATTACAATATCTCAACCCACCCCACACTATAAACAGTAACTAGTACGGATAGAGACTAGGCTTGAAGATCACCTCCCCATGTGCTAGTGGCTTCCTATTAGCAACTTGGCGCCAAGGTTGGGTGCATGGATAAAATATAATTCTTATGAATGTATGAATATAATAAAAATATATATACATCAATCACTATATTAAATAACCAATGAGTATATGAAAAATATATAAACAAGTCAGAAATAATAAATAAAATTCCATAATATCTAGAACATACATGTCATGAATTCAATACCAAAATCACATTAGTGGTATTAAATTATAGTATATGAATTAAATTTTTAGTATTAAATGTATCATCCCAAGAAATTACCATATTTTCATGTAGATTTTCTTATAGCTTGTAATACACACAACACCAAATTTATAGAAAACAATATTTAGTCATGAAATTTATATTCAGTTAAATTATAAAATTTTTACAGAGTTTATGATGTTTATATATATATTAAATAAGGAAAAAAATATTTTACCCTAATATTATATATTTTATATGAATAAGATAAAAACAAACCAAATATTACACCTAAAAATAATTTATTATTTTTAAGGAATTTTTACTGCAATTTAATTTGGACCCTATTTTAAATTCAGTATTCCATTTTATAAGATAAATATCTCCAAATAAAAATCAGTATTGTAATATAAAAATAAAAACTATCTATGAATGAAATTTTGGTTTTTTCTCTGATTTTTCATTTTTTTATGAATGTCGAAATATAATGAATTAAAACTCGTAACTACTTCTTCATATAATTTATTTATATTTTAAAATTATTTTTCAAATTGGGTTTAAATATTAATTAAGTTTTAAAAATATTTATCTATTAATCTAATTTTGGTCATAGAAATCATTTTTAAATTGAAAATTTACTATAAATAAATAGAAAACATTCAAAAAAATTTATTTTAAAATCATGTATTTTCATTCTGTCTATAGGATTAAATTTAGGTTAATTTCTACAACTTATGTGATCGTAATTTTTAAAAAAGGATTCTATATTTGGAATCATGATTATTTTAGTTTATAATAAAATGAAACTAATTTTTGACCAGAATGATTGGTGTAATTGATTAAAACTATTTACAAAAATTATGGTAAATTTAAATTTAATAATTGACTAAATCATTTTATTTGGGAGGAAACAAGATTTAATCTTTTACCGTTCCATTAGATGTCCATATATAAAACCTATATTCCCTTGTATAATCTGTGGTCAATTATAGGATCCAATATTAATGTTAAAAACATTGGGGTAATCCCCTTTCCCAAAATTTGCAAGAGTGTCACACCTCCTCCAATAAAAAAATGCCTCCTCCCCTCCCACTTCGTCACACCACTCAAGATGCATTGAATCCACCAATATCAACCAAAATATCCACTAAAAATAACTCCACTCTTCCAATAATCTTCCCCTTTATTATAAACCAATTTTAAAAATACCGTTGATTCAAACAAAAATGAGTCACCTGATTCAGAGATAACGTCTTTCCTCAAGATCCTTATTTTTATTTCCATTTTCCACCTAACTATACTCTTAATATTCTATGATTTTACAAAAACAAGATAATCCTAAATATACAAGGATTCTTTTATTCTATTATTTTAACCTACACCTACACACACATCCATCTAATGGTTAACAAACATATTGTTTATGTGTACGACGAACTACCACTTCACGAAATGATGATTCTTAATTTTTATTTTACCTCCTATGATGGGAGAAGTTATGACATAAAATCTATTTATATATGATATATATGAAATTCAATTTTACTAAATTTTTATTTATTTCATTTTTACCACATAACTCTAAACATTCAATTTTCCATAAATATGGTAACATCGTTTTGTGGATGTATGGACTACCTCCTCCTTAAAGATATGTTATTTGTTCCCTGTATACATGGAATTCATTGAGGATGATTTTAATAATACTATGTTAGATATATAAATAATATATTTTACTAGAATTATAATATACATATGTATCATTAATGTTTTATTATTTTAATATGAAAAATAAATGAAAGTGGTGTTCAGGTGTACGTATAGGATATCATCTCCATTAAAGGAACATTTCATTTCATATATCCATACATTATATAATATTATAAAATGATATTCACTGAAAATATGTGATAAAGTTTTCATTTTTTACACTCTTTAGATGATTAAATAATGATATAATTAATTTTAACAACAAGTATCAAGACAAAAAAAGTGATAAAATTAGGTAATCAACACCCAGAATTGTAAAAATGATCAAAGAGTGTTGAAAAATGGGTAAAATATTATTATAGGAAGTTAATATATGATATTATAGACATGAATATGGTTCTCTTATATGTTACTAAATTATTTAAAACCACTATAATGTAGAATAATTACCATAGAAAAAAAGGAAGGTTAAGATAACTGATTTCGTCTAAATTCACATTACATTGAGAATTATGTGTTTTTATACACATATTTTTGTTTATATGGTGAATATACTTCCATTTTTCATGTTATATCAAGAATTATTTTAAATTAATGATATTTTATGTGTTATGTAATTATTATTACTTCATTAATATCATGATTTAAATGTCTCAATATGGTGGGGGTCACTTTTTAAGGTTTAAAGATTGTTTTCTTCAAAAATGTGCTTAATGATCACCTTTGCAATTTCACCTCCATTTTATTGTTAACATTATTATGAAACAATCACTCCCTTATAATGATTTTTATGGTAAAATACATTTTTCTTAAATATCCATATTCTCATGTAATGGATATAAATATTTTCTAAAATCTATACCATTTTCATAAGGTGTTTACTTTGTATGTTATTTGAATAACTAAGGAATGTTTGATAAATCCATATATTTTATTCAATATGGATATTTAATAAGGAATACATAGTTTTTTAATTATTATTTGAAATTAATAATGTTTTATACATTCAATGGACATTATATTGATTCTCTATGCAATTATAGGTTCTCATAAGATGATTACGTTTGAAAAATTAAACATGTTTCAATATTTTTTTTAAAACTATCCAGATGATTGATCTTGACAGTAAAGGTCATCATGAGCCTTATACATGCAATATAATTAATAATAATTATATCATTAGAAATTTATAATATTATTCATCAATGATATTTTGTGTTAAAATATCTATGAAAACATCAAATTTTCAGTTCACGGATAAAATGTAATTTGTTCATATTCTTACCTATCTATATGGATTTATCAATATCTAAATTTTTTAGTGGAATTTTTATGAGTTTTTTACATTTCCAAGATTATTTATTTTCATTTATTAGTTATTTATTTCACTATACTTACCCATTAATAGAATTTCATCTCAACCATATTCTGTTTCATTTTCCCAGGTTATTAACAATAAATCATTGAATAACAGTTCAAGGATATTGTGTATTTCATATTACTATGTTTCATGTTTTGATATTGTATTTACAAAATTATTGGATGTATAATTTTTTTAATATATAATTCCATGATTTATATTCTAATTATTCCTTCAAGATCTGATTCATTGAAGTCATTAAAATGTAACAAAATAATGCAATGGCTTTGAGCTTCTAGGGATGGGGCATTACAGTTGGTATAAAAGGGACGTTTAAAAGAATCCTTAAAAACTATATTTAGAAAACATATATTAAGGTTCTTTATCATAAGGTAAATTTGGAGGGTTAGTATATAATAACATCCTAGAATTTTGGTATGGTATATATTATGTGGTTATTTATAGAAATACATCCTTGTTGGGATAGTAAATGTGGTTTTGGCTCTGGAACCAATTTACCTAAGAGTAACGACTCTGAAAAGGTGTGTTGGGATTGACTCAATGTGACTTAGTACACGACAATGATAATTATTGTGTTTCTGGTTTGATAGTTAAAGCAATTAATCTTAGTACAGTTCATATATTTATTACTAACCATTATGATGGATTTTAATGCATATATTTTTCTAAAGTAACCAAGGGTTCTGATTCTAGGATTTGTGAAGAATATGTTTATGTTATGTTTAATACCATATATCATGTATTGAATTTTGATTTTACAAAATCCACTATATTCTATTCTATAAAATTGAATCTATAAGGATAAATGGTGTCAATAGTCAATAAAAATATAGATATTACCCTATTAAGGAAAACAATGAAGCTATTATTGGAATAGAGAAATCCTAGAGATAGTGTATTAACATAATCAAGTTATGAAAAATATAATTTTATGAATGGAGAAACCTATTGCATAGAGTGAATATAAAATCTTTTATCACATTATGTGGAATAATCTCCCATCATTTATTTGGACTATTAATATAATTTTATCTGTGCAATAGATCTAGTCATTGCTAAAGATATTTAAGCCCTTGGAATATAGTAAAAATTAAAGTTTTGACATGTTTTATATTGTCTACAAAGTGATAATGATCATTGGTGTTACATAATATAGAATATAGTAGAGTAATAGAAAATTAATCTCATGAAATGGTGGACAATTAAGGATACATTCAATTATAATTACGTCCCCCAAGATCAAAAAATGGAGATAATGAAAAATATCTTTGGCATAACTTTTAAGGAAAAATGAAATTATTATAGATTATGGTGACACCATTAAAGGGTTATACATGTATGATATAGATTATATATTGATCATGGAATGCATGATTCACCACTTATTTGATGGTATTAATCTAAATCTCTAATGGGCACTAGTTTATTAAACTTTTTCATCATAAAAATAAATAACATTATATTCCATAAAAAAGAAAATATTGTTTTCTAGAATATATATATATTTAATGAAATCTAAGAGAAGATTTGTTTGTTTCAGTATAAAGAAAATGGGATGGCGGCCAAGAAGTATATAAAAACTCAATCATTTCAATCTCGTTTAAAATCTTGGATGAAGTACATTGGGAATTTTTTAAAGGGATTAGAACGTTGTCATTCGTGTTGGGATAGGGGTCACATAGATCATGAGTGTAAAAGGAAAAAAGTAAAACATTGTTTCTAAATGTTTCCACAATAGGGATACGGGACACTATTCAAATGAATACCTTAGATATCAAGGGAATCTTCCACAAAAGAGGCTAATGTTAGATATAATGGGTTATAAAGTCACTACAATAGAGGTAGAAGTACCAAATTACATTTTGGTAAGTACCCTAATCATATATTCATGTGTATTAAATGTGTTGTATAGTTATTCATCATCGTACTCTTTTCTATCTACCTAGTTTTCAAGGAAAATGAGACTTATCCATTTTTATTTGATAAGTCAGATTTCAGTTAAAACTATTATGGGTAGCATCGTTGTAATAATTTTTTTTCTTTTAGTCTCTTTATTACACATAAATTTGAATTGTTTTTAGTTCATATAATCATATGTATGGTTGAGTTTGATATAATCCTCTACATGGGATGGATCAAAAAAAGTGGAAATATTTATTTCATGAAAATAGAAATCAAAATATTTGATGAATGTGTAGAATCTATATTCATTATATCAGTTGAAACCTCACCAGATTCTTATGTTGATCCACCCCAAATAGATTTATTTAATTAAATAATTTTACATTAAGATAAAACAACACCTAGTGGAGAATATTATAATCTTCAAATTGAGGATGTATATTTTGTACAAGAATAAATTTATGTCAATCTTATGGAATTACATGGACCACCCATAGTGCATGATGTTTAACACTATATTGATTTAATCAATGGTACACGGCCAATATCAAGGACTCACTATAGAATGGCCTCTGTGTAACTTGTGTAATTAGGGACAGAACAAGTGGATTTTTGTAATAATAGATTTATTCCACCTACAATTGCACCATGGTGATCCCCTGTCCTCATTGTTAAAAATAAATATGGATCCATGAAGTAATGTCTTTATTATAGTAAAATAAATTATATTAATATAAAGAACATATATCATATACCTTGAATTGATGACATGCTTGTTCGACTTCATGAAGCACAGTTTATTTCCAGGATTGATCTTTGTTCTGATTATCACCAATCGCGAGTGAGGAAGAATGACACTATAATGATATTTTTTTGGATGTGGAATGTGTATTATTAGTTTAATGTAATTACATTTTTATTAACTAATAATCCCTTTGTTTTATTGACATAGTGAATAGATTATGCAAGGAATATTGTGATGATTTTTTTGTGTTATTTATTGATGATATTCTGTTGTATTATAAAAGATATGAGGAACATGATACTCAAATGAGAATCATTATTAATAGGTATAAAATGGAATTTATATATGGTAAATTTATAAAGATTTATTTTTATATACAAAAAGTCTATTTTCTTTGTCATACTGTCTCTAATGATGGAATATCTGTTGATCCTTCAAAGAAAAAGGAAGTCAGATAATGTCCTAAACCGACAAACATAACTGTGGTATAAAATATCATTTGATTGAAATACTATTATTTGAAATTGGTTCATAATATTTCCCAATTAGCTAACACATTAATCAATCATACATGTAAAGTGGTTATGTTCGTTTGGAAAAAGGAATGTAAAGAATTCTTTGATGAACTAAAAAGAATATTATCGATTTCGCTGATATGGACTCTACCATATGGGTTTTATTGGTTTTTAATATATAGTTATTCATTAATGAAGGTACATGGTTGTTAATAAATAAATACTGATATAGAAATTGATTATGTATAAAGGTTATTGATATCCCATGAGTGGAATTATCCAACCCATGATCTTGACATTGTAGCTATAATCATTACATTGAAAATTTAAAGTCATTATATATATGATGAAATATGTGACATATACACATATCATAAGATCTATAAATACATCCAATAATATAAATAAATAATATTGAGACAAATGTAATGGATATATATACTGAAATATTTTGATTTCTAAATACACTACCATCCAGGGAATGTGAATAAGGTAGTAGATGCTTTGAGTATGAAGGTTCGTGGAGTTATAAACCAAAAGAGGATTAAAAGTATGAAATGATCATTGATATAGTAAATATGGATCTAGGAATTTGAATGTAAGGGGAGACATGAATCATTTTTTGAAATTATTCGAAAACATATTTATTAGATAGGATAAGGAATTATTAATCTAATGAAAAGGAATTTAAAATGAAATTTAATCTATGAATTATGGAAAGTTATTAGACATTGTTTTTTAAAATGATTTTTTAATATTTGGATAGAGGATATATGTTCCATATTTACCTGATATAAAAAGGTAATTTTTACATGATTCCCAATGCTCAAATTTCCTTCTACACCCTAATAGAACAATAATGTTTTTGGGACCTGAAGGATAATTTTTTGTTGGATGACATGAATTATGAATTTTCGGATTAGGGGTTGAGATTCTTGGTTTGTCAACAAGTGAATTCTATGAGGTATCGTCCTAATGGATTCCTTCAACATCCTCCTATTCTTTTGAGGTGATGGGAGAAAATTACAATGGGTTTTGTCACAGGACTACCCGTGAATCTTAGAAGTAATGATGCAATATGGGTTATCATTGATCAAATAAACAAATATATACATTTCTTTTCTTTAATGGATGACTGGGCTTTTTGAGCAGCTTATAAGGATCTACAGTTACGAAGTCATGGGACATCATGGTGCATCTCTATACATTTTATTATTAATATCCCTACATTACATCAAAATTATAGAAACGTATTCCAAAGGCACATGAAACTAAGATTCATTGGATAGCTTCCTACAATCCTCAAATGAATGGATATTCTATAAGAAAATTTCATACAATGGAATTCATGTTGTGGTCATGATCACCCAATTATCAATTTATGTGGGATCAGGACTAATATTGGGTAGTTTTTTCTACAATAATATTTTCCATTACAATATAAAAATAATTCCATATGAAATATAGAAAGAGATGTCATACTCTATCTTATTGGGATGATGTTGGTTAGGGAAACTCATATTCTCAAATTTTTTTGAAGAAATAAAACCAAAGGTAAAGGCTAATCAATATCATATTAAAGCAGCTTAATGTATGAAAAAAAATTATTCTAGTAACTAGAATAAATATTTGGAATTATAGGTGGATGATCATGTCTTCCTTAAGGTATCTCCATGTAAGTTTATTATATGTTTTAGTAAAAGGGAAAAATGGTCCTAGGTACATCAGAATGTGAATTTGTTTTGAAAATGTTTGTTTCATTTCTCATCATTTAAAAATCCCTTGAAATATCTCAAAGGTACATAATATGCTCAATATATCTATTCTAAGTGTATAAAAATCTAGGCCCACCGCTTGAGCTCATATCTGGTGAGATAGAATTAAAACCTATCCTTTCATATTATGATTAACCAAAATAGTTTCTTGATACCAAAGAGCTTGTATGGAGGAGTCAGGTGACTCATCTGGTAAAGGCTCTAGAGAAATCAAAAAATGGAAGAAGCAACATGGAAACCAGATGATTATATGAAGGGAAAATACACACAGATTTTTTATTTTAATAACCAAAAAATTATAAGCATGAAATTCTTTTATGAGGGAATAATTTATCATCCCAAAAACATTACCATACTTTCCTTTAAATTTTGTTGATAGGATTTCAATACACACAACACCTGATTTACTAAGAACACCATTACGTCACATTTTACAAAGTAAATTAATTTATTAAAATTTAACAGAGTTTATATATTTATGTTTTATGTTACAAAAACATTTTTTTGAAACTCATTTAATATATTTTATAATAATAATATTAGAACAATCCCAATATTATACCTAAAAATACTATATTATTATTAAGGAATTTTTTCATACATTTAATGGAGAACCTATTTAATAAAATTGACCATTTTAATAGATTAATATATCAACATATAATTATTATTTTTATGTTAATCATAAAAAATATATTCGGGTGAAACATTTTTATATTTCTGTGAAGTTTCTTTTCACAATGAATAGTAAAAAATACAGAATTTTAACTCAAAACTGCTTCATCTTATAATTTATTTTTAAGGATAATTTATATATTAAATTTGGTTTAGAGTTTAATTATATAATTTTTTTACATTTAATATAATTTAGGTCATTGGAATAAGTTTTTATTTTAAATTTAGTATAATAACATTGTAAATTTTCAAACATATTTACTTTAAATCCATGTATTGTCATCTCGTCTGCGGGATTGAATTTCAATTAATTTATTACACCACTATTATTATAATTTGGAAATGTTGATTAAATATTTTGATCATAATAATTTAACTTTTAAATTTTTATATAAATAATTATTTTTTAAAAATATTACTTAAGATGGTTAAATTTATCTAGAATGATTAAGGTAAACATATGTATAATAAGGGACTAAACCATCATCATAATGTCCCAAATGACCTAAAAAAATCTCCCAGAACCGTTGTATGGAAATATTCCTAATCTATACTAAAATATATGTACTTTTTTCCATTATTAAACCAAATTTCAATGGAAAAAATGTGGGTGGAATTCCTATTCCAAAAATATATACGAGTGTTAATCCTCCACTATAAAAAGGCATGCCCCATCAGACATCCTCACATCTCTCATGATATTTTGGATAGATCAATACCAACCCAACTAGCTCCCATTATAAATCCATTCATCCTGTAATCCTTTCCTTGGGAAGAAATCCATCCAAGGAATCCTTTTTTATCAAACCAAAATGAGTTACCCATTTAAGAGGTAAAATATTTTCAAAAGCTCTTTAGTTTTATTTTCATTCTCCACAACCATAACTTATTTTATTCAATTATTATATAAAAAAATTATTATTATTATAATATAATTTTTTATGAAAGTTTATTTACATAAACTCACTAACACTTCCATATAATTGGTAACAAAGATTTTCTATACGTGTGTGATGATCTATCGCCTTCACGAAATGATGGTTGTTAATTTTTCCTTTATCACCTCACATAGTGGAAATTATGATGGAATCAATTTTTATATAATATGTAAATGAAATTTAGTATTTATTTATGATTTATTAATTATTTTATGACATCTAACTCTATACAATTCATTTTGTGTAAATTCAATAACATAATTTGTGGATATGTGGAAAACCACCCCCGTAAAGCGATGTGATTCATTAACACTATACATTGAACGTATTAAAAATTATTTTAATAAAACTATGAATAATATATATAAATATCAAACATATGATTATATAATCATTTTATACATATGAATCATTTAATTTTCATTATTTTAATATGAAAAATAAATGAAAATTGCATCCATTTGTACATACGACGTCTCGTGTCTATGAATACTAAATTTTATTTATTATCTATAAACATTATACATTATTCTATATAACAATGTGTTGTATATATATTATAATTATTTCATTATTAAAGTTATTAAAATGATTAAATCATGATCTATTTAATACATACAAAAAATAATAATTCCAAACATACTTGAGTAAGCTAGGCTATTAACACAAAAAACAGTTAACATAATTGATGAGTGTTAATAATCAGGTAATAAAATATTGTTTGAATAAAATATGTGATATTATAAAATATATTATGATATTAATAAGTGAGTAACATATTTTGACCCACTATACATATAGGGACCCGACTTTAAACATTACATAAAGTATGTATTTAATCTATATTTCAATTATTTGCAATCACAAATATCTTTTGGATTTAGAGTTTTAAAAAGTTAGGAAAAAACACACACATATCAACCTATAAGAATAAAATTTATGTACAATTATGACACTATCCACCTCTTCCCAAATAAAAACAATTAACACAAATCAATAACTAGATATCTTGGAAAAAAATTATAACATTTAACATGACTTCTTTATTTCACATAGATATCCTTATTTCCTTTGAAAAAACATTAAAAACATTGGATGATCATTAAAAGTTTAGTAAGGGATATAAATAAGGAATCAAGACATTCCTCTATGAAAACTAATAAGAATATGAAATCATTTTCAGAAATACATTCTTCTTACAATTATGTACTAACTTTGTGAAGCCTGAGAAATCCATAAAACATTAGGGAAAATATATAAAACCATAGTGGTATCTGAGGAATTTATTTAATTATATTGTAACCCTCATGGATACCTTGTGATTTGTAACCCTCATGATTTTCTTACAATGTAACCCTTATGGTTGACTTTTTTGGGTCCATCACAGTTTCATATGGGGTACCCATACGTCCGTCCTCCAACATACACATTCTCAATGAATTTGAGAGAGATATAACTTCAACACGTCATCATAAACAATTACTAGGAACCAAAACGTTATCATAACACTCAAATAATTTCCTAAAAATATTTCTCTTGAAATTTGAAAAAAAATAATTTTAAAGGAGGATTTTTAAAGAATAATCAACTATCAATATTATATAATTTAAATAAGAAATTATAAAATTAATGGAATACGTTTATACACTATAAAAACCAATAATTAATCATAATATGAGTTAAATTAAACACCCAAATGACCTTAGTACCATATATTTTATGAAATATCATGTTAACATAAATAATTAAAATTGGTTTAAGAATTTCCTTACCTCGGGTTAGTCATTCGTAATACTTTATTAAACCTCATGTTTAAGGGTTTAAATGATTTTATTAATATTTTATTGAAAAATATTCATGTTTGTAACAAATTATATGACAATTTTATGATGAAATTTTACCCATTTGTAAATATTATTTTGTTGTTTTTGGAGAATTCTTCCCATAATTTTGATGGTTAGTTCATAAAGGATTTTATTGCGGAATGGAAGAAAACTCTAGAAGTGGATTGAAATTGTCATGACCCCCTCGCCACAATGTGTACCCCTCCTGGGTCTGCAATGTGAAAAGGGAGATAATGATCCTCGAGTACCGCCTCCAGTATGCCCCGGGTGGTTGACTAGCACTGAGGGTATAAAAACACACAAATAGGAGGCATTAACCTCTATGAGAACACGTGAGGAAGAGATATATAAGATAGAAACCAACCAACTAAAACTTAGAAATGAAATATAAAATAAACCCAAGTGCACATATGTAATTCCATGAAGAATTACTACAAATAAAAGGGGAAAATCTATAAGTACCCAAAAGAATGAAAAAACAGCAGCAACAACAGGCCTGAACAGCTCCTGCAACCCCAAGATCATTGAAACCAGCTTGATCTCTATCCTTATCTAAGTGACCTGAAAAATAGTTTTTATATACAAGGGTGGTTATAAGAGTATACTCAGTAGGATCCTCCCCGGAGACTCTCGTGAAAAAGTAAAGAAAGCATGCTAAAGCATAGAAAATTAACAAGTGAAACTAACTCCTCACCTAAATAGGTATACAATGTTCCCAACCTCACCATGGATTCTCTAAAAAATAATACAAACATGAATATATCATATAATAAGGAATATCAAGTGTACCCCTCGACTAATTCCCCACTGGTTTTCCACTTTTCCCCAACCTCGCACGTCTTGACCATCTCTCTCCAAAAAGGCTTGCTCGTAGACACCGGGGTGAAGCACCACAATATGCACCTCATGCAACAAACCCACCACGTCTACACACCAATGTAACCATGTATTTTCTGGGAGCATCCACAGTTTGCATAACGTGTATCATACATCGGGTATTATGCCTCAAGCCATTACATCACATACAACCGAGTAAGGATCCTCAAGCCATCACACCATATACACGTTACACATATAGTAGTCAATTGAAAACTGTATCCATAATATATGTGTGTTAATAACCACAAGCCATTACAACCCTCTACACACATATATGTGTAAAACTATCCAATGTTCCTACCAGCACAAGTAACTACCATGATAAGAGTGTGGGGCCAAAGGGGGTAGTTGGCCATCCATCATCCCACAAGAATGTTAGGGAAAACACCTCCCTTGTGCACGAAATCCCCAGGGTGTCAGTTGCCTTTACTGAAAGGGTGGAGTAGCGTATTGAAACACAAAAATTACCAGATATATTAAATCTCACAACCACAATATTGTCATTACCTAGAATTAGACACAAATACAGCTAAAGTCTCTCAAACCCTGGGCTGCTACTTCTAAGACTAGGTATCCTATAATAACACAACCATTTAAAGAGATTTATTAGATTACATTATTCCCTTTTTATCAGTTCCAATGTATGTTAATTAATTAATTAACCATGGTCAATTCCATATTAAATATCATTAGCATGATACCCAAGTAAGATTATCCTTCAAAAATTAAAACCTCATCATTATGTTCTAGAATATCCATCCCCATGGTTTAACACCATTTATTCAATTATTCATTATAGAAATACTTTCCCACATTCCCTAGATTTCTATAAAAACATTATATGCTACTAAACAAAAGGGAGATCAACACGGTGAGTAGATGTACTACACTTATAGTCTTTACCGGTTCTAGAAAAAGTATAAACTCATCCTTCCTTGAGGGGCCAAACATATAAATCAAGTGGCATACCCCGCATGTCTTCGCCTCTTTTGGAATAATGGTATGTACGAATAGGTTCCTTGAGCAGTTGGGAAAAGTAATGCAGCTAAACAACCAATAAAAATTACCAAGCATAAAACAATCACATCCACTCCATTCTGTCATCCCTTGTGTCCTACCTGACATCCACATGCATAAAACAATGCATCTCACTACTCTAGGCATCATCTGCTGCCACAACTAAAAGGGCATCCATGCCTCAACATGTTACCACAACCGTCCAGGATAAATTAAAACATAAGCAGCAGTAAATCAAACACATTCAAAATTGGAATCCTGAACCTTAAACAAAAAAGAGGGTAACACAGAACCCTACAAGAAATTTTCTATTAACAACCACTGATTATTTAATACTTCTTTGTTTAACCGATTTATTATTTGTTGGTTATAAATTTGGGAAACCTAACCAGTAAAATATCACAAATAAATAAGGATTCTTACTGCACTAATTTTATTAACATAAAATTACATTAAGAACCATATTCATTTTCATGCCTCTTTATCTTTAGAAAAAAATAATCAATTAATCCTGGTTTAAGTTCTTTACTAATTTCCATCAAGATAAAACAGCTAAGCAATGCATGCATAGATATCACACGATCTCACAATACAAGAGGCAATAACATACGATCGATATCAATTTATTTATCTGGGTAAAATGTTTATTATGTCAATTCCATTGTCATCCAGTGGGATTAAACATGCTTAAAATACAGTTTCAGGTAAAATAAAGAGAAGCAACAGATTGCCTACCTCAACCAGTTCGTGGCGTTCTTTATCCACACAACTGGTCAGGATCCCCCTCTTGCGACAGCTGCATCCACCCAAGGATGACATGGTACGATAGAACCAACCAAACCCCATGAAACACTCAATTAGAAGCATGGATATTACATGTTATAACATGGTAAGGTGAAACAGTTGTAGATTATCCCCAAAGGAATGAAGATAAAACATACCTTATATCGAATATTGATCAATACATCTTGGTTTGCATCAAAAAAATGCGGAACCAATTTGGGGAGTAATGTTTGATTGTGAAACTCCTATGGGATTTATTGAACGGTTTTGGCGAATCATAGCTAAGAACAAAGAGTAAGAATAAGGGAGGAAGATATCTTGTCCCTTTTGAAGATTTAATGGGGTGATGATTTAAGATATTCTTAGTTCCCCATTAAAAGAATATCGCATTAACCCACACAATTTGACCAAGTAAAAACTTCTTGCCCTTAGGAATAATTAATATAGAATTTATGGAATTTGAATTGGCCTTAACAGTCTTTAAAAGAAGGCTTTAAATGTTTTTTACATCAATGGAAACGTCAAAGGGGTGAAACTGTAGGAAGCTAGAAACATTGTACTCCTATCGTTACTGTACACCTACCGTTACTGTACGCCTAACGTTAGAGGTTACCAATAGAGGTTATCGACAGACCTCACCATTCTGTAAGCAGTATAGAGCTACAATTAGAAGTTCACTATTAGAACCTCACCATTTTGGAAACACTGTTCATGTATACACTGATAAGGTCACCGTTAGAACCTCACTGTTCTGGAAACACTGTTCAAGTCTACCGTAAGAAGGTCACATTTGGATCCTCACCGTTCTAGAAACATTGTTCATGTCTACCGTTAGAAGGTCACTATTCGAACCTCACCATTTTGGAAACATTGTTCAATTCTATCGTTATAAGGTTACCATTATAACCTCACCATTCTGGAAACAATGTTCAATTCTATCTTTAGAATATCACCATTAGAACCTCATAGACCTGGAAACACTGTTCAAGTCTACCATTATATGGTCACCGTTAGAACCTCATCGTTCGGGAAACACTGTTAACTACACCTCACCGATAGAACTGTTCACAAAACCACACCGATTGAACTGTTCACAAAACCTCACCAATAGAACTATTAACAATCCTCACTAATAGAACACAGTTCACAGAACCTTGCCGATAGAGCAGTTCACAGAACCTCACCTATAGAACTATTCAAAAAACCTCACCGATATAACTGTTCACAAACCTCACTGATATAATACATTTCAAAAAACCTCACTGATTGAACATTTTTAATATACCATTATAGGTGTCTGATAGATTTTAATGATAGAACTGTTAACTTATGGAACTTTTCACAAAATTGGAAATTTGGAAAAAATTGGGGATACATAACCTTGACCTCCCGGAACACATCAAACACCATATTTTCACAACGTAATAGACTAGAGAGGTCCTGGAAATTATATAAGATACCTATCAAAACATTCTTTTCATCAAAAATTGAAAACAAACCTAAAGAGACAGAAAAAACTAAACGGGGTCCAAACAACCACCCATCAAGATACCTATCAAAAGAGATCAAGCAACAAATGAAAAAAAATAAATCATAAATAAACATGAAAGGTATAACCACAAAGGTAATGTTGTTACTGTAACATCCCAGGTAAATAATGAATAAAACATTATCATATTTATTAATATTTTTGAATTAAATATTAATTTTACTTTAAAGGGGTTGCTATGGTCGATAGCGTACCCGATACACAACAAAGAGTTTCTTTGAAATCTTAGGTTGCACACTAGTAATAAAATAAAATAATTATAAATGGTAGTTAACACATAGCCGTTGTATTGGTGAGAATGGATATTAATAACTAAAATATGATTATATATGTTTTTTAAATGTTTTTACTTTTATCGAATAAAATATAAAGGCTTAAAATACGGAAATAATTCAAATTTTGGTGTATATTCCCTAGTTTTCCCTAAAGGTTCACATATCACCTTTTCATGGAGAACCGTAATTAAATATAGTTTTGGTCACTCATATACATTTAATTGGACCAAATAAAATTCTTCATTAGAATTGGGACATCAATATTTACTTTGTGTAAATTTTCTGTATTTTTCCGAAAAAAATCATTTTTAATGAATAGTGAAAAATATTGTATTTTAATTCAAAACCTCTTTTTAATATAGTTTTTTAATATGATTATATTATCTTTTGAAGTTATTTTAATGTGAAATTAGAATATATTTTTTCCATTTAATCCAACAGTGGTCGTTGGAATTAATTTCACTTTGAAATCGGACTTGAACTAGTGTCCATCTTTTGATACTTATTGTTTCATGAAAACACGATATTTGCTCTGACAGTGGGAATTAATTATTAAATTAATTAATGCGACTTATATGTTTTTAATTTTGTAAAATATACTTCATTTTTGAATTCGGAATATCAAATATATCTCTGGGTGAATTTTTGGTATTTTTCTGAAAAACATCACTTTTTGATGAATAGCGAAACCACTAAGTGGTACTTATAAAAACTGATTCTTCGTTTAAATGAAATTTTACCACTTCTATGTTTTGAATTTTAAAAATCCGACATACATGGTTTTCATTTAGAAGTAAAATGTGGATCAATGGGATTAAAATATTTTTTGGTGAATAGTAACTTTTAGGTTTTTAATCGCGGTTAGAGGTAATTAGTGTAATTTAAGATAAAAATAATGTTTTAATAATATTAAATGAACTTGAAACATGTACTACCCTTATTGGATGTGTCATGGCCGACCACAAAAATCCATGGGTCAACTTGGGGACCCCATGGAGCCACTTTGGTAGGAAAATGACATAAATACCTTTTTATTTAAAGTTAAAATAAAAATGTAACAAATATGAGTTGTTTTACTAAAACAATTTTTACATGATGTTATAAATATAAATTTTTGACTATAAATATTAATTGGAAAGGTACAAATATTTCCTACATCATAGTATTTTTTTTATAATTTTTAGACATAAAATAAATTAAATTATTTATTACACAATGATGATGCAGTGATTACATCATTATTTAACGATTTAAATAAATTGAAAATATAATGTAAAATATAAGACCTACACATGTCCAAAACCTATTGGATGTGTGGATTTCGAACCATTACCACCTTATCCTCGAAACAAATCAATGTGGGACCATTAAAATACGAAACTCATTCTAAAATAAAGTATAATTTCCTTACATTCCAAGAGTGCCCCTCCTCTTCTTTTATAAAAGGCCCCCACCTCTACCTACTTACCCACACCTCTCAAGCATTTGGCTCAGACAACCCCTTCCCATTTTCTCTCTCCACATCTCTATCTTACTCCTAGAAGCCTCACTTTGGGTAGAAGTCTTCCCAAGGAAGCCTTTGAGCTCAAATCTTATAGAGTTACCCGATTTTAAGGTGATGTCTTCACTTGTGTTCATTTGTCTTATTTTTCTTCTCCAACCCCCTAAACACTTTTTATTCATTTCTTTTGTAACAACTCCAGTATCTTCAATATACTAGGATGTTGTTATAATAATATTTCGAGCTACAATTACACACATCTACATCTAATGGTTAAAGAACATATAGTTTCTGTGGTTGGTGAATTTCTGCCACACGAAACGATGATTGTTCAATCTTATTTTAAACACCTCTAATGGTGGCCATTAAGAAGTCACTATATTTATATATGATATATATTATGCTTATGTTTTCCTTATGCTTCATTAATTTTCATTTTTGTTATACCATTATGGTTTCCATTGTGTGTAAACACGATAATTTCATTTTAGGAAGTACGGACTAGCGCCCCCTCAAAGTGATGTAATCGTTAATGCCATATGTGGGATGTATAAAGGATGGATTAAAAGTTATTATATATGATTTTATACTGGAATTATAATATACCTCTATATAATTATTATTTATTTCCATTAATGTATGAGATAGAAATGAAAGTAGCGTTCATGCGTACGTACGGCTTACCGTCTCCATGAACGGTGCATTTCATTTCTTATCCCCAAATGTTATGTACTATTATAAGTACATATATATAATAGATATATATGATATATGTTACATATAAATGATTAATATAATTATGTAATTAAAATATACATACCTCTCATTTAGTTTTAATTCCATTAATATGACATAGAAATGAAAGTAGCGTTCATGCGTACGTACGGCTTACCGTCTCCATTAACGGTGCATTTCATTTATTACCTCTAAATGATTATTGATATTATAAATACATGTATATTCTAGATATATATGATATATATGATATCCAAATCAGGAATGTCATTCTGGATATAATGAACCTTTGACCACGCGAACAACATGTTATTGTATGAAGTCCACATTCGACTTAAGAACCAAATATCGAGAAAACAAACATTACTAACTTAAATCATTACATAATTCTTATAACATGGAAATAAGTGATATAAAAGGAATAATGAACTTGAAAAAGGTTCTTAAGCAAATATAAATTGACTCATGTTTATTATTCAGGACGTTAAAGAACGATCGAGTCAAGTCGGGTCCGAGGTAATGGAACTTCTTAACCCAATTTCAATTATTTGGGTTAATCTCCTACTTTCAAAATATGTCATGATATTATTATGTAATATCTTGTATTTGTACTTTCGTTATGTGTACTTATAGTGAATACACAAAATAGATCTATTTTATTAAAAAAATTATTTTGGTAAGGGACTTCGTCTCAATCTCTTTTCATTGAGGCATATTTCGTTTTATACACAACATTATTTTATACGGTGTATAAACCCATTTGACTTTTACTTTTATACAAAAGGAATATTTTTCTACAATGCTTTTTAAAAAACGACAAACAGGAATGTTTCTTTTAACGTATGCGGTGACAACGACCTTTTCCACCGCCGCGAATATTATTTGATCTTTGGCTTCCTCAACAAGACGTAATGTTTTTAAAATGAAATAAATACCATATAATATTTTATGTATTTTGGTACTGAAAATGGTTTTTTATAATGGATTTTTTATTTAAATATATTTGAGTGATATATTGTGATCAAAGTGTGGAAATTTTTTCATTCCATTATATTTGTTTTATGTCTTATGATTTTATAATGGTACTTGGACATTTGACGGGTGGTTACGTGATAAACCATATGACGGGTGGTGCCGTGAATACCAGGATGGGTGGTTACGTTATAACCTCCAATGCATTGGTTATGGAAGTTAGTTTTATGGCTATTCCATTAAGTATGTATGGAAGTTGTCCGTAGGGCTATTACATTAAGTGATATGTGTGGAAGTTGACCATATTGTTATTCCACTTAAGTATGTTTATGTCCCAAGTTACCTTTATATGTTATGTGTTGTTTATATGGGTTTTACGGTAATAATTTCTTTATAAAAGGGTATTTAATGATTTTTTATTCAGTGAAGAGTTTTTACTACTTCATGAAGGTGAAGGTATTACTTTGATAAAGTATACATGGTTTACTTGATGATTGAAAAACTAAAAGTTTTCATTCATTGTGTATCCCTTACTATGATTTTTATGCTCACCCCATGTTTTTTTTTCAATTTTTATTCAAAGGACATAAGGTGGAATAAGGTCATGGATGGGATCAAGGGAAAGTCATGATATATAAAACATTGAACTAGACATGATTCTTTTTAAGAGTTTTTTATTCTATGGAAACTTGGTAGAAGTATCTACATTGTAATCTTTTGAGATGTAATAGTTATGTTCTAATTCTCTAAAACTCTAAACCTGAGAAGATCCTCAAAGTGAATTATTCATTTACTTCAATATTATGTAAGGTTTAAGGCCTGGGACTTATAGTTACATGAATGGAGTTAAACATGAAACAACTCTGGGTACCGAGCTCGTATTTGTGACTCATGTTCCCTGGTACTCTCCTCCATTACACTTTGTCTCCACAAGACACTAACTAAGGGAATATAACGATCACACAAAAAATTCTCCTTGCGGTCTTGCATCTCCATATGTCTCTCCTCAAAGGTTTCATCATAATAAACATCGATCTCTCCCCAATTGATGATGTGAGTTTCATCATGAATATAATGATAGAGTTGTGATAAATTGAAAACATCAGGTATCTGACTCATATGTTGTGGAAGTGCTATTCGTTTCCCCACATCTCCAACAAATGCTAACACCTAGAAAGGCCCAAAAAACCAGTGAGAAAGCTTACTTCTACGACTAACCCATCACTTCCCATGATGTGGAGTCACCTTTAGAAACACATGATCCCCCACATTAAACTCCATGGGTTACCTCCTTTGATAAAAATATGATTTTTGATGATCTAGCACTGTCTTCATCCTCTCCAAAATCACGTGGACCTTCTATGATGTATTCTACAGAAGTTTTGGTCCGAGAATTTCTGACTCTCTGACCCCAGTCTAGGAAAACGGAGAACGACATGGCCAGCCATACAAGGCTTCAAAAAGGTTCCATAACAATAGTGGAGTGAAAACTATTATTGTAAGATAACTCCACCAAGGGTAAGTGCCTCATCCATGAACCACCTAAATTAAAAACACAAGAGTGTAAAATGTATTCAAGTTTCTGGATGGTTCACTCTATATGAACATCCATTTGAGGATGAAAAGAAGTGCTAAGGCATAGTTAAGAACCGAAATAATGATGGAGACCTCTCCATACCCTAGTGGTAAAATGAGTATCTCAAATCAGAAATGATCATCCTAGGGACTCCATGAAGTCTCACCACCTCCTCTAGATACTGCCTCGAAAAAAATTGCACTGATCTTGACTCTTTGATTTCTTTGAAGTGGGACGATTTTGTTAAATGATCCACTACCACCAAAATAGCATCATTTCCTCCAAAAGATAGAGTTAAACCTATAACAAAGTCAGTTGATATGTCCTCCCACTTCCATTGAGGAATCACTGTTGGTTGGAAAAGACCACCAGGAACATGGTGTTCGGCCTTCACCTTTTGGAAAACTAAACATTGAGACACAAACTCTTCAACTGAATGCTTCAACCCAGGCCACCAAAACTGATTCCTCAAGGAACTGTACATCATTGTCACACCAGGATCTACTAAAGGTTAACTATAGAACTCTTTTAGAACCATCTCAAGAATCTCAAAGGGAACAAAAAGCCTTCCATGATACAACACTCGGTGTTGTTCATCCTCCAACCAACTATCAGGGGCCTCACCACAAACTACTAGGTCTCTCCAAACCTCCACATATAGATCTCCCTATGGGGACTCTTACACCATCTACATCAGTGTTGATTGCACCATCATCTTAAAATGACATCCCCTACCCCAAATTATCCTATATCAAGATGTAATGCTGATAGTTCTTCCATTACTCTCCAGGAATCACCAGATTCATGCACAACATCACTATGTGACCATTGGATTACCACATTATCTACACCATTCCCTTTTATAGGTGTATACGAAATTTTTGAGTCATATTATTGCAAGACATCCATCCAACTACGCTGTCATATGTTCAAGTCACACTAGGAGAAAACAGACCTCAAACTCTTATGATCGGTCAAAACCACAATGTGCTCACCAATGAGGAAATGTCTCCACATCATCAGAGAAGACACTGTGGCTGCCAACTCAAGATCATGGTTGGAAAAGTTTCATTCATGGGGACGTAACTACAGAGGGCCATAAGAAACAACTAACCTTTACTTCATGAGTACACAACCTAACTCCATATGTAAAATATCTAATAAAACATCAAACTGAACTCCCTCGGCAGGAAGATAAAGGAATGATGCACTTACTAACTTCTTCTAAAAATTATGAAAGCTTCCTAACACAGATCAGTCCATATGAATCCATGATCCTTATTGGTCAAAGCTATCAGAGGAGTTGTAAGTCGTGAGAAATTGGATTCAAACCTCTTGTAGTAGCATGTGAGACCAAGTAATCTTAAAACCTCTGAAACTATCTTGGGGGATACCCATGATACATCTGATTCTATCTTTGATGGATCCAAAACTACTACATGTTGGGACACAACATGTCCCAAGAAATGGACTTCTCAAGCCCCAAAATCACACTTCGACAACTTCTCGAACATATGTTGTTGGCGAAGAACACCCAAAATGTCTTGTAGATGGTTTTCATGATCCTATTGAAACATGGAGAACCCAAGGATTTCAACGATGAAATCTACCATAAATTTATGCAAGAACTCATGGAAAACAGCATTCATCAATACCATGTATACAGTTGTAGCATTCTTCATGCCAAATGGAATTAAAAAATACTCATAATGGCCATGATGACAACAAAAAGCAGTGTTCGGGATATCCTCATCCTTCACACACATATGATGATATCCCAACTGCAAGTGGATGTTTGAGAACCAAATTGCACCTTTTAGTTGATTGAATAAATCATCAATTCGTGGAAGAGGATATAAAATCTTTATTTTCACTTTGTTTAAGCGATGATAATCGACACAAAACCAAAAAATGTCGTCGGCCATCTTCACAAAAAAAACTGGTTCCCCCTATGGTGACTGACTTGGCCGAACAAAACTACACTACAACAGACCATCATGCTATATATGTAGCTCTCGTAACTTAGACGGGGCCATCCTATATGGAGAAATTGATATAGGATACACTCCATGTTGTAGCTTGATCCCAAACCTGATCTCTCATAAAGGGGGTAATGCCACAACCTCTTCTAGAAAGACATCTGGGTACTCCTATACGACACTTGGAAATGCCAACTCTTGAAACTCTGAAGAACTCAACATCAACTTAGATATCAAGGATGATAAGGATGGAACACACCTATGACCCATCTTAGGATATCTCTCATCAACAAACACAAATTTATCTCCATCCGCACCGATGAAGATGACATTTTTCCTGATGCAATCCATGATAGATTGCACAGAATACAACTAATCCATGCCGAGGATGAAATCATATGGTTGTATTCGTAGACATTGGAAATCTCCCCAAGAGCTGTGTTTCCCCAACACTAGCTCACAGTCTCTACATACATCAAACAAGTCAGCTCGACCTCCAACTAGCGTAGTCAATACCAATTCCACTGGAATCCTCTCTACCTCAAGTCCGAAAGCATGGAAAAGGGTAGGTGATATGAAGGATTGTGTCACTCCTGAATCAAACGAGGAATACACCAATTTAGAAAACAATAAAAGGGTTCCAAAAAAGTCTTCTGGATCACCTGGAGCTTGGAGCACTAGAGCATGAAGCTGACCATGACCTCCTCTATAGCCTCTCTGGCCCTGATGAAGACGACCACCACGACCGCACTATGCTCTCATTGTACGGGGAGCGTCAAGGGGTTTTCCTCTGCCTGCCCCATCTACCCTATGCTGATCTAAAGCTGGTGCAACTGGCTGCTCCTGCCTCAGCTGAAACTACCTCAATGGAGAAACCTGGAGCATAACGCCCGATTCATGATGACCGCTCAGAAAGGTCGGGCACTCCCACTGCTGATGGCGATGGACACCACAATAAAAACAAGAGCCTGATCCCTTGGCATAATCCTTAGAGTTTCTTTCTCTGGAGAAACGGGATGTGAAGGGATGTGACCTATGCCTAGCTGAACAGAATCTCTTCTTCCCTGAAAACCGGGAACCCCAGACCATATCTCTGCTTCGTGAGGAATTATGTTGATTCCCCTCTTGTGATGATCCGGTCTGGGTCAATGTCCACTCGACAACCTCTACACACTCCAGAACCTCATGACATGTTTTCAGCAAAAATGGGGTGACCTGGCGCTAGATCTCTAGATGCAAAGAATCCTCAAAATGCCTCGCTCTGGCCTCCTCATTTGGTAGTAGGTCTAAGTCATATTGTAAAAGGTTCATGAAACAAATTCCAAAATCTCATACACTGGAGCTTCCCTGTTGAAGGGTATGAAGCTCTTTGTGACTGGATGCCTTCGCAGTCGAATAATTATACTCGACTCCTAACCTGTCTCTGAACTCCTCTTATGATATCGCTAAATCCTCACTATCCCCGAGGAACAAGAACCACCACTACCCTACTGCTCCACACAACATCGTCAAAATAAAGCACACCCACTGCTCTTTACGATCACAAATCAAACTGAATCTTATCTTGACCACCTCTAACTAGACATCTATGACTGCATCTAAAACAAAGACCTCATACTTCTGTATACTCTGGCACTGAAACTCTTAGAGTGTCTTCCTCCATGTTTCTTCATCGTCAACCTCTACCCAACAACAATCTGCTGGAATAGCCTGCTAGACATTTTCTTCGTAAACCTGATGAGGACGTCAACCTAGATCCATACCTTTAAAATAACAAACCGTTAGAGCTCATTAAACTAGAATAGGAAAGACTCACCATTAATTAAATAATCGATTTCTTTAATTGATTATAGGTTATCATATCCCAAGGTCTACCAATTCAAATAGAGGCACAAAGAAGAATGATGCATGATCCTTTCCTTGGTCTCTACCCTGCAACTAGTATCACCTTGTTTAGTATCCATTGTAAACATAATGTTCCGTATGTCAGATCATAGGGGGGCCTAAATTCCTATGTGTTAACCACTCTCTAGTGTTTACCTCACTTGGAAAACATGGATGACACCATTTCCATTCCAACCCATGCAACTTCACCTGTGCCTAACTCCAAACATCATCATATCCCCCAAACAGACCTCTGATACGACTCTGTCATGACCCCCTCCCAACAATGTGCACCCCTCCTAGGTCAGCAATATGGAAAATGAGATAATGACCCCAGAGTCCCACCTCCAGTAGGCCCTGGGTTGGAGACTATCAATGAGGGTATAACAAACACACAAATTAAAGGAATTACCCTCTAAGAGAACCGATGTATAAGAGATAGATAATATTGACAACAACCAACTCCAACTCATAACTGAAATTTAAAAGAAACCGAAGTTCATGTATGTAATTCAAATCATAAGTACTACAACAGAAATGGAAAAAACTGCAAGTTCCCAAAATAAAGAAAAAAATAGTAGCAACCACAAGCCCGAACAACTCCTACAACCCTAATCTATTAGAAACTTTCATGATCTCGAACGTGCTTCAAGTGACCTAAAAACCGTTTATATACACATAGGCTGAGTATAACAACATACAAAGTACGATCGTCCCCAATGCCTCTTCTGAAAAAATAAATAAATCATGCTATATCCTAGTGAATCAACAAGTGAAACTAACTCGTCACCTAAACAGGTACATGATGTTCCAAACTCACCATGGTTACTTTCACCAAGTAACACATAACCAAATATTACATATAATAAATAATATCAAGGGTACCCTACTACTACTTCCCCATTGTTTTGCATCTTTTCCCCAATGGCGCACATCCTGAGCATCTCTCTCCAAAAAGGCCTCCCCGCAGACACCTGGGAGAAGCACAACAATGAGAACCTAGTGCATCAAAAACACCACTTCCACACACCAAAGTAACCAGGTATTTTTTGGGAGCCATAATTGCTTGCATAACATGTATCATACGTTAGGTATTATACCTCAAGCCATTACAGCCCATACACCTAGTGAGGATCCCCAATCCATCACAACCTATACACGTTTCAACTGTAGTAGTACATAGTATACTATATCCAGAATATATGTGTGTGAATAACCACATGCCATTAAAATCCACTACACACATATATGGTGAAAACTATCGGATGTGCCTACTAGCATAAGTTACAACCAAGAGAAGAGATAAGGGACAAATGGGTAGTCATCCATCCATCCTCCCACCGGAATGTTGGGGATAACACCCCCCAGGGCTCATAATCCCCGGGGTGTCAGTTTCTCTTACTTATAGGGTGGAGTACTGAATAGAAACACAAAACGTACATGATATATTATATCTCACAACCACACTATGGGAATTAACTAGTCTTAGACTCAACTACAGCTAAAAACTCTCAAAATTCAGGCTTCTACTTCTAAGATTAGGTATCCTATAAGAACCCAACCATTTATAGAGCTTTATTAAATTAATTCATTCTATTTTTATCAGTTCCACTGTATGTTAATTTATTAATTAACCACGAACAATTCCACATTAAATTTCATTAGAATATTACCCCAGTAAACTGTTCCTTCAAAAGTTACAACCTCATCATTATGTTCATGCATCTCTATCGCCATGGGTTATCACCATTTATTCAATTATTCATTGTAGAAATACTTTCCCATATTCCCAGAATTTCTTGAAAAACATTATATGCTACTAAACACAAGGGGGATCAACACGGTGAGTAGATGTAATACCCATAGAGTCTTTTCCGCTTGTAGAAAGAGAATATACCCATCCTTCCTTGAGAGGAAAAACATGGAAATAACATGGAATACCCCACATGTCATTGCATCTTTCGGAAGAAGGGTATGTAAGACCAGCTGCCTTGAGAAGTGGGGAAAAGTAAAGAAGATAAACAACCAATCAAAATTACCAAGAATCCAACAATCACATCCACTCTATCCCATCATCCCTGGTGTCCTCCTTGACACCCACATGCATCAACTAATGCATCTCGCCACTCTAGGCGTTATCCGCTGCCACAACAAAAAGGGCCTTCATGCCTCCATATATTACCACAACCATCTAGGCTCACATTAAAACATAAGAATCAGTAAATCAAACATCTTCACAATTGGGCTCTTTGCTCTTAAACAAACAAGAGGGTAACTCAAAACCCTTCAAGCAATTATCTTTTAACAACCACCAGTTCTTTAATCCATCTTCGGTTAATCGAATTATTATTCGTTGGTTCCAAATTCAATAAACCTAAGTAGTATGTTATCACAAATAAATAAACATGCACATTGCACTAATTTTATTAACATAAAATTACTTCATGAACCAGATTCTTTTTCATGCCTCATTATCTTTATCCAACAATTATCAATTAATCCCAGTTTATGATCTTTACTGATTTCCATCTATATCAAACAGCTATGCAATGCATGCATGGATATCACACTATCTTGCAAATAGGTGTAAATAACATACGATCGTTATAAATTTATTTATCAGGTTAAAATATTTATTATTTCAATTCCATTGTCATCTAGTGGGATTAAACATGCTAACAATATAGTTTCACATAAAAAAAGAGAATCAATGAATCCCCTACCTCAACTAGTTCTTGGCATTATTTATCCACACAATGGGGCACGATCCCCCAACAACTGTATCCACCTAATGATGCCACAGTACGACAGAACCAACCAAACCCCAATAAAAAATCCATTATAATCAAGGAGATTACATGATATAACATAGGAAGGAGAGACATTAATAGATGATCCCCAATGGAATGGTGATAAAACATACCTTATATCAAAGATTGATCAATATATCTTGGTTGCATCAAAATAGAGCGAAACCAATCTGGGGAGTAACGTTTTATTTTACAACTCCTACGGGATGGATTGAAATGTTCTAGAGTCTCACAGACGGGAAAAAAGAGGAAGAATAAGGAGGTAATATATCTTGTCACTTTTGAAGAATTAAGGGTGCGACAGTTTAAGATACGCTTAATTCCCGATTAAAAGAGGATCACATTAACCCACACTGTTTGAACATGTAAAAACATATCGACCTTTGTAATAATTAAAATAGAATTTATGGCCTTTTAATTGGCCTTAAGAGTCCATAAAATGAGGCTTTAAATGTATTTTTCGTCGAAGGAAACATTAAAGGGGTGAAAATGTAGAGAGCTAGAAACATTGTACACCTGCCCTTACTGTACAACTACCATTACTGTACATCTACTATTAGAGGCTACCGATAGACCTCACAATTCTGGAATCACTGTAGACATATCATTAGATGGTCACTGTTAGAACCTCACAATTCTGGAAACAATGTTCAAGTCCACCGTTAGAAGGTAACCATCAGAACCTCACTGTTCTGGAAACATTGTTCATGTCCACAGTTATAAGGTAACTGTTAGAACCTCACTATTCTAGAAAAACTATTCAAGTCCACCGTTAGAAGGTCACTATTAGAACCTCACTGTTCTGGAAACACTATTCAAGTCTGTCGTTAGAATGCCACCATTATAACCTCACCTTTATGGAAACATTGTTATAGTCTACCATTATAAGGTCACCGTTAGAACCTCACCGTTCTGGACACACTGTTCAAGTCAACCGTTAGAAGGTCACCATTAGAACCTCACCATTCTGGAAATATTGTTCACTGATACTCACCAATAGAACTATTCACTGATCCTCACCGATAGAACTTTTCACAAACCTCACTGATATAACATTGTTCGCGGAATCTCACCGATAAAACATTATTCACCTATTGTTATAGGTTATTGATTGAGATTACCAACAGTGCTTACTGATAGAGGTTATCCATAGAACTTTTCACGGATGGAACTTCACACAGAATTGGAAATTTGGAAAAAACTTGGGGACAAGTCACCTTGACCTTCCAGAACACCTCAAACACCATATTTTCAAAATGTAATGGACCATAGAGGTCTGAGATATTACAGAAGTGGTTTTAATATGATTCATGACTATTAAATGATTCCATAAATCTTTTTTATTATATGATATTATTATGAATCCATATATAATTAATTATAGATATTCGTTTAGAATATTTTAGTGGTTCTACGATTATCACGAACATGTTTCATCAAATAAATTTAATATTATGTGAATATGTTAATTACTGAACATAAGAGATGTCCAATAATATATTTGAAAATATTTTTATCTCAGAAAATTTTTTATTACCAGATTTGATGTAATTTAAGTAAATTGAAGACACATCTTCCATGATATCTGTAAATCGACACATCACTGAAAATTAATTTATTTTAAGAATTAGTGGAAGATAAGGGGTTGAATTATGAGTAACCTTTCCATAAACATGATAATAATATAAAATATATATAATAATAGATATTTCATGCCTCTTAGATAATTTTAGGTTAATATAGTATATGAAATGAAAATAATTTGAAAGAAAATACATGAAAATGAAAGAAGATATATACATCTTGATCTCAAGTTCATGAGATCCTCTTTACGGCTTATTGTTTTGGTCTTTTGGTATTATGGGAAAGCCTTAGATGTGGGAATGATCCTTGTGATTTGGATTGCAAAAAATGTAAGCAATTCTCAAAGGATTATAGGTGTGAGAGGAAAAGTTAGTGAGGGTGATATGCAACGTGGAGGAGAGGCGGGGGTTTTCATTATTTAAATCATGAGTTTAATATATTTTCGTAAGATTCATAATATTATCGATTCATGAGACCTATGAATAGTAATAAGTTTTTTTGTTTGAAAAAATGGTCTTTTACCTCATTCATGACTCAAGCATGATGTAGAAATTCATTTATTTAGCCTATTTTGTAATTATCTAATTTCACCATTCACTAAAAATTTATATATTTTAGAAAAATACTAAAAAACATCCTAACCATTTTTTAACATGATGAATATAAAAATGAACTCAAATTTTTAAAAAATAATTTTCTAAAAATGATAAAATCGTTTTTTAAATAAATTAATATTTTTTTTCCAAAAATATCAATTTTAAAACTATAAATGATATTATATCACCATGAAAAATAAATCAATATCTCATTATCAAAAAACCACAAGAGAAAAATAGTATTAATATTATTTACTATTCATAATGGTCATATTATTATTCATATTACTATTCATAAGTTTATGTTAATATATATATATTACTACTCATAAGTGTATGTTACTATTCACTAAAAAACAAGTTGATACATCTAACTCAAAATAACTTACTGATTGCAACCATAGATCTCCATTTTATGAAATTCGAATCATATATGTGGAAAAATTTTGTTTAACATCTATTTTATAATTAACTTTTTAAAACAATGTTTCATTATATAGAGACACATCGTTTTATTTATTTAAATTTATTTTTAAAACCTTGGGGTGTTAACTTATCCCAACCTTCTGTAAATGGAATCATTTCAATTTTATTTACATATTAAAAATGTGATGGAATATTTCCCTAATAAAATTTTCAAATTCCCATGATGGTTCATCAAATATGTGGTATCTCCACAAGACCTTTACATTGTGGATTACCTTATTATGCAATACTTCTTCCCTTTGATCATGAATCTGAACTAGTTTCTCTTCATAAATATTGTTCTACTCCAGCTGAACTGCTTCTAGGCTAAAAACATGAAATGAATCTAGAACAAAATTTTTCAACATCAAAAAATGAAAAAAAAAACTTTGTACCTGAGTAAAACATAGAGTCCAAGCTACATTTTATGCAATTGTTCCAGCTTTCTCCAAGATTTAATAAGATCCAACCAACTATGGACTCAACATTTCTTTATTCCTAAAACTCATAACACTTTTCCATGTTGAGATTCTAAGAAAAACATGACTACTTACATCATGAGAATATTTTATCATTCTATTATCTTCATAATGCATTTTTCCTGTTCTGATATGTCCTCATGCTTTTTTAGATCGTCTTCACTTTTTCAACAACTTACTATATTAATCATCCTACCATCAAATTCATTTCCTCGACTTCATACCAAAAATATACATTTAGACACTACATGTCATAAAATTCCTCAAAATATTCAATATGTATTCTGGAATGAAAGCAATTATCATACATATTCACCTTTAGCTGATGATACCTGGATCTCATGTCATCCTTGTAAAAATACTGAGCACCCTGGAGTTGGTCAAACAAGTCATCGATAGGTGGAAAGAGATACTTATTCTTAATAGTAATGTCATTCAAAGATCTATATTAAATTATTATTCCCAGGGAACAACCATTATTTTTAATGAACAAAATAGAATATCCCCATGGTGATGTTCTAGGATGAATTAAGTATTTATCAATAATTTAATGCAACTATTTTTCAATTCAATAATTTCATATTTTATCCATTCGATAAGGGGATTTGAAATTGTCTTACCATCAAAAAATAAGACAATTTTGAATTCAAAATCCCAATCAGGTATAACACTAGAATTATCATCAGTAAAAACATTTAGGTATTCTTTTACAAATAGAACATCATTATTCTTAAAGGATTCATTTTTTTCAACAATATAAGAAAGATAAATTTAATTTCAATATTTCAATAGTTTCATAGCTTCCAGATATATTATCAATTGTATGGGTTCGTTCTTGTATACAAAATGAAATTCATTCTAAAAAAAACTTCTTTATCTCTATAATCAATCACATCATGAATAATAAAAATCCAATCTAGAATGAAATCAAACATCACTAAGGGAAAAACCAAAAATTTTCTATGTAATGTCTTTCCGCAGATAATAATTGAACAATTATTAAAATTCTTTGTTTCTATAAAATTTCTCCTCGGTTTATTAATAATATGATTTGGTCTCATTTATTGAGGTTATCTTTCCAATATAACAGAACAATTTTCAAAAAGAAGGGAATGTGTAGACCCAATATCAAGAATGATATTAGCATATTATGAGAAAAAAAACAAATTACATGATACCAATTCATTAGAAGGCCCAAAATCTACTGACGTAGTCGACAAGGATCTCACTATAACTTTCTGTTTATATTATTTATAATTTCCATCACTCAGAACATTCTTTTGGTGGGAATCTTTATAATGACCCATCTCAGTACATTTAAAATATTTTATAATTTTCTTATAAGAATTTATGTTGAGAAAATTATCATTACAATCTCAGGACATATATCCAAACCTAACACACTAAAAACACTTCTCATTTTTGGCATGACATTCCCCATGGTTCTATTTACCTCACTTTTAAGGAAATATAAACTAGATCTTCTTACCATCAGATTAATTTGATTGATTCTTATCCATCTCTATCCATCTAGTCATATTTTATTTTGTGGTATAAGTACACATGCTCATCAGAAAACTCCATTTATACCCTATTAGTACATCCGAATAGTTTTCCATAATATTTTTTCTCATGGGAATCCAATTCCCCTTTTTATTTTTACTTCAATCCTTGGTAAGAGAAATTGATTTCTCATTCAACATCCTGAATAAGATTTCGAGAATAACTTTCTATTTAGGTGATGTTTTATTAAAAAAAGGCCCCTGGAACAACCAATTTTTGCTTCAATTCAAGGAATTCATTTTCCATAAAATTTCTAACCGCCATAGGTAAATATTTTTCAAGGAAAATACTTTTAAATTTATTCCGCTCTAAGGCTTCAATATTCTCTCTGTCCATGATATTATTGGCCATTAACCACCATGAGTCATCTTCCAATTAAAAATTATAGATGGAAAGATTTACCTTTTGATTATATGAACATCCCATAATATTCAATATCTTTTCAAGGGATTCATTTCCTCATTCACCAGTTACTCGGTCTGATGATCCACAAAATGCAGGATGATGTTTCATAATAAAATATTCCACTATCATCATGTTCCTTTGTGGCAGCTCTAGTTTTTACCTTGCATGGATTCCTCTACTATTTATTTATTGCATAATCTGATCCATTACAATGAGAAACTGCCGAGATCCAATTCCCACTATTCCTGGTTGCATATTCAGAAAGATATCATCCTCTCAGTTCATTCAAACATCATATTCCATGATTCTCCTATGGAAAACCATTCTATACTGACATTTCTATGATGAATAACGATGGTGATATTTAAATTATATACCATTTAGACATAATCATAAGCTAAAAATAATTTATGTTATTTTTTTAACACCATACTAACCCATAAAGTTATATAAACCATGATATGATAAAAACTCTAATGATCCAAACATTAACATTACATAATACTATTATTTCATCAAGATTGAACTTCATTACAATCATAATGATCATTTCAGTTTAGAGTTTTAAAAATTTATAAAAAAACTCATACATATCAACTAATAAGAATGTGATGATGGTATAAATAAAATTGTATCCATTACATCCATAACCTTAAATTTTTAACACATAAAAACAACATGATTTATATGAAAAACATCATACCATTTGAAATGACTAAATTATTTCATTTAAACATCCTTATAACATATGAATAACATTTAAAAACATGGTATGAGCATAAAAACACATTGAGGGGTAAAAATAATCAACGAAATCATTAGTCCATGAAAACATATAAGAATATAAAATAATTTTCACAAAGACATACTTCTCACCATTATATACTTACTTTGTGAAACATGAGATTTATATTAATACATAGAGAAAATATATAAAGTAATAAAGGTATATTCAACAATTAATAAATTCTAATATATCCCTCATGGCTACCATATTTCTTTTAATCCACTATGCTACCTTACAATGTATCCCTAATGGCGCCCTTAGGTTGTAACCCTCACAACTACACATAGAGTAATCATACGGCCAACCTCTAACATACAAATAAAGAATAATTTGGAGGGAGATATAAGTCCCAAAAAATCATTATAAACAATTCCAAATAACTAAAATATAATCATAAAACATGATTAATTTCATAAAAACATTTTTTAATTTTTTTTTTGTAAAATATAATTTTAAAAGAAATTTTTTTTTGAAAAATAACATACAAATATTATATAATTGGAGTGATATTTGATAAAATGAAAGCAAGAAGTTTATAAAATATAAATAAACCTAATAAATCATTATTATAATTAAATTCATTATACAACTGATCTTAGTACAATATAATTATTGAAATAGATGGTTAATCCAATGAATGGGAACTCGGTTAAGAATTCCCTTACCTACGGTTCATCTTAGTTAAAACACGTTTAAAAATCGAATATAATGGATTAAATAGTGTTATTAATATATAAAGAAAATTATCCATGTTTATAAAAAATTATATGATAATTTTATAACATCATTCGACCCTTTTATAAATATTATTATGTTATTTCCATTGTTTCGGTTGAATGCTTCACATGATTTCCATGGTCAGTTCATAAAGAATTTTCTTATCGAATGGAAGAGAAACACAAAAAGTGGAATAAAATTGAGTTTATATTTTTAAAAAATTTCATATTATGTAATAAATAATTATTTTTTGTAGTATTAGGATGAATCATTAGATAAATCATTAGTGGAATCTATTTAGATCAATTTTTCAAATCTTTGATATCACAAACTTATGTCATCATAGACCTATAATGTAGTGAATAAAAGTTAATTTAAAAACATAAAATTGGTAATATAATACAAATTAATATTTTTTCAACCATTATAATTGTTTTATAACCATATATTAATGAAAAATGGAAATTTAAGACACAATATCCATGATTTCGGTAAATCGACACATCACGAACATTGTTTTTATTTTTAGAATAAGGGGAAGAGGAGAAGAAGAATGGTGATGATTTTTTCAAAAAACATGATTTAAATATAGAATATATATTTTAATATATCTTTCATGCCACTTTAATAAGAATATGTGATGATATTATAAGAAAATTAATGAATTGAAAAAACTCAAGAAAATGAAGGAGGATCTTAACCTCTTGATCTCTTCTCCTTGACATCCTCCTTAAGGTATTTGGTTTTAGACTTTTGGTGATACCATATTATCTTATATATATGGAATATAATCATGAAAAATATTTTGTATAGTTTAGGAAGTTATAAAATCTTGATAAGTGTGAGAGTAAGAGAGGGTGATGGTGGTATTTATATTGGAAGAGAGGAGGTTTTTTCATTATTTTAATCATTAGTTTAATATATTTACTGAAGACATATAATATTATTGATTATTTTGACCGATAATAATAATAATTGAATTTAATTTCAATACAATGTCAATTTACATCATCTATGACTCAAGTATGATGCATAAATTCATTTATTTATAATATTTCATAATAATAAAATTTCACAATTCACTAAAAATTCATGTATTTTAAAAAAATAAAAAAAATACCCTAACATTTTTTCAATGTGTAGAAATGAAATCATTTTTTAGAAAATAATTATCTTAATATGATAAAATTTAATTTTAAATAAAAACATATATTATTTCAAATATAACAATTTTAAAACTATAACATATTTTATATCAAAATGAAAAAATAATCAATATCTAATTATCTTATTACATTAAAAAAATACTAATTATTTGATTTACAGTTCATAGGAGTCATATTAATATTTATATGACTATTTATAAAGGTATTTTACTACCAATATTACTATTTATAAAGGTAATATATTATTCACCAAAAAAAGTTTTTTCTATTAGAATCCAAATAACATACTGATCGCAACCGTAGATGTCTGTTTTTTAAAATTCAAATCATTAAAGTAAAAAAACTATAGTTAACATCAAGTTTATAATTATCTTCTTAGAACATTGTTTCTATATGTAGTGACTCTTTGGTTTATGCATTTCAATTTAGTTTTATAACCTTGGGGTGTTACAATACAAGAGGATAAATACCACAAAACCAAAAAATTAAAGTAATGTATTTCCTCTCAATTTACATTCCATTTAGACTTATTTGTTGTTACGATCCTATTTTATTTAATATGGTTTATATACTAATATTTTTTAGATATCTCATATATATTCTTTTAATTTCATGACATTATAAGTTTTATTTAATAATGATTACTTCATAGATATTATGATTTAAATGTTTCAAAGTGTTATGGGACACTTTTCAATGTTTAAATATTATTTTTCTCAATAATGTATTTAATGATTACCTCTACAATCTCGAATCATATTGATTGATAGAATTATCATGAAAACATTAACTCATTTATGGTCATTTTTATGGAACATTATATTGTTCTTAAATATCCATTTATCATTTAATATATATTAATATTTTAAAAACATTATACAATTTTTATATGGTGTTCACATTTATACTTAGTGATGCATGTGAGATCCTAGGAAATGGTGGCTGAGCTGGGCAAGCTTCTCCGTTGCAGCTGGGATTCACCCTCCTTCAAAAGGGTTCCCCCCAGGTTTATTTCTAATACAAACACGTGTTATAACACCCAAGGAAAGTGGGTTCGGTGGTTACCTCCATGCAACGACTTAAAGCTCAATGCTGATGGCTCCTTCATTGAAGGTGAGATGAGGGGCGGAAGAAAGGTTATTAATGATAACGACTCAGTTATCATTGTCTTCACCGCCTTCTATGGGTCGGGATTGTCCTTGGGTGGGGAGGTTAGGGCCTTGCACATAGGTCTTGCATGGTGCAACTGCCTCAACATTATGGTGGACAGTATTGAATCGAACTTCGCTGTGTCCATCTTATTCGTCCAAGGAAAGACCGAACCTTTCTAGGATCGTTGCTATCTGGTGAGGAAGTGTAGAAAAATTATTGTTCAAGGGTGTTATGTTAAACATATTTGGCACGAAGGCAATTTTTCTATGGATAAGATAGCCCGTGAAGGAAGAGATTACGAGGACATCATTATCTACAACCAGATGGGTTCTATTCCGAAGAGCTTCTATAAGGTTATTCCGGAATATGCCCTCGACCTTCATCATTTTAGGACACCGTGATTTTTTGATCTGGCTGTGACTTGCTATTCTCTTCTCATTCAATAAAAAATTAATTTTCAGTCACTCAATAGTTTTAATGAGGCTATTATGATAATAAAATGAAACAGGTTTCTAACAATTATTTTAAACTGACTAGTGGATCGATCAGGACAGTATAGGTCCTCATGTTCCATAGACATGATGTAAAATAATTAAGCATTTTCATCATAGATATTAAATTTATTTTTCATCCTTGAGATTTTTTTTCAACATATATCCGGAGAAAGTTAATTTTTAATTCACTGTATAAATGGCAAGTGTTTTAGTTTTTTGACCTTTACATATTGTTTTTTCGTTATATAGTTTTTTTAATGAAATGTTTTATTATTTATTTACCTACAAAGGTTGATTTAGTCTCCCAAATTTGTTATTTTTTCCACTATACTAACCCTTAATAGAAATTTTAGATCACCCTTACTATGTTTCATTTCCTGGTTTTATATGGAATAAATCATTGAATAAGTGTTCAAGGATGAATTTCACTTAATATTATTATGTATTATGTTTTTATTTTATATTTTTCAATGTATATTGTGTATCATCAATGTAATATTGATATCCAAGACTTATAAACTATTTTTTCCACAAGGATTTGATTCTTTATAATAATGTCAATGTAATAACATAATTCACTCGAAATATGCTTCAGTGTGTTGGGGTGTTACATTTATTTCTAAATTAGATACAAATAGAAAAAATAATATACAAAAAATATTAATGAAATAATTATTGATAAATACCTATCCTCTAACTATCATATTCTTTCAACCAAGTGAACTCCTTATAAGGTACCCTAGGGAAATGATTGTTTGGATGATGTGTGAGTACAAAAACACAATAAGGCATGATAGACATTGTATCATAAAAATTGAATAATATGCATTTTATTTATATTGGGGATATTCATCAAGAATAATAATATAATAATAAATTAAAAGATAGAATAAATAAATAAATAAATTCATTCCAAGGTCTAATTTCATAAAGGAATACTAATGGTTTGTGCACAACCTAACCGAGACACAATTGAAAATAAAGGAATAATGTAATTATAATAAAACAATATGTTTTCCTTGGGTCATTTATTATAACTGGGAAATCATAGTTTGAGTATGGCATTGGGATGGATTCTATACCACTTAATCCATATTTAATCTAGTTGTTCCATGGGTCCTTATTTTTTTATAAATAATACTAAATTCTTCTAGTGATAGAAATTTCTTAAAGAAATATATTTCACTGTAGAGATATAAGTTAATCTATTAAATAATAATTAATAATCTCCTCCAATAACTGTAATGAAAGATTTTTAGTTATGATGTATATATAATAAATAAGGAACGACAATTAATTTCATATAACTTTTAAAATTTAAATCTAGTCAAATGTTTATGTCCGAGCTCCAGTTCAGTAGGAAATCATGACATTACAAATTAGATAATCCCTATAGTGGATGGACCTAAGGGGATATATAAGTAACATTATTTGTAAAAAAATTAATAGATCAACATCTATTTATTAAAATTCTCAACATCCCACTCTTATACATTTCTGAAGATTACATAAACAGAGAATCCCTCACATTTTAATTAATAACATAGTAACATATCATATTGATCATAATTAATCCTTGAGAGTATATTAAATAGGTTCTCTAAAGTATACTAAACAAGTAACCCATATATCAAATAGTGTTTGGAACCCCAGTCATAATTGGTCTTCTGGTAACGATATCAAAAAATTAACCATGTGAGGTTCATAAGAAATATCCTAGGTTGTACATAGGTGCACTAAAAATAAATATTAATTATTATAATAGTCATGGAAGTCAGATCGTTGAATGTATGTTTGGGTATCTTGATCATATCTTCATATCATAATACATCTCATCGGTAGTGTTCCAAGAATCATATCTTGATTAATAGTTACATCAATAGTAATCATGATAATTTGAATGTAAATGTGTGAGGGTAGATGAATTTATAAACCAAAAAATATTTCTATAGTCTCTATTTTCAAATAGATTGAATGGGTTTTTTGGTTACAACCAATACCATAACAAATCAATTCCCATTCCACAATTTTTTAGGTCCAATCAACATACTAGGGCACTGAATGTGTTTAATATGTCAATTCATAGGAGTGGTATCCTTATCAGGATCCTTGAGGTAAAAATATAAGAAGATTAATCCATTGTGTCACTATTATTAAATAGTATAGGTGCAGAAAAATAATTTATGGGATCCCCATAATATATCCATGGTCTTGAGTGAGGAACCAACATACTAGAGCAGTATATCCCACAACATTATTAAAAGGATATCATGACCTTTCTATCTTCTCTGGGAATTTTTATAATGAAAAATATTGTGATATGGGTTATAAAAAAATATCAGTTCCATTATAGAGGCCTTGTTTTCAGGTACATGACCATTTATTTTTGTATAATAAATATTGTGTCATTAGGTTATGTTTTGGGGAGGTTCAAAAGTGTTTCTAGATATTTTTTGGTCTTTTCTAGAAGTGGAAGATTTAATCATGATTAGTAAAAATCATTCACCCATTCCAAGAAAATTGTGGAACCGAAACCATGGGCATTGAGTAGGTGCATGGTTAGTTGCATGGTTTTTCCAAACCATGTATCCACAAAAGATAAACCTGCAGGGATTGAAAGTGAGTTTATTATAGGTTTGTGCATGGTATATAAATCCATTTGAGACAACCATGTGAATTGTTTTTCAAGGTACTAGCTAGTGTTTGGTATGCGCACAATTTTCCAATTCAGGTGAACTAATCACCAACCGTTAAATATTAGATACACATTTTGGGGATCTAAATCATCCAAGAATATTAACCTATAATTTTTCCCAAATAGGTCATTATCTGAATTAAATTTCATTGATATGACGTGAAACCCATTCCCTTCAATATAGAAGTGATATATAAGAGAATATATTGAAGTTGGAGGCCCTAATTCCTTGGAAAGTGAACATTCATGGTTATTTTGTTAGTTTTTTCTTCTTCCCTATATTGTATTCATAGGTTTTATCCATTGGGGAAATCCATATTGGGTGTTGACAATCATGAAAATATGTTATTGTTTAGGATGATGGGAGCAAGCTATGTAGTTTAATCTTGATGTTTCATTATGGATTATATGATATTTCTTCTATAATTTGGTTTCTCCAATGTATGGGTGGTAGTATTCTTACCTCTCAACTCATCGTATTATAACATGAAACATTTATTCAAAATTGAATTAACTGATTGATTTAAATTATGATATTGATGTGAAATTCTAGTGAAATACAAATTTAGTGATGGAATTTTGAAATTATTAAATGGATGGATTTTTGGGTTAGTGTTTTTTTTTCAGGATTTTGATAAGAAGATTTCAAAATTATACCACAGTTTTAAATTTTTGGAAAATGTTGTTGAATTATTTTCAATAAAGGAAAAGTATTTTTTAAAATAATTTACATGATTTTTGACATACAAATATTGTGTGAGTTTATTATTTCGAAGTGACCCTATATAATGAGCATATACCTATAGGTTATAAGATACGTGACCCTAGATGACAGGATTATTCCATTGGGGCTTAATGATTTTGGTGAAATTGTTATTCCTTTGTGGACGTATGATAGAACATTCATGAGTATGGAATTTTTACCCTAAAATAATTGTATAGCTATGTAGTAATCATTTAATGGGTATGCTGAAATTGATTTATAGAAGTGCTTTTAAAGACTATTTTAGGTTTACAGTTATGGAAAACTATTTTGTTCTAGAAATTTATTTTGGTTTGGAAATTTTTTGGTTGATATAGTCTTCTTTAACTTGGTTTAAATTATATTATAAATTTTCTAACATGTTCAGTCCTCGTGGTGTCATATGGAATGTCAATAGGGAAACATAATGACTATTATGCTCACATGGTTCTTGGGAACTTAAGTGTATTTTCAAATGTTATATATCAAGAAACATGAAATGGAAGGTACCTCATTTTATTAAACATTGAGTTATATTACATTATTATCATGCATCATGTAGTGGTGGTTTGATTTTTTATATCTTATTGATGTTGTTCTAATTTGAAAAGGGGGAAACATCAACCAATTTTTCATGATTCCCTTATAATATATTCCCTACCTTTGGTGCCTTGGGGATATTACCTAAGGATAATAACACCTCCACTTTATCCCCTGAAATGAGGTGTGGGATGTTACGATTAGTATTTGATTCTTTGTTACTATACAAGAAAATTATTCTGGTTTAGTCTTTTAGTTAGGTTCGTAGAAATGATTATGAGCATATGAACATGACATATATAGAATAAAGAGGTGTAAATAAAATAATTATGTGAATCTTCATGTTAACATGGATTTTGGGTACATGGGTGTTTCAAGATGCATCTAGGATTTGTTACCTAAATGTTTTGGGTTTATTCAATTAAATTAACATGACATGATTCTAAATGATGACATCCCACTAAGAGTGCTTATTTTATTCTGTTTAATAATTTATGATTTGGTGAAAAATGATGATTTTTGAAAATAGATGAAAATGGATAGATTTTCAAAGACTATGGTATGTGTTTCAAAAAATCGATAATGAAAATTATTCAATTTTGGAATGCCATATTTTGATATGTCTGATGTGTTAAATTTGATATTTAAAAATCAGCAGTATCTTGAGTGTGATAATAAATGGTGTTTTACTTTGGTTATAGAAAATGGATCTCGGTTGTTGACATAAGAACCAACTAGAAGAGGCTGCTAAGAATGGGGTGGCCCCACAACCATAGGCGAACCAATAGTTCATTAAAAGTATTGTCTAGTATTTTCAAACCACGTATATAGGGAACAAAAGAGATGTACAAATGAAAGTGGATCGTTTGGTTTAGCTCGAAAATCTGAATCCATCTTTCATTTAGGGTGATTTAGAGTGGGAAAAATATAATGTGTTGCTGATTATTATAAATCAAATATTTGATTTCTTATGAACACCAGCTGAGCTGAAGATATTACATTCATCATACCTGTTGAATGATCTAACATACCAATTTTGAGAATTACTAGTTCATATTAAATTTGAAAAGGAATTGTTAGAGGTTATTTTGAAGAATTTTTTCACAAAAAAATCTATAATAACATTTTCATAATTGATATAATAATTATCATTTTTAGATTGAAGTAGAAGAATCTCTTGGTAACATAGTATCTGGCTAAATTCAGGAATTTAATTATCTTTGCACTAATTTTTTTGGATGTCCGTCCTTTAAGGAACACATTTTTTATCAGGGTTGAGGTCATAGAATTTATTGGTGATTATTGTGATTTGTATATTGGATTATAAATTAACAGACACTAGAGAAATTATGTTAGTAAGAGACATACCATGTACTATAAGTGGAGGAAGTATGTTGATACCTCTATAAAATATTAGTAACTAACATGATTTGAAAAAATGAAAGAGGTGAACCTATTTCAAAGTTAGTGTCATGATTCAAAATCATTTGAATGGATCGAAAAACCATCCTTCTAACCCAATGAGTAATATTTTTTTCCAATGTGGTTCTACTAAATATATATAGTAGGATTGAAGGGAAACACCAATATCATTCCAAAATTATAACAATATGAGACATCTTTAGAAAAAATTTCAAATTTCTACAATTTAGTGTGCTGGGGAAACATATAAATTTTTACAGACCACATATTCATAAATGGGATGAGAGAGATAAAATAGTTCTCAACAAAAAATTTGATGAATAAAATGTGATTCTATAAATACCAAGAATCTTCATCTACTAAAATCACTACATAATAATGATCATACTATGGGGAATAAGAAATTATATTGTGCTGATAAAATGACCGTGGATAATCACTCGGGTCCTTCAACAATGATATTTATGATTTTTATAAATTCTACACTTATTAATTTCATGTTTAATATGAGTGTATCCTTGTAGATTATTTCTTCTAGTTTTTTTATATTATGAGATTGTATATTTAGATGATGCCTTCTATTTTAGAACATCAAACACATCTTGGCCATAAATAATGTAGATCCTTTGTATCCAAATCATGTTCTAAAACTATTGTTTAGGATAAAATAATTTTGGTATTTCTCTTTTCATTAGAGTGACATCTATGAATTAACATTACATTTGGATTGAATTATTATCTAAAAATATCACATTGAATGTTATAGAAATATGGTTAGTTTTATAACTAATCATAGAATCGAGCATCTTTTTAGAGGATACAAGAATGAAAGCCAAGTGCAATAGGCTTGTTGGATATATAATTCGGAACTATCTCACAGTAGTTTGAATTTTCAACCTTGGAATATATGGATGAGATTGAGAATCATGATTTTCAATAAATTGTTTATCAATTTTATGAGTTTTTTTCCAATAATTTATAAGTTTTTTCACCCACAAATTAATTGTAATATAACCATTATCACATAAGAGGGAAAAGTTTTATTTCACATTCATCTTAATTGATTGAACCAACAGAAATATAGAAATTAAAAATAAAATTAGATGAGGCATAAGTCAAAGTGTTCATTATGTTATCTGTGTCTATATGGAAACCACCAGCTATGTTTGTTAAAAAGGAATATGCAAAACATATTTTTTTTAGATTAGTCTGAGTATACATATGACATGATAAGGAATCATTACCAATTTCCATACATTTTTGAAATTTTTTATCAGTCGAGGGAGTACGAGTGGTTCTATAAAATTGACATACATTCAGGACAACACCAACTTTTGAATCATAAATATCATATTCTAAAGATAGAATATACGAGTAGACAAGGCCATTATAATTATGTTGTTATGACTTTTGGTCTTATGAATGCACCAAACATATTTATAGAATAATTGAATTGGATATTTCATTGGTATATGGATAAGTTGTGGAGGTGTTTGTGGAAACAATATTAGTGAATTCTAGGACAATGTATAAGAATTTGAAACACTTGAAGTCATTTTTGGGTATTTTTCAGGATTATAATATACGTTAATAACATTAAATTTGTGATTTTTTAATTCAAGATATATTTTTCCTTGTCCAGGTTATCACTGAAAATTGTTTTTCTATGGATCTGGAAATGATAGTGGATGTTCTCTCTTGGAAACCAATAACAAATGTCATTGATATACATGGTTTCTTGGGCTTGGATGGTTTTTATTGATTCTTCATTCATGACTCTTCATTATTATCTTCACCAATGACTTCTCTAACGAGGTAAATTATTCCATTTAAAGGTAATTAAAAATGTTTGATATATTTTTAGAGATTAATGTTTACTTTAAATCATCATAAATCATTCTATATCGTGAATATAAATATGTATTTGTGGTGCATCATGATGCTTTCAGATTTGGTTAGGATTTTGTCTAATGCAGGATGTTCATGGTGTCAATTATAGATCATGGAAGTTACGGTTGATTTATTTTAATTACCAAAACATTGGTTGATGTTAACTAAATTCCTCCATGATTTTATTTGTAGGCATCATTACCTATTTGGGTATAAATATATAGTGTTTTCACATCATAAGTTCTTATAACACATTTTCTTACCAAGAGATTTGAATGTGAGACAAATATGATTGATAAAGTATCATGAATTTTTTATACGAGCTTTAATTATACAATGAGTTAAGGTAATTTGATGGATAATTTATTGAAAAAAAATACATATGGTAAGTTGATGAAAGAGGATTCAGATCAATGGAATCTAATTTTAGTGATAGTTGACATACACTTTGATTGCAAAGGATTAGGTTGTTCTTCTATAATATTTTCCCCTTCTTTTTTCAAGATTTTTTTGTAATTGTTATAAGTTCACATTCATCTAATATAGAATGTTTTTAAATGAGGTCCAAATTCAATTGTGGGAATACCATTCAGGGATGTATTCTAAATAGAGAATTAGTTTTATTATTTCAAGATCATATGCTCATTCATTTTTATTTTAAGGGGTTAATTCTTTATTATTACAACCATTTGAGATAGAATGTTCATCCTAAAAAAATAAAGATTTATAAGGAAATTGTTTTGTGGTCTATTATAAAAAATTAATATTGTTTTCTTATGATATGCCTCACATGTTAAATGATTATGCAAGAACAACAATAGTGAGGTGGTATGTTGTAATCTTTAATGATTTCCATGATGAAATGTGAGTATATTGTTATGGATTTTTTAACAGATCTACTAAAGAAATTTTGGGAAACATATTCTATATGGGTGATAGTGTATCATATTAAAAAATTTATACATTTAATACTTATTCGTTATTCTAATACAGCAAAAGAATTGTCAAAAATCTATATTCATGAAGTTGTTAATATTCATGTGGTATTGGTTTAAATAGTATCATATGAGATATAGGGTTTAAAACTAATTTTTATATTTCTTGATAGAAATCCCCAGGGAATCAGTTTAATATGACTATATATTTTCATCCTTCAAAATATGGAAAATCTGAACTGATGATCCAATCATTGGAAGATAATAATAGGCCTTTTGTAATGGATTTTAGTGGCTTTTGTGGAGATAAATAGATGTTATTAAAGTTCTATTTATAAATTTTTATCATGTATAAATATATATTTTTCATTTAAAAGCATTGTTTGTGAGTAATTATTATTCTCCAAATTTTTTAGTGGAATCACTTAAGACATCACTGGCTACACTGAGCTTTACAAAATAGATAATAAAGAATGTTTAGTTCATCATAAATAGAATGGATACATCATAAAGTTATTATAAATTTTACATTTATCATTTATTATAGTCATTTTCATGTTAGGTGAGTGATCATGTGTTCATTACAATATCTCCATGTCATGGGAATCATTATTTTGTGAAGTAGGGAATGTTAACCCCTTGATATATATGACCACATTAGATATATTAATGGGTTAGTGAGGTTTAATTCCAGTAATATTTTTTACAAATGTTTATTTCAGTGCATAATGTGTTTCTTGTATATCAATTGAGGAAGTGTCATCCCAATCATGACCATGTAATTTTATTTTACCATTTTGACCAAAAGTTAGTTGATACATTGGTACATGAGATTTTATGTATTTAAGATACATAAGAGAATGTATTGTGTTTAAAATCATTGGTCTATTGTGTGTTTTATGCCAATATGGTCAGATTCTAGAAGAAACATGGGAGTGCGAGAAGGAAGTGGTGGATAGATAGCCCAATCTATTTTTGACCAATTTTGTTTTTCAATATTACATGTACAGAATAAACAATGTCGGGGAGAATTTATTAGGAACCGTTTCATTTACATAACCAATTATTTATATATTTTATGTATATAATTTCATTTGATTATGTTTGGGGAGGTTCAGAGGAGTTTTGGAATGTCTTTTGGGGGGATTTTATAGATGTTCATGGTTTGATCATGGTTAGTAGAAACTATGCAACATCTCCTAGGAAACCATGGAAAATAAACATTGGTCAATGTTTATGATACCGGTTCAGTCCACAATTTGGAAAAAAATATATTCCCACCTAGGATAAAAAATTAAAGGATAGATAGAGGGGGTTAACAAGGTTGATGTGTGGTTCATTAAAACATATGATCTAACTATGTGAGGGGTTTTTTGAAAAAATTATTTACTACAGGGTTAGAATAAAATTTTCCAAAATGTTCACCTTAACCTAGCACACATAAAAAATGAACTAGATATTGTGGATAACACTCGGTATAGCCTAAATAACTCTTGTTTTCCCCAAAATAGTTCATATCCCGAATTCCACTTTACAATTATGATGTTGAGACCATTCAATTTTAACATTTATCCATCAATATGTTAATCTATTTGTGTTAGAGTACCGAATTATTTGGTTTGTGCTCATTCATTGTAATTTTATTCAGTTTTCTTCTTCTTAGCTCTCTTGGAATCTTGTTTTTAGTCTGTTGGGGATAAATCATTGATGTGTGATGGAAATAATGATGAGATATTATTTTGGTTTAACTAAATAATAACTATGGATGAATATTATCATTTTAATCTTGGTATATGGAGTTTTATTCCATTATTTTGTTTCTCAAAAGATTGAGGGTTAGGTGAATTTACTATTTACTCCTCCTATTATAGAATGAAGGATAGATTTCATCTTTATTTAATTGATATAATTTAATTGAGAAATTTATGTCAAATAATAGATGAATTTTTTTTATTAATGGTTTTGTGATATTGTTAAATTACATGGTTTTATAAAAAAAATTTAATGATTTTAAAATTCTGACTTTGAAATTATGGTTTGGTTTCAAAAACATGGAGAAATTATTAGAATTGTTTTAAATAAAATAAATATTTTATTGAAATCGATTGGTATTATTTCTTTCATACATGGTCGGTGTGAGTTCATGATTTCAACATGAACCTGAATAACGGTGCATCTACCATTGGTGTAGAAGAAACATGACCCAAGATAAGGGGTGTGCTCCACTAGGGATCAATGATATTGGTAACTTTTGGATGATGTAGTCGATGTCATATAGAGTACTAATGAATATGATACATTCACATATGAATTATTGTGTGGTTGAATAGAAATAATGAGATGGGTATGACAAAATGGAATTTGATAAATGGTTATTAATACTTTTTTGGGTTTCCTTCCATGAGAAAACTATTTTTTAAAATTATTCGATTGGCATAACTACATTAAATTAATTGAAAATATTTTATAAATGTGTTAACATGTAATATTCAAGAACTGTGGGATGGTATGTCATTGGGGAAAACATATTTTTCTTTATACTCACCCGATTATTGGGAAAAGTTGTGACTTTTATTATTTTGTAGATCAAATCATATGCAATGTCAAGGAATATCATTTATTTAATTAGGAATCATGATAACATGATCATGCATTTTTGAGAATTAGCATGGAGTAGGTTGGGATTTGAGGATATGGTCTCTTCGATGTATTTTTGGATTTATTTTTATAAGACCCCACCCTTAAACCTTACTTTATCATGAGTTATTACAAGATTATACATTGAGGATCTTTTCAGGTTTAGAGTTTTAGAGAATTAGCTAATAAAACATGCATTACATTCCACATGTAAACAAAGTGGTTACATAATGGATAGTATTCATTTTTCCCATTAACGGAAACATATTTAAAATAAAACATGGATTCGTTCTTGACACTTCCTTGACACTATCATCATATCATGTACCTTTCCTTGACCTGTGAATAAACATTTCAAAAATTTGGGATGAGCATAAAATGCTCAGTAAGAGATATAAAAATATGGAAAGGAAACATGAGTACATGTAAACATAAGAATCAATGAAATCATACATTACCCATAAACCATAATAACATCAACATACCTCCTCAAATCATGAAAAAAAATAGAAATCAGAAGACATAAAAGGTAACTTGAGGCATTCATAACATTCTTATGTATGGAGTAACCCTCTTGGTTACATTTGGCATACCCATCACAGTATATTCCCAATATCTCATCGGAGAAACCTTAAAGTTTAACTCCTTAGAATTACCCAATGAATTGGAGAGCTATATCGGGCTCACCCACCCTTAGTTTATCAAAGAACCACCCATCTTAATAACAATTCCCAAGAACCATAACACAATCGTATCATGTAAAACATGCATAAAAGAAACATAACATTTCCACATTTCAATCACAAGATATCAATACAACACATTGATATAATAAAAACACCATGAAAACTATTTTCAATACCAAAATAAATGAAAAGTAATACATGGTATTTATTTTTCATTTAAAAAATAGATTGTTTATGGCTTGTAGAAGAAGTCGAATCACAAATAATGGTCACGGCAGCGGAGAAGTCATTGTCACCGCATACATACGAAAAAAACATTCCTTTTGTCATTTAGTAAAACTCTTCGTATAAAAAATATACCTTTTAATAAGCATAAAATTCAAAGGGGTTTATACACAGTATATAAGAAAGTTGTGTATAAAACAAAATATGCCTCAATAAATGGAGATTGAGACGAAGTCCCTTACCTCGTATCCGACTTGACTTGATCATTCATTAATCTCCTGAATAATAAACTTGAGTTAATTTATACTTTCTTAAGAACCTTATTCAAGTTCATTATTCCTTTTATATCACTTATTACTATATCATGAACACTATGTAAATATTTAAGCTAATAACGGTCGTTTTAACGATCATTGGTACTTGAGTCAAAAATAAACTCTTTATAATTATATGTTTTTCATGTATCCATTATATCCAGAGTTATATTCATGATGTAGATATCATATATATCATATATATCTAGTATATAAAGCATTTATAATATTACATAACATTTAGAGGTAAGAAATGAAATGCACCGTTCATGGAGACGGCAAGCCGTACGTACGCATAAACGCTACTTTCATTTATATATTTTATTTTATGGAATTTAATAATAATGACATAAAGTTATATTATAATTCAAGTATAATGTCATATATAATATCATTAACTCCATCCTTTATACATCCTAAATATGGCATTAACTAATCAAATCACTTGGAGGGGGTGGTAATCCACACTTCCAAAAATTAAGATATCGCGTATACTCGTAATGGAAGCCATAAAGGTATGCCATAAATGAAAAATACAGAATATTAAGGAAAATATAAACATATAATATATCATATATAAATATAGTGACATCTTAATTTCCACCTTTGAAGGTGTTAAAATAATATTGAACAATAATCGTTTCGTGAGGCAGAAATTCTCAATCTACAGAAACAGTATGTTCATTAACCATTAGATGTAAGTGTGTGTAATAGTAGCTTGAATAATTCTTATAACAAAATATTAGTATATTTATGATACTGGAGTTGTTACAAAAGAAATTGATAAAAATAGTTTAGGGGGTTGGAGATGCAAAATAAAACAAAAGAACACAAGTGAAGACATTACTTTAAAATCGGGTAACTCCCATTGGTTTGAACCAAAAGGGTTTCCTGAACAGCGTCCTTTCTAAGGTAAGGCTTCTAGGATGAGGATAGGGATGTGGAGAGACAAATTGATCAGATCTTGGACGAGCCAAAGGCTTGAGAGGTGTGGATAAAAAGGTAGAGGTGGGGGCCTTTTATAAGAGGAGAGGAGGGGCACTCTTGGAAAGGTATAAAATGTTACTTTATTTTCAAATGTGTTTCAGATTTAAGAGGTCCCACAATTATGTATTTCAAGGATAATGTGAAAAGAGTTTAAAATCCACCTGTATAATAAGTTTTTGACATGTTTAGGTCTTAGATTTTACATTATCATTTCATTTTATTTAAATCTTTAAATAATGAAGTAATCGCTACATCATCATGATGACATAAATAATTTAATTATTTTAAAGTCTAAAAATTATGAAAAAAAACTATGATGTAGGAAATATATTTATATTTCCAATGACTATTTATAGTAAAAAATCTGACTTATATAACCCCATGTAAAAATTCTTTTAGTAAAACAATACATGTTTGTGTCATTTTTAGTTTTACTTTAAATAAAAGGCATTAATGTCATTATCTTACCCAAGTGGCTCCATGGAGTCCCAAAAATCGACCCCTGGGTTGTCTTGGTCAGCCATGACTCATCCAATAGGGTTAGTACTAGTTTCAAGATATTATCATTTTATTATAATATCATTTTTACCTTAAATCACACTAATTACCTTTAATCGCGATTAAAAACTTAAAAATTACTATTCACCAAAAATTTATTTTAATCCCATTGAACAAAATATTACTTCCTAATGAAATCCATGAATGTTGGATTTTTGAAATTCAAAACACAATGCTGGTAAAATTTCATTTAAACAAAAAAATTTCTTTTTTAAGTACCACTTAGTGGTTTCACTATTCATCAAAAATTGATGTTTTTCAGAAAATACCGAAAATTCACCCTGAGAAATATTTGATATTCAGAATTAAAAAATGATGTCTATTTTGTGAAATTAAAACCATATAAGTAACATTAATTAATTTAATAATTAATCCCGCTGTCGGAACAAATAGCGTGTTTTTATGAAATAATATATATCAAAAGATTGACACTAGTTTAAGTCCAATTTTAAAGTGAAATTAATTACAACGACCATTATTAGATTAAATGGTAAAAATATATTCTAATTTAACTTTAAAACAAATTCAAATGATAATCTAATCATATAAATAAATTAGATTAAAATGAGGTTTTGAATTAAAATACAACATTTTTCACTATTCATTAAAAAATGAACTTTAATGGAAAAATACAAAAAATTTACAAAAAGGAAATTTTGATATCCCAATTCTAAGGGAAAATTTTATTTAGTCCAAAAGAATGTATAAGTGTGACCAAAACTATATTTAATGATAGCTCTCCATCAAAAGGTGATAAGTGGGCCTTTAGTGAAAATTAGAGTTTCTATGCATAGAATTGAATTATTTTCATATTTTAATCCTTTATCCTTTATTGGATAAATGTAAAATCATTTAACAAACATATAAAATCATATTTTAGTTATTTCTCTTCATTTCCACCAATACAACGGCTACGTGTTAACTAACAATTAAAATAATATTATTTTATTACTGGTGTGCAACATAAGATTTCAAAGAAACTCTGTTGCGTATCGGGTACGCTATTGAACATACCAACCCCTTTAAATTAAAATTAATATTTAATTCATAAATATTAATAAATATGAAAATGTTTTATTCTTTATTTACTTGGTATGTTACATCCTTCCCCCCTTTTGGGAATTACGGCCTTGAAATTTTATTTACTTATCAAAATAAGTGGGGGTACTTATCCCTCATAGAATTTTTAGATTTCCACGTTGCCTCTTCAACCATATGGTTTTTCCACAAAACCTTTACCTGATAAATTACCTTATTCCGCAACACTTTCTCTCTATGGTAAAGAATCTGGACTGGTTGTTCTTCATAAGAGAGATTATCTTCCAACTGAAATACCTCTACACTCAAAACATGAGATGGATCTAGATTATATACTTTCTCAACATCGAAACATGAAAAACATTGTGTACCTGATAATAACTCGGGGGTAAAGCCACTTGGTATGAAACTGATCCATCATTTTCCATAATTTTATATGGTTTAATGAAGCTTCGACACATCTTTCATTTCTTACCAAATCGCATCACACATTTCCACGGTGAAACTTTGAGAAAAACATGATCAACTTACCTCGAAAGATAGGTCCTTCCTTCGGTTGTTAACATAACTTTTTTGTCTTCTCTGAGCAGTTCTCATGTGTTTCTGAATCAACTGAACTTTTTCTGCCATCTCTTCTACCAATTCTGGTCCCATCAGCTTCCTTTCACCCACTTCATCCCAAAATATGGAGTTCGACACCACTTCCCATATAATGCCTCAAACGGTGCCATCTGTATACTGGAATAAAAACTGTTATTATATGAAAATTCAACCAAAGAATTATATTGGACCCAACATCCCCGATAATCCATCAAACAAGCATTTATCGTATCCTCAAAATTCTGAATTGTTTGTTCTGACTGCCCATCTAATTGGGGATGAAAAGATGTACTAAAATTTAATTTAGTACCCAACGACTTCTGAAAGCCTTTCCAAATGTTAGAAGTAATCCTAGGATCATGATCAGATACAATGGATAGGGGAACTCCATGAAACCTGACTATCTCGATAAGATACAATCGATAAAGTTGATCTAATGAGAAAGTATCTCGAATAGGAATGAAATGATCAGATTTGGTCAAGTGATCAATAATAACCCAGATTGCATTATTAACTCGAGATGTCTTCGGTAATCCCACAACAATGTCCATGGATATATTTTCCTATTTCCACTATGGCACTGTTAAAGGCTGAAACATCCCTTTCAGTAACTGCCGCTCTGCTTTAACCTGCTGACAAGTCAAACACATCACAGTAAAATCAGCAATATCTCTTTTCATTCCATCCCACTACTCCCTCAGATCTCTGTACATCTTAGTACGGACATGATGAACTGAAAACAGATAACTATGAGCTTCACATAACAACTCCCTCTTAAACTTTTAATCACAATTCACACACAATCTCTTCCCAAATCTCAAAGAACAATCATTATCAATGTTAAATTCAGGAAACTTACCCTTCTGAACTAGCTCTACCTTTTTCTACAACTCATTGTCTTGCTTCTGTGCTTGGTCAATTCTGTCTGATAGAGAAGATTTCACTATTACATGAAACAAAACAGAAGGAAATCCTACACCAAAAACTTCTATGCTAAAGTTCATCAAATACATAACCAAAGGATCACATTCCAAATGTAACATTGTTAATGAAGCATTACTTTTTCGACTCAAATAATCAACCACGTTATTTGCTTTTCCTGGATGGTAATGAATTGTACAATCATAATTCTTGATTAATTAGAGCCATCTTCTCTGTCTCATGTACAATTCTTTCTGAGTGAATATATACTTTAAAATTTTGTGATCGGAATATATTTCACACTTTACTACATACAAATGATGCCTCCTAATTTTTAAACTGAAAACCACAACAGCTAATTCCAAATCATGTGTAGGGTCATTTACCTCATGGTTTTTCAACTGACGTGAAGCATATGCAATTACCTGATCATTCTGAATTAGAATAAAACCAAGTACTTTAAATGAAGCATCATTGTATATAACAAACTCACCATTCATGGAAGGTAGTGCTAAAACTGGAGCATTCATCAATCTTCTTTTCAGTTCCTAATAAAAATCATCACATTGTTTTGTCTAGATAAACATAACACCCATCCGAGTTAGCTTAGTCATTAGACTAGATAACTGGGAAAAATTTCTAACAAACCTTCGGTAATAGCCTTCCAAACCATGGAAGCTACGAATCTCAGTTACATTTGTGGGTCGTGGCCATTCTTCAACAAATTTTTTTAGTAGGATCAACAGTTATGCCATTTTTTTGAAACAATGTGACCATGGAAAGAAATTTGTTGTAACCATAACTCACAGTTGTTGAATTTTCCATAAAATTTCATTTCTGATATGGTTTTCAAAATAACCCTTAAATTTCTTTCATGCTCCTCTTTACTTTTAAATAACACCAAAATATCATCAATAACACAACCACCATTTATCACCTGATTCAACCGAGCTATCACTGCAGCAAACTGTTCAATTATGATACTGACAATCTCAGGTTTCTAATTTGGAAGGTAATTTCCCTCTATATTCCTTCCCATGAGAAATGACATGTTTACTCTACAAAAAACCAATCTCAACACATGGAAATACTTAGGCGAAGAAACATGGTAATCTTTAAATTCTATATCATTAAAATTTGACTATAAAAAATATTTTTGGACAATCATTTAATATAATTATATTTCCTAAAGTTATCTAAACCGACCTTTGAAACCAAATTTAATGCCCCAGCCTTAAACCATATGTAATCTCGAGTTATTACAAGATTACACATTGAGGATCTTTTCAGGTTTAATGTTTTAGAGAATTAGATCATAAAACATACATTACAATCCACATTTAAAAAAAGTGGTTACATAAAGGATAGTATTCATTTTTCTGATCAACAGAAACATATTTAAAATAAAACACGGATTCTTTCTTGGCAATTTGTTGACACTATCATCATATCATGTACCATTACCTTAACATGTAAACAATATTTCAAAAACATGGTATGAGCATAAAAAGCTCAGTAAGGAATATAAAAATGTGGAAAGGAAACATGAGTATATGTATACATAAGAATCAATGAAATCATACATTACCCATAAAACATATGCACCTAAAAATACCTCCTAAAATCATGGAAAGAAATCATAGAAATCATATGACATAAAAGGTAACTTGAGGCATTCATAACTTTATCATGTAGGGAGTAACCCTCTTGGTTACGTTTGGAATACGCATCACAGTATATTCCCTAAATCTCTTTGAAGAAACCTTAACGTTTAACTCCTTCGCATTACCCAATGCATTGGCGATCTATATCGGGCTCACCCACCATTATTTTATCATGGAACCACCCGTCTTCATAACCATGCCCAATAACCATAACATAATCATATCACGTAAAACATGCATAAAGGAAACATAACATTTCCGCATTTCAATCACAACATATCTATACAACACATTGATATAATAAAAACATTATGAAATCTATTTTAAATACCAAAATAAAAGAAAATTAATACATGGTATTTATTTTTAATTTAAAAAAAGTTAGGTTATGGCTTGTAGGGGAAGTCGAAACTCAAATAATAGTCAAAGTGGCAGAGAAGTCGTTGTCGCCGCATACGTACGACAAAAAAATATTCCTTTTGTCGTTTATTAAAAATCTTCATATAAAAAAAATACTCTTTTTGAATAATCGTAAAAGTCAAATGGGTTTATACACCGCATAAATGAAAGTTGTGTATAAAACAAAATATGCCTCAATGTATGTTGATTTAGACGATGTACCTTACCTCGTATCCGACATGACTCGATCGTTATTTAATCTCCGGAATAAATAACGTGATTTAATTTATACTTTCATAAGAACATTTTTAAAGTTAATTATTCATTTTATATAACTTATTACCATGCCATGAACACTATGTAATTATTTAATCTAATAACGGTCATTTTAATGATCATTGGTACTTGAGTCAAAAATAAACACTTTATAATTATAAGTTGTTCATGTATCCATTATATACAGAGTTATATTCATGATGAGGATATAATATATATCATATATATACATTATATACATGAATTTATAATATTACATAACATTTATAGGTAATAAATGAAATACACCGTTCATGGAGATAGTAAGTCGTATGTACGCATGAACACTACTTTCATTTCTATTTCATATTTTATAGAATTGAATCATAATGACAAAAAGGTATATTATAATTCAAGAATAATTTCATATATAATATCATTAACTCCATCCTTTATACGTCCCACATATGGAATTAACGAATCAAATCACTTTGAGGGGGCGTTAGTCCGCACTTCCTAAAATGAAGATATCACGTATACCCATAATGGAATCCATAAAAGTATTCCATAAATAAAAAATACAGAATATTAAAAAAAATAAACATATAATATATCATATATAAATATAGTGACATCTTAATGGCTACCTTTGAAAGTGATAAAAAAATATTGAACAATCATCATTTCGTGAGGAAGAAATTTACCATCCACAGAAATAGTATGTTATTTATCCATTAGATGTAGGTGTGTGTATATGTAGCTCGAATACTTCTTATAACTACAACCTAGTATATTGAATATACTGGATTTGTTACAAAATAAATTAATAAAATTATTTTAGGGGGTTGGAGAAGCAAAATAAAACAAAAGAACACAAGTGAAGACATTACCTTATAATTGGGTAACTCCCTTTGGTTTGAACCAAACGGGTTTCTTGAAGATATGAATGCCTAAGTTAAGGATTATAATATGAGTAGAGGGATGTGGAGAGACAAAATAATCAGATCTTGGCCGAGCCAAAGGCTTTAGAGGAGTGGGTAAGGAGGTAGTGGTGGGGGCCTTTTATAGAAGGAGAGGAGGGGAACTCTTGGAATTGTATAAATTGTTACTTTTAATTCATATGAGTTTCGGATTTTAAAGGTCCCAAATTGATTTATTTCAAGGATAAGGTGATAAGAGTTCGAAATCCACCAATCCAATATGGGTTTGACATGTTTAGGTCTTATATTTTACATTATCTTTTCATTTTATTTAAATTGTTAAATAATGAGGTAATCACTGCATCATCATGATGTCATATATAATTTAATTTATTTAATGTATAAAAATTATTAAAAAAATACTATGATGTAGGAAATTTTTTATCTTTACTATGACTATTTATATTTAAAATTATGACTTGTATAACCATATGTAATATTATTTTAGTAAAACAATACATGTTTGTGTCATTTTTTACTTTTACTTTAAATAAAAGGCATTAATGTCATTATCTTACCCAAGTGGCTCCATGGGGTCCCAAAAATCGACCCATGGGTTGTCTTGGTCGGAAATGACTCATCAAATAGGGTGATGACAAGTGTCAAGATATTTTCTTTTTATTATAATATCATTTTACATTAAATCACACTAATTACCTTTAATAGTGATGAAAAACTTAAAAGTTACTATTCAGCAAAAAAATATTTTAATCCCATTGAAAAACATTTTAATTCCTAATTACAACCATGAATGTTGGATTTTTGAAATTCAAAACACAGATGTGGTAAAATTTTATTTAAACAAAAAATTAGTTTTTTAAGTACCACTTAGTGGTTTCACTATTCATCAAAAATTGATGTTTTTCAGAAAAATACCAAACTTCATCCTACGCTATATTTGATATAACAAATTAAAAAATGATGTATATTTTTCAAAATTCAAAATATATAAGTTACATTAATTAATTTAATAATTAATTCCCACTGTCAGATCAAATAGCTTGTTTTTATGAAACAATATATATCAAAAGATTGACACTAGTTTAAGTCCAATTTCAAAGTGAAATTAATTTCAATGACAACTATTTAATTAAATGGTAAAAATATATTCTAATATCTCTTTAAAACATATTCAAAATATAATCTAATCATATAAATAAATTATATTAAAAAGAGGTTTTGAATTAAAATAAAACATTTTTCACTATTCATTAAAAATGAACTTTATCAGAAAAATACCAAAAATTTACAGAAAGTAAATTTTGATGTTCCAATTCTCAGGAATAATTTTATTTTGTCCAAAAAATGTATAAGAGTGACCAAAACTATATTTAACGATGGTTCACAATCAAAAGGTGATAAGTGAACCTTTAGTGAAAATTCGAGTATCTATGCCTATAAATGAATTCTTTTCGTATTTTAATCCTTTATCCTTTATTGGATAAATGTAAAAACATTTAAAAAACAAATACAATCACATATTAGTTATTTCTATTCATTGTCGCCAATACAATGACTACGTGTTAACTAACTTTTAAAATAATATTATTTTATTACTAGTGTGGAACGTATGATTTCAAAGAAACTATTTGTTGCGTATCGGGTACGCTATCGAACATAGAAACCACTTTAAAGTAAAATTAATATTTAATTCGTAAATATTAATAAATATGAAAATGTTTTTTTCTTTAATTACCTAGTATGTTACAATTTTCATGGATCTGTTTTATACTATATTATAGTACGGTTTGGTTTATTATTTATACACTGATGATATTATTGGTATTGTTACTATTTGAGATTATTTCATTGTTCTCATATGTCATATAGTGGATTCTTTTTATGGTTATTTTGGTATGGTTGTTTTACTTTTCTAATGTAGAATCATTCCCCAATTGTTCGTGAATCCCTTGGAATATATTTCTATCATTTTGTGTTTGGGTATGTATTGTAAGGCCAGTAACACGTTCACTTATTCCAATGATATTTTTGGAGGCGTAGAATTTAACATTCATGACCTCTCTAGGATGATATAAACCTCAAATCTTGTGCCATCCTTCGTATGGTATATCCTCTTATGCCGGTGTGAGATCTTACCATCCTTACCAAGTGAAATCCCACCACCTATGTGGTCTTGAGGCTACATAGTATCTCAATTATCAAAGATATGAAACAAGAACACATGAATCTTTAGTAACACCTATCATTAATCAATTTTAATTTACCAAATTACATTATTCGACATATCATTTTAATTAATTTATAAAAGTATAATCACCCTTTACAGGTGTGACTGACCATTCACATAGAATGATAAATATATATAAGCACTAAAACAGAATTTATAACAGACCACATACCTTTTATAGTGGAATTAATTTAGTTTACAAGGTGTGTAAGTAGATTTTAGGGCCTGTCCATTCTTATCCAACTTACAATGTTTGTTCTCAAAAGATAATCACATGAGTAATTAATTATAACTATTATAATAAAATAATTAAACATAAAAGGTATTAAAAAATTAATCAAAACTATTTGAAATGATGTAAAGTATAAAACATTAGTAGAAGATCCTGTCACACAAAAACTATTACCAAATTCTCATAAATACTCATGAAACATCCTTCGATATGAACAAAGAATAATACCAAAGCAATGAAATTTAAATAGTTACCCAAACAATATAATTTAATGTATAATGGGTTTATAAATTCACTATGATGATATACCTCAATCAAACAACACACATAAAAGTGAAAACAACATTCAATAATCCCCTCTTTATAAGAAGACAAAAACCTTATCAACGGTATCCAATTCGACAATGCTCTGATGAATCTATAATAAAATACTTGACCAAAAAATCAAAATGAAGAGGATTTGGAAGGAAAACACAATAGAGGTAAAAAAAAGTTGAAATATTACCCTTAGAATTGGAAATTTTTGTTACCATGTTTGAATCTATCCAAGAATCAGGGAGATCTCATTTGGTCTATGGAATTAGGATAAAATAACATGCTGGGGGTCTTCTGGGTGATATAATATAGAAATATCAGTAAAACACTTAATGGTTGATAGTGTAAATGGTATTTTACCCTTTTAATGATTCATGTGGTTTAGAATCATGGTGTTCAAGACCATTTTACAAACTAGCTTAACCTCTATCTAATGGGATCACAAATCACATGGTTAACTGAACAAGTCAACAGATCATACAACAAACATGTGTTTGGACGTATCTCAACCCCTCCATCTCGTATAGTTTTAGAATATGATTTAGAAAACCATGTCCCATCAATGAAAAATGGTTACTGTAAATTGCATACCCCCTAATGGCCTCATATATCCCTTTTCATGGTTTCTCAATCTGCGTGCCTATAAAAATTAGGCCACATTGTTAAGTTGTATGGTTTTCACAAACCATATTCCATCAACTCACAATAAGAAAAACATTACCACCACATACTCTTTGGTAATAGAACACATGTTGTTCTCATTATACCTAAATTATTTCTTCTAAATAACATTTAATGTTTCAATGAATAATTTATGGGAATTCCAACCATTAAACTTCCATTCTGAATCTACGATAAGGATTTTTTCCCTAAAGTAATTGAAAATCCAATTTCCTTTTGATATTTATATACTAGAAAATAATGGATCTTACATAAATGGATCATTTCTATAAAATAAATGGTAGTACAATTTACTGAACTATGATGATATAAATATCCACATTGAATGTACTACTACAATCAATTCTATAATCTTTAATAATTATCAAATTTTAACACATATAACTGAATATTATTTGTTGGGGGATTTCCCATTGATCTTTCACGTTGAATGGTGATTGATGTTCTGAAATATTTTTTAACCCTACATGTATCTAAACTGTTGAAAAATAAAATTGAGCTATGATTGAGAACTGCATAGACCAATGAAAATATATTTATAGGTTATTATTCATCAGGATTTTGTTTAATAAAAAAACAAAAGAACTACTATTACATTGTATTGATTAGATGTGTGGAAAATCGACTATTTATAATTTATATGAAACCCATAAATATTCTATCAACTTTTATATCATGAATCTTTTATAAAAATATTTGAATGAAAATTTTATCCATCCATATGATATAACACTAAAGAAACTTTTGGGTTTATGGTTTAGGAGAGGGGTATTCAATTATTTTTAATTATTCAATATTTAAATACAAAATAAAAACTTTTTAAAACACATCCACATGATGTATATATTCTGTTTTTGTTCACAAATCAACTCTATGTTTTGTGAAAGAACCATTCATTATATTTGTTAGGAACATTGATCTCATTTTTTACTATCTAGGAGAATAGGTCATGATAATTTTTGGGATTCCACTAAATGAAAAAATTCTTTTAATTTCATTATTATTGTGTGAATTTTTATGATATTTTATGTAAATACTATTTCAAAACATGTAATAGAAGTGTGATAGGTTATATTTTTATTGATTTGGAATTAAAACATAAGAAAACACTATATTTAATCATGAATGAAGTAGAATGTATTTTTAAATTGGAACACATTAATAGAAAAAATAAATAGAAATTAATATATTCCCATGATTCCGGAATAATATAGGCAATTAAGATCCCATGGTGAATCGCTATGATAAGAATTGGGTGTGTAACAACCCCGACAAAGTAGCTTAGAGTCCATGTCATACTTTATTACACTCATATATAATAAATGTTTCATATCCAAAATGACATATCATTTTAGAAATTTTTTTAATATAAAAAACAACAGGATACCCATTTTAAAACAATATTAGATGATGAAAAATTTAAAAAGGCCAATTAACTGCCTCCTTGAAAAATCATTCAAATAATTCTTTTTCATGTCCTGGGGAAACGAAACAAACATTTTGTGATAAAATTATAAGAAGAGTTATGTATATTATAATATATGATGAATAAATAATAATAATAATAATGGATAGGTAAATAACATAACATAAATACAATTTAAATAAATTATCTATCATGATATGGTACTACAAAATCAATATTGAAAGGAAAATAAATGAACACACTTGACTTTTAATTAATAAATAAGAATGAAAAAAATCATTAGATAATATGATAGATGAAATATCATGGATAATAATAAATGAATTATAAATTTAATAAATTCATAATTATTAGATTTTAGGATCTCAAGAATTATTATACATCTACCATTAATACATTCTACAAGACAGTTTAAAACTGCAAGTAGAAATTCATTTAATGTGCTCAACTCATTTATTTCATGGGACTTATCAATGCATCAAGGGGCTATATAATATTTTTTATCCATCCAACCCTATATGTAAAAATAATCAATAAATTTAGAATGATATATTTAAGTCAATAATTAATATTTCTCATTATCAAATATATGAATTTATTAAATGATGTATCTTTATAAATATTTCATAGTTAATGAAATAAAAATAAATGTAATCATCATATGTAAATTTGATATATAATTTAGGAAAAATTAATATCTATCCCATATGAATATTAATTTTTAATATAATTTTAATTTTCATTCAAAAAAAATCACATGAACATTATTGTTTTAATAGAAAGATAATTGTCATGAAAAAACGTGAGATTGTGCAATACCTCTTGGAATTTTCACTTCGAATCCCCCTTGGATTAAATGATAAAATGGAAAATTCAAATCCAATTATTAATAAAGGGGACATGATATTACAAATAATATTGGTAGTATATACACAAAATAATTGATAATTAGTTCTTAATAAAATTAAGTCACAATGGAATGTAAATTGAAGCTAATTGCCTTACCTCACACTTCCTTTTGGTATGCCATTATTGAAACTTAGGTATAGTGTTTTTAACAATGATTCTAACTTATATAAGAACAATAATAATATTTTTAATAACATAAATTATCCTTTTATATCATGTTTCCACTCATTCATTAATAATGATTGATTATTTTCATTTTTTGGGACATCATTTCTATGTTTTTTTTATTTGTTATTTTTTCTAAATTTTCCAAATTTTTTTATATCAAACAGTTTAGTAATATAAAAAATAAAATAAATAAAATAAATGTCATTTTTTAAAAAAATTACACATTTAAAACCAATCATTAATGATGGGTTTGATAGATGTTGTTTTTTTGAATCAGGGAGAAGGTATGTTGTATGTACGAATGAGTAATGTTCCCTGTTTTCAATGATCATAATGGAAAAATGTATATAATATTTTATGTTTCTAAAATTATCCTAATATAATATTATGTATTTTTAGATCATTATATATACAATCCATGTGGTGCGGGGATGTAAATTGAGTCTCCTCATTTGGTGAAGTGGTAAACCATACATACAAAAACAATATTATCGTTTTTCATTAAGTGAAATTAAAAGATTTGGAATAATATATATTATCCATTTATAATGCTAAATATTTCACTAAAATCATAAATATGTCATGTATATCACATATAATCATAAAAAATATCCTTTTCACTTTCCATGAAAATAGTTATTGGAAAAATAATTGCATTGATTCGAGAGGTTGTAGACCAGGGTACACACAAGTGACATTATCATACCCCCTACAAAATTGATAGAAAACAAATTATATGATATAATGATTACATGGGTATAATTATATAATAAAAATAATATACATACTTTATATCCATCATCATATGAAATCATGACTGGTGTTAATGGAAAACTGAATGGAATTAGTTCGCGTGGTGGTAGACCATCATACACATAAATGGTGATTTTTGTATCCCATTTGATGTCATTGGATACACTTATAGGTCACCACAATAGAATGCCTTATTTTTAATTCTAACAAATTTTTTATTTTTTACATAAAAAATATATTATCATAAAAAAACAAATACCCAATGGTTTAATGTCTTGAGAAAATTAGGCTTATAAAAAAGTTTTACATAATAAAACATAAAAATTATCGGATTCCCTGTTTTATATCTTCTTTGTTTCCTTCACAATATCATTATAAAAAGTAATCAATTGAAGATAGAAATAAATGTAAGGGGTGAGATAAATTTTCAATAATACAATCAAAAAGTAACGTGAATCAATATAACCTAGGTGATGATAATCAACATCATGAAATAATAAGCCTAGGATAATCATCAATAACATGATAGAGGAAACTTATAATGGAGGGGAATGTGGAAATTCATAAAATTGAAACATCTTATCATAGTTTTCAATAACCAATCCTAATATTGAACAATGTTGACATAATGTTAATGTATAATAATTGTCATAATGATAACATCATTATTGTAAACAAATATAGCATCATTTTCATGCATATTTGTGATTATCTCATGAGATACATCACATTACCAAATGAATTAGAGGGATATATAATTCTGGACCCACCCATCACAACATAATATTTACATGATCATGAATACAACAAGGAACATATAACAATTAGTCATGAAATAATACCTAAAAGGAGAATGGGTTTTATAGGGATTTAATATTCCAAATATTTAAAAATATCCTTTTAGGATCCTGAATTAAAATGATAAATAATACTTCATCATATTACATAATAATTATTTTGTGGACAAGAAGCATTTCAATTGGAGTTAAATATGAGGTTCTGAATTCATTTTGAAAAACACGGGTTTTTTATGAATCATTTTGACATGGTATGAACATGTATATACCTGAAGGTGATGCTAAAGGAGACATGAAGGATATAATATAAACGTTCATAACATGGAATAGAGAATAATGAAAATATAGAAATTGGGTTCAAGAATCCCCATACATCAATTGCCACTTTATATCGCCTTTATTTCTACCTCTATTATTATAAATGAATATTTATTAAAAGATTTATGTACTAGAGAATTATATTAATTTATGAAAATATTTATCAATTGTAATAATTGGATAAATTATATTAACTTCTATTGATTACCTTTATGTGTTTTTTATCATTTTTTTAAAATATATATTTTTTATATATCTATTTTCATACATGTAATTTATACATTATAATAATTAATTACATAATATTATAATTCATAGAAATAAATTTTTATAAATTATATATATTTTATAACATCCATCCACCATAATGGTTAAGGGTGTTGACATGGAAATATCTCTGTAGGTGGTTAAATGACAATTTAAAAGACATTATCGGTGGAGTAAGAATGAAAAGATGGAAATTTTTATATTTTTATGATTATTATAGTACATTTAAATTTAAAATATAATTTTAACATACTTCATTAATAATTATTTAATGGTTTTTTGTTTTGGGTTTTGTGGATAAAATAACATTGACAAGAATACTAAATAAAAAAGGGAATGGAGGGGATCAGAACGTACTTAATACTCGGTGTAGGTTCTCTTGTAAGACACTGTAACTCCTAGGTCATTGGTGTTTTATTGCGATATAATAACCCTATATATTCTATGTGGATTTATTTGTTAAATTTGGAAAGATGATTGGATTTGTAATGGTTGGGATGAGTGGATTTAAAATTGGAGGGTTAAAGGTTATTTATAATTGAGGGGAAGGGTATTTTAAGATTAAAATATTACATAAAAGGTAACACATGTAATATTGAATTATTGATATTATTAATAATATATTAATACAATATAATTGTTTTAGGAAATTATATCCCCTTTATAATTATAATTCTTCTAAAAATTATATAATAGGTAATTTTTATTTTTCATATTAAAATTATGACTTCTATGAAATACATTAAAATGATGTTTTTTTATTACATGGTTATATATTTATTATGTTTTTGAGTCATGATATTTATTTTATATAAATATAATATTTATATTTATTTAATGTATTTATGATACATTGGATTTGTATCATAATGAATTATTTTTATGTGAAATTATTATTCCAACAGACATGTTACTATTCCCAATGGTCATGTTACTATTCCAACAGTCACAATACCTCTTACAATTACTTATGCATGCATTAATTCATTCATTTTTCATGTAGATTCATCTCAAGTTTCAATATTTAAATTTATTGTAATGTTTCATGGTTTTATAATGTTTTTTTGTTTTCTATAGTGTTAGTAGTGGGGGGGGAGATTATCTTATATCGAGGTGATACATATTTTTTCAATTTTTCATTTCTGTTATATATTTTTTCCTAGTGGTAACATTTTGGTTTTTAGTTAGATTAAATGATAATTAATGTAGCTATATTTGACAATGAAATAATGTATGTGTTATTCATTATAATTTGTATGATTATAAATTTTTATAATATGATAGAACACACATTTATTCTAGAATGAAATATAAATTATTAACATTCGATCATTACATTCTTCCACCAATTTGAAATTTCATCCATGAAATTTCAACTAACATTCTTAGTTGATAATTGGTGAGGGTACTTCTGTTTCATTGTTTCCATTGGTTCCTAAGTTTCCTCCTCATAATATTGGTTACTCCACCAAACATTATCAATATAATGGGTTTCATACAAAAAATTCCATTTATTATGGTAATTCATTAATTTATTAAAATGTTATGTGGAATACATGATTAATATTTATTTTAAGGAATCAATTTTGACTTAGGTTTTTGAATGTTCTTTTAGGATTGTAAATTTTTTTTTACTTTATTTTAATGAACCATTTATGATATATAATATAACATGGTCAAACCAAATGTTCATTATTTATTTACATCATTATTATAGCATGAATGATGTAATTTGAGATACACTGATTATGTGAAGACCTGTATTTTTACAATTCACCCAAAAATTGATGTAATTCATATAAATACAAGAAAAACAACTCTTGGATATTTTTAACATTAATATTTAATAAATAATATTCATATCAGAAAGAAATATTTAAAAAATAGGTATTTAATATTTCTAAAATTAAACTTATAAAATAGGTATTTTATATTTCTAAAATAAAATTTATAAATTCTACGAAATTTATTAACATTCATTTTTTAAAAAATATTATAATATTTTCTTCAATTTTTCTTGTCATTTTTTTTATTTTTGAAATTTAAATACGTATACTTAATTAATCTTATATTGATATTTATTATTTATATGAACATTAATTATTTTTAGCTTAATGTACTATTCCAACAGTCAGGTTACTATTTGGGATGGCCAGGATAATATTCCCAATGGGCAAGTTACTATTCCCATGGTCACATTACTATTTTAAAAGTCAAATTATCTATAATAAATACCTATAAATTACATAATTAATTATTTAGCTAAATTCTTATCAATGTTATTTATTTCTATTTTTTACAATGTCTCCTCATTTAATAATATTTTATTTATTTTCTGTAATGTTGGAAGTGGGGGAAATGATTCTAGTAGATTGGAGTTATCTAACTTAACCACATTATGTTTTATATTTTTTATTTAATTTTAGTTGTAATATGTATAATTTTAATTGGAGGTGTGAAGAGAAATAAGTTTTTTGATGAGAAAATGTTCAAAAGTCTACAATGTGTTTATATAAAAAACAATATGGGAATTAGTACAATGAAAAAAATTTGATTAATTGATTTGTAATTTATCTAATGTTACATTAAAATAAATTCAAAATATAATTTATCTTTATAAATAATTATAAAGAAGAGGCGGTTTTCAATAAAAATATATTATTTTATTATATTCATCGAATAATGAAGGTTTTATGAAAAATAACATTAATTATCCCAAACAAATTTTTTATAATCTAATTTAAAAAATAAATATATTTTTTTCAAATAAATTATTTGATGTGTTAAAAAATTATTTTTATTTTATCGAATTGATGTGCAACAAAAAAGTGTTCTTAGAAAAATACATTTTTTAATAAAAACTTATTTTTACATTAAAATGACTCTTATTTTATTTCTAATCAATAGATTACCATTATATTTAAATTATTGTAAATAAAATGTATACCCGACAAAATAAAAACTACTTTATAATGAATATTTTTAAATAATGTTTTATTAAAATGTTATTTAAAATTTTGTGTTATGTAAATCACAAGACATAAATGATGTTTAATTTATTCTAAAAAAATATATTGAAATTTATTGTGGTATTACATTATCCCCTCATATAAAAACTTCAGAATAGAAATTTTATTCATTTTACCAAATAAAATAAATGAGGGAATGTCCTCTTCATAACATCATATGGTTCTCATGTTACTCTCTCCAATTTGAATTTTTTTTAATGAATCATTACAAAATGAGTAGTATGATTCCTCAATGATTTATATTTAGTATCAGTAATATGGATGGGTTCTTTACAATATTATAGATCATGTGATTGGTCTATTTCATTAGATTTTATAGCATGAGTTTGGTTTTGATTTTAATTCTTAACCATGGAATTTGAACACAAAAATATCTTTTATGAGACTTGGCAGAATTGATAAAAAATAAACAATAAATCAAATTTATTCTAGGATTTTACAATTTATAATGTACATGAGGCTAAGATTAAATTTATTATTGAATAATTTAATACACTTATATGGAGAATTTTTTTAGAAAACATGATCTCTCAATTAGAATTATCTATCCATCCTCAGATTTTAAGAATAATTATTTTATTATACTTTGTGATACATTAATGTTATTATGAATATCATTTTCTTTTTATGTTGTCTATTCTAGATGTTTTAGTCCTATGAGTTTCCATTCACCAACATTATTCCACCAAGTTATTATATGAAATCAATTTCTATACAACACTATACACAATTATTTTTGAATACAGAAATGGAAACTATAATTATTCGAATACTCTACCAAAAGTAAATATCGAACCCATATAACATGAAGGTATAGTGAACATAACCACAACATGTCTTACATTGTATTTATATTTCTTTCATACTATCTATGATGACCCAAATATTTATTAATTAAATTACCTTTCTTTTTATTTAATGTCTTATGGATATAGAAAACACAAGCACTCCCATTGTTTTATTTAATCTAATTTAAATTAAATGACTATTTCATATCCTTATCATTGATAATATAGTCATTGATTAGTGATGAAATTACTTGTATAAATATACAGTTAAAAAAATAAATTTGACATAATAAAAGGACGTGATGGCCACAACATGTATGATAATACACAATGAAACCCATTTATCAGAGCTTATGAGGGTGATAGCATTTCTGAGATTTTCCAAGGCCAATCCCAATACAAGATCCAAAACATAAGCATGAATGAAATCTTTTTTGTGGGTAGTTCATGCTCCTCAATATCATGGACCAAACCATGTTCACTGAATGGCCCCATGAAATTCCAAAAATCACACACCATACTCTTAGGATGTATGGTGGTGTAATAAAAGAATATGATACATGAACATATAATTTTGACTATGTGAATTATGTTTAATATAGAATAATGAATATAATTTCATTCAGTTATTGTTACATTGTTAATGGTTTTTAAAACACAAATAGAATTTTTGGGTTAATATTCATAATTGTTTAAGAAAAATTCATTGATGAATTAATGGATTTTTAATTAAATATTAATTTAAAAATATATATTCTCTAAATAAATTTTATTAAATATAAATAATCATAGTGTTTTTGTGATGTCAATTAAAATTTTTACTAAGGTTTGATATTTTTTTTTATCAAAACCCTTCAAGATTATATAAATATAAATATTTAATTAAAATTAAAAAATAAAATATTAAAATATTACATAGATAAAATTATTATTATTTTTTGAATCAGGACGTCGAAATTATCTAAGTGCCTCTTTTATGTCACACATTTTAATTTCCAGTTTCATTATTTGGGATATTTTTTCCCATACCTACATACTTTCCATTTGAGTTATACATGATGGTAACTTGCATTCATTCCCATTAATCCCACCATATGATCCTTTAAAACCTCCCATTACTGTGCTGAAATTCCGTAATGGATTTCTCTCATTTCATTTCCATTCAAGAATTTCCATTATACTATGCATCTAAATTACCTTTCACATTTTGGGATATTATGTTCCATTATCACCTTACTATCCATCCCATGTATTAATGATGATATACCACTTTCTCTCTCAACAAGTCAATGTATGAATTTCTATATGAAGTCATGATGCTCCAAAAAATGAATCACAATTTTCCATGAAAAAATCATCATGCGGTGAATATGATACTCATTTCTCTATCAAGGATATTCACCAATATACACATATACTTGTTTAATAGTGACATAAATCTATGTCTTCCACATTTATTGATCATGGAAAATAGATTATGTTGAATGAATCCATGTTATATAATCTATGTGGAACACTAAAGCATGAGATTTAAGTGATTATGAATGGTGCAATCTAATGGTGCTCTAGTTCATTAGGTGATGTTTAGTATCAAGATATGTTATGTTGGAACTGGGTTTTACCTGATTTCTTTATATTAATTTTGTCTATCATGTTGGTATTGGGCTTTAAAAGATTAATTTGTGTTAATGATGAAGTGTTATATGTAGTTTCCACATTTCTATGTGGTGATAATCATTCTATGTCATGACATTATGTTCATGTTATAATTATAATCCATTATTTCCTAACATGTATTTTATTCTTCATTTTATTTTTTGTTTACACGCTTACTGAGCTTTATATCTCACCCTATTCTTATGTGTGCCCTCATGTTATCCCATGCAATGATAATTATAAATGAATTTTGTGGTCATGTAAAATATATATTAAATAAAGATGTGGGTTTCAAGTTTTAATTTTTTATATAATTTTCATAAGCCCCATGGATAGTAGACCATTCGATCTTCAGAGTTGTATCATGTGATATTTTGTGTAATAATTCATGTTTAAATATGAAATAAATTCAAGGGTTTTTATATTTTGTATTACAATATAGGTTTAGTTATTTTTGGGATTTATATTAGAAGACACAACAACAAGATAGGGGATGTTTTAATTATAATGCTGGAAAATAGGCCTTGATGCACTGTTGTTTGGACACTCCGGGGGTATATGCTTTGGAAAATTTATAATATTAATATGAACAATTATAAATGGAATAAAGAAACTAAGAATATATGATACAAATAAAATCATGGATAAAATATAAAAATCCTATAAATTCATATGTTAATGAGATAATTGTAGTTTAGAAGTTATCCCTTTAATATCATTGGATTTGGCCTTTTGTTTTTAATAATTACCATTCCTATGGTTGTTTTGGATAAAGTAGACGATTAGAACCTGAATCAATAAGTAAAAGGTAGGGTAGTTTTCCATAGTTATACACATTAATGTATATCCCTAAAAATTATTATAAAAATCCAATCATCACCATAATGAATGGAAGTAGAGATATCTGTAAAAATGGAATATAGGGATATTATTTCATTCCATGAATTTAACTCCCCCTATCATAATTTTTTGATTGAACATCCCGAAAAACCACATCATACTTACCATTGTGTAATTTGGTGCACTTATTGGTATGGATTGACATTCCCTATATAGATCCAACATATATTGTCGCGAGAGGCAAATCAATCTCCATATAGAGAATTGACCCCCCGATTCTATACAATTTCAAGGATGATGATGAATATTCACTAGAAATATCATCTCCAACATGAATATTACTTCCCTATTATACTTTATATATTTTTAATATGATTTATTAAATAGAAAGAACCATCCTCAAAGACATGCCTATTGTGAGGAAATTTTCTGATGTGTTTCTCGAAGAAATACAAGGTATTCCTCTTTGAAGAGATTTTGAACACTTGATTGATCTTATACAAGGGGAATTTCCAACATCCAATACTTCATATTGAATGGTTGTTTTGTAGATTTTTTATATAAAGAAACAACTATAGGATAATATAGATAATGGGGTTATAGGCCCATGTGCTTCACCATAGGGTGAACTAGTCCTCTTCATAAAGAAGGCGGATGGGTTAATGCACATATTCACTGATTATCGTGAGCTCAATATAATTTATATAATTAAGAAGTATCTTTGACCTCGAATTGGTGACATATTTGATCATAAAAGTGGTGAAAAATTATTCACCAAGGTGTATTTGAATTAGGTATACTACCATGTATCTATGAAGAAGGATGATACCCCCAAGACTAGTTTTGTAAAATGTATGGTCACTATGAATACATAGTAATTTCATTCAAACTCACTAATTCTCCTTAAATATTCATGGAATTGATGAATATATTCTTTAAAGATTACCTAGAAAAAAATTTGGTTGTCTTTATAGATGATACTATAATTTACTCCAAAACCAAGGAGGAGAATTAGGAGCATCTTAGAACAATAATAGAGACCTTGAGAAAGGATAAGATCTATCAAAATTAATTGAAAGTGTGAGTTTGGTTAAAAGTAAGTATCATTCATGGAGAATATCACCACAATCAATAGGATATCAATGGATACTTCCAAAACATATTCAATTGAGGGTTGGATGAGGCCGACATCTATGATGGATATTAGTATCTTTTTGGGGTTAGCTAGATATTATTGCCAATTAGTAAGAAATTTATCACGATTGTCAAACACCCATACAATATAACTCTGAAGGGAGTATTTTTTTCCTATAATTATGAATGTGAATAAATTTCATGGAGTTAACGAAGATGATTATCAATGCCCCCGTTCTCACACTACCATCAACTGGAGATATTTTTGTAAACTTTTGTGTTGCTTTGAAGAAGGAAACGGGTTGTGTGTTGAAGTTGAATGATTAAGTCATGGAATATGCCTCAATGATGTTGAAAATTCATGAGAGAAAAAATCCCACAAATGATCTAGATTTGGTATTAGTGATCTTTGCGATGAAAATATAGTGGTATTATCTATTTGGGGAGATGTTTGAAATATAAATGAATCCCAAAAGTCTAATATATATATTCATAAATAAAGGGTTGTATATGATTCAATGATGATGGTTAGAGATCATCAAAGATTATTACTGCTCAATCTGTTACAAACATTAAAAATCGAACACAATGGTGGATTCACTAAGAAAAAGGACCCAACAATTCTATCATTGATGAGAATTGAAAAATATCCAATAAACATAGATTTCATTAAGAAGGACACATGAATCATAAATAATTGAGCATCATCAATACATTCACTAATTTTTTATCAACCGTATATTTTATAAAGGTAAAAGGATGCTCCAAAAAGATGATGTGGGATTTCAGAAGAAAGTGGAAACTATCAGAAAAGGGAAATCCGTGTACTTCATTGTTAATGAAGAATGAACTGTGAGAATTGGGTTAAGAATATATGTTCCATAAAATCCATAGTTAAAGAAAGAACATATTGATGATGAACATAGTTCAAATTTCTCCATTCACTCAGAAAACATGAATATGTATCATGATATTTGGGATCACTTTCATTGGAATAAAATTAAGAATAATATAACTTAATTCACATAAAAGTGTCTATTATGTCATCATTTGACGGTTGTCAGTTATAATTATAAGGGGATGATGCATCTAATACCCATTCCAAGAAGGAAATGGGAAAACATCGCCATGTACTTTTTCACTAGACATCTAAAGACATAAAATGGAAATAATGCTATCTGGGTTATTTTATATCTTCTTTCAAAGAATCCACAATTAATTTAAATCTGAGTGGATTTTTTATTGGATAAACTAAAACAGATATACATAAGATAATTGGTAAGGATTCATGGTTTACCACTATTTATTGTGGTCGATTGGGATCTATAATTCACCTCGATGATTTGGAAGAGTCTATTATATGATCTAAACACTGATTTGAACATCTGACGAGCCTATCACCCTCAATCATATTGCTAATCTGAGCAGACAATCTGGACACTTGAGGAAATGTTGATATCTTTCTCAGTGGTCTTCGATGGGGGATTGGACAAAAAAAAATTGGTGGAGTAATCTTATAACAACATTTTCTACTAAATCATCCAAATGGATCCTTATTAAAATATTTATTATACAAGGTGCAAAACACTGAAATGTTTTAATGATGTTGGGGACATAAAACATCTTGGTCTTGAAATGGTTGAATAAATGTTGGAGAAGGTTATGACCATCCAAAAATACATGAAGGATGCTCATTTCGGACAAAAGATTTATACGTAAACCATTAATGAGACATATATTTTGATGTTGGAGGAGAAGGTTAAGACCATCCAATAGCACATCAAAGCTACTCAGATTCGACAATAGATCTATATAGAAAATAATCGATGAATCCTAGTGTTTGATTCTAGAGACATGATAATTATTTTCATATCTCAATGGAATTGATTTATTAGATTTTGGAATAATATAATGTTAGTCCATGGTATATCAAACATTTGAGGTCTTGGATCACATCAGAGTAGTGTCCAATCGACTAGAACTCCCATCGAAACTATCTCAAGTCCATGATGTATTCCATGTATCACTCTTAAATAAGTACATACAAGACCCAAAACATGTACTCAATCTAGTGGTGGTTCTATTGGATAATTACCTCTACTATTAAGGCAAGACAAATAATATCTTATATCATAGAGACCAATTTCTATGAAATAATACATTACCCATCTTTAAAATGTTGTGGAGAAACCACGATTTTGAAGTAGCAACATGGGAACCATAGGAGGTGATAACTATAGTTACTCTCATCTATTTTAATGTATGAAAAGGAAAGTTCAATTGTAAAATTCATTAAGGGTGGAAGGTTGTAATGACAAGAAAATTTATGACCCTAATTCCATTTATTTTAATTAAATGTATTAGGGGTATAGAAAACACATCCAATCCTATTGTTTTATTATATTCAATTGGATTTAAATTACGGTTGCATATCCTTACCATTGATTATATAATAATTGAATAGTTATCACATGACTATTATAAATATAGTGTTTTAAAATATACCTTTTCACATAGACATATGAAGTGATGGCCTTAACTAGAAATATCATACCTCTTAAAGCCCATTTATCATAGATTCCAAGGGAGATATAATTTATGGGATTTACCCTAGGCCATATTATTTAGGATATCCAATAACTTAAACATGAGTGATATCATTTATGGGAGAAGTTCATGGTCATTGAGATCACGACTGAAACCATATTCACCGAGTGACCCCACAAAATCCCCACCATTACACAAATTACTCTTAGGGCATATGCTGGTGTAATGAAAATTTGTAAAAAACCATATAATTATAATTATGTACATATTTTTTGTATATAATAATTAATATACTCTCATTCTATTATTGTTAGATTGTAAATTATTTTTAAATCACAAAATGTATTTTTTAAATATTCTGATTTATTTTTGAAATATAAGTTGATGAATTAATGTTTTTTTGAATTGAATAAAATTCTAATAAAATATTATTATTAAATTAAATTTATTAAATATAAAATATTGTATAATTATTATGAAGTAAATTGTAATTTTTATTAAGGTTTGGAAATTGTTTTTTTCAAAACCTATCAATTTTAAATAAATTTTGTTTTTAAATTTAAAAGACAAAACTCAAATAGTTTAAAAATTATTTGTATAATATTTATATTAATTTTGGGATTTTTAGTTTGAAATTATCCAATGGTGAGTTTCTCATAATATTCATTATACAATCAGATTATTTGGTAAAAATTAAATATGGCATAAATATATAATGAGTTTTATGACATAATTATTGACCCAATAATGATGTAATAAAATAATATCAATGATATTTTAAGAAAAATATAAATTTCCATTTAACATAATATTTTTTTAGATTTATTTGATGTATTTTATAAACCTTTAGTGAATCCGCCAATACATATAAAATATTTAAATATATTAAAATCATTTCTTTGAATGTATGACTCGCCTCTATATAGGAAAGGTAAATATTTTAATTTCTTCATCCCTTATCATTTTAAAATAATTTATTCCACTCCCCTTTTATAGAAAAAATACGAAATACCATGGTATGATTTGTGGTTTTGAATATTATTGTGTGTAGGGTCTAAAACCAAACTAATAATGAATTCCCCCACATTTACTATATTAAACCACCCAAGAACCTATTACTCTTCACTCATGATATTTAAAGCATTAAAACAAACTAACCCTACTCCCTATATTTATTCCAATGCCCCCCATAATCTCCCATTAATCCTATCCAAAACCTTGGGTATCACACATCCAAGTATGTGATCTCCCTCTCTACTTTTTCTTCATGTACTTCTTTTATGTGATTCCATTTAATTTCCATTTTCTTGATTTCAGATTGGTTTTTACATATATAATTATGTTCAATTATTGTTTACATTATGGAATATTCCATTCACTCCCATTAAACCGCCTTATGACACATTAAACCCACTCGTTAATATGTCGAAATTCTGTATGGGGTTTCTCCCTTCTCAATTCCATTAAACCATTTCTTTTATATTATGCATATAAATTACATTTCAGAAGTTGGGATATTATGTTCCATGATTCCCTTCCTATTCATCCAATGTATGAATAATGTTATACCAGTTTCTCTCCTATCAACCAATTTATGAATTTCAATATTATGTCGTTATGCTTCTAAAATTACACAACAATTTTCTATGCCAAAATCATCATGCAATGATTACCATATTCATTACCCTATCTATGGTATTCACATTTATGGACATACAAATATTTAATGGTGACATACATATATTAATTAATGAGTACATTATCTTAGAATAAATGATGATGTTGAATGAATCTATGTTATTTGATCTATGTGGCACACTTAATCCAGAGATTAACATGAATATGAATGTTGTGCCCGGATAGAACTCTAATTCACTGGTTATTATTTAGTATCTTGATATGTCATGTTAGTATATGTGTTCACCTAATTCATTTATAATACTTTTGTCCATCATGTTGGTATTGGGTTTTACATGATTCCTTTATTTTAATGATGTAGGGTTTTTAGTTGTTGCCACATTTCCAGGTTATGAAAATCATGTTATATCATACATTTATGATTATGTTACTATTATGCTCTATTGATATGAAAAGTTCCTAACATGTATTATATTGTTCATGTTTTTCATTTTTTAATCCCAGAATGGGACATATAGCTCACTATTTTCTTATGTGCGTCCTTAGGTATTCCCATGAAATGCTAACTAAGAATGAATATTGTGGTTATGTTAAAGAAGTTTTCAATAAAGATGTGAATTTCATGTTTTAAGTTATTATGTAATGTTCCTAAGACCCAACAAAACTAGACCTATTGATCTTCTGAGTTGTATTAATTTCATTTTTATGTAATAAATCATGATTAAATATGAAATAAAGGGAATGGTTGTTATATTATTAATATGTTTGAGGAATGTAGGGAGTGATCAAATGAATCTCAGTATCAAGAGCCTTATGAATACTTTTCTAGAATTTTGATTTAAAATGGGTATCAAAATCATACACAATTAGAAGAGTTATTTCATGTACTTTTTCAATTTCATTAAAATAGAGTATTTCATAAAACTAAAAATAAAAATATTCTCTTATAGAAATGAAATATCATGGTTTGGTTAGGTTATAAATGACAAACCATATTACATCATTATATAGGGTATTTTTTGGTATTCCTATAAAATATTCTACTATAATTTCACCCAAATTATACATATGAATTTTAATATGATCCATGACTCTTCTAGTATTATTTCTCACTGCATGAACATGTTTTTAAAAGAAATATTCCGGGAACAAAATCAATAATTTCCTGCTTCATGTTATACCACTATAAATATTCCCTTAATCCATTAACAAAATTATTCTCCCTAGTTATATAGTTAAATGTGTGCTATGTCCATAATCTAGTAAATAAATTTTTAGTATAGGTATAGTCAGAACATATAACCTATTTTCAAATTTCGTGACACCATAATCAGAAACTAATTTATTCTAATATCACATCATTCACAACTTTCATATTATTATAAAATTTCTCATAATCATATTGATGTCTTTTTTATGATCTAAAAATAGTGTTTCATAAAAATTTAAAAAATTATTGATGTAACCCTAACCATAATAATTCTCATATCCATCACCATTAGATCAATGAACATGGGTCCCCTCTCAATCCTAATTTTGTTCATAATTCAATGGTGTTTCCTACTCATTGTGTTCAATAACTTATTTTTTTCCCTATATGGAGGAGTATTGAAAAATCATTATCATATAGAAGCTCAAGAAATAAAATTTTCTTAATGATGAGATATTTCTACGAGAATATGTATTTTAGGATTTTATGATCTCGGTATATCTACTATATTTGACCATATTGATAATGTATCCATATCATTAAAAAAATATTTGATATGTGAACCCATGATCATGGGTTTCATAGTTCTATTAATGAGACTATTACTTCAATTATTCAATTTCATTAAAATATATATTTTTTCATTTCAACAAAACCATGTCCCTTATTTAATGACTCACTATCTGTAACAAACTCATCATTTCGAAATAGTAGATTTAATGTCAAATTGTTAACCAATATATAGTTTTGTTTCAAAATATATTCTTCGTATTCATTTTTTTCAATTATACCAATCCAAATTACATTACATATTGTGAACAAAATTATGAATTAATCCCCAATAAAAACTATCCAAACCAATGAATCTAAATACTTCACATTTGATCAATGGTGGTGGCCATTTTTTGACATCCTTAATTTTCATAGGATAATGTGATATTCTATAAATGGTGAAAAATTAGTAAATAAAAAACTTCATGAATTTATATATAAAAATTAAAAAATTTCCCATATATATCATTATTTTTAAGGCTCTCAAGAATTATAGAATTGTAATTCTCATGGTCCCCATATGATTTAGTAAGCACCAAATTTTCTTTAATGAAAATAAATCACCATGATAATTATTAAATACTATTCTAAAATGTTCCATAAAAATAAATTTCACATTAGTGAACCCAAATAAAATTATTCTAAATGTGTAACATCCAACCCTAATTCAAAAAATTTCTCAAAAAAATAATTCCTTATTTACTGATAATTTCTTATACCCAGAACAAAGGCCAATATTTGAAAAATACTGGCCTCTTTGGACTTTATTGAATAATTCATCAATGTGACGGAGGGGATGCATGCTATTAATTATAATATCATTGATTTATATATAATAAATTCACAATAGGAAAGATCTATATTTTTTTAAAGAATGTACTCGGGGACCCCAAAGTGATTCACTGTGAAGAATAAACCCTTATCACTCAACTCCTATGATTGTTTCATTTACCCCAGTAATCACATTGTATCCATTATATATAGATTATTTGATATTGGTATTTCACTAGGGACTATTTCAATGGAGAATTAAACTTCAATGTCCAGGGAATGTTTATTTAATTCCTCCAGAAAAACATCAATGCATTTTTCATGATAGGTACATCATATATTTGAATATTAACTACTACATTAATATTTATTGAATTCTATTCCACTCACAAGCATATAATTCTTTATAGCTAATTGGGGTGGATTCATGTTTAACTAAGAGGATTATTTCACTACTCTAAAGATAACAAATTCTACATCTTTCTCACAAATGTTAATTTCATTCTCCTTGAAATAATTTTTTTTCATTATATTTTGAAATATAATCCATATCATGGATTATATAGAAGTTGCCTATTGGTAAAATAATAAGTTAAAAAGATAAATCCTATTTAAGTGTTATAATGGGGACTTCCTAGAACATGATTTTTATAATGGGGATTATACAATGATTTTTGACTGAATAATCCCTTCATAATTGAAAATTTATGTTTTTAATTTTCATTATATTCATGGAAGGTATTAATGAGTGTAAGGATCCTAAATCAAATATATCATTATCTAAATATAATTATTGGGTTAAACTAACTTCAACAGCATCATTGGGTACTTCCACATCAAATATATTGATCGCATAAACATTTCATTCTACCCCTATCATATTCTACAGTTGATTCACAAGAGGCTTAGAGAATTCATTTTCCTAGTGTTTGATCTATTTGCAACTAACAAATGGGACATCATTAAATTTTTTAATCCCCTCTTAATAATTAACTTAGTGACACTTGTCTCCACACTTAGGAAAAACTTTGAATCCCTTCATAAATTTCCTAGTGTAATTCTGTCTTTAATTTTCATAAGTTTATATTTTCTATGTTTTTTCATCCTATTAGATGAATTACATATTAAATTTTAATTTTAGATCCTCTCATTCTCTTTGTTCCCCTTAAGTAAGTAATATTTAGTGAATTTATTCTCAACTATTACTATACATAAAGCTATTTCATTATACGATGATAATATTTGAGAGAACAACACTATTTAGAGACATTTATTAAGACCACTAAATAAATGGTCAATAATGCACTCCGTATTGCATATACAATCCAATGAATACCTAGGTAACATTTTAAAGGAATCCTCATATATAATGAATAATTTTTATTCCCATTACATTAATTTATGAAAAATTATCTTCATTTTAAAAAATTTCCCAGTAGGTAAATATTTTTAGAAGAATGTCCCTCAAAATATTTACATTGAATGAGTAATGTCTCCAATTTCCTAGGATTCTTGATCAAAGACGTCCATTTATATTCAACACATTTGAGACAATATATCGAAAGTCTATCATTTTCTTTTTCACCGCATCTTAATTCCATAAATATCTCCTACAGAGACCTATTCCATTACCCATAGTGTATGGGATTAATAATTCCACTAAATGATGGTGGATTATATTGAATGATGTTATTCAGATTAGGAGAATATTAATATTTACTAGGTTCCTCCATCTTGGAATGTTTTATCTATATCCTAATTATGCTTCCATAATATAGCCATAATTTTCACGGTTCCAATACGTGATGTATTGTATTCCATAGTTGGGAAATCAATTCATATTCCATGTGTATTAATACAATTATTTATTCAAGGATACAATTATATAAAATATTAATACACTGGATTAGAACATAAAATAATCAATATCAAATCATAATTTATAATTTTAAACATATTGTAACATGAAACATAATTTTTATATTTAATAATTGTAAATATTATAAACACATATATTGGATTCCTAGGGGGTATATTTATTTAATTTTTTTACAATTGTTTGTAATGAAAATGTGAATTATCCAAATCAAATCCCTCTAATAGTGTCGAACTAAGTTCAAAATAAGGCTCGTTTTCATGAACCTGTTGGTGATCGAGTATAAACCAGTACACCCTATTCATAGTATTCCCACTAGTTACCACTGTGGTAGAACAAAATACACTTGTAGTATCCATACGTGGATTTTTTTCTAGTAAAATCAAACTAATATCTTCCTATAAAAACCATCAAGATATTATTCTCTACTTATCCTAAAATCCTATCATAGGGTTATGCTCCTTAATCAATGTTTTACATTACGTAGTTTATAAGGTTTCGACTAGAAATCCTATAATAAATACAATAAAAAAAAATCAAGTATCATAGAGACAATTTCTTACTTTATTAGAGTATGATAGATACAACGGTTCAAATCACGAAGGATGAATAAATTTAGTAGTTTTGGGAACCAAATAAATACATTATACACATTTAATATTGGGAGCAGAAAATAAAAAATTATACATAATATAATCTAATGAACTACCTCAATGAAAAATAATTCCCAGATTTGTTTATTATATATTGGGGAAATGAAACAAAAATAATGGTTTACTCATTTGAGATGAAATCGTTATGTATAGAAGAATCTATCATGATTCAATTATAACAAACAATATGTAATGGTAAATAACCAAATTATAATTCCATTAAAATAACATCACTATCAGGATAAAATAAGGTATATTCAATATCTCAAGTTATACAACTGATCACACATGTAATTGCTCAATAATTGATAATACAATGAATTCAGATAAAATTTAATATTGAAAATATCATTGATTATAATAAAAAAAAATACGGAATTTGGAATGTTATTAATTATTATATGTTCTTATTTTTGAAATCATGAAAAGTATAGAATCACTAAAATTCACAAGATGAAATAAATCAATATATAGAAAACCATTTAATTTGGACAAAATATTTATCTCTTGAGACCTATTGTGGCATCAAAAGGAAAATTAAAATGTGATATCTTAGCATCATTGTGCACCCAAATAATTCCAAATATATTATATAATCAATATAATTATTTAATATATATTCCTCATTGTTACGTATCATTAATGAGTAAAGGATACAAATTTATTAATATTTCTCATTTTTTTCAGATAACAATTAATGTAATCACTATATCTACAAATATTATAAGATTTGGTATTTAATTATAAAAAACACAAAAGAATTTATCTATTTAATTAATATGTAATTTTATTTACAAATTTATCACATGGATGTTATTTTGTCATGATAAAATATAAATCATAAAAAAGTAGGTTTTATAATAACTTTTACCACATGATAATTTTCAAATCAAATCCCCTTCAATTAAATATTTAAAATTGAAAAAAACTCCATGCATTATGAAATAATTATTATATTACATGTAAATAAGGCATTGTATACACCTCATAAGTGTAAATTACTTCATAATAAAAATTAATATGCAAATTAAAGTAAATTGAGATGAAATCTCATACCTCACGCATCCTTTGGGTTGAACTATTTTTAGCCTCAGGTATATTAGTTTTTAACATGTTATAAATAAATAATAGAACCTAATTATTATTTATAATATCATATATGATTATTTTATAAAATATTATTAGACACTCATTTGTAATTATTCATTATTTTTACTGTTTTAGGATTTAACTGACCTATTTTTTCATTCGTGATGTTATAATGATGTAGTTATTGGGAATATTATATATTTTTATAATATACAAGATAATAATCATGAAAGAATTATCATATTTAAAAATAAAATTATATTTAAAACCAATAATGAATGATGGATTTTGATAAATAAAGTAGGTTATTGTCATGGAGAGGGTAGGGTGTAGATACCCATGAGTAACATTTCCATTTTTCCAATAGTCAATATAGAAAGGATGCATATAGTAATTCGACATCACATAATTATCATAAAATAATATTATTTGTTTATATATACTTATATATATATATCATAAATGTGGTATTGTGATGAAAAGGGATCGACAACATTTCATGAAGGTCATAGTCTGCATAAAGACGAATGCCATAATCATCTTTCGTTGAGTGAAAAGATAATATTTTAAATGATATATATTATCTATTCAAATTGATAAATATATCTGGAAAATAATAATAATTTAATCTATATCACATATAACCATTAAGATTATCATTAACAGTTATTAATAAAATATTTAGGGAAAATTAATCACATCGCTTCATGAGTCAGCAGTCTGTCGTACACACGAGTTACATTATCTTATATCATTTGAAAAAGAAAATAAACATGTAAAATATGATATAATGAATACAGAGGTATTATTTTGTTTTACATATCATATATATTGTATATAACCATCATTATACCCTAACGTAAGAGGTGATAATTGAAAAAAAATTTGATATTAGTACGCATGATAGTTGTCCTTCATACACCCAAACACTGATTTAGTGACCTATTTGAAGGAAATGGAAATATTAATTGATCATTCCCATAATATAGAAATATAATTTTATTTTTAATATAATTATTATATTATTTATCATGGTTTAATAAAAATTTTATTATATGGAAAAAAGATAAATTAAAAAAAACGTTGAATAATGTTGCCTCTTCTTCTTGAATCTACCAAACGTCTTCACTAAAATCCTTCAAATGATATATTTATACTCCAAATAATAATTAGAAGTTATAGGTAGGAATTTTTTAATGTGATTTAGATGGTTTTTGGCTGATCAAAATAGGTATGAAGGTGTGAATGGGAGAGGATATGGTCCTTCATTTTATAAGTGAAGTGAGTGGAACACTTGTATTTGTTTAAAAAAATATACAATCATACCCACATTACCATCATTCCAAAAGCATCAAAAATGATTCATTCAAGAAAACGAAAGTGATATGGTCAAAAAATTTCCATTATATAGAGTTTGGGTGTTTTTATAGTTTATATTTAAACCTTGTAGCTTTGTTTACCCCATCACTACATCCATTTTTAACTTAACTACAGTAAATATTTTATACTATTTTCACTATTAATTTTATTCAAAAATTATTTTTACCATATTATAAAAAATATATTTATATGATTCTAAATATGGTATCTATTTTTTCACATTAAATTTACATATGTGGTAAAATATATTTTTAAAATAATCATGTAGACATAGAGATAATGTAGTTTTCCAAATGAGAATGTTAAATTGTCTATAATATATTCATATTGAAATTCAAAATAAAAATAATCCAATGTCCTAAATTGGATTAATTGATATAAATGTTTTCTAATTTTAATGTTAAAACATTTGAATGTATAATTTAACATTATAAATAATTAAAATTAAAAGTATATTTTCAATAAAAATTATTATTTTTCATTATTCCTTAAATAATGATGACAATTCTAAAATATCCAAAGAATATAAAAATATGAAAGTTTTAGTATTATGATTTAAAAAATGAAGATAATTATTTCAAATAAATAATCTTAAAGTGTTAAAAATTAATTTAGATTTTTATTCATGAATCATGACTAAACCCCTTTTTATAAAAAAATAGTTTTTCATGAAACATTTATTGTTCATCAAAATGATTTATATATTATTTATAATAATTATATAACTATAATATTCCTATATTATCATGTACAACCCATTCCTTACAACATAACATATATTTTATAATAGACTTGATTATATAATATTTTTGTATATTTATTTTATATAAATCTTATGTCCCATTCATCATAAGATATCAAAGAAATTAAATTAATTATATAATAAATATAGTGAATAGTCATGGGGTGTTAGATTCTACCCTCCTTAGAAATTTCATCCTCAAAATTTTAATGTAATTACCTTCTATAAATTTTTGGTTATTTATTCAACATAACATCCTCCTGTTCAAAAAATTGTTGCACTATTTTTTGATATATCATAATTAACATTACTAGACTAGCCAGCTGGTTCCCCAATATATACTATATTGTCTCAAGAATATCGATGGGTTCTTTATGATATGATAGATTCGGTTCCAAATATATTTGATCTTATTTGAGTATAAGTTTTTTGTTTTGAATGTGCATTCATAACAATGAAATGTGGAACACATTATGTATTTTTGAGAGACTTTCCTTCATTACCTAACGATAACAAACAAATCCCATTATTTTAATGATTTTTATTGGTATGGTGTACTTTGGGATATATTTTTTGTAATGAATTGATGTATTATAAATAAAATACCCCTTGAAATTTAATTAATTGAGTTATTTTTTATTATTGTTATTAAAAAATAATCTCCTTTTCTTTTATTAAATACAATAAAATTTAGAAGACCTTTAATAATAATTATAGGTGTTAATATAGGCAATTAATAGTTATTACATAATTAGTACAAATATTGGGTTTTAACATATCAATTTGATACAGAAAATTGAAATGATGACATCAAATAATAGGATCATACCTATTGTTGCCCATTAATTGGAGCTTCTGAGAAAGATACCATCAATGGGTTTTTATCTTGACAAATTCCAGGATGAGATCCAAAAACATAACCATGAGAGAAACTGGTAACAGGATAAGTTCAATCTCATCGAGATCAGAAGCCAAACAATATATATTGAACCAACCAATGAATGTCTCACCATCGCGCACCTTACTCTTATTGTTTTTTCCTTTTTTTTATGAGATATAGATCAAGACCCTAAAAATATGTGTAGGTAAATAATTTTTTTTAATAATCAATAAATTTTAATCCTATTAATATAAATTTCTAAATTATTTTTTTCCATGCAATAAAACAAAAATAGTCTTTTTAGGTAATATTTAAATTTTATTATGAATTTATTTTAAAGGATTATTGGATTATTAAAATAAATATTATTTAAAAAAATAATTATTAAATGTTTTTTTGTATAATAATGTTCATGGAATTTTTATGATGGAAAATGTAAATTTTATATGGGTTTGAAAACACTATTTTAAAAAAACCCCTAACATTTTAAAAAATGTTGGTTATTATTTTGAATGTAAAAAAATATTTAGAAAATAATTAAGATAAAATGAATATTATTTTATTAGTCATAACTTCAATGTTATAAAATAGTAATTTTTTCATAATTTTCCAAGACAATGGAATGTTTGGGTAAAAATCAAATACTGTATAAATATATAGTGTTTATTATGACAAAATAATGATAAAAAGTGATGTAATAAATACTATTAAAGGTATCCACGTCCAAATATATGATTTCACTTCAAATAATGTGATTTTATTTTTTATTTTATTAAATTTATAAATCCATTATAAATCTTCCAAAACCATTAAAATATTTTATGGTTTCAAAGTCATTTATTTAAGAGTATGACGAACATACACATAATAAAGGGTATAATTTTATTAATTTTTATCCCATGGACCTATAAAATAATATAAAAAACACCTATTTTAATTATTATATTTTAAAAACCATGGTAACTTTTTATTTTTATATATTTTATTATATAGAGTCCAAAACCTAAGTGTGTGGAATGATATAGAATTTCTGACTATTTTCAATATAGACCCAACCATGCCTCCATTTATCATTAAGAAAAATAATATTTGCAGGTTATTACCCATCCCTCATTTTTTATAGTCCCTATATTGTTCCCCAAAACCCATGAATCTTCTCCCATGTATTTGGAGTCACACACTCATGTAAGGGATCTTTTCCCTCTCTACGTTATTCTTGTTTTTTTATCTTAAGCCTTATATTTCCAATTCAAAATGTTTGTACATGTATTTAAATTTCCCTATTACAGACCATTTTGTTTCCATATTATTATATACCATTTTCTATCTCACCATCACAATTTATGGATATTAATGTGATGCTAGTATGCTGTAAAAATTTCACTAGAATGTTTCCATGCCAAAAAAGTTGTACTAAATACCTTTCCCATTTCCTATCAAGGATTTTCACCTTTATAAACATATAATTATTTTAATTGTGACTTACATGTACTTATTCTAAACTTTTTTAGTGTGGAATAAAATATTAACATTAACTAATTAATGTTTCACGATCTTTTTTCCCACTTAAGAGTGAGAATGAAACGAAAGTGACTGGTGAAGCCAAAATTATATAGCACTCCATTGGTTTTGGTAATGCTTATTTTCATGAGATTTTCTATATGGATAGGTATTATAGTTGATCAATTTAAGGTAAATTTTCTATCATTATTTAATGGCAGTTAACCATGATCTATTTTTTTGATACATGGTTTTAATTTGTTCCCACATTAGTCATGTTATGATAATAATGATATATCATGACTTATTATTCATCTTTATGATTGTAATACCTTTTATATACAATTTATATCCTATTTTCTATCAATTTTGACCTTATTCCTTGTTATTATCTTACTGGGAATTATATGTCACCCCTCTGTTCTGTATATCCATAGGTTATCCCCTGCATTTTTAAAAGCCATGTAATTTTAGAAGCAGTCTATTAATGTTTTTAATAATGATGTTGTAACGCATTTTCATTATTTTATGAATTTTACCTAATTATAATATGCACTAGAAATATCAATATCCTCAGTTATATTTTTTTATTTATTTAACAAATCAAAAATAATTGTGAAATAATTAGCATGGTTTTTATAGTTCGAAACAGATAAAATGTTTCATTATTTTTGGAATTATTGTTAGAAAAAAACTCTTGCTGGAGCATTAAGAAAAATAATTAGTATAAGAAAACATCCCTAAATTTTGGAATGAATAGATTAATTAGTTTATCAAGAAAAAATTAACTTTTTTGATACTACAATTTGATGTGGATCTGGAACATATGTATATTGGGGTAAAACCTGAGAAAACCATGTTGACCTAGACTCAGTCCAAAACTAGTGCACAACAATCGGCCTTATTGCACAATTAGTTTGAAACTCTTGGGAAATATGATTTGCTAAATTCAAAATATCATTATGATCTATTATTAATGGAAGAAAAATTACCATAAGAGTTTATATTAATAACTAGGTCATGGGTAACATAGATTAATTCAAAAGAAATCATAAGTTAATGAAATAAATTCATTTTTTAAGGTATATATTTATAGTCATTGGATTCCCTTAAATGTATTTAATATTTTAAAATAATCATCCTTAATTTTGCATTAATTATCTCCAGTTTCTAGAAATATGATTAATCCAATAAACTATCAATGATATGGGAAATTTGAAGATTTCCCCAATGTGTTGTCCATCCTGGTGGAACAAGGAATTTCGATAATTGTGATGATACCATCTCATCTGAAACATGTTCTGAATTGAAATGTAGATTAGGAGGAGCACCCAAATCCCCCTAAGAGAAAAAAATTTGTGATATATTTTTTATGTTACAAAGGCCTGTGAAATTCAATGGATAATCTAATCCGTTAATCTATGAACAATGGACCAACTACATAAAAATATAATATTCATCCTTCAATTTTATATAAAATTGAATGTTCTATTGTTTGTTTATCTTATAGAGGGATACTGTTATCATTTGTGGAAATTGATCAAAAATAATAATCCTGAGTATGAGATCAAGAAATGGTGTTGAATGAGCTCTGGAAAATGTGGATCGATAAATATTTTACATGCACTCTTTATAATGAAGTGGAAAGGTATATCCATTAAATAAAAACAAGATGATGAATATATTGAGTAGCATTAGTGAAACATAAAAATAAATGCATGCTATACCCCTATATTTTTTACACCTAATTTCATGGTTTACCACTTCATTGGTGGGTCAAAAAAATCCACAAATATCTCTCACAATTTAATACATTTTTTTATGAGGAGAATGTATATTTTTCCCTCAATGATGAAAATGAGTTCATTAAATCTCAGGGATATCATAGAAATATGAAGTGGAAGGTTGATTTTATTTGTCGAGGATTGATATATAAATATAATAGTTCCATAAAATTTCCAATAAAAATTAAATAGTGTGGAAATAAAACCCCCAGAAATTATATAAAGGGTGAGGAAATGAATTAGGTGCGAGAAATAAATGGACGATAGCTAGTGATTTATAGTAGGATAAACCCACCAATGCGATGGTGGAAAGGAATGATCTTGTTAAAACACAATGAATTTTTCATTAATTAATCAAAAATGAACTAGGAAAATTTTAAAATATATGCTCTAATCCAATGGCTTTCAGAGGCAACCAAAAATCAACACAGTTGTAAGGGAAATATTTTTCCATCTTAACACATGAGGTGGATCTTGACAAACATGTGGTAATAGGTATGCTATTTATTTACTCAAGGACAATGAAATTACTATTTTATTCTTATTATATGAATTAATTCATTTCATGAGAGTTTAGTATAAATATTCATGAACCACCTCAAAATATGGAATTTGAGTTATTGGTGAAAATAGAAAAGGGGTACTTATTTTTTCCCAAGATATAACTGATGCCTTATCATAATTTGTAGGATGAAATTCCAAAAATAACTATTTCATATAGTCTTTGGTGGGATTTGATGAAACTGAGTGTATTTACAAGATTCCCATATATATATTTATATATCTAACATAAAATTCCATAAGAAGTAAATAACTATCCATATCACGAATTATCCTTTAATTTTTTATAACTTAAAGAAGAAGGATGAATCTTATTTTTCCCCAACATCACAAGAATAAGTATTTTTTCATATGAGTATGTGTATATAGACCAAATGATTGACACTTTGAAAAGAATCACCCATGGAGACATTCCTATTGTGAATGAATATGTTGATATGTTTTCGAATGAATTTTATAGTCTTCCTCTTTTCCAAGTTGTTAAATTTTCATTCAATTTTATACCTAGGCTATTTACATTATACAAGACACTGTAAATAATGGATTTTTTGGAACATGAGGAGGTATATAATAATTCATATGAGAATATGGTTAAACTATTCACATGCACACGTTCTTCATAATGGGGTGCACTAGTCCTCTTTGTCCTGAAGAAGGATGGGTCAATGAACCTTTTCATTGATTATCGTGAGGTCAACTAGATATTGAGAATGAACAACCATCTTCTTTCATGGATTTATTATAGGTTCAATAAAAAATGTGAATCATATTGTTCCGCTAAGGTGGATCTTCAATTGGGATATTATCATCTTAGGGTGAATAATGCAGATTGTCTAAAGACAAACATTTTTATGAGGTATGGGCAATATGGGTTCATTTTGATGCCTTTAAGGCTCAATAATGATCCAAAAATCTTCATGGACTTGATTAATATAATATTTAAAGATTACCTCATTATATTTTTGGTATCCTTAATAGGTTATATTCTAGTATTCACCCAATACATGTAGGGTCACGCGGAGAATATGATAACTATTTTAAAGACATTACAAAATTATAAGATTTAGGCCAAGTGCATCAAATTTATGTCCTAGTTTAAGGAATACTCATTCCTCGCACATATCCTCACATGAAATAGGATATATATGGAACCTTATATAACATAATAAATTGGAGTATGGCTGAGGCCAATATATATGATATATATCCACAGTTTACATGTATTATCTAGGTATAATGGAAGATTTGTGAGAAATATATTGCGATTATCAAACACTGTTACCATGATAACTCCCAAGGGAGCCATGTTTACATTGAATTATGAATTCTAAGAGAGTGTCAAAAAGTTGAAAAGGAGTCTTACCAATGTAATTATACCCTCACTACCCAAAAGTCAGGAAATTTCTAAATATTGTGTTATTCTTTGACTAATGGACTCAGTTCTGTGTTAATGAAAAAATTAGTAGTCTATTAATTGATGAAGGTGAATGTTCATGAAAAAAACTAACCAATACATGATTTGGAATTAGTTTTAGTAATCCTTTCTTTAAAAATTTTGTTGAAATTATTCTTTGGGGAGAAGTAAAAAAAATATATGGATAAAAAGAGTCTCAAATACATATTCACACCAAATGAGATGAATATGTGACATTGATTATAGTAAGAGATAATCTATGAATATGACTACTCAATCAACTATCATCCAGGTAAATAAAATAAAGTGGAGTATTATCTATGTTTAAAGGATCCAAAAAATATATATCATTGATGATTATTAACATAAATTCAATATTATTATATTCAAAAAGTGAGGATATGTGAATCATAAAGGAAGGAAAATAATCAATAATTTCACAAATTATTTCTAAAATGCCCCTTATAGAAAATATAAATTATACACTGATAAATGATTTATTAATTTAGAAGAATGTGGAAACTATAAGAGAAGTTAATACTCAGAGATAAAGTTTAATCAATATGTAGATGTGATATTTTGGTCCAGAATATGTGTACCATAAAATCATAAGTAAAAAAATGTTTTTCTGAATGATGAAAAATGCCCATCCTTATCCATCCACAATGGAAGCACAAATATGTATCATGATCTCCAAGAACACTATTGGTGGGGAAATATGAATAAGGAGAACACAAAATATGAAAAAAATATAGATTTTATCTTAGAATGTTAATGTGTGAATGAAAAAATTTAAATGGATTATACAACTATAACCCATACCAAAAACAAATGTGAAAACATCCCCATGGACTTTTTCACTCGTCTCCAAAATACATGAAGAGTAAATAGTTATATATGTATTATAGAGGATCATGTTACATAGAATGTGAATTTCATTAATATATCAGAGGATTTATCACTCAATAAACATGCAAGGATATAGATTAGGTCTGTTTTGAGGATTCATGGAAAAACATTATAGATTGTATCTTATCGAGATCCAAGATTCACCTCTATGTTCTGGAAGAGTCTACAACATGATTTGAATACTAATTTTAACATTATCATGGCTTATCTGTGCCAAAATTAATTCCAATATTAGAATACTATCTATACACTTGAAGAAATGTTGGGAGAATGCTCAATGAACTTAAAAGTATGATGTGACAAACATATTTTTCTTTTTGAGTTCTCTTATAAAAAAAATCCACTCGATCTTCCAAATGTATACCTATGAAGTCCTTCATGGGAAGAGGTGCAGGAAACCTGAATGTTGGGATAAAGTTGGGGAAAATTGATAAGTGCTTATATGGATGAATTCATTGTGTAAAATGTCAAGACGGTTTAGAATCACATCATGTTATCTCAGAATAAATATAAAAACTATGCATAAAATCATCGATGATGCCTACAGTTTTATATTAGTGACATGGTATTCCTCCAAAAATCATTGTGGATTAAATTAATGTGATTTTGGATGAAGGGAATTCTTACTACAATATACATAATTCATTTTGATATCATTTATTTTTTCGTTTTTATTTCCTACTAACTAAAACTCCCACCTAACATATACCATGAACATGATGTATTGATTGTATATCTCATGAGAATGTACATACCAGACCCCTCACATGTATTCAATATATATTTATACCATTGGATAATGGTCTCTTGTTTGATCACCAACTGTTGGATATCATAGATTATAGAGACAAAGATTCATGTAATAATACAATGAACATGGTTAAAGTGGGGTGGAGAAACCACATGTTTGAATAAGAAACATTGTTCCATAGGTAGTGATGAAAAATACATACCCACAGCTATTTTAGTGTAGTAAATGAAAATTTTTACTGTTACCATTCTTAACTAGGGATGATTGTAATGACCCTAACTATTATAAATTAATTTAATTTTACTATTTAATTAAATGAATTATTGTGTAAATGGTTTAATAAAACACATTCACTCCCTCAGTTCTTTATGTAAAATCATATTTAAAAGATATATAATCAAACCAACAATTGATACTATATTCATTTAACTAATATAACCTTGTTATTAAAAATATAGATTTTTAACCAATCCAATACACACAGACAAAGGAAGTGAGGGCCTCTACTAGTAATATAGTACCCAACATATCCCATTAATCATAGTTTTTGAAGAAGACAACATCACTGAGAATTTTCCTTATCCATGACCAAGTTGATAACCAACAAATTAATCATGATAAAAACCATTTATGGGAGAAGATCATGCTCATCGAGATGACAACCCAAACCATGCACACCGAACCACCCAAAGAATGTCTTAGCATCACACACCATAATCATAGGTAATTTTTTGGCATATCAAAGGGATGTGAATAAATACCCTTCAAATATGAGTATGTACATTATTTTTAGTAAATACATTTTTAGCATTTCAATGTTTCTTTATAAATTATTTTAATTTGTGTATAATGAGACATAAATAGTATTTTTGTACAATATTAAAGTTATATAAGGTAATTTATATTGATGAATAAATTATTTATTTAAATTATTAATATTTTATTAATATTTATTAATTTATTTTAAAAAATAGATAATCATTAATTTTTAGGAAGTCCAATCAATTTTTTTTAATAGTTTGAAAATTCTTTTTTACAAAAAATTTGTCATTTATAATAAATGTTAGTTATTACATAAACACTAAGAATTAAAATATTTATATAATTATTTAGAATAAAATAATTTTATTTTTGGAATAAGAACAAGGAAATAATCGATTTGTGAAATTTTCATATTTTTTTGAGGCATTCAAATTTTTGGAAAATGTTAAATGTCATATTAATATACTATGTGCATTATGTCATCACAATGACCAAAAAGTGATGTAATAAATACTATAAATGGTATCTAAAACCAAATATATGTAATTTTATTAAAATAATTTTATTTTATATTTATTTTATTAATTATATAAGGCTATTATAAATCCTCCAAAACCATTAGAATATTTTTTGGTATTAAAATTATTTTATTTAGAATATGACTCCCATAAATATAAGTAAGGGAATTATTTTTTAAAATTCAAAAATTGGAATTATTAAATAATAAAAACCAATACCATTTTTCAGAAACCATTGGTGAAAATCATTAAATAGATAGTTTTATTTTTTATTTTATTATATATGGTCCAAATCCTTTTTTGAGAAATGATAATGTATTCAACACTATTTAATTATACAAACCCACCCATGATCCCGTATCTCTTCACTAAAAGCAATTTTATCATGTTCCTACTCTGACCTCCCCACCCTAGACTCGTCCAAATGTTCCCCTGAGCTGTCATAAAGCTCCTCCCAATAATTTAGAGTCACACACTCTACTGAAGGGTACTAACATTTTATTCCTTAAACAAGTTTCTTTATCATATTTACCATTATATTTCAATTAACAAATATAGTGAATTATTTCCATGTACCTTTTATGTACAATTATATTTACATTTTAATATTGGCTTATTTTTCCCTCAAAAACCCATTTTATGATTTATTTTTTGTGACAATGTTTTGCTGTTGAAATTTCACGCCGTTTTTTCAATTCAAAAAACATTATGTGGTGAATACCATACCCATTTTCTATTAAGGTTTTTAATTTTTATATAATTAGAATAATTTTAATTTGGACTTAAATTAATGTATTCCACACTAATTCTTACTTTAATATAATATGATGATGTCTAAATCCTTTTTTTGATCTATGTGGCACACATAATAAAGAGAATGAAATGAAAGTGACAGGTGTCTCTGGAATTATATAGAGATCCAATGCATTGGGTAAGGGTTGTTCTCATGAGAAATTATGTTGGGTAAAGGTTTCAACACGATTTCTTTTTTTCACTCATTTCATCATGATGAATTTTCTGTTAGACATGATGTATGTTTATGATGTAGTGTTTTAGGTTTTTTCCAAATTTCATTTATAAATGATTATCATGTTATATCATGGATTATAATTCATGTTTATGATTATCACACCTTTAATTCTCAATTTATTTCCTTATTTCTAAAATGTATAACATTATTCCATGTGTATTCACTTATTGGGAATTATATCTCTACCCTTTCTTATGTATGTCCTCATGATTTCTCTTGTAGTTTTAAAATACATGGAATTTTTGAAGAATGCTAAATATGTTTTAAATAATATTGTTGAATCCAATTTTTCATATGTTATTATATGCACCTAATTCCCAAATAAACTATAAATTCCAATATTATAGGTTATATTATGTGTACGTTTATGTAATAAATCATAAATTTATATGAAATTAAGAGATGTTATGTAATAGATTTCATTTCATACAAAACCATAGAACACCCTTCCATGGAGATACATTCAAAATAAAATGATATCCTTATTTTAATTTTGATTCATTCTTCTGAATATCTATAGATCCCTTTTTCATAAATTTATTTAGTGTAATATGAGCCTAAATAGACATTGCCATTATTGTTTTACAATTAATATTTCTGTTCATATTAGATTCTTTTCATCAACATCACTCTAATAAGTTGGATCATGACATCTCTTTCCATGTAATGGTACATATAGAACAATACCAATACATGAATGGAAACTATTGTTATAGGTAAATTATACCAAAGTTAAATAATGAACTTTCATGATGTGAAAGTTATGTTAGAATTAACTTATCTTGACTTCCATTATCTGTATAGTATTTTGGACTATCCTTAAGTTTCATGATTATAGGTTGTGATCAAATAATGTTCAAAATCAAGATCCTTATAAATAATTATTTAGTATATATATCAAAAAATGGATCATTTTCATAAAAAATAAAAATATTCGAACTTTAATGTATTACAATATAATTATTATAGAGCCTTTAGATTTTCTTAGTAGGGGAATTTTCTTTTATATAAAGAAAATATGCATATTTGGTTAGGTGATCAATGGTATCCCATATTGCATAATCATTTTGAAGAGTATATGGTAGTCCTATAAAAATTCCCATGGTTATTTCCTCTAATTTCCACATAGGAATACCAAGAGGATTCATCACTCATCAAGGATTCTTTCTAAAAACCTTAACATGTAGAAAATACAAAAAACTAGAAACATAATAATGAATTTTTAACATAATGTTACCCCACAAAAACTTTCCCCTAAAATCTATATACAGCATTGATCTACAATATTTTATTGATAACATTAATCTTTGGGTGTAATTCATATATTATAATTTTTTGTTCAAGTATTGACGGAACACATAATGTCTTTCAATATAACAGAAGACCATATTAAAAAACGAAGTCTACTAATTTCGCATAATTCAAAATATGCATTTACATCTAAAATTTTACAAAATAATAATGAGAACTATTTTTTTTAATAACGTAGGATTTTCATTAATTTGAAAAATTATTGATGTATCACCTTCCTTAGTAATTTCCATACCCATATTTACTATTTCCATGGACATAGTATCCCTCTCAATCAACATTTTCATCATAATTTCATGATCTTTATTACATGCATTCACAAAAATATTTTATTTTCATGGATGGTTGGGTATCAATAAAAAATAATCATTTGTAGTTCAATGCAACTCATTTTACATGTGTTGATCTATTTTGGTGTAAAGATATTTTTAATAAATATATAATCCATTTATATCAAACATCATTAAAAATATACATAAGCACTCTATATCGAAAAAAAATATTATAGATGATAACAAAATATCATATATTAGTTATTTCAATTATTTAGTCATTAAATTATTTTATTCATATATAATACCATTATTACTTTTCATTATAACATGACCTAGTTTCTTTATTTGAGGCATCACTGTATATCAATGACCCGTCATTTCCAAAGCGTAGTCTCGTAATTAGGGCATTGAACAATATCCTATTTAGTTTATCCAACCAATATTTTCATTCTGGGTTCCAAAATAACCTTAATCCCATTAATTTTAAAATTGGTCAATGATTTATCCAATCCAGATAAAGTATAAATGATTCACCAATAGTAACCTAAAAACTAGTGAACCTATGTACCTAGATTATCTTCATTTTTATATACCATTTTATAATTACATTTTTCGTAATAAGATCATTTAAGATTGCATCCATGGAGACATTACTAACATGAAAAGAAATTTCATGAATCCTAAAAATCATACATACTAAAATTTCAATATAAATTACTCCTTTTATGAGTCCCAAGAATAATTTTAAATTGATTCCCACGGTTCTCAATGATTTTAAAATAAAAAAAATTATCATTTAATAGTATAAAAATTCATCAACATATTCCTCGAAAACATTGTTAATTTGATCCATGAAAATGGATAGTTAATTAATAATTCAGAATTTCATTAATATCTACTCTAAATATCCATACCTCATTAGAAATTTTATTAAGTATGAATTCATTTGTTTCTCATTATTTTATGTTATGAAAACAATGTTTAGCGTTTGAAAAAAATTGGGGTCTATGAAGTTGATCAAATAAGTCATCAATATAAGGAATTTGGTACATGTAATTTATCTTAATAGAATTTAATTATAAATAATAAATGTACATTGTCACATACAATTATTATTATTAACAAAGTGAAAAGGTTTTCCCCATTTTAAAACACAAGGGAGACTAAATACCTTATCACCAAAATCAAAAATCTGTTTCCTCAAATCCACTAATTCCATAGTGGAAAGTATATAGGGTGTATTTGATAATTTTCATATATTAAATACTAAATCAATGGGAAAATCAATCTCACACTATAGGGGCTGTGTTGGTATTTCCTCAGGAAGAACATCAACTTATTAATATATGATAGGTACATCTTCAATTTGATGATGACCATATCTATGCCTAGATTTTTTTTCTATTATTTCCTAATAATATTATTCATTAGAGATACTGGAAGTTTATCTTGGATAGAATAATATAAAAAAGTGCATGCTGTAATGAAAAGGAATTCAACATATTCCTCAAAAATCATAATTTTCATCTTCTTGATATAAATAATTTGGTACATATTTTGAAATACATTCAACACCATGGATTATATAAAAGTGAAAAATAGGTATGGTAATAATATCCGCAAATAAAAATCATTCATGTGTCATAATGTATACTTACTAACACATCCATGTTATAGTGATACATCCACTATGAGTTTTGAATGAAAACTCTCTTATGAAATTAAATTGAAAATGTATATGTTTCTTGCAGAAATTCATAGATATTAACGAATTTAAGGATCTAGAATGAAAAATATCATTATATAAATTAGAAAATTTGATTAAAGTACCTACATAAACATAATAAGGTACTTTTACCAGAGCTATTGTGATCGCAAAAATATATCCTTCTCCCATTAGCCTCTTCTGTAGTGGCTTCAGTTGAGGCTTGGGGAATTTATTTGGATATTTTTCCATAAATATACAATAGAATCACTAGAAATAATTTATTTTCATCATCCTCATACATTCATTATCTTGTTGAACCATATCTCCCTACATATAACAAAAGCTAGATCCCTTCAATCATTTCCTATGTTAACTCATTCAACATTTTTCGCCAGCTAGAAATTGCAGTTTTTTATTCCTCTTTTGTGATACATTAAATTTTTCATGGTGATCAAATGACATCTTCACATTTTAATTCCCCTTGAATATGTTTGATTTATATTTTTAATTCCCTCTTTGTGTGGATCATAAAAAATATGTCATCATAAGAAGAAATTTTTTTAGTGACTAGAACCCTTTGGAGTCTTAGCTTAATCCACCCAATAACATAGTAAATTGTCCACACTATGTTGTCATGAAATCTATAAAATACCAAGATATCCTTTTAAAGTTATCATCATACTCTTTGAAAAATTCTTATTCCTTTAACTTTAAGGTAATGAAATTTCTATTCATTTATTGTTTTCCATATTTGGGAAAAAATTGAATATTGAATGCATGAAAATATAACATTCAATGAGACCTATTTCCTTTTCCTTTATAGTATTGTGAAATAATCCGCTCCATTTTTCATAATCACCAATTATTCATTACAATAAAATTGTATCCCTTTCCTTCTCACATTATCATGAGTCCATAAATTTCTTCTAGAGAGACATAATGCATTGATTATTTACCGTTGGATTAGTAGTCCCAATATATGATGTGGGAATCTATCACATAAATCAATAAAATATATAAAAATCTCCTTTTTAATATGTTTATCCATATAGTCATGTTTATTTATCATAATATTATTAACATTACCTTGTATATAAATAATATTGTTAGATCCAACACCATTTGTATTGGCTTCCTCATTATGAAAATCTGTACATATTCCTTGAGTATTGATATCACTCTTTATTCCATGTTCCATTTCTAAAAAATGGTTTATATTGGATTAGATCAAAAATAATTTAATTTTAATTCATAATGTATAATAATATATATTTTCTAAAACCTGATAGAAATAATAAATTTAATCATTTAAAATCTCATGAACACAAAAATTGGTTTCTTTGGAAGAATATTAATTTTCAAATCCCTCATAACGGTATATAAATGAAATATAAAATATATAAATCATAACCCTCATGAGTGTAAAATATGTGTATAGTAAGACTAGATAAAAATAACCTTGTAATTATCTGGTCTGTCCCAATGAATCCTTTTCAGATCTATCACTATTAGGTACCACTATGCTTGAACCACTCCCTTGTTTTATATCAAGAAAATGATTTATTTCAAAGGAAATACATCAAATATAATATATAACAAATCATTGGGTTTTTATTCTATAAATATAGTAAAATTATATCAAATTTTTTCGTTTTGTAATCTATGTTTTTATAAATCTAATTCCCAATGCTTTTACATTACACAATTTGAAACCAACTGTAACAACACTAACCCCAGTAGCCCAGAATCAATGTATTACATTCTTACATTGACGTTGATAAAATGGATAAAATACTATGTGAATAAGAATTTTATAAGGTTTATAAACCATATAGAAAATGATAAAAAATTATTTTTAATTCAAAATAAAACATAATAAATTAATAAAATCCAATGAAATATATACTTGAAAATTAATTCCAATAATTCATATTCATATCCTTGGGAAAGGAAACAAAATAAATGTTAGCTCAAATTCGAACTAAGGGACTAGTACAAAGAATTATATCATGAATATATAAGCATAATCAACCTGAAAAGTAAATCACTAAATACAAATCGAATTAAAATAAAATAACGATAAAAACAATATAATTCATACTCAATATGAGAAGGTGAATAACTGAACACACGGTTCATTTAATCAATAGTTGATAATGAAATTCATGGATGGACAATATAATAGGGAATATATCAAGGATAATAATAACTAAATTCTAAATTGAGGAAATTCATAATTATTTCATGTCATAATATCAAAAATAAATATTCTCATACCATCAAGACCTTTGAAATGGGAGGGTAAAACTATAAGGAGGAACCCATTTAATTTAGCCAACTAACTGGTCTCATGATACCTATAGATGCATCGAGGGGATATATATAATACAAGATACACCCATTAATACTTGTATAGATAATCCCTCAAATATCATATGATATATTTAATTCGTGAATCAATATTCTTCATCATCAAATTTAGGTATTTATTAAGGGAAATATATTTATCATTATTTTTCTAGTTAATCAAATAACATTCAATGTAAACATATAATGTAAAATTAGTATAAAAAATATGAAATAGTTATATCCATCACACAATAATATTTATATGTAATATAAATTTTAATTTAAAATTTAATGTATAATACGATAGTGATTATTTATAGAGACAGCAAATAGTCAAAAAAGATTGTATGATTTCGTAATATCTTTCACAACTTCGTAATTTTTAATTCAATTTCAATTGGATTAATTAATTAAAATTAAAACATAATATAATATAAATTATGAACGAATTATGATATAATAGGTCAAATTGGTAGTATATACCCAACCTAATAGAGAATTATCATATAATAACAGAGAAGTATCAGTTGAATACAAATTTAGATGAAATCCACTACCTCATGCATCATTTTGTTAGAATGTTCATTAAATTATTGTATAGTGGTTTTAAAAATTTATTTAACTTATAAAAAAACAATACTAATATTTATAATACCATATATAATACTTCATTGACATCTAATCACTCTTTAATTTTTAATTATTCACTATTTTAAATGTTTTGTGTGTAAATTTCTGTGTTTCTAATTTTTTATTTTAGATGATTATTCCTCTTATTATGAAAATTATATAGTCACATAATATCCATAATGGTAATCATTAAATAATTATCATATTAATAAATAAATTACAGTTATGTAACCAATAATTAATGGTGGTTTTGATAAATTGATTATGCTAAAATCATGGATATAATAGTGTTTAGATACACATGAGTAACGATTCCATTTTTTAATGATCATTATGGAAAAGATTTAAATAATATTTTACATTCGATAATTTTAATAATAGCATATTATTTTATTAAATATAATTATATATTCCATTAATGTAGTTATTTTATTAAAATATAGTCACATATTTTCATGAAGGCGGTAGTCCACACATAAATATATTACATTAACATCATTCATTGAGAGAAAATATAATAATGTAAATGATATATGTCATCATTTTAGAGTGTTAAATATTTCCTAAATATAATATTTATTTAATTTATATCACATATAATTGTTAACATTGCCCTTATCTATTTTATGAAAAGTTTTATAGAAGAGAAATATCATTTATTTATAGATCAGTAGTCTACCATACACATGAGTGATGTAATCATATCCCTTGTGAAATTGAAAGAAAAAAAAGTATATATGATATAATGACCCTATAGGTATTGTTATGGTAAAAATATAATTTATAAAATTTATATATTTCATCATTATAAATTCATAAACATGGTAATAGAAAAATGAATGGCATCAATTCATGAGGCGTCTGTCCACTGTACTCAATAATGATGATTTTGTAACCCATTTTAAATAATTGGAGAGTGTTGTAGATAATTAAAATATGATAAAACATTGAATTATATATATGAGATAATTATTTTATTATACCATTTCATTGTAACAATTGAATGATGTCGAAAAATAGATAAAATAAACACCCTCTTTGAAGAATGTTGCATCTTATTCGAGTATCCTCCGTAAGTTTTCTAAAAAATCCTTCTTATGTTGGATTTCAAAATAAAATTAGGATTCCAATATGAATGGAAGGAAGTCACATTAATAATTAGGGTGGTCTTGTATGAAAATTATTTTTTAATGTGTGAATAAGAGATGAGAGGAGGGGGTTTTATATGTTAGGTGAGTGAAATAATTGCACTTTTTTTAAGAGATTCAATCACATCCACATTTTTATCTTGCTTGAAGATTGAAAAATGGGGTATTATCGAACCTGGTAGAGATAGGGTCAAAATATACTAATAAAATGGTGTTTGTATAGGTTTTTATGTCATTTTCAAAACTTATCTTCTTAGTTTAACCCCTAGTAAATCCATATTTACCTTAACCATGGTGATCACTTTTTAAAATTTTCACTATTATTTTTTCGCCAAAATATTGGGAACTTGTTTGAAATTATAAATTATTATTAATCCTAAAATTGAGTCCATTTTTTCATATTCCATAATTGAAGTAGAAAATATTAAATGTAAATAAATATTACTAATTTTACGAGAATTAGGGTTTTCAAGGATAATATATTCACAAGGTGATAATATTTTTAAATCAAATATTAATTTTAAAATTGGATTAATAATATAAATTTAATTGATTGATATGAAATTAATCTATTTTCTCATTTTAAACCTATTCATAATATAATTTATTGATATATATAATATGAATGAAAATTTACTTTTCAATTAAAATTTATTATTTTTTAGTATACATCATAAAATTAATATTTTAAGAAAAATCCCAAAGATTAACCATAAGATAATTTTGATGTTATGATTTCAAAAATTATTTTTAAATTTCCTTATAAATTAATAAATGTGGTAAAAATAAATTTTAGTTTATGTGCGTGAAGCATGACTAAACTACTTATTTGAAAAAAAAATCAGAAAACAAGAATTTTGCTTTCAAATTATTGTTATTTTATTTATAATTAATATATATCAATACTATTCATTTATTAGTTAATAATATTCATACCTAGAAATATAATTTCTAGTTTATAATGGTCATGTTTCATAATATTTAAATGGATAATTTTAATATATATATATATATATATATTGTTGTGTGCACTGAAAGCTATCAATGAAATTTAATTTATCCCAAAGGACATGTATTATTATTTCATTTGGCTTTAGTGGGTTTATTGTAAAAATAATTACATTTACAAAGTTAATAAGTGATTTTCACAATACTATTAACAAAATAAGATCATTGAAATTTTTATATAACATTACTTTTTTAAAAATTGATTATATTTAGGTGAGGTTAGTATTTAACCCAAATGATGGGTGAATAATTTATTTAGAAGTAATTCATTTCAATGGTACCCATGATGTAAAAATAAGAAAATATGATTTATAAAGCTAAGAGAGAGTGAAAAATATTAGTTATTATTTTTATAAATTTAACTCATATTGAATCTCTTTGGTCTTCACTCATGCAACAAGAATTATAATTTTCATTAAAGTTGGATAATGAATGATTTCTAGATAGTAGACATAGAAATATAATGAAATGAAAGAATTTATGTTTTTATTTACATTAGGTATTTTATAATAACCTATGAAATATAATCAATTTTTAGTTATCCTTCTATAAAAATAAATAAAATTAATTCAATTTTTATGGTGTTCAATTTATTGAGTGTATTGGAAATTGATGATATATTATTTTAAAACATCTTATCACAAATAATATTTTATGATGAAATTTTACTTTCAATGAGAAAATATTGAATCTACTTTACTTATTAAAAAACCCTAAAATTCATTGACTATTTAAATTATTTTATTTTTAATTTAATTAATTATTATATTTTTAATTTTTTAATATTAAAAAATCAAATTTTGTTATTTTTAGTTAGTTTTATCTAATGTTTTTATTAAAAATCACATAACATTAGGTTTTTTATTAAATTTTCCATAATTAAATATTTTAAAGTATGTAATATTATCTTGTTAAAATGTTGGTAATATTTTGTTTTATTTAAATTTTAATTTTAATGCACTATTTTAAATTAATTCCCAAGTACATGATTATTTTTGGGATTGAAATTAATTTTTACCCAATGGTTGTGTGGGTGTACCAAATATAAATAATCCAATTGATCACATAGAGAAATATAATATAATAGTTACTGGAAATTTTACTCACTATACGAAGGGAATATTCTGTCTTACTGGAATAGTCGAAAAAAATTTAACTATTTGTAAGATTATAATTATAAATATACATAATTAATGGGGTTGGTAATAAGTGACCACACAAAAAAAATAGCCATCTCTAATGGTGACCATGCCCTCAATTTTTAACTGACTAAAAAAATTATTATTCTACTCCATGATAATATTAAAAGTGTCTTCATACCTTCATGTAATGAAAATACATACACTTCAAGTGATTATATTTGGGAATTATCAAATTGATCATAATTCAATATTTATCATACTTGATTGTGAGGTAATGATATTAAAGACACCCTGAAAATATTGTATTAATCCTATATCAAGGTAAACTGATAGTTACAAATGTTTCCTAGAATAAAATAATAATGATGAAAAAACTAGTTACCTAGATAGAAAATCAGCTTACTACAAGAAGCTAACCATGACTATGTTGAATCAGGTAAAACTATAACTTAAAAAATTTTGAATGTGGTTAATACCTTGATCAACACATAGATGAAGAAAAACCATATTTCCTTTAAGAAAGAAATATAATGTTCTTAAGGAATCATTATGACTCACAGTGAAGATATATTCCAATTGAGGATCATTTTATTTACCCCTATCCCATCAAACTAGATTTCAATGCCTATATCGATCAACCTCGTTAAGAGTTGTGACTCTCCCCTTGAGGAGTATTTCTGAGCGGCACCCATGTGTCTCTTAATATGAATAAGTAAATCCTATTTTAAAGTTAAAACCAAAAAATCATACAAGTTTATGAATCTGGAATTACATTATCCTAAATTAGTACTCTATAAGACAACTCCAAGCACTATTTAAAAAACCAGTTTATAATGATATATATTAAAAACCAATCTATGAAAAGGTATAAATTTTGGAATTGATGTTATAGATTGATTGGTGAAAGTCAAATTGATGAATAATTTTTTCTCATGGATTAAAGGGAAAATAAGATTGAAGTAATATACAATAGACACATGAATGTTACAACACCCATGATTGAAAATATATTTCATTGAGAAATTTTAATTTGATTAGGAATCGAATAAATTTAATGATGACAAACTAATGATGTTGTTATTTCTATTTTTTCTTATGAATATCAAGAATGATGGTAGATACGTTTAATCTTATCCATGTCAATGATGAATACAAGGGAAAAGGATTCACATAACATGATTGATTAATTTTCGAGGAGTTTTCGATGTATGAATGTATTACTTACAATAACATATTATATGATTGATAATATTGTTTAAAAATAATTATTAATAATTTGAAAAATAAAGTGTTCGAGATTCCCAAAAACCAAAAGCGATGATCAGGATGATAAATACAATAAAATAAATCCTAATCCAACATTAATGTTTCACTTCACCATAAATAGAAAATGAAATCAGGACACAATTGGGATTTCAAACCACATTATCCTGAATATGAACCTCGAGTGCATAATTTTGTGGCTTTCGAAGCTTTGTTGTCAACCATGATAACTAAAAGATAATTTAATCTCATTTGTATTTATATAATAATATATAATATTGATTAATTCCTTGTATCCATATACACATACGTCCAAATAATTGTAGCAATGTCCATTAACTCCAAAATATTGTATCCAAATTCTAAATTAGAATGATCGTGTATAGGAATATTTATTTAACCAATTATTTATAGTGGTGGATATTCAAATAAATAAATGGTGGACACATATAAAATGTATAATAAATTTATTATTTCTCATATATCTCTATTTATAATGAGTCATAATACAATTATATTATTCTCAATAAGAGCCTAAAAATTAGAAATGTGAAAATATTATCCCAATAAAGAGCTTCTCGCCTCTGAGAAAAAGTCCAAAAAATTTATGTCTCCTATATAAATTATGTAATATTTAATTAATGTAAAGGATATCATTATTATGGTAATTTAATGAAATATTCTTGGTCAAGTGATATTCATTATCAAAGTTCAAATATTCTTACCATGACTTCATTCGGAGATAATGGTGGGAACATGAAGGACCTCAATGTTGATAATTAATTTCACATTAGTATTTCAAATACAAATTATATATTTTTCAAATTATTTTGTGTGTTCTCCTTAGTGTTTTTCATTCCACTTGATAGGAGGGATTCCATAATTTTTTTATACCCAATTCGTGGGGCCTAGTTCTGGTTCCTCTCTCTTCTTCCATAATTTCTATCATAATATAATTATGTTTCCCAAAATTAATAAAACAATGATTATGTTAATTATTATTCCTCAATGAAGTGATCTCATATCTATAAAAATATATATAAATTTTTTTTCCATAATCATATATGTGGATATTGACTCTTCTCTATGATCTTAATATCAAAAATATTTTCTCCACTTTACACCCATAACATATTTTGATGGTGATATGGGTATTGTAAGATCACACTGTTAAAATTGGTTGGTTAGCCACTGTTTTACCTTAACCATTTACCTATTATTTTACTTGATTCTCAATTGAGCCATTATTTGGGGTTGAGGGTTTCTTTACCTCAAGGGATCACTTAGACAATGATGAAATTACTGACATGAGTTGATTAAAGGTGAGATATAACCACATTGACAGATATTAAATGTGTTTCTAGATAATCTATTCATGAATAAAAAATTTTATGGATGAGGGCGGTGTGGCTATTGAGCCATTTAAATTCTAATGACTGGGGATGTGAGTTGTTATTTTATTTATTTAAAATATATGTGATAGCCATCAATGAGTGGATAAACCAGTATCTTGGATTATTATCACTGGCATTCTTACACCACTATTTCTTAATTTATTTCTCTTGAATTATTTTTCATTATTTTTTAAAAACTATGTTCAAAATATCTATGATTTTTATCATAGTTAACACATGTTATTATCTCTAACATTAAAACATTTTATGAATAGATAAAATAATTTTTGGAATGTGACAAGGACATTTTACATTGTTTAATGTAGTGAATCCATGTGGTTATCCACGATAAAATATCTATGGATTATAACTGTATCCTTAAACATCTTCATTATATGGTTGAATTTATAACATAGCAAAAAAATAAAACTTATAAAATCATAAACTCAATTTATCATCCTATTATTAGTATATCCAAGAAGGATAAGCCTATATTTTGTTTTTATATCTATGAAGAATCATACATTAAAATTTGATAATATCAAATAAGGATCATACTACCTTTTTATATGATATAATAATACATTATAATTATATTTTAATGGAGATTTAAGATCCCAATTATCAACATTCACATATATGTGTTTCATTTGAAATAATCAATCATCATATCATATATAACCCTCAGAAAAAATGGGTTTCATCTCATATCCATGAGTTATTTAGTTAACTTAGAAATTGGATTAGAGATATTGATACCAAAATTAAATCCGTGAAATGTGTATTTCTTATGATAATTTATAAATTTATTCGAAAAATATAACTCCCTAGATGTTATATAATTTAAATTGGATGATTGAAATGAAACCATGAGATGTAGAACATTGAATGTACTTATTAACATTATAATATAGATGTGAAATTATGAATAAAATTCTAAAATCATTTTCGACATGGTAACATAAAAACCACATTTACACACTAACTTAAATAGAATATAACTAATCCAGCCTTTAAAAAATACATAACTTTTTTCCATATAAAACGTGAAGTGGAATACAATGATACCAATATGAATGGAAAATATTTTATAATATTTCAAAAATATATTTATTGAAATTTAATTTAAAATGAAAGGGATATATAATCAATTTAAAGAGGGGTAAATAGAAATTTTATGGTTACCAAAAACCAAAAATATTTGTATTTCATAAATAAAAATTAAGAACATTATTATGAAGAGAAAATATTTATATGGAAATGAAATATCCCATTTAAAAAGGATGGGAATTTTTCATTATATAAATAAATTTTATAAATAATGTAATTCATCAATGTATTTAACAAAAAAATTATTAAAGTTTATTATAATATCATTAATGTATGGATAAAATCATTCTTGTAAAACCATATTCCATAAATAAAAACTATTATTCTAGAAAATATGATTTGTTAGGAAAACCTCTTACACATTAAGAAACATCTTATTAAAAATCCATTTAAATAGATTTCATAAAATTAAATTCTAATTACATGAAAAAATAGTTGTTCATGATATTATATATCCAATATTTATTCAAAAAAATTCAAATAAAATTTGGTGAATAAATAATTAATGTCTCAAATAAATGAAATGAGTCAAACACACTAACCTATTATCACACTAGGATGAACGTATTGTACCATATTGTATAAAAAACTAAATATATAAATAAAAAAATTAATAAATTTAGTCAAACCTATAATAAATTATAAATATTGATTATAATAGTTTTTTTAATATATCATAGTCCATTAAAATTTTTTATAAACATTTATTAGTTTTTGGTTATTTTCTTAGTACTCCTTCCTTAATTATAGTTTTAATCAATGTTAATTGATTTCATTTTCATTATTCAGTGATAATATTGAAAATAGTATATATTTTTTAAAATAATTTATAATGTTCTAATTTCATTTGTGTTGTATTTTTTAATGGATGAAGATAAAATGGTTTAAGAGTTCATCTTTGTAATTCATAACAAACAATTTTGTTATATAATCATAATATGTTAAGTATTATTATAATATTTATAAAACTAAAAACCAATAATTTCTTTTCCATAAATTTTTAGTAATACCATTATTTATTTTTTATATTCATCTATGATATGAAATTTTTTCAATGTTTATGTATGGGGCTTAACAGATCAAAAAAATAAGAAACTATAATCTATGGGTGAGTATTGATTTAAATGTTATTATTTTGGATTAGTATTATTGTAGAATAAAAATTACATTTTTTAGATGTTTTTATGTTTATTTATCATATTTTAATATATTTTTAAAATGATTTAAAAGACTATATGATAAACGGAATATGACACTTTTATGGTTTGGGAGAAGTCACATACACACAATAGAAACAATTTATTTCATAACAAATAGAATTTTGAATTTGTATATATTATCAAAATATTTTCATAATTAATTATATACCCTCTTTGACGATTTTTGGGTTAATATAAAAAATATATCAACATACTTCGGAAGGTGAGATTCTGCACATAAGAAAAACAACATTTTATATTTTCGAATGGTTGGGAGGAGGGGAGAGTAGGGTTTTTCCATATACATAATAAAATTAAATATAATTATGAAACGAATAAAATTATTTCAAAATAGATATATTTATTTTGAATTGTTATTATAAAGGAACGAAAAAAACTGTAAAATGAATTGTTGAAAATTTTATGTTACCCCTTGGACGGGATCATTTAAAAATTGGATGAAAGACTTTATATGCCTTATCTTGAGATGAAAAGAATAAATATATGATTATTATAAGAGTTTTATGTAAATATTTGATCAAATTTTTGTCAATTAAATAATTTCTCTATGTGAAGATATTTGGGTGCTGACAACTTCATTTATTTTTTAAAGAAGTGGAAATTTTGCAATATCCTAAACAATAATTTCATAATTTAATGTTATATTATATCCAATGATGGAAAATAATGTATCAGTTGAATACGTAATTGTATAAAAACATAGCAAAAACTATTAGCACATTTTTTGAAGAACTTTTTTTAGTATTTTGGCCTTAAATATATCCAATTTACCATTTTTCATTGTTAGTATGGTAAATAATTTTTAAATAAGTAATATAAATTTAATTCCTCTTAATTAAGTGGGTATTATTAAAAAAAAATTGGAAAATTATTCCGAGTAATATATATATATATATATTTCAAATTTTAAATTTTTAGGGTGTTAATATTTAATATTAATATTTCCGAACATAACGCATAAATCACATTTCTAGATAATGTGTATTTTTATGATTAAAAATATTATTAAGATAATACTTCCAATTTTCATGAGTTATAAAAAATAGTATGGTTTAATAAATATTAAATGAGAATTATGTGACATTAAAAGTAAGGTAAACTAATTAATGACCTTGTGAAATCATAATATTATGAAAATTATGAAAAACAATATTTTATTGGAATAATGAATTACATATGTTTCAGAACATTAATCATAGGTTTTATAAATTAAAAATAATATTTTTAAAATAAAACGTTATACTCATTATAAAATTTCATTATCCTGAAATGTTTTCATAAAAATATAATGACATCCTTATATCATTATAAGGTCATAAATTAAATGTTATTAACAAATATGATATTTCTCAAAATCTTCTTAATAATAATAATTTTTAGAAAAATAAAAACAGTATATCTCAAGATAATTTTGAATTTATAAATATAAAATTAATAATAAAATTTTTAAAAATTATTTATTATAATTAGTTAGTTAGTCATTAAAAACCATAAAAATTAATGAACGTTATTTTCATAGTAAAATAAATTTTAATAATTATTAAAAATTATTATTGTTATTTAATATTTATTAATAATTAAATTATTATTAATATATTCCTAATATATAACATCCAATTCACCCATGATATTTTTTTTCAAAAAATAAATCCCACCAAAAACAAAATTTATATATAATACATAATTATCAAAAACAGAAGTTCTTAAAAATGTATGTATGAAAACTCTCTCATCCTTGGTTTTTAGGGGTGAATTGAAATGTTTTGTAGGAAAATTAATTTAAAAATATTAAATAAATTAATAAATGTTTAGAGATCTTACGGAATAATTAATTAGGTTTTTCTTCTCACACACCATAAATTAATTCCATTACATAATTTATCCTTTTTAATTGTTCATGAATAGAATGTGGTCAACAAATGTATATCCCCAATTACTTGCATGTTAGGTGTGAATTCTTAGAACAACTCACAGTGCCACTTTTAAAAAATCAATATAGTACAAAAACATTTGTTTCATGGTGATTATCCCTAAGTGTATCTGTAAAACACTTATATCAACATTCTCATATATTTTGATAGATGTAATTTCTATGAAGACTACATGATCCAAAAATTAAATAAAATTCAGCATTCCCTAACACATAGAAAAATCCCTTATCCCATAAAATCGTTTTAACAAAATTTCAATATAAAACTATATAAATAAAAAATAAATAACTTAATATTTCTCTGATAGAAAATGAGGATACCCTGACCCACACTCCTACTTCCATTATAGAGAAAACATAAATGACCCATTATAATTACAAAAAATTTTGATAACCCATGTTAAATATATCAATATTTTGTATCATATATATAAGTTATCTATTACATATCGTAAATAATATCAAAATCATTAGAATTTATTATTTACTATTTTTTAGGATCAGATACATATGAAAATTATTTTATGGCACTTAATAAAATAATTTCATACTCAAACCACAACAAAAATCCTTCTGTACTTCTTGTAAGTCATACTTTTCTTCATAATCATGGGATTGGAAACATAATAAAGGGTTGAGTTAAAACAATTTTTATGGTAAACCATATCAATATATTATCATGTTTCAAATAATAAGTATCTCATAGGAAATTACATGGTCATAAAAAATAATATTATAATTTAAATTAAAAGCCAATAGTTGATAATAATTCCGGATAGAAAGACATTTAATCTCAAACAGAAAATAATAAACAGTGGAAAATTTGTGTGGAGTCATGAGATAATAAGTAAAAACCAAGGGGAATAATTATATTCATATCACATGAAGATGTAAAATTCATAGAAACATAAAAAACAATGATCTTTAGTAAAATAATAAGCACCAAGTGTAATTATATTGGGAGAATATCTTTGAACAGTCACCCTTTGGTTTTGGATCATATCAAAGCTGGCTAATACATTCATTTGTTATCATATATAATAATTCTCACAAAAAATTATCATAATTGTTATAAAACCTTGACAAATGAATGTTATGGTGTTAAAATACCTCAACTATAAACATAATTGCATATGTGTGCTAATTAAATCTGTTGTTAAACATATCAAAAATAACCCATTCAAAAAAATGGGTTTTATATCATTTCCAAAAATAAATATTATAAAATTAAATTAGTTATTAGATCAATTAAAATTAATATTCTATCAACCAAAATAATTATTTTATTGGGTAATTAATAGGGTGATTCATAATAACACGACACTAAATGATTTCAATATTTTAAAGAAGAAATTGTAATAGAATCCATGAAAAAAAATTTAAATTATTCATTAAAATTTGATAAATGAAATAAATTAAAAATAAAATTAAAATACTTTTAAATAAGGGAATATGGAAACATTTTTAAAACACAACTTTAATTAAAATAAATAGATCAGAGACTTTGAAAATAATTTAGAATTTTCCAAAGAAAATATGTTGTGGAATCTAAAATTTTGATGTTGAAAAGGAAATAATATAGTTATATTTTGAAAATACATTTATATAAGAAAACATCATCAACAGAGCGAAAAATATATCATCTAGAAATATATTATTATAATTCTCATGATTATTACAAAATAATTAATATTTGGATTTCATAAATTATAAAAGGGAAAATTTATGAGAATAGTGAATAAAAATATAGAGGATAAAGATACTACTTGGGGAGTATGATAATTAATCTTTATATCATGATATATTATAATTATTGAAATTTTCAATGAACGTACCTATAAAATATTTATATAATTCAATATATATAGTCATGAATAAATGAAATTATTTTGATAATCCATATAAAAATAATTATCATATTGGATAAGGAAAATAATTTATACAATGAACACAACTTATGGATTATGAACGGTTTTAAAAAAACCAAAAAAAGTGAGATCATAGAAATTATCTCTATATAACATTAAAAAAATATAGTAAATTATATAATAAATTTTTCAACTATTATATGAACCATTAAAATGAAATAGTTTACATAAAGAATATATCACAATGAAAGGAAATGAAATGGAACTCCCTTAACTTCAATCCCACCTAGCCAAACATACACTAAAGACATTTATAAAAAATTAAGAACATTGAATACTAATTTATAAAATTATTAATTCTAAAAAAATTTATAAAATTTTTTATAATCAATGATTAAAAATATATTATTTTGTTATATTTTATTTTGATTATCAAACGATATTATTTTTGAGTTTTTTTTGAGTAGTTTCATGATGGTGATGTTGGTTCATGTTTATAGATTCCTTAATACTTATTTATATATAATTATAGGAACTATTATATATAGTTTGTAGTGATATTTTACTTTGTAATTTCATTTCATTGTTATTTTATTTATAATTTATATGTTGAAGTTCATGTTAGTTTTATTTCGATATATTATAAAAAAATGCTTATACAATAATAATAATTTCAATATTAGTATAAAAATTCCATATAATTATAAAATATATTATTATATAATTAACTTATATTAACACCAATATTTATGTTTCCTTGGTTTCAAGTAGAAAAAATATTTATCGTTGGTCATATAAGTGGTTAAACTAACTAAAACAAGAATAAAGTAAAATCTATGGGTGAGTGTGGTTAAGTAAGAGGATTTTTATGATAATAACATTATTAAAGATAAATAATGATAAAATTTATTTCGTTTTGGTTTTCAATAAAAATTTAATGGAATTATATAAAAAAGGAATATATTATTTGAATGTCGAAATATGTCACATTTGTAGTGGTGTTTGTCCTTATGTACAGAATAATGACACATTTATTTACATAGAGAATAATGTATTTGAAACATGGTTTATAATTTAATAATATTTATAATTATGATAAATATTATATATATTCATTAAATACACCATTTGAATAATATTTTTTTGTTGGTTTGGAAATATTGATCATCTCACATATAATAGTGGTAGTCCACATGAAACACAAGTGAAGTTTTTTTGGATCGTTGGATAAAGGGTATAATAGTTATTACATAAAAATAATAAAATTTAAATACATTTATTATAATTTTTAAGTTATTTAAAAAAATTTATATTATACTTTTATAAGGTAGATTAATCAGTAAATAGAAAAATATTAAAATATGGATAATTGAAAATTTTACCACCCTTCTTCGATGAACTACATAGATAATTACATTACAGAATTAAGAGGTGGTATATTGCAAAGCATATTGTATTTTGACAGTATATTTGAGTATTGGAGAGTTTTATTTTTATAATATTATCTAATCTAAGAGTGTGTGGTGTGATGACTTGTACGGTGGAGGTGATTACTTTTATTAAATAGAAGTGTTTTATTATTGTAATAATATAAAAATGTAAATTCACTATTTGATGATGTTGTGGATCTGATAATAAACAATAAGGGATCAGGGGAAGTGTTACGGTTGGGAAATTCTTATTCATATATTTTCACACATGTTTTTGACACATTTTTATGTATTTTAATCTTATATTTTTTCACTTTTACAATTTTCATTTTTCACAGTGGTAAGTATTTTTTACCTTAGTAATTCTCATTTGATGAATATAACATAAATTTTACTTGTTACATAATTATGAAATAATTGTTCCAAATATGAAATCCATTTTTTCATCATATATTTATAATATATATGAACATTAATTTTAATATTATCTAGCATAACACCATAAATGTATTTCTGTAAAAACTACATTTTTATTCTTATTTATTAGGATTATTTATGATTTCTATAATATTAATTGGATGATTATTAATCAAATAAGATACATTTGTCTAAAATATAATCCAAAATGTATTTCTATCTTAAGATTATATAATTAAATAAAAATAATGGTAAATATATTCTAATAAAATAAATGATAACTAATGTTTCAAAATTTTTATCATTATATTTTTTAAATTTAACTTAACATTTCTAAATTTTTTATAATAATCTAAAAATATATATATTTATGAATAAAAATTAAATATATATTTCATTCTTAAATTAATATATTTTCAAAACCACTCTATCAGTAGTAAAATTCATATTTTACACTATTTCCATAATAATAAATATTTTCATAAAAATATCAAAATTTAATATTATACTAATAAATCATTTATATAACATAATAATAATTTTTTTTAATTCATATTAAAAAAATTTATACATTAACATTTAAATAAACTAATATAATGGCCAAATTTTTTTAGGAAAATTATTTTACCCCAATATTAAATAATCTTATTATTAAATTCTATAAGTTATTAATTAAGTATGGTTAAATATATTATTCATATAAAAAAATATTTTATCCATGGTATATTTACACACATTAATAATAATATTTTTTTTATTAAATGTCTCACCTCATATGAATATAAGAGATTTCAAGAGGTTGGTGCCTAATGAAATTTAATCTCAGAGAGTTAGAAAATACAACGTTAGTACACGTGGGGGCGAAGATTCCAATATCAAGAAACTCATATATGGGTTTTCATAGTTTCCCCATAATTCAAGAATGCCTCCCAAAAAATAGAAATCTTTCTATGTGTGCAATAGTTCTATTCCAGTAGTGAAATGTATTTTACCCTTACAAATGAGGTAAGAGATACACATGGGATATAAGAAATTACATGCATGGAATTAAAAATCATATCTGATTCCATCATAATAAGGAAATGAGTTAAATTGTGAGTAAGTAAAATATACATACTTTTTAGTAAATAGTTTTCTTTAGCAGAAATTGAATCTCTATGTCTTAGTAACTACTGAAGACCCAAAGTAAAAATCTATTGAGGAAATGGGCCTCATAATAAACTCTCATGATTCCAAGAGTGAAATATTGTTGTATATTGAGTTTAATGTATCTTTTATGTGGTTCCCAATGAAATCATCTTCTCAGACAGCCTATCCACATAGTGGTAAGATATTCTCTCATACTATCTATTACCATATGTATGACACCATTGGTCATCATCCACTTCACATGAGATCCCAAATACACTATGAGACACATATATTGGACTTGGATGACCATGATTGAGTTCTATTTATCTTCATGGTGATATTTTTTTCTATAATTCCACAATGTAAAGTAGCCTATATGAAGAATTATTTTCCTATTCTTCTGATCCTAAGTATTTGGTCACACATATTGAAAACAATATTTAAGGAATACATTTATTGTATATACCAATAGATATTCACTAGAGTGTTGGAAAATGTAATATGAAATAGTTTCCTCCCATTATAATCCGAAGAAAAGACAATCCCTGGAATACTCCCTCATATCCATATAGAATTGAAATTTGGAAGCATGAATTAACCCTTACTTATTATTTGTCCCATCTATTGTGAGTGAAAGATTTATAATCCTCTAGATGAAGAAATTATAATTTATTTGGATGTTATTTCAATATTTTGATTAATATTTTTAAATATATCCTATGATATCAGGGGTATCATTACTATATTATTTGGGTGAAAAATATCTTGATGAGGTGAAGGAAATACTCAATGGTTATTTTTTGAGGATGACTCAATCGTATCATTGATCTCAGGATTTTCTGTACTGACCGATCCATTAATGATGATGGGGTGAGTACTCACCTAATAAAAGGATATGGTGGGGGTAGGAACCTCTAGGAAGCTAAGGATATTCTTGGACCAATTGTGGAACAAAATCTCCACCGCTCTACAGCCGATAGTCTATTAGTCATGCCTCTAAAGGACTGTAATGTGGCCCCAAAGGGACTACCAATGGTGAGAAATATTCCCCTGAGTAAAATATAGGTTAGTCCCACATTTATTAGAAGAGAACATAACCTAAAGGGGGTGACACTCCAACACCTCCCAAGCCAACTTATCTGGAATAATATACACTGGTCCCTTTATAAAATGGACATTAATCCCTCCACAAGTAATTGTTTTCACTATGTATTTCAATGAAGCCCAATAGAACCTCTCCTCATTATTAGAGTCCCAAATGAATTTTTAATGGACATTTCCAACATCCTCAAAACCCATTTGGTAACCTTAATAACTAATAATTCATGAATCAAGATTGATTTAAGGAATATATAAAAAAATGAATCTTCCCCCAAAAGACAAGAATCCATTTTTTCAATTGTTATTGAGACTCGTTATCTGGAAGAACACCGCCTCATAGTACTGAATCTGAATCCTACCCAGGTATAAGGTAGATAATAATTATTCCATGACAAAAATAATTCTTTCAATGCCATTCTACTCTTTCATTCCCATCCCATAGTGGCTATAGTATTTTTTAGATAAATAAATGACTCTTTTCATTAGATTGATCCACTAAAATTTCAACATACATTATAATTTCAAAATGTTATTAAATACCATCTTGGGTATATGCCCCCCATTAGAGAAAAATAACATTTCATCTATGAAAATATATGATAATCACCATTAATGTTTTCACTACAATATAAATAATGGATACATACACTATGAATACTCTTAAAAACATGTCTCTTCAATGAATACAAAATCATTACAAACAAGATAGGGGAGTGGGGGTCAACCAAACTAAGGTCAGGAGAAGACTAGAATAAATCATACAACATTCACATAAAAGACACCATGAACTAGAGAGAGAATATGAATCTAATTATGGGGTCTGAAACCCACTCTGATAAGCTCATTCATTCCATGATTTTGGTAATGAAACACTCATCCATTATCCCATATCAGTTGTCCATATATATATTATTATATAATTTTGAACCAATTGTTTTCATATATCAATAGCTGACCCATTATTGTGCTAATACAATATCGGCATGAGTAGAACTCACTTTCATTTACCCATTTTGATCATCTGACATCCAGGTATGTAGATAGATACAAAGTCTCTTATTGCAAAAACATTATAGGGTCTTGTAAGTTAAATTTCAAATGCTGATTGGTCTAAATTTTTTAATTTAGGAGGGGTACTACAGAATTTTAATGAGGATGATACAAGGTTCAATTTCAACTCTTGAAAAAACTACCTCCAATGTAGTACTAAATTGGATCAACGATATCGCCTTTTATGAGTCCCCAAGAGCTAATATTAATTGATCATAGGAATCCATTATGGATAGGAAAGATGCTCTTGGTGAAGGGGAGGAATCATCCCATAACTCCCTTTCATTTTTTATATTACCAAAGATCTTTTTTTTTATTCCTAACACTATTCTAGGTATCACATTAAAGAGATCATCATAGCATGTAAAACCAGGCTTTTCATGTCTTGGTTTTGATCCGGTGTGTTGGAAATCCTATTACTTTTCCTGGGTTTTGGGTGACAAGAATGTTGATTTTTGAAAATAACTATATCTATATTCATCCAAACATGGGTTCCCATGCCTATATTGAGTTTTTTGTTTGGAGATAATAGTGGCTGCATCCTAATTTGGGCCAATTGTAAGGCCATTTCCATATTTAAAAACATAATTTTTTCCTTTTATTTCAATTTTTTTCAACTTTTTTCTCTCATTTCGCATCCCACTTAGCCTCCAATGACATATTAAAACCAACATATCCTTCTTAAACCCATATAAATTCATAATCATGGTAGATTTGGGTTATTTATTCAGTTATGGGGCCAGTCTGTGAGCCCATTTCCAGTTTAAAAAGAATTCTTTTATATATTATTAATTTTTTAATATTTTTGGTTATTAAATCTCTCAAAAATATCCTTAACTATTTTATATAGACAAGAGGCACCTCATCCTTCGTTCTCCTTTGTTTTTCGCCACTATTTGGGAGATTTATCATTAAAGGATAGTTGTTCTTCTTAATTTCCTCATTAGATTTTTCTCATTTCTCTTATATCTTCTTTATTGGTTCATTTCATTCTTGGATTTATCTTATACCCTTGTATTATCATCCATTTATTCTATTTTTCCTTTATTTTTTATAGGGGTATTTTATTTTATATGTCTTCTCTTCATAGATCTAGAGTTTTGGATCCCCCCTGCGAGTGTTTTCGGGTGTGCATTTCCATTCTTCCACAGTTTCGAGGTAGGTTCCCTAAATCTCATTCCATTTATATTAATGTTTCATAATTTTATTTCTATTCTAATTTTATATATAAGTTTATTATTTCTTTTCATTCTTTGTATGATTTATTTTGTGTGCAAAATGTTTATTTATTCCATGTTTTGTGTAAAATGTAGTTGTTTCTTTATAAAAGTGCACACCGCTTGTTCAAATTACTGTTCCATTGGTTTTTGAACAAGTATTTAGATTTTAATGACCTTTTTTAACTACTGTAATAATTTTTTTATTGAAAATTTGGGTTTTTACCCATTTAGGTGTTTAATATAGGGTCTTTTTTTAAATGTTGCATGCCTATTATTCAGAAAAGTGTCTGTTGGCCTTTGTGTGCTAAATGTGATATAAAAATACTTGTTTGAATTAATTAATGTACGGTAATCCTGAAATGTGCTGTTTTTGATTCCATTTATGGATTTAAAAAGTGTTTTTGTTTTTATAAAGTGATTAGTTTTTCTTTTTGACTCATTTTCGCCCAAGTTATCGGTAAGTGGCTCATTCTGAATTTTAATGAAAATTGATGAGATTGACTATGTCACCAAATTTTTTGAAAGGTTTTATGAAAAAACATTAATGTTTTTAGTTTTTTTATAAAAAAATTTAAGAAAATTGATATTTGTACCTTTTTTATATGTTGTTTTGGAAAAATACATAATGACTTGTTTGGTATTTTTATTTAAAAAATCTTGGGCATCATATATATTCCATGTTGTACCATTAGTGTCATTTTACGATAAATGGAATTGATGTAGAAAATGGTTTGGGGATGAAAAAAATATTTTGGTATGGCATTGGTGGGAGTTTGGCCTCAAAAGTGCATCTTCAAAAATAATTAATCTGCAAAGATTTTTTAATATTCTTGAAATTATTTTATTAAAATTTTAGATGGTTTATTGTGTTACATAAAGAGTGAAAATTATTCTTAGATACTGTTTGGAGTGTTTTTGAATAAAACTGGTGTTTTTATATGTAAATGACATTTGATAGTATGTGGAACTTGTTTGAGAAAATAGAGTGGAAAACAATTATATAGGGGGATGATGTGTATTAGTATTCTAGTAATCAATATTGGTTTCTTCCATGTTTCACATAGCATGTTTTATGATGATTACACTAACTAAACTATTATGATGATCATGGGGACTACTAGTTTATGGGTATTTTCACTACTACAGGATTGTTCAAGAGAATAGATATTTGTTAAGGTTAATTTTCACTAAGATACAAGGTATATGTGGCCCACAACTAGCTAGTGAATGGGGGTGTTCTTGTGACTTGTTCTCATTGGATATATTGTATTGTCTATCTTAATATGGTGAGTATGTTTGGAAACTTCAATATAATTTTTTTTATTTAATGGGGAACTTTCTTTAAACCATCCATCTTGAAATCGATTTTCACTATGAATATGTATCTCATTTAAATTGATTACTATCATTTCCTATTTATGAAAACATGCAAGAATTTTTATTTTGTAATTTTTGTATCATGGAACCTTGTTTGAAAAACATATTTTTATATATTGTATTTCAAAACTTATATTTATGTTCATTTATTTTAATGGAAGTGAATTGAGAATAAAATATTTGGATAACATAGTGAGTTTTATTAGTAACACCTATAGTCTTATTCATTTTGTATCCCTTGTGCAGGTTTATTCTTGAGTTTGATCTACATGACCATGTGTGATCATTTTGTTAGAGAGTTACTAGTGGGGTCACATGGAATTAGTTTGTTGTCATATTTGGTTCGATGATTTTTTGGATTAGTTGTAATTTCACATTAATTTGTGAATAATTATCAGTTTATATTATATATAAATAGATATTGGTGTGTCCTTTTATTACTTTTGTTTATTTAATTGTTTATATTTTGGAGAAAATGTTCCCTGGTCACTCTACTAAGGCCCGGGGTGGTTGTCTCCATCCCAAGAGGATCGGGAACGCCTATCGAGAATTGTCGCGAAGTGGTTTAGGATACCGGTTTAGGGTAATCCTAGGATGGTTCTTGACATCGACACTATTTTTACCCTCCAACGTAAGAGAATTCACCTATATAAGATGATACCTAAAATAATTCACTATCATACCACCATAGATTGTACAATCCCTATAGAATGAATTGTCATCATAGATATTATTATGTGATAGACAACACCTCTTTTCTTTAAGGAACGCATAGAAAAAAGAATATATTTTAATCCCTATCTATGAGAAACATAATTATACATATTTCATTCATATATATCACTTTTTCATGATGTATATAGGAGAGATGGATCTTTTTCTATGAATGTATTCTGAAGAGTTCGTCATCCCTATCCTCATTAAAAATTTATTGAATGCACCAAATAACTTATTTAGCTCGGAATGGTTCCCTGACATTATTAAGGTTTTTTAACACGCTCCTCTAAAAGATCATCAATTAAGTCTAGTGAGCTTCTTATAGAATCCTAGCCATGAAAACCCATTCACAGTCTTGTTCGTGGACTCTTAGTCCACCATCTAATAATCGAGTTATGAAGTCCAACACATATATAAGAATTTGTTTTCCCTAACATCATTATTAGAATCCACTATGATTATAAGGGATGAATAATATGATAGGACACTAATCATTTGAAAAACTATGGTATATGGGATGAGAAAAAGGGACTGCATGTTACCAAATAAATGATTGACGAGACACCAAATTTGCTAATTTCCCTACTAGTTGTTGCAACATTTAAATATATTTCCTAGTAAACCAGCATCCATGGTCCCTAATAGTGATTACAATGAGATGAAATAATTCTAGTCTTCCCATGAAGATACACATACTCACTGCTTTTATGATTTGTCTATAATGGTGTTGAAATCACCCCAATGAGCTAAGACATATCCCTCACACTAATGGCATCATGGTTGCAACATTGTTTCTCTCAAGGATGATCATCACACATGGCATAAAAAAAGGATAAAAATATATGAATTCTTTTAGAACATACTTTGGTTGCATTGTGTTGATTCAAGACATCAAACATCTCCATGGAATCAGAATTAATCCACAAAATCCAGATATATTGATTGGTTGGACCCTCATGCATGAAAATGTGGAAGAAAATATTATTATAATATATGGAAATTATTGAAGAGTCCTACTTTGGATTTTGAACTACCATCATAGAAGGATATTTTATTTAAATTTTTTTCAATAAAATGTTGGATCTTACAGAGGATCCAAATCCATGGATGATCCAAATAAAAGATGAGATCGTTGAAAGAGCTGTTGGAAGGTTTTCGCCCCCATCATCATCATGTACCGTGCTTGAGAATATGAAAATGAAGAATATATCAGGGATTGAGACCTGGTACAGACACTACACAGAGTGGGAGAAGGAGGGATAGAATGTGTGTCCAAGAATATATGTATATATGATAATAAACTATTAGAGCTGGAGGTGACTGAGGGTGAAGATACGGAGGGTCCATGATATTGAGAAGTGGGAATAAGGGTTTATCATGGAGGGTACATCAATTAATTCTCTATATGGTGGGGGAGAGCGAGTCTCATCCATAGAGGGTTTACCAAATGATTTTTTGGGTGGAGTTAACTAGATTTATTAAATGGGTTTATGATTTATTTGTTTAAATGGGATAGAGTTCCAAATATTTTTAAAAAGGGGACCAAAGATCCATGCACCCTGGTCACACATCTCGGATCCTAATAAGATGTGTGAACAAGGTTCACACATCTCCCTCTGCCACTAGAGATGCATGAACCCCCTTTATGTATCCATCGAGAAGTGGATGAAGGATTAATGAATCAGTTTCATGCATCTCGCTGCTGAGTTTTATAAAAGGTGCCCCATCTTTTAAATATACTTCTTCTCTTCTAGAATATTTCATGTAGCTCTACTAAATTTCTTTCCCATTAAATATATGTTAATTTTAAGAAGGTAAAATTTTTATTTAAAAATATCAATACATTATTATGTTTATTTATTTTATTTTTATAGTTTATTTATTAAATTTGTGATGTGTATAAATTTACTTTTGTGTGTATGATTTATTTATTTAATATGAAATTATGTATCCATTAATGTGTACATTACTTTATTTTTTATGATTTAATTTTTGAATAATTTAATATATTTTTTATGAATTCATATTTAATGTTTAGGAATTTAAAATATAATTTGGCTAAATTATAATTTATATTTAGTTAAATAATTTTTTTAAAAAAATGTATATATTTTAAATTTAAATGGCATTCTTAACATGTTTATATGTGAATAAAATTTGTAATTTTTTAATGTAATATTTATTTAATTTATAATATTTTATAAACTAGTTAAATAATTTATTTAAAATATATTATTTATGTCAATTATTATATTAAAATTCATTAAACAATATATTGAATTTTTTTGTTAATAATACAAAAAACATGTTTCCATAAATAATACCTTTAAATTATATTAAGTGTAAATAATTACTATCTGAAGTAATAAAATATTAAATATAATTAATTAAATTTTGTATAATTGTAAAATAAAATATATATATATATATATATATGTAATTTTATTAAATTGAAAATAACATAAGTTTATATTAATTTAATTGTTTTAATCTAAGTGTAAATTATATTAATTATATTTACTACTACTAATAATTTTTATCAACAATTTGAAGAAATTTTTTTTATGAATAATTATTATTTTCTATAATATACTATAAAAAATATATACTTATATTTTGGAAAGTAGTACAATGAAAAAAAAACTGTATATACATATATATGTAATTTTATAAAATTGAAAATAATATTAGTGTTAAGTATTTTAATAGATGTTATTTAAGTGTTAATTATATTAGTTTTAATTAAATTTATTTACTAATATTAATAAATATATATATACATACATATTTAAAAGATAAATTTTTTGAAAACAGGTTTAGATATTTAATATATATTTCATCATGTAATAGGTTTATATAATATGAAGGGCATAATAATTATATCAAAAAACAAATTTGGAGTATTGTGTGATGATTGATCTTGATATGACCACCCAAAACAAAATTGAAATTGTATATCCTATTTCTTCTGTTGTCCTACAATCTGTAATAATTACAGTTCTATTTCAATGTGGATGACCTGTGAGTCATATTTCACTATGTTTGTAAGGAAATGCATGCCCGCATAAAAAATGTTATGTATTTTATACCCCTAGACCCCCTCACAAGCTTGTGAGTAAATTTGTAATTAAAATGTTGTCCAAAAGTTGCATCCTCGTAGAGGAATCCAGGAATATGTGTTCTAATGGGGGCATTGCAATTTTAAAAGAGACTGGCGGTTGCTGAAATATTTTACAATAGAGACACTAGGAGTCCACTCATATGTTTGGGTTAATTTAACAAAGAATTATAAACTAATCCACTATATGACTCAAGATTAAGTCATTTTTATTTATTCCTATGTAATAAAAATTTATGAAATATTTGACATGTGGTATAAAAATATATAAAGTTATATTGAATTTTCATTGGTAACAATATCAATATCACTAAACCTCAATAATGATAAACCAATACATAGAAAATGTCCAAATATAAAGTGAATTATTCAATCAAAACCAATTTTAAATAATTTTAAATTTTTGTGTAGTATATAATATTTTATTATTTATTTTTTAGGTAATAATTCAATAGAAAATTTATTACAATAGTGAGGAAATTTTTACAGAGTAGGGTTTTAGCTATAGTTTTCCTCTTGTACCATACCAGGAAAGTGTAGCCAGAGGGGAAACCCCTGACCATTTATTAAAATAAAATAAAAGACAGTAAACATGCATTACAAACCCATCAGAGTCACATACAGTCCTCAAAATCATACCCCTGAGCACCACCATGGTACACAGACTCATCCTCCTTCGCCGTTTCCCACACCGAACTCTCATCTTGCTTCAGTACTTTGGCATACTTCCTCCTCAGATTCAACTTCTCCAACTCAAGAAACTCGTTCGGAGATTGCATGCTTCTGGCAGCAGATCTAGTCAGCATCAGTTTTGACAGATGAGTGATGTCCTTTTTCATCCTTCCACGAGAAGAGGCAGTCCCCTTGTCCGAGACCATCGGCATTAACTTATTCCCAACTTGAGCAATCTCACGTATGAAGGACGCGTCATATCCCCACGATTCTCCTTGTCGCTATCAGTGAGGTCCCCCCATTTCCCATGATACTCTTGGATTTTCTTAAACTGATTGTTCGTATCAATTAATGCCAAGCATTGAGGCTGCTCCACCCTTGTGTTTTCAATAGCCTCCCTTGCCACAACTTGCAGACTGCCACTACCACCTTCCTGCATACCCTGTCCCTCGGTAGCAGGTTCATCAGAGTCCAAAACAACCATATCAACATTATTCTGTGACGCAGGCCTCAGGACAACATTCCCTCTGTCCGACGACTTGCTCATCACTTGAGGAAGCACCACAACATCCTGCACAGCACCCCCTTCCTTCTCACCTGCAACTGTCTCCTCCTGCGCCCCATCCAAATTCATATTTCCTAAAACATCAAACTGATTACCCAAAGAAACAGATACCAAAACTCCATTACTAGCCTCACCCTGACCACTGCCCTTATCATCAATGGCCTTCGGCTCTACCACTGCAGCAGAAGCAGCCCCCTTCCCTGCCATAGATCTCCTATGCACCTTGCCTACATCCACCGCATCACCCATCCCTCCGATATTGGATGATGTTAAAAATAAAATTCATAGTCGGTTAAAACATAAGGTTATTGTATCCATTTTTTAAATTCCATATCAACATCTATATCATACTAAATAATTATGGCACAATAAGTACCCTTTAGTCGATGATGAAGATTGGATGAATGTATCATTATTATTTAGATATATGTGTGTTAATGGATTGATGGAATTGTATGTGGGTATGTGTGATATTGATGTGGTCAAACTGATTACTATATAACCGTGTTTTTTGAGATCTATAGATTTTTATCCTTCACAAAAATTCTATTCATTGCCTCCATCTCAAATGATAGCTGTGATAGATCAAAATTATAAAGAAGATAATCAGAATTTGGAAAAAAAATGATAATGGAATCCCTTTATGTACTGCTAATATAGTGAATGAATGTTTATCTAAGTAAGAATAATTTTTTAAGTCATTAGGAGATGATATTGATGAGGGTGATACGGGGAATGAAAATTTTGAGGTTTCATTGAGAGATAGGCTTCGATGGTAGGGTGATATAGGGAATGATCCATCTGAGGTTTCTATGAAAGATAGACATCCATGAAATGGGAATGTGGGGAGTGATCCTTTTGGGTTCATATGATATCCACACATCCATGACATCCACCCGTCAGTGTCACCCATCCTTCGTCATTGAGTTATTTGTTCAATGGAATTTCATGTGGATAATAGATTTATTGGTATCTCATTACATCATCATAGGAATTCTCTAGAATTATAGGGAATTGATCAATATTAAATGATAACACTATCTATGTTAGGAAAGAGTTTTAATGTTAAAGTTCCAAGAAAATTGTGATAAAGAAATACCAGAAAGAGAAGAATTTCTCATTTGTGGTTGATGATTAAAAGAAGATAAAATATCTCATTCGTTGTGAGAAATATGGGTCCGAATGTAAATTTCTATTGATAGTAATATATGATAAATTTTTTTCATGTTGGAAGATTACCAAATTAGTAGGTGCACCCACTTGTGTGCATAAAAGCCTCTTGTAGGATCACTCCTCAATTGATGTAGACTATATATGAATTGTTATTTTTGAGATGATATAAACAAGTCAGGATGTTCCAATGGCCATTTTTAAGAAATAATTCAACAGTTTCATAAATAAAAGATATCCTATAACAAATCATGAAAATCAAAACAAAAAAGTAATTGTAATAGTGTATGGTGAGAGGGATGAATCTTATCCAATGTTTCCATAACATATAGAAATGTTTTTATCAACAATCTGATTTTATTTCATATGGAAATTTATAATTATGTGACCCCCATTCATCGAGCTGATCGATCTATGGTAAAATTCAATAGGATTTTTTTGGAATTTTGGACAGGTTTCACTACTATTCACTATTGTAAAAAATTCATTCATATTAATGGAACTTTATTTTATGGTAAGAATACAATTTTTCTACTCATTAATTACACTAAACATGGTCATTGTGATCCTCTTCCACATTCATTATCTACTGTTGAAATGGTGAATTATGAATGTTGGAGATGGTTTTTGCGATGTGTGTGCATTCATGTCATACAAAACCATGGAAGGTGTCTGATATCTGATCGCCATCGAGCGATTATATATGTGTTAAATAGTGATGGGGTTTAAGGATTTATCTAAATGATTATCATAGATATTTCATTAGGCATATTGCATGTAATTTACATAACTATTTTATTGATGTGGTAATAAAGAAGGTGATCCTCATTTTTGGTAGGTTTTTTTAAATTTATTTTCTTATAGAAAATTTAATATCCATTTTAATACATTATTCTATTAAGGTTTCATCATATGATCCCCAACCAGAAATGTTTCATTGACATCTTGATGATATTTTATATTATAATGAAGATGTGTAATAATATATGATGCATATTTTTAAGGAAAGATGGTCCTTAGCATATGATGGTGGTATGAGATATAGAAATTTGATTACTAATATAATAGATTTCATAAATGGGTCCCTCAAGGGTGTGTGAAAACTCCCGATCATATAAGATGTGTGAACTACTCTGTTGACCGGTCCCAAATGGCGTACCATAGTATGGAAAATGGTATACATTTCTCTCAAAACTGCAAAATTTATATTTATCTAATACTGAACGAGGCTTCAAGTTATAGTTTTTTAGCCTTTGATAATGAAAAGAGGAGTGTTCTGGATAGAGATTTATATAAATTGGCTACATTCACTGGTTTTTGAGTGTTTGTGGTGATTATGTATAATAGATACTATGATTGTGGCATCTATCAGGCATGGAGTTATCCGTGAGCACATGTTATTTCAGCTAGTTCTTCAGTAAATATATCATTATATCCATATGTTGAAAAAGTGTATCACATGATATCTTCGGTTAACTGTTATAGTGTATCTTGGATGCCTATTGGGGACTTTCATTCTATCCTATTTTTTACAAATTAGCTGACTATCATCCCTGTTATTTCCAGGTATTGTAAGACTGCTTTGTTTTCATTAATGTTTTTTTAATTTTTATTGTTTATTAAAATAATTGTTATCATACATATAGGTTTAAGACCCAAGGAAGACCAAAGGCAACATGAATCACAAATGAGATGGATTAGCCACGGTAATGAGGCGGTGGACCATGATGCAATATTTCTCATTGAGTATGCCATACTTATAAGATATGTCCCTAAGGGATAGGACAGTGCTCGGAATCCCATCATCCATGATTGAGTTCGTGTATTTTATCATGAATGTGTTTATTTTGATCCATACATGGGTGTTTCAGAAATTAATCCTTTTATTTCTGACATGCTCTATTTTCGACATGTTTCAAGTTTGGTTTGTCTCGTATCTAGATTCTATCAAAAATACTTATTGATACTATAACTATTATAAATATAAACATATAAATAAAATGAATATATCATACTTCCACATATATAAATAAGGGTTTTCATCACCACTATGTTATATAATAAAATTGGAATAAATAAAACTTCAACTGATATCAATAAAATAAGAAATCCATAACCTAAACCAACATAATGACCCACATATATTTTGTACCTTAGTTTTCATAATGGATTTTCTTTTAAAATAGTTTTCAATTATTATTGAAATCACATTAAAATAATAATGATGAAGTCATTTTTCTAGATGGTATATTTTACGTTGTTCACATCCCGTTACTCATGTATCGCAATTGGCGTTTGAGGGACGCCTTGTGCCTCCCCAGAGTGTTCGTGGATCTCATAATTACTATAATGTCACACAACCGCTTGATTAAATTCCCCCATATTCTTCGCACTGGATTATATGTCTTAAAAATTTGTGAATTCACCATTGTAGATCATCATATAATTGTTTTGATTTTTGAGAGATAGATACTAGTGTCACATATGATACATTTTAGAGAGAGGAGACAAATATTACCCTACAGGATGTGTTCATCATGTTCGGCCTCCACATCGACGGTGCAGCTTTGACTGGACCAGTTGGAGTCGATTAGTTCAAGTTCATTCATAGATTAATAGGAAAAGAGGTTCACAATGATGGTAGTTCAAACATTATTGGTAGATTGGGAATGTAGTGGTTATACCATCAAACCACACATTGAGAAAATAATACTGATGAGATCATTGTGATGTGATTTACACATGCAGCTATTTTGAGGCTGATCGAAGGTACGATTTTTGTTGATCACACCACTATTTTTTTACATTTGATGTATTTTACCTATTCATAATGATTTTGACTAGGCATGGTGGTATAACTGGGGGTATGCATGTCTATAATATATATATATATATATATGATAATATGAAGTGCATGTTTCATTAATAAGGTGCAAATCACATGATGGGTTCATCTTATACAAATGTGGTAATGGGAGCACATCACTCGTTTAGCTCCATATTCCTGTGTTCCATTTCTTTATGATATTGTAATAGAGGATCCACATGGAAGATGGTTTGTTATTACATTCTTATATTATCTTACTTAATTATAAATATATATATTATGAAATGTTACTATAATAATGTTATCATTTGGTGGATTCTAGAACATCGACATTTAGATTCCACCAGAAACGATGTCCACACTATAGGCTTATGTTTTATAGCCTTCGATGAGAGGATGTAAGGGATTATTATTTATGTTGTTTAATATTTAGCCATTACTTTACAAATCTATGTTTATTATGTGATTATTCATTTTTTTCATTTAAATTACATGGATTCCATATACATAAGATGTCATCCAGAGTCATCCAACATATTGTATGGTGATGCTTGATACTGGCTTCGGTGTTGTTCCATTGATTCATTTCCATATAGTAAAGTGGAATTATAACTTTATAGTTATGAGGAAGTTTAGATTATTTTTAACCTATTCAAGACCCTCCCAATAAATTTGCTTCACTGCATTCCCTGAATGTGTCAAGGAAGAGTGAATTTGATTTTAGGTGGTACGATGCTACATATATTGATATATGTGAAAGACAATAAGAGTTCCAGTTATGCGGGTTTTGGATAGTAAATTTTCATTTGTGAGATCATTCATATTATGCATCCTGGTACATAATGTCCCAAGTAAAATTTCTGACATAAAACAGATGGGGATTTCATGAGTTGGTATACATTCTTCCTTCAACTATTCAACAACTTTTTTATTAACATTAATTAACTGTAGAATTTGTTTTTGCAGGATACTCATTTTAGTCATCTACATCACATGTATTATCTAGTATTGAGTGGCACATTCAACTATACATATTTTCACAACAATTTGGTAGAGTTGATTACTTTGATGAACGAGATTTATTATGGCATTTTCTTTGATCCATCACATTATGGTAATTCTAAGGAGCCTGCTGAGCCTGATTAAGATGTACCAAGAGGTGGAGACCCAATATGGATGGTGTTGTTCAAAAAGAGGAGGGTTTTGATCATGATCCACTAGATTTTTTTTGTTCTAGTAGAGGAGTGTGTCCATCATGACCAGTCAGATACTCATCAAGCTTCTCAGTCGTCGCTATAGGAAAATATATAAATTGACTGGGTTGAGTTGGATGCTTTATTACTCCCTGCTATGCAGAAATCCACATCACAACATCCATCTTATTCATATATTGGTAAGAGTTCCAGCCAGTATCCACTATCTTTATTTATATGACATGGTATTGGTGTTAAGACTATACATTCATCGTCTGTCACACAGGAAGATGTGGAGGTGGCAGTCAATGATGATATACAAGAGCAGCATACACTAGAGTGAAGAAAGATACATACACATCGCAGATGCATATAGTATAAGCCTGACTATGGGATAGAGGTGAATCCACATCACAAGAGTAGATTTTGTTAATATTGCGTTTATGATACATGTTTTATGTGCCTTATTTTTCTGATTTATAGAGTTTTATTCATTGGGCTAATAAATGTCTTACTATTATCATATTAAATACAAAAAACATTATTTTCTATGCTAATATTAATAATAATACATAGTATTATTATATATATACATATAATAATAATTTTCACAATTTAATTAATAAATACTAATAATATTACTTCAGTTGAATTATAAAAGGATCTGGATTAAAAGATACGTGAACTTGATGAAATCTTGAAAAATATTATTATCTCAATGATTTGAAATTGGATGTAAAATCATAGAAGATCATGGAACATGAAAATTTATTAATAAAAAATGTTTAAAAATTATGTATATGAATGAATAATGGATATATGTGAATAGTATGTTATTATGATTGATGATCAGAATAATCACAATATGAGATGTATGAAATTAGATCATTTGGAAAATTTTGAGAAGATATATATTAAGAAATTATAAAAGAACACAGTTTCTACCCGGTTACTATCTTCACTGGAGGATTTTGAGGTTCAAAAACCTCGAATAAGTGATAAAACTATGGATGTCCATGGAGTTTGTCACCACCCATGGAATATAGTGGAGTCATTAAATATATTATGTTAAAAAACTTATTGTACATATTTATATAACGATAACATTACTTATATATATTTTATTAATATATATAATGCATGTTTACTAATCATTAATGTTTCATGTCTGCATAAATAAAAATGTAAACATATGTATTATAATGTACATATTGAATATATATTCATATATTATATATGTTATAAACATAGTGGTGTGTGTAAAGGTTTCTTTATATTTTTATTGTTCCCCTCTCTAGATCACTTGTATTAAAAACATCAGAAAAAAAAGTCAAATAATAAGGTATATAAAATATATCATTTTTCAAGGAATAGATCCTATTAGGTAACTAAAATAAAACATATTTAATCATGTTAGAATGGAATGTAGATAAAAAATTTCCATCACAACAAAAAAATATTATCATGATTAATATTCTTGTCAAGAAAGAGATTTTATCTATATATTTATAAGTTAAATGTAATTGAATAAAAAATGACAATGAAAAAAATTAATAACCATATCATTCTGATATCTATTTCATCACTCTTGGAGGTTTAACCAGGATTCCACTCCACCAAACGATCTGAATCCATGGGTTCTAGAACTATTTCCCTCCATCACGTCCCCTCACTAGTTCCCTCAGCCTTCCGGCTTTCTATTTACCATCATCTATAAAGGCTAATAATGAAAAAAAAAGATATCCACAAAAATAAGAATGTAATGTGGAGAGATCCCTTCTATCTGGATCACTATTATTAATTTTTTTTTTATTTAATTAACTTGTATTATTATTAATTTATAATTATTGATATCTAATACATATGAATGATTGTTTACTTATCATGTAATTATATGTATTGATATTTTATATATTAATGATTGGAGTAGGGAAGGGCTACTTCAGTGGGATGATGAAAAACTGGGTCATGAGGGAGTCTGGATAGTTAGAGAATGAGCAATCAGTGATGGAGAAGGATTAAGACAAGAAGTGACTTGACCTTCCATTGTATATAAAATGGGAGATAAGATTTTTGAATGACACGAGTTCATGAAAATAAAATGACATTTTCTATAAGATGGCAATATGTGTCCTTGGATATAACATGAGGGAGGAAACATAGGTACATCCCAATACAATAGAGTTTTCTAGTAGGTAATCATCCCAGTAACTAGAAGGTGAACCCACTGCAAAAGGGTTATTGAGATGTTGAGTTCTACCAGAATCCAAGCCATGAAGCCATCCAGATTCTGAAGGGTGTTAACTTTAGTGCAGAATAAATTCGTTAAAACGGTTTTTTGTTTTAATTTTCATTTATGGGATTTTTTTAAGGAAAATGGGTGTGTTGAGCCCCAAATGTATTGGCGCTCATACAATTAACCTACAGCCCCAATTGATTTGGTGCACAAGATTTTCTTCTCAATCCATAAGCCATGCCACCCCTCCCCAACCCACCTATATATATATGTGTGTATATTATATATTTATATAGCAATACTTATACTTATAAGAAATATACTTATAAGAAATATACTTATAATAAATATAATTAATATAACAAATATAATTAATTAATAATTATATTTATTTTAATTATGACAATTATATAATTAAAATAAATATATAATTATAAAAATTTTATATTTATTATACTTATATAATTACAATAATTATAATAATCATATAATTATAAGAGTTATATAATTATAATAATTATATAATTATAATTAATTTTTAAATATAATAAAAAATAATTATAATAATTATATAATCATAAATATAATAAATATATATTTATAAGAATTGTTTATTTATATTAAATATATATTTATAAATATAATAATTATAATCAATATATAATTATAATCAATATATAATTATAAAGATAATAATTTTATAATTATTATAAATATACAATTAAAATTGCAATAATTATATAATTATAAATATAATAAATATATAATTATAGAAATTATTTAATAATAATAAATATATATTTATAAATAAAATAATTATACAATTATAATAAATATACAAATACAATAACTACATTACTAGAATCATTATAAATTTTTAATATACTAAATAAATAATAAAAAAAATATAAAATTATAATAATTATATAATTACAATAAATATAAAATTATATATATAATAAATATACAATTAAAATTTTTATATAATCATAATAAATATATAATTATAAATATAATAAATATATAATTATAATAATTATAAAATTTTAATAATAATATATTTATATATTTATTATATTAATAATTATAATGATATATTTATCATATTAATAATTATAATTATATATTTAATTTAATTATATATTTATAATAATTATATAATTATAAATATAATAATTATATAATTGTAAATGTAATTAATATACAATGATAATAAATATATAATTATTCTAATTATTATAACTATTATAATTATATATTTATCCATAAACTCATATAATATATTTTATTAATGATTATATATTTTTTATTAATATTATAAATATAATAAATACGTAATTATAAATATAATAAACATATAATTATAATAAATATTCAATTTTAAATACAATTATTATATAATTATAAATATATTATTTATATAATTAGAATAATTGTATATTTATAATAATTATATAATTATAAATATACTATTTATATAATTATAAAAAATATAAAATTAAAATAAATATATAAATATAATAAATATATAATTATTAATATAATAAATATATAATTATAATAAAAATATAACAGTAATATTTATATAATTACAATAATGATAAAATTATAATAATAATTATAATAATCATAATTGAATATTTATAATTACAAATACAGAACTATATAATTATAAAAATAATAATTGTATATTAATAGTTATATATAGAATAATTATATAAATATAATAATTGTATGTTTATAATAAATATATAATTATAATAAATGTACAATAATAATAAATATATAAATGTAATAATTATATATTTTGTAAAATAATAAATATATAATTAAAATAATTATATAATTATAAATATAATAAATACACAATTGTAATTTTTGTATAATTATAATATATATAATTAAAAATATAATAAATATATAATTATTAAAAATAAAAATTATATAATTATAAAAATTATATAGTAATAATAAAAATATAATTATAATAAATATACAATTTTAATAATTATATAATTATATAATTATTATATTTATAATTATACATTTATTATAATTATAGATTTTTCATATTTATAATTATAATTATATATTCATTAGAATTATATAATTATAATGATTATATAATAATTAATATAATTATAGTAATTATTAATAATTATATAAATATCTTAATTATATTTTATACGTAATTAAAATTAATATACAAATATAATTATAATAATTATATAATTACAAATATAATAAATATATAATTATAAATATTGTATATTTATAATAAATTTATAATTATATATATAACAATTGTAATAAATTTATAATTATAAATATAATAATTATATAATTATAATAAATAAATATTTTTAATTACAATAATTATATAATTTAATATTTATTAAAAATTATAATTATTATATTTGTTTTAATTATAATAATTATATTTATTATAATTTTTATAATTATATTTATAATTATATATTTTTTATAATTATAAAAAACATTATAATTATTAACAATTTAAAATATTATATATATAAATTTAAATATAACTATATTATTATTATTCATATATAATTATAATAAATATATAATTTTAACTATAAATATAATAAATATATAATTATAATGAATGTATAATTATAAATATAGTAAGTATATAATTATATAATTATTAAAATTTAATATTTATTATAATTTTATATCTATTAAAATTTTATATTTATTATAATTATATATTTATTGTATTCCTAATTATATATTTATTCTATTTATAATTAAATATTTATTATCATTATATAATAATATTTATTGTATATTGATTATATTTAAAGTTATATAATTATTTTAATTATATAAATATTATAATTGTACATTTATTAGAGATATATATTTATTATATTTATAATTATATAATAATTATAGACATATATTTATTGTAATTTTATATTTATTATAATTATATAATAATTTTATTTATAATTATATATTTATTATAATTATATTATTTTATATTAATATTTTTATTATATTTATAACTATATAATTATTGTAATAATAATTTTATATTCATTGAAATTATATAATTTTTAAATTTATAATTATATATTAATTATAACTATATATTTATTATATTTATTATATTTATAATTATATGTTAATTATTAATAAACAATTATTATATTGTAACTTTCTTTTATTAATAATTATATAAATATTTTAATTATATATTTATTGTATTCATATAATTATTATAATTATTGAAATTATATAGTTATTATAATTGTATATTTTTTTATAATTTTATATTTATTTTAATTATATTAAATATAATAATAAATTTATTATATTTACAATAAATATAATTATAAACTAATTATATTTACCATAAATATAATTAAAAATTAATTATATTATTTTAGTAATTATATTTTTTATAAATATATATATATTATAATCATAATTATAATTATATAAATATGTATGAGATATATATATATATTTATGGGGGGTTTGTGAGGGGTGGCGTGGGGATTCAAAAACAACTGAAGCTCTGAATGAATTGGCATTTTAGGGTAGATGTTTGAACGCCAATTCATTCGGTGCTCGACACACACATTTTCTTAAATAACTAAACCCATTAAATTAAAAAACCAATCTTTTACCAAATATATCCATTAAGGTCAGAAAGGAGCAAAGGGTGTTTCTGATACCTTGGAGAATGCCAATTTGTAGAAGGGAAGGAGGAGACCTGGGAAGGTGATTCAAAATGCTTCGTTGGAGTGTCTTGACTTAAAATAAACACCATCATCTAACTAAAGAGTAAAAAAGAACAATCTAACAACCAAGTGAGATTCTTTATACCCGCAAAGTATGAAATCTTCTCTGGAGGCTAACAAAACACAGAAGGAATTTCATTTTAGAACTGGTACCTTGGACCGGTCCTATATGCCCCATGACTGGATGAAGATTTGGAAAACCGGTAGTGGTGGTTAATTAACACCAAAAATATGCACCATTTGTCCTTAGATGAATGGACACCACTTCCTTATAAGTCACTTCTAGGAAATCAATTGTAGGGAATCCTTCAACTACACCAGACAGGGACAACATCAACATGACTTCGAAATAGCAGCGGGAGGTCAGAACCCAAAGTGGCAGTTGGCAGAAGCATAATGTATTTCAGGGAGGGTCTACCAATTTTTTTCAGATCGGGGGCACCACCTAAAAGAGAAAAGGGGGTTCCCTGATCAGGATGGTGATCAAAAGGAGAAGGGGCCATAGACAATGGGGAAAGGGGCAGTGCATCTATAAGAGATACAACCAGAGAAGAAGAACTGATCAGTGTAATTGGAATATTAGGAGGTGCGTGGGGTGCATTCATTCTAGGCATTTCCCCATCTCCTAAGAATATTAGAATCATTATATATAGTAAATAAGGATACAATTTTAGTTAAAAGATTTTTTGTATAAACATATATTATTTAAAAGGTATGTATGTATACTCTATAATCATAGATTTTGGATAATCATTTGTTGAGGGAGATAAGAAGACTAAATTATTGACATTAAATTATGAATTTTTAGGATATCATATGGTAGATTTCAAACACCAACCACATGTGTTTCTAATGTTATCACATATGAATTGAGATGAGTGTGTTATATTGTTGTAATTAAACCTAGAATAATGATATTTATAAAAAACATGAAGATATATTAGTATATCTTATATAAATAATGGAATTATTTATTAGTTAGTGTTACTATCATTTATTTAATTAATTTTTTTTGTCAATATCATTTCCTCTTATTTTTAACAATATTCATGGATTATTTAGAATTCATATGAAATGATCAATGGAAAATTTCAATAGTATAATTTGATACCATCCACTCGAATACATATTTTATTTATTTTCTACAAGGGGGAGAATAAAATGAGATAATATAATGAGAAAAGGGGGAGAGAAGAAATCAAATAAAATATTAACATGCATATTTTTTCATTTGTGATGAAAAAAATTAGATGTTAGGATTTCTTAACAAACATTGTGTGTTTGTTATACATGATTTCAATATAATTGAAAAAATATTATTGTTATTATATATATTTTAAATTATATGGAGGTATGTGAAAAAACATATGTACAATGATGAGAATAAAAATGTTCAAAAATATTAATGAGAAGTAGCTTGTCTTGGTGGTATCTTTGAGTTCCCAATCTTATTTTTAATTGGAATATTGTTTTCAATGTTTTAAGATATATTTACCACTTTTAGATATATTAAAATGATAAGAGTAATGTTATTAATTTGGATCAAATTCTATTTCATTAAATATTTTTTATAGAAACACAAATTTTGGTTGTTAGAAAAGAATTGAGAATTACTTATCCTACTATTTTTCCTTATGAAGTGGTGGAATATTTATATTTAAACAATCATATATATAAATATATATATATTACAATAGATAAAAAATAAAACCAACTAAAGACTAGGTCATCCACTCACACAACATTCCAATATCTTATAATGCAACTGAAGCACGAATTTGGGTGCCATCTGACAGTGGTAATGTATAATTAGCTAATAATTTTTACATGTTGGAACTAAAAAGAGTACTGCAGTGAAGAATAATTGGGGAAAACCATTGTGGTATGGTATGATGAGCTATTTGAGAAGAACTAACTAATGTATTTTTTGACAAAATAATAACAAAATTGATTCTACAATTAGGTGACTGGATCATAGAATTTTTTATGGTCATCATTATTCAATACATAGTTTACAAAATTAACAATTATATGTTCCATAAATGAATGATGAATTTGTTGATAAAATGTATTTTGGTTTGTATTATATCTTTTCAAAAGGGTTTTTCATGTGAAATATATCACATTGCACCATATTAGATTCATTCTATACTAGTTTGTTTCATCCAATAATCCTCCATATGAATTTAAAGAGTATTTTGAGTAGTGGCCATATTGAATTTTTTCTGATGAAATTCATGTGGAAATAGAAGAGTGAGTCCTATGATATAAAAATATGAATGAATAATTTTTCAAATGATTATTTTAAATATATTATAATTGTAATATAAAGTTTTTCTTCTCATAATTCAAGAGGAAATATTTTTGATGTTGACAAATATAGGATAATAGTGTACGGAAACCCATAAATAATGACAATGGAATATAACATACGGTTCATAGATATTCTATAATGAACCCATCCAAAGATTTATATAATGAACCATTTTGAAGAACATGTGGTAATTTTAATATTGTACATCTAAAATAAGAAAAAGGTAATTTAAATGATATACATAACAAATATGTTTATCATAATGATCTTATAAAATATTTATAGGATACAACCAACCCTATAAAAAAGAATGTTTTTTTCTATATATTATTTTTGACCAAGTTTATTTCTCACTAAAGTAAGCATGTATTAACAAAACACATGAAATATAGATATTGGGTTGCATGTGATTGTCTGAAAAAATAGAATGATGAGCTGAATTAAAACAATAATTTAGAAGAGATGAATGTTTTGATAATTTTATAAACATTTATGAAATCTAATATAGGATCTTTGAGGTGACTATTAGAAAAACGTTTTTCATTAATGGTGATTAAATTATCCGTTTTTTTGAATTCAAAATATTTTTGAAATTAAAAATGAAACACTTTTGTGATATAGTTGATATAAAAGAGAAAAAATATTTAATTTCCATGTGATAATTCACTAAAACAATATTTCAAATTATAAAAATATATGGAAAGAAAAGTGGGAGACTTCATAGAAAACATTTTTCAGACCCTATGTACCAAAGAATGAAATTGAAACCCAATAATTTTATTATGTAGTATAAATAAAGAAGAAAACAGATGCATGTCTCAATATACACTTATTTATTCTATGCATCTTAGATTTGAAGATGTTCATATGGAATAGTGAATGTTGACTTTTTTTTTGCACTAAATAGAATTATTAATGGAATAAGATCAACCTTCTATTAAAATGTTTATATTCGAGATAGTGTTATGATAAATACCTCTTATAATATCAACACAATTGAGTATAAATGATGTTGTGGTAACCATATTCATAAATGTAAGAGAAAGTAACATATTTTAATGATTGATATAATATTGAAGACCACTAAAAATTAAAGAATGATATAATTTTATTAATGTCAATAGAAAAAAAATATTTGATTTACTCATCATAATTAATTATTTCATGGTTGAATAATATATATTTTCAATAAGAATATTTACTTTGTTTCATTCATTTTGAAATAATTGGTTTTATTATTTTGTGGTATGAAGGAAATTTCATTTTGATGTTTCATTTGAATATTAGAAATGAGATGTGTGTGTGTGTGGGATAATAACCCCTTACACCAGGGATTCAATTATCTATCTTGGAGATGAACCACACTTAAAAAATATAGTGTTTTTATTAAAGGGATATCAAGATTATTTTATCTGACATACTTACCAGGGGAGAGATAAACAATGAATGAGATCCATTAATCTGAAAAGAGAATAAGTTAAAATATAGAACATGTTATATTTAGTTAATAGTATTACCAACACCAAAACACACCCCTCATATTGTAGGAAGCATCCTGTTGAGATCCTATTTATAACATTTTTCTGAATTCAATAATGATAACTCCCTTATAGTTGAAAATTATATAATAATTTTTCTTCAGCTTATATGGTTGCATATTTTCTTTTAACAGATATATTATTTCATTATGAAACTAATTAAATTAAGAAAATTATAAATTTATTAGTGATGTGTCAATGCTACTATAGACTATATTCTGATTAGAATCACTAACCATTAGAATTTAATGATTCTAATCAATTATTTATTATGTTTTATTCTACATTAATATATATTGTATTGTATAATAGGTTAACTGATTTCATGATAAGGTGTAACATTTTAAATCATCAAATAAGTTTCCAAAAATTTAATTACATGGATAATTGGCCAAAAATTGAAATACATCTTCTGCTAAAATCAATAAATACATAATTGTGTTCTTTATATTGGAGGAATATCAAAATCCAATATCAAATATTATAGATTATTGAAATTTATATATAGTTGGTGATTTTACCATTATTGAGAAAATTAATAATTTTTTTAATATATATAAATAAAGATTAATGAGATTCATTGATCCATAGTTGTGATATAGTATATAATAAAGAAAAAGATCTTCATGAGACAAGGAATGAGGAATAATTGATGACATAGTGATAACCATTGTTTTTTATATCCCCACAAACAAAATGATCTTTTAGGTGTAAAACGTAACAACAAAATATTTTAAAAATATTTTAATATTTAATTCCTAAAACAAGAGTCTCTACAAAATACCACTTTGTTATAAACTAGCTAGTTAAAATATGTTTTCCACTTTTTTATTTGAATTTTCAAAAACCGACTTAACGGTTGTGTTCAGTAAGATATTTAGAGTCAGATAAAAAAAATCTTATTTTTGATGAATAATAACAAACCCATATGAATAGTAACATACCCATATGAATAGTAATGTTAGTCTTATCAATAGTAATGTAAATTAAATCGGCCTAAATAATTGAAACTTCACCCATGGGTGTATAAATACAATTTAGGCATCTTATAAGTGAAAAAATTATCACAGTATATGTACTAGTATATTTGTTTATCATAAATATTTTAATTAAAATTCATTGATTTATATAATCATTTAAAATGGAAATTTATTTTCATAAAATGTAGAAATTAATTGTTACTTTGTTTAATTATGGTTATATGATAATTTTATTGAACCTTTATTAATTTATCAAGGTGTTTTAAAATGAGTTATAGTTTTAATGTTGTTTTTGATATAAAAAAAATATTTTATTTAAAAATTTAATTAAAAAAATTGAGAAATTTATTTTCAAAAAAAGGATTAAATTTTTAATTTCTATAAATCAAAAAAAAAATGGGTAAAAAATGGGTATTTTTCTAAACAAATTCAATATTGGGTGAATAATGAAATAAAATAATTTACGATAAATGTGAAATGCATGATTTATTGGGTCATAAGTGATGTAAGGATGCTTTAATTCCACATGGTTCTAACTCACATGCAATTATTATTATTATGGAATTAATTAATCAAACCTAATGGATGTCTTGATAGATATAATAAAATAAAGAGTAAAATAATGGGAAAAATATCCCCTCATCGACTATAAACCCCCCCTCCCCACTCCTTCTTCACTTAAAAGCTCTCAAGCCTTTTGCTTTGAATAAATTCTAATAAAATATCCTAAAAATCTCTTCCAACGCGTCAACAAGAAATTGGTCTCATTGAATGTTCAATACCTCCCTCTTAAATATCCTCTCAAGGAATATTACTTCATGTGGCTAATTCCTCATTTCAATTTTTTCAAGTTCCAGTATTTTATTTTTCATTCCTCACGTCCATTCATAAATTTTTTTTGATAACTCCATTACATTACATGTACTAGAATTCTCTTTATGATAAAGTAATAATTCATCATCATCTCTCCTTTCCCCTTATTTTATGCTAGAAATGAAAACTTCATCAGAGATGTGATAATTTGTCGCATTCAAGGACGACGGGTTTTCAATTTCTATTACCATATTCAATTTGGGTCATGAAACAATTTATATGGTTTAAAAAGAAAATAATATATTTATTATAACTTATCTAAGGTTTTGTAATATTTTTTTACATTTTATATTAATATATAAATAAAAAATAGTTCATTGTGATCAAAAACCAGGATTTAACGCAAACAATTGTCATTAATGTTTTATATAATGATTCATCATCACTTCCTATATACAAATGAATTTTATAACCATGTAATATTATCTTTATTCACTAATAACATACAACTTCTGTTCTAGAAAACCATTATCATTCTATGTTTTTATCTGTACATGAATATAGGTAAACTGATCATGAAATCCAAGGAATAAAACACTCACAATCAATGAAACTACATCTCCTAACCAATAAAATGTCCATGATTGAACCTAATAAGGTTTTGGTAAATAAATTAAATTTTTTTGAGGTTATGGAATCATTAATTTATCAACCTAAATTTTATTATTCAGGCCATTATGATCATTTGGGGAACATCAATTGACTTATGGTAAGGGTTTTAAATATGAACATCCATTTTCCTTTGGGATACTCTAATTAAATACATACCCCACTTAAAATATTATTTATTCCTATTTACTTATCATATATTATTAGAAAATATTCTTTATATATGTTCCAACAAGAATCCTACATTCATTTATGGCGAGTTATATGTTTCAGAAGGATCTTTAAAAAATTCCTCTTAAATTACAAGCCTGATTCAAGGGAATTTCTCAAAATCATACATATTTTTAAGGGAACTCTATAATATAATTTTGGAATATATTATCTTTATAAAATCACTTATTATATTATGAGTATACAATCTCACTTAACTTATGGTTTTATTCAATGATTTATTCAAAAGTAATCTTCTTTTCAAAGTAAAAGAGTGTTTATTTCAACAATTTCTCAATGAATTTATAAGAGTATCTTCATATATTTAAACATAATAATTTTTTATTATCTATTATTGGGATTAATATTTTATGATATAATATACAATATTTATTTTAATGGTTTATGATTGGTTAGATTATGGATGTGCTATCTTAAAACAATTCACTTATTTACTCTAAATGGTTAGTGTTTATGCTTAATGTTTGGTGAAATTTATTTACATTTCATACATTCATTTGAATATTAATGTATATGTTGTTTATGATTATCCCCATTCATATGAGAAATTCATTGTACTTAGTATGTGTCTCGTGGGGCCCACTATAGCCCCTTGGTGCAACAGAAGGTCTCATGAGACAAACTGTGGTTTTGACACGAGGCCTTGAAACAATGGATATTTATAGTCTTGGCATGAGGTATTGATAGTATGGTTATGATGTCCCACATTATGAAGTCCATAATTATGAAAATTATATTGACAGTTCATGTGATTATTAGACTAGTAGAATACCCATTATTATGTTTTATTATGACATTATTTATTCACTCTTATTCCATCCATAATGTGTTCATGTTTATTTTTTAAGGCATGTATTTTTATTTATTCACCGTGCCTAATGATTATGTTTACTATAACTTCATCTATATTTCATAACCTTACAGAGAATGTGAGCTCTCATGTTTTTATATTTCATTTTCTCATATCATTAAGATGTTTATTATGGTTTACCTACAATAATAAATATATAGTTGTGTATGATGAGAACAATAAATATATGTTTTATTTCATTTCATGTTGTAATATTAAACTTTTGTATGTATATTGTCTCCAAATCTACTAAACTACACAGTCCTTCGAGATTTATATCTTTTGTTTATATTTCTATGTAATAAAATAAGGGACCCTCGCAAGGAAATTGAGGTTGGGTCCGTACAGTTGGTATCAAAGTATGTTTAATATAAAACATGGATACTAGATGTAGAAAACATAGATTAGGGAATATAACCCTAAGATATCCTTTGAGGATAAACATACAAGAACATACTATTATTTTTTTTATGGAAAATATTTGGGGATATTTCTATGAAATACATCTCTCTCTTGGTACTACAAGTTTACATGGGTTTAGCACAGATGTACCTATGAATGAAAACTATGAAAAAGGGTTTAGGCTTATCCCCATGTATCATGGTACCCGACAATGGGCCTTACTACACACCTAGTTTAAAACTACTGGGGGATATGCTTATGATAATTCAATTTTTCTTTACAAGCCATTCTGAAGTATTTTAATGTAAATTGTTCCATGAAGATTATTTTTTATGATAATGAGATTAGCTATGTATAGAATTTTAATTTATTCTATTTATTTTTCTCTTTTGTGATTATACATTATGATTCGTAACCTAATATAGTGTATTCCATCAATTAAAAATGACGGATAATAGATGAAAAAAGCATGAACATGTGTTTCTCGTGTTGGGATTTCCCTCTAATCTAGCATAATGATGTTGGATGAAGAGAAATGACTTGTTCAAAGAAAATTATAACTATACGATGAAAATTGGATTTAGTTATGAACAATAACCATTCCCATATAGGGAATCCTGATCCACAACGTGGAGGAGCTTTAATGCATCACTTTATCGGAAAACAACCTCAATAATTCAATGGGAATACAAACTTATCTTTAGTTGAGTAGTGGATAAGTTTCTTTAGAGAATATATTTACCACTTTGGGATTCAATGAATGAGAGAAGGTTGTCAATAATGTTTATCATCTATTGGTTGATGCATAACAGTGGTGGTTGTTAATCCAAAACAGAAATGAGGAGGAAGAAATAAAATAGATGGAATGGAGGTATTTTAATGAAATATTCCAAGAAAAATATTTTCTCTTCTAAAAATGAGAAGATATGGAGAAGCAATTCCTGAATCTGAGGCAAAAAATGAAGAAAATGGTGAAATGTATGAAGCTAACTTCACAAGGTTAAAATGAAATTCCATGGAATACAGGGAGATCAGTTCTATAACAATAAATAACAAGTATCCCCTACCTCGCATTGATGATTTATTTGATCAGCTTCATGGAGTTAAATATTTATTAAGGATTGAAATTTTATCTGGATATCATCAATTTCTTATGTGGAAGGAAGACATTTCAAAAATAGTATTTCTAACTAGATATGAAGATTACGGGTTTACAATAATTCTTTTTGGACTGACTAATGGACCATATATTTTCATGGTTCCCATGAATAGTGTTTTCATGGAATATATATATATGACTCTGTGGTGGTATTTATTCATGATATATTGGTATACCTAAAAATAAATGAAGATCATGAAAATATATTTTGAACTATTTTGAAGACTCATAAAAGAAAGGAATTATATAGTATGTTTAGAAAGTGTGATTCTTTTCTTCAATTTGTTTCCTTTTATGGCCACATTTTCTATAAAGATATAATATCTATTGATAATGTGATGAAAAAGGTTTTTCATGGATGGAATACTCCAACGAAAATTTCTATGTTACGTAGTTTTATTGGGTTTATAGGTTATTATTCTTGTTTTATTCAGAATATCACCTGTTTAGTAAACCTAATGACCAAGATTACACGTAAAGGGGTTATGTTCAGTTGGAAAAAATAATGTTACATTTGTTTTGAAGAATTTAAGAGGAGATTAGTTATTACTCCGATCCTAACCCTACTATTGTAGAAGTATTGGTTTTTGATCTATAGTGATGCATCAAATAAATGAATTGGTTATGTCTTCATGTAGAATGATAGAGTTATTACCTACGCATTAAATAAGTTAAAAATCGTGATCAAAACTATCATACACATGATTTTGATTCAGTTGTTGTGATATTTGATCTAAAAATATGTAGACACTATAACTATTGTGAAATATGTGAGATATATACGGATCACAAGTGTTTGATGTATATATTCTCAAATAAAGAAATCAAAATTAGGACAAGGTGATGGCTTGAACTTGTCAAGGATTAAGATTTTACCATACACTACCACACAAGAAAGGAAAATAAGACAGTAGATGCATTTATCTGGAAGGATCATGGAGTTCTCAAAAAAATGTGGATTGAGAAGGATACTTTTTTACTTGGATCTAGTGAGAATGGATATTGTGGACTATAAAATAATGTGAAATATCACTACTTTTAATTTGGTTTCCCACCCATAATTAATTAAAATCACTTAGCTAGATGATTATAACTTACAAAAGAAAATTTATGGTATGAAATAGGGGATGTTTGATGACATAGAATGGGAGGATGGAAATATGAAATTGGGGAAGAGGCCGTGGGTTCCCTCTACACCCAATTTGAAATGGGATTTATTGGATGATTACCATTGCTTATATTTCTCTATTAACCCTGGTATCACTAAAATTTATTGATATTTGAAGGAACAATTTTGGTGGGACAATATGAAGAGGGAAATTGATGATTATATTTCAAGGTGTTTAGTCTATCAATAAGTGAATGTTGAATGAAAAAAACCTAGAGGAGTCATGAACCCTATACCTATTTCTATATAGAAATGGGATGACATAACCATGTATTTTGTCTCATGATTACATAAAACACCAATAACGAATGATAAAATATGGGTAATTTTAGATTGACTAAAACAAATATGCACATTTCCTTGCTAGAAGTGATGATTTTCCACTAGAACATTTTACACGACTCTATATAAATGAAGTTGTAAGACATCATGATGAACTTTTATCAATAGTGTCTAATCAAGATCCACAATTTACATAATAATTTTGGGAAATCCTTTAGAATGCTTTGAATTCTGAGCATTATTTGAGTATTTTATGTCATCCTCAAACTGATGTGAAATCCGAAATGACAATCCAAACATTATAAGACATGCAGAGATCAAGATCTCTCGAAATTAAAGGAATGTGGGATCATTATTTAAACCAGGTGGAGTTTTGCTACAACAATAGTTTCCATTCATGTATTCAAATAACACTATATGAATAATTGTATGGAATGAGATTTCGCACACCAACATATAGGGATGAAGTTAGAGAAAGAAATATTTTGTTCCTAGAGATTGTGGAGAAACAAAAGTTATGGTAAATACTATTGAAAGCAATATCAATGAAGCTTAAAATAGACAAAAATTTTATAATTATAATCCAACGAGGGATTTGGAGTTTTATGTAGAGATCATGTTTTCATTAAAGTATCTCAATGGAAGTGTGTTATACGATTTGGGATGAAAGGGAAACTAAACCATATGTATGTAGTCCCTTTGGAATTTTTAGAAATAATTGGAGTTTTTTAATTTCATTTGGCTATTCCACCTTGCCAGTCTAACATACAAAATGTGTTCCATGTCTCATTGTTGAGAAAGTACATGCCAGAACCAAAACATATTCTAACTTCTGATAGTATAGAATTGGAACCAAGCCTATCTTACTATGAAGAACCTATCTAGATTACATACAGTAATGAAAATGTGTGGAGTAATTAAACTAATCTATTGGTAAATATACTTTGGAGAAATCATAAAATTGAAGAGGAAACATGTGAACCTAAGGAGTTTATGATGAAGAACAACCCAAATCTCATTGTGAGGTAACATTTTAGTAATTTGAAGGATGTTGTTTTTGTAATAATGGGATAATGAAACACTCCAAGATTTTGAAATTAAATTTAATATATAATGAATGAAACACATAGTGTATAAAAAACACTACATTGTTATAATCCAGTCACTAAACCAAATTTTTCCACCTTTGTGATTTTAATATTGAAAAAATGACATACAAAGTTACGTTTCGTAAGATATTTTTATTCTAATAAGTCAAACATAATTTTTAAGGAAAAGTAACATGCCCTTATGAATAGTAACATACCCTTATGAATAGAAATGTTAAACCTATGAATATTTATAAATATAAAATCAGCCAAAAAAATAAAAACATCCACCATTAGTGTATTTGTACAATTTAGACATCTTATAAGTGAAAACACAACCATATTATATGTACTGGTATTTTTATATTTCATAAATAATTTAATTACAATTTTTAGATTAATTTGATAATTTAAAAATGGAAATGTACATTTATAAAATGTAATAATATATTATTACAATATTTTCATATGGTTAGTAGATAAGTTTATGGTAAATTGATAAATTTCTCAAGGGGTTATAAAACAAGTTATAGTTTTAAAGTTGTTTTTTGTAATAAATTATGATTTTATTTAAAAATTAAATTAAAAATATATAGATATTTTTTTTCAAAAAAAGGATTCCAATTTTTAATTCAATATGTTTAAATTTTTTTTGTAAATTTGTGGCTTTTTTCCCAGATACTGGAATTTTTGGTGAATAGTAAAATACAATAATTTATGATAAATGCTAAATACATGATTTATTGGGTTATAAGTGATGTAAGGATATTGTAAATGAACTAGATTAAAACACACATTCACGTATTAATATTATGGGTCACATGATTCTAAACTATTGGTTTTCTTTAGATAAATAATAAAATAAAGAGTAAAATAATTGGAAACCCCTCCTCTCCTCCACCATACCCCCCCCCCCCCCCCCGCCCCCTTAATCCCTATTCTCTTCACTAATATCATGCCTTTTTCCTTGCCTAAATTATATTAAAATATCCTCCCAAGATCCAACATAATGTCCAAAAACCATTGAATCATAGAATTTCCAAAACCTCTCCCATAAATAGGCTATCAAGGAAGATTAATTCAAGAGGTAAATTTCATGTTTTAATTTATTTAATTTTGAGTTCTTTTTTTCTATTTCTTTCCTTCTCTATTTTCATCAAAATGTTGTGATGAATATAGTAACATATATGTATGATAATTTTTTTTATAAATTAATAACACTATATCATTTCATCTTTCACCTTTTTTATACTAGTAATTAAAACACCATCCGAGATGTGTTAATTAATCGTATTCCAGGATGACAGGTTTCCAATTTCTGTTACCATATTCTAATCTGGTCATGAAAATATTTTTATATTTTATAAAAAATATAATATATATATATTATATATTATAAACGATTATATAATCATTTTTACATATGATATTAATTTATAAATCAAAAAGAGTTTTTTGTGATCAGGAACCGCCAATTAACCTTAATAATTGTCATTAATGTTTTATATAATAATTCATCTTCACTCCAAATAACCAAATTAATTTTACACCCATATAATATAATGGTTGGTATCTTATAAAATAATAATTATATTCTTGACAAAAATTCTCATTAAAAATGTTTATCCATTTAATAATAGAATTAAATCGGTCATTAAAACCAAGGAAGAAACCACTCTCAATCAATGAAATTGGACATATTAACCCATAACAAGGACATGAATGAACATAATATGGTTATGATAAATAAATTAAATGTATATGAGGTTATTTAATAATTATCTCATGAACCTAAATTTTATTATTCATGTCATTATGGTCATGTGGGGAACACCAACAGACATAAGGTTAGGGTTTTTTACCCGAACCTTCAATTTCATTCGAGAGACTCTAATTCTTTACATACCTCTATTAAATACATATTTATTCATATTAACTTCTTGTATATTATGTGTGAATGTTCTATATAAATGTAACAACCAAAATCGTACTTTCATTTTTGGGGATGAATATTTTTTAAAAGGATCGTTAAAAATTATTCCAGAAATACAAGCCCGATTAAAGGGGATATGTCTATATATTTCCTCTTTTCAAGGGAACTATATATTCTATTTTTTTAAAACCATTAACATTATAAAATAATTCATTTTATGATAAATATTCTATCTCACTTAACTTATGGTTTTATAAAAATATTTTTTGAAAATAACTCTTCTTTTCAAAGTAAAAGAGTATATGTCTAATGAATTACATGATGATTTTATAAGAGAAACATAATATATTTGAAAACACTAGTTTATTATTATGTATTTCTAGGATTAATATTTTATGATATCATCTACCATATTAAATTAATTGTTTTATTATTATGTTGATTATGAATGTTCTATCTTAAAACCATTTACCAATTTACTCAGAATGGTTAGTGATTATCCATAATGTTCATGAAAACAATTATTCATTTCATATATCAGTTTCAATATGAATTTATTTGTTATAAATGTTTATCACCATTGATATGAGTAATTAATTGAACCAATTATGTGTCTGGTGTGGCCCGTTATACCCCCTAACTAGATTAGTAGGTCTCATGAGAAAAAATAGGGTCTTTGAACAAGGCCTTGACAAAATGAATTTTTATGGTCATGGAATGAGGCCGTCATGATATAGTTATGATTTACTGCATTATGAATTATGTAATTATGAAAATAGTATTGATACTTCATGTTGTAATTGGACTAGTATAATATCCAGGATATTGTTTTATTATGGTATTATTTATTCATCCTTTATTCATGTCATAATGTGGTCATGTTTATTTGTGAAGGCATGTGTTTTCAATTATTCATTGTACCTAATCTCTATGCTTAGGATATATTATTTTTTATAACCTACCCTTACTGAAAATTTGAGCACAACCATTTTTTATGTTTCATTTTCTCATGTCAAGAAGAAGTTTATTATGATTATCCTATAAGGATAAACTTATAGTTGTGGATATTCCCAAAAATCTTTTATGTTGTATTTCATTTCAAGTTTTAATGTTGAATTATGTTTGTTTATTGTTTCAAAATATACTAAACTACATGGTAGCTCATGATTCATATTCATTTATTATATTCTATTGAAATAAAATAAGGAATCAGATCCAGCAAACTGGGGTCGAGTCCTTACATAAAACGATGAATAACAAAAATAATTTGGATACCCACAACATCATTTTTATTTTATTATATTATTAATATGTATTTTTATGTTTTATTACATAAATTTTTTAACATTTTAAAAATATGTTTTTATGGTAGGATGAAATTTTAATTTTCATGGCTATATTAGTATTTTAATTGGACATCGAAGAAAAAAATGAGTAATGATGAGTTGGTTCAATGATTAGATTGACAACTTATTATATTATGGAAGAATATTTTAATAAAATTTAAAAGTTAAATAAAATTTAATACATAAGAAATTTCATATGATTATATATCATATATTTCATTATAAATATCAATGTATTCATAGGGGTCTTAAATATTCTCTCCACATGCTTTTCCATTCCAATCACTAAATAAAGATTATTTGTTAGTGTATTCACTGTGTTTGAGGTATTATTTCGTAATATATCACTTTAAATTATTTGTATTAATTTTATTCTCCAAAATTGGATATGTATAAATTTTTTTTAGTTAAATTTACTAATAAATTCGGGGATCATACTTTTTGAGTTGAGAAAACAAATTTCGGAATCCTAATATTCTCTATTTCAGTTAATGATTTTTGTTATCATTCATTTTTGAATGAGATGATTTATTTTTTCATTATTCTAAAATAAAATAATACTTTTGAATTTATTTTCATCTGTAGATGTAATTTAAAATATTAAGAAAATTTCTTATGTTTTTAATAATGTTATATCAGTTGTTGTTTGAAAAGTACAAGTATTTTTTTGTTTGATTTGAAATTATTTATTGTCTAAAAAATATTGATGCATTTTTTATATTTAAATTTTATTAATCCTATATATTTTATTTTTATTAATAAGTTATTAAATATTATAATTTTTTTATTTCATTTTGTAGAAAAAATTATATTTATTGATTTGTGTAATCCTTTTTTGAATATAGTAATTTTTTTAATCATAATTTATTTTAGATTTTATAACCCAATAATTCTAACTTCATATATGGTGAAAATATAAATAAAAATTTTCATTATAGGATTAGATATTTACTGGTTAATGATATTTTGTAACTATTATAATGATATTGAGTATATATAATTCGAATCGATGTATTTATTCAACTATATATTTAACCATTTTTATTTTTTAAATCATTCAAACTTCTTGGATCAAAATTATAAATTGGATTGACGAGTACACCATTTTTTTTCCAATAACATATGAAATAGTTGGGACTTCTTGATTATCTTATAATCATGAAATTACATATATATTTTCTATGTGACAATGATAGTATAATTTTTTAATTTAATAAAATCCAATACCGACCGTATAGATCCTTATGGTTCATTCTTTGATATTTTGAGTCTATACAGATATTAAATCTCACTATAAAAAATGGAAATTTCATTAAAACAATATTCTTTTTTTGATGTTTCTGATATAAAATATTGTATATATAGATTAATAATCAATTTTATAAACCATATTTATGTTATTTTTTTCATAATATCTTATTGATATATGAAATTAGTGGAATTATAAAGAATATTTTTGGGGTAACCCATTGTGACAATACTGTATTTTTACACACTCATGATAATGTGTGAATATATATATATATATATATCATATAAAAACATATAATGTAATGTCTTTTTTATACTATAAATGAACTACATTGTAAAAAACATAGATATGGTTTTTGTGATATCTAAGTGATGTTCGAGTTCCATATGGTGATAAATCCATGTTGGCTTCCATTTATGGGTTGATTTTAGTGATTTTTATTGAATAGTATAAAAAATTTAATAAATTTGTGTATTTAATATTCTTCATGTATTTTATGTGTTATATAGGTTTTGGTGTGTATGAGGAAATAATGATTTAACTATATGATTTGGAGAATTTTATGTTTTTTGTTATGGTAATGTTTTTAGATTGTATTTTTTCTACTATAGTACATATAAAGTCAATTTAGTGTTATGGTAAATTATGATGAAAATGAATTAATAATTCATGATTGAAATTTATAATCCTAGAATCAAAATTGCATGTTTTTTAATGTGATTTCATTATCATAGGACGGATTATAAAATAGTGCAGAAACAAATGAGAATAATTTTTCAATTGTTTTAGAAAAATGGGGGGTTTTAGTTTCCTATTTTAAAAATCAATGAAAAATTCATTAAAATAATAATGCTTTTGAGATAGAATCGAGTCATATAGTTGTATACAAGATATATCCCATATTATCAATTTTTATGATATTTTTTCATTTTTATTTGAATGATCTAAATTTAGATAGAATTTAGAATTCATCAATTATGATTACCATCTCATAAATTGGGGGATTCGAATGTGAGAAGTTTTCAAAAATATTTGGACTACATGGTTCAATATGTGGTTTTAGGTGTAGTGGAATAAAATAAAGAGCCATCAAAAGATATAAGTCCCATATTAAGGGATTTAAAGACTATTTTATCCCATATTATATAGTTACATATTTGTGAACAAATCAATATATTTTCTGCTGAAAATAAAATGAATATTAATGATAATTTGTATTTATGAGATATAAAAGTTGGAGTTCATGAAGATGAATAACTAAGAAAATCAAGAAAGACAAATATTTGGTTAAAGATAATCTATTATATGATGTGATCTGGGTACCATAATATATTAAAAAATTAGTTTTCTCATAGAGGTAAAAAATAAGAGAATGAAACCTTAGATAAATGGTATATTATAAGAAAAAAGATAATGTTGGAGTTTGGTGCATTATTTTCTTTGTTAGTTAACCAAAAAATATATCTCTATAAGAATAAAAATATCATGGTGAAGTTATTAGATATGTGGCATCAACAAGAGTTTTAATAAATGGGGAACCTATTAAATATAGACAAATTAGTATAGGATCTTAATAGTGTATATGTGGTTGAAATAGTCATAGTGGATGAAAATAACTTGAGAGATTTTCTTCCATGAATGAATTTATTTGTTATATTTTTTAGTATAAAATACATTAATCAAAATGAATTCTAATAGAGTGGATAAGATTAATTTTATTTAATTGACATTGATAATTAAGTTAGAATATTTATTTTAGTGTGATTTCTATGGGGAAAATAAAATTATTCTCATACTAATTATTATATAATTTAAAGAATATTTCTACTGTCTTGTGAATTTATGATAATTGATTTATTAAATATGAATGACTAATGTTCTTTAGTAATTTTTTTGTAATTTAGTGACATAAAAAATATTAATAGTAAAAATTAAAATTAAAATACAAATAAGGATATTTAATTATTTATCTTTTTATTGTTAGTAATAAAACTTTAATAAATTGGTTATGATGTTTTGATGGAATTTATGATTTTAAAATGTAATTATGATATATTTTTACTATTTTAACATGGTATTTAACATAAATAATTTCATATTAATAGAGAATAATGTGATTTAATATAGGGTAAAGTCACATTCTATTAAATCAAACATATAATTTATTTTCATAATCTCATTAAAAAACTCTATAATATTCTTATGTTAGGAATATTGTGAATCCATATACATTATTTGAAGGATATCATTGAGATGAAAGAGGTTTAATTAGTTATAAAATTATTTTCAAGGTTACTTAAAAAATATCCTTTGAATCCTGTTAATGTGTAATGATATAATCTATCTTCATCACCTCACGAGAAAATAAAATGGGGGAAAATATAACATTTAAAATGAACAAATATAAATCTGAATATTTTGTTCTTTTTTTGATTCTGGATTATTCTAGAACTACACTACATAATAGAATAATTGTGTGAGTGCAAATGATATTGGTATAAGCTTGAAATTTATGATTACATGTCTTCGATAATACCTTATTTGAACAGAAACACATGTGAATTCATCACATTATGATGATAAAATCTAGTAACAATCAAAGATTATTTTACAAAACATAATTCCTATTATTCATTGACTATGATGGATTATTTATCCTTTTCATTACATTCAAAAAAATCATGTGGATATTCACCTTCATGAATTTTTTGAACATATTTTTTCTTCCTGTTATAAGAAAAACACATGAACACCACCACTAAAATTTATATATCCATCTTCATTTCCAAAAAAAATTATAATCATATAATATAATATATTTTTCACATTTATCGAACAACATTTTCCCATTTCCACTACATATTCTTCAATATATTTTTTTTAAATCAAAAAAATAGATATGTCATGTAGTCAAATTTTATACACATTCAGGTTTAAATTTGAATTTAAAATTCAAGTCCCCTTCTTGAACAATGATCCTTGTATAGTAATCTAATTAATCACCACTATATAAATTTAATTGGTATTTATTATAGTCTATAATTATCACCAAAAATATTAGATGAATTTGAGACATCATATATGAATATAGATCCTCATTTTCAATTTTTACTCCATAGCCTCCTCACTGATAATGTCGATTACTATTTCAAAAAAATATTTTATCTTCCTAAACTCATTTTTTATGATAGAACAATGGTGTACAAGTCTATGATAGTATAGTAACATTGAAATAAATACCCAATTTCCTTTTAAGGGTGGTAGCCTCTCTTATAACATGATATATCCTTATCTCAACTAGTTATAGAATCATACGACACACTATAATTTGACTCAATTAAAATTATTACAGAATAAAAAACCACAACATCATTTTTTTAACATGGTCCTACTTTCATAGAAAAGTAACCTTTTGAAAACTATATTTTAATATTGTCACTCATTTACAGAATAATGGTCCTCAATATTCTTATGACATAAAAATTTTTATTATACTGATATTTTATGTAGCCAAATCCTTATTGTATAAATTATTTCAAATAAAAATAGACTCTAAAAAATTCTATATCTATTTTCTGGTTTAGTATCTAATTTATAGTTCACTCCTTCTTCTTTAATCAACCTATATAGCACAAGAATCAAGCTATCAGAGTGATACTGCATTCTTCAACAATTTTTACCATGATCAATTTTTCTTATATACAATCATTAAATACTATATTAATCATTATTGGAGGTTGTCTCCAAAAACATCATAACATATTAATTTTTTCATTAAAAATTTATAATAGAATAAAACCAAAGATGACATAAAAATAACCGAAACATCAAAATATTCTTTATGAAATTCTACAAGAAAAATCACATGATCACCATATGGCCACATAAATCATCCCCTTTAATTGTTTTCCAATAAAATCATTTTGAATCTCTCAATTCATATTAGTAAATCACCAATCATTAATTATATATCTACGTGATCGTACAAACATTAAGAAACAAATAAAATTGAATAAATTATATCGTTATCTATATACAAATATCATAACAAAAATTCAAATTTTCCTCCAACATTATAATTTCAATTCCTCATAATGAAGAGATACCACTTGAAAATATATAAATTAGGTCATTATCATTCCATCATCATAACCATTTAAATCATATAAGAAATTTTATTTAAAAAATATTATATCTATATCAAAAAAACTATTATAATATTTGGGAAAAAATCATAATTATTAATAGAAATATAAAATTATGAAATCACAACATTCTCCTTTTACGTGTACCCTAAATTTATTCGCCCTTGAATAGGTACAACTCATAAGAATGAATGCTATCAAGAGATATTGGTTTTCATTTTTTTATCTACCCTTGATAAGAATTTCCAAATTCAAAATGATAGACGGGACTAAACCACAATAAATTTCCTCATGATTAATGAGGAAAAACTTAAAGCATCATTTATAAATTCAAATAAGCATACCTAGACAATGTCATGGTGAACAAATCAGATGTCAGATCAATTTATAGATATATACAAAAACGTAAATTCATTTTCCTCAATAATCATCTCAATGAAGTGATATTTTATACCTATATGCATGATTCCTGAATATTTTATAGGATTCATTTTCAAATTTATATAAAATTGATTTTAACATTCATGAATAATTACTGGCATCATCCAACCCTAAATTTTTTTACAACTATTCCCTCATCCATATTAACAATTTTATAGTGTTAGTTATTTATACATATTATACCTCAGTAATGATTAAATTAATATTACTATTTTATTAGTGTTCCAAAAAACACTTAAACCTTTCTTCCAAGAAGAAATGAACACCTTATATTGGTTATTTACCATCAACACATCCTTCCCTATTGCATCTATATAGCTAAATTGGTCTAACATTCTTATACAATCATATTTTATATGAAATATATTGTGACGTTAATATATATGAGAATCTTTTTTCTATACAAAAAATTAGAATCATTTATTGATATTATATATCTATATAAAATTTTAACAACAAAAAATAAATTCTTCTTCAATAGTGTGAGATATAGTAGACTTCTAATCAATTTTCTATTAACATCAATAACCATATCCTTTCCCTATTCAACGTTATAAAGAAATTTATGAAATTAAAAGGTCTTGTAAACAAGCTTTGTATTGTTTATTAAAAATCTATTTAGGATATAATTTCCATAGATAACATGTAAAAGATAAATAATATCATTATTTTAAGAGATATTTTGTAATGAAATTGCCCCATTTCACCCCATTTGGATATTTAAAACAATTTATTCATGACATCAGGATTATTTCACATATTTTAGTATTATTTCCAAAAAAATATTAATTTATATAAAAAAATATTAATAATTACAAGAGTGAAATATTGTTCAATTTTTATGTAGTTATTTCTTTCAAGTCTTCTGTAATTTAGTAAATTCATGAAGTATTACCAGTTAGATTAAAAAGAAATTACAGCTTTATTATAACCCATATTATTACATTATTTACATATACACATAGACATAATTGTATCCATGTAAAAACTAACATGGTTTCTCATGGTAAGCCATATATTCTAACTCCCCATTTGGGAAGGAAGACATAAAATTTGTTTGAAAATCATGAACTTTGTTTTTGAAAAATTAATATATATTATCTTACAATTTGAAGACTTGAAAAAAGTTTAAATGTTTCATAAATTCTGACTCCATAAACCTATAAATATAATTTTTATACCATCCTTTTTAGATTAAATTACCTTTTTAATTCAATTTTTTTATGAACTCACTAATTATTCAACTCAAATTTCTTATCATCGAGTTTGTAAAGTAAATATAATGTATAATTATTTTCAATTTGGTTCATTTCATAATTGATAGAATCAACCCAATATTGATGATTTTATTATTTAAACACATATTTGGGTTCTACATGATATTATATTTCTATCTGAGATTACATTCTCAGAGTTATCCAATTTTATACTGACTATTTAGGATTTCCAATGATGTTTTTGATATGAGACTATTCACTCAACCTTGGATGAGGTGAATGTAATTTCATTTCATCACAATAAATAGATGAATCTTATTTTATAATCTTCTTGGTATTTCACATTCATCATCACTTAATTTATTTTCATTTAGTTTTGAATATATTTTTCAAAATATAAAACTCCCATTGAAATTGATACATTTAAGAGGAATCATCACTTTTAACATTACCTTACCTATTGTCACATTTTATAAATTTTAATGATTAGAGACATCATTTTATAATTCCTTATTATCACATTTAAACCAAAATATTAAAAAAATAACTTAATTATCTCTAAAAATAACCTTATTACATTTATAGATTTTGATATATTAAAAGGAATAAATTTTTGATCCTAAATCTTTATTCATATTTCATTTTAATTATTTTTTTCATAAAAATTAATTTTACAATATAAAAAATCAAGAGATATTTGAACTATATACTTTTCCTCCCGAGTGTATTTTTTAAAAAATTACTTTTTCGGTATAATACAAGTGATTTGACTAATAATATCAGTGTCCTTAATAAACTCACCACATCCCATAATCATGATTAAAAATTATTTTAATCATTTAAAAATGGTTTCACTTTTTTGATTCCCATTCATATAGAGATCAAGATTTTTAATTATATAAAACTGAAATATTTATAACATCACTTTCATTTTAGCTTTATAAATATTCTCTAATTTTCCAAAAAAATGTTGTTTTGTTTCAATACATATGAACATTATAAGTATAATTTATATAAGTGAATCTAAAATATAAATTTTTAAATTATAATCTTTATTTATATAATTTATTTCTATTACTATTAGAAACAGACCATTATCTAATAAGAGAAATATGTCATTTGTATCTTCCAAATTCATCATATCCAATATATCGATGATATTGTAAAATTATATCTTTTGAAACACAATAAAATTTACCATAAAATATTTAAATAAGAATATAGTTCATTGAGTTCAAATTATCCCTAATTAATAATAAATAATTTTGATTGGTCCTTTATCCTGAGAGATTCCTTAAATTTTCATTCACAAAACGGTATGAAAGGTCATATATAACATTATAATCCACTTATAGGATCAGTGTGGTATCTTTAGGTGGTAGTGGGTGGAATAAATTACAAAAATTCGTTTTAATGATTCATTGAAAAATACATTCTCCACATGATAATGGGTACTGATACAATATATCATCATACCCACACACACCCACCAACATGATGGATCAAAATGTATTTATAAGGATAGTCAATAAATGTGAGAAAGACAGTACATTGTGTGATATGGATTCCCCAAAGGTCACACTACACACATGATTCATCATATTACTATAACATAACATGGTATTCGCACAACAATCAGGCATTCATATGTCCTAATAATGCTTCAGTGCATCCCATAGAAAAAATAAATCCCACATTTCACCATGATAAACAATGGTAAGAACTAAAATGAAAATAACAATAAATATATCCAATAAGTCATTGAGTGGAATATGTTATTAATAATTCCTATTTATTTAAAAATATAAGCATGTAAAACAAAATCTTTAAACATACATTTGTATAATCCCCTTATTCTCTTTAGGTATAAAATACATGAACACAACCACATCAATTTACTAATTTTACCTACATACTTAATTAATTGATAATCATTGAATCTCTATTTTTTGTTCATATATAAAACATCTTTTTTCACTTATTCATACATTTATTATTTTTATTTTTTTGAACCCTAAAAACGAGTTCTACTTAGCTACTAGAAATAGTACAATTTTGTTCAATTTTAAATTCAAATTCAAATACATTTGTCTAAAAACATACCTTGGTGTACATGTAAATTAATTCTAACTATATAATTCTATTTTGTAATAGGATACAATAATCACAAAACCTAATATATGATTCCTTGTCAACAAGGCTGCATGAACCTCCTTGTTTTCAAAATTCATAGTATAGCCTCCACCGTAGTGGTGTAGCATAGTACTTCACGAAAATATTTTTTAATTTTATAAAATCATTGCATCATAATTAGTGTAGGGAAAATTATAGATATAACTAATTCAAGTGGAATTGAAATAAATTACCATTAGTTTTTCTTCATCATGGAAGCATGTCCGGTAGAATAAACCGTCTTTCTCTCAACTAGTTGTATAGTGGTGCATTACATATGGAACACATTCCAGTAAAATTCAAAAGACACCAGAATGTTATCATAATATTGATTATTATGTGGTAATACTACAATGAATTGATCACACACTATTAACACCATTTTTACATGGTTACTCATTTATTTAATAGGGGTCCTTAATATTTTAGGGAAAAAGAAAATATACAATGATTTCATCATGATGTACATATATCATAATTCAATATATTGGTTCAAATAAATAGGGCATCCAAAAAATGTCGTGTCCATATTTGATTCATAGTATCCTATTTATGAAAAATGACATCTTCTATAAAAAACGTATATAGGGCATGGAAAAATCATTTTTCATGATATTTCTTTTTTCAGCTGCATATATACATAAATATTTTCATGATATATAATGAGGTGAACCAAAAATACTTATATTTATTTCACATTATATTTGATGAATATTCTTTAAATATAATTATAATCCATTCCAGAATTGTAATGTTTTATATTCATTGGAAATATTGATTCATAATCAACCATTACATAAAATATCCAGATCATATATAACTACATTCTTCACAAAAATAATCATTCAAAGAAATATTATACATAAAATTTTTAATATCCTGTAGAAAAGAAAACACAAAAAAAATCATCTCGGATTCCTTGAAAGTGTAGACAAGGGTTATATCAATCAATAATATTTAGTTTCCAAAATATGAAAATAAGGTTATGAAAACATAAAATTTTCATTTTAAAATCTTACCTAGAAATTCATAAATAAAAATCATTAATCATTGAATTACACTAGGATGTTCAAAACATATGAATCATAAATTAATCAGATAACATAATCCAGGATAGAATAACATTGGAATACTATCATCTCATCAAAGAGTGGAATAAATCATGTCGTCATTATTTTTATTTAAATCGTATGTCAAGGGTACCTCTTAATACATTCATAATATATTTATTCATCAGTTAATAAGACATGTAATTATATTAGGACTAGGATAACATCATGTGTAATATTTTAACTCAAAAGTATTTATCATTACCCATTTAAATGGTGTTCAATAAAGGACCCAGTAGTCACATAATCATATATTATTCATATTTATTCCATTAGATCTTGAAAGCATTAATCATTTCGTCATTTACAATCATAGGGGAATGAAAAATGGTTTAACAAATATTTCATTATCATAAACATAAAACATAACATGAAATAAAAAATAATGTTTCACTGAATCATATCCTGAGTAATGTATATGTATCATCAATGAATGTTATCATTGATAAAAATTACCTTAAAAATAAAAATAGTAATTAGGAAAATATAATTTTCATTTTTAAATAACTACTTTATAATCTATAAATATAAATAACATTAAGAAACACATATAATATATAAAATAAATATTAAAACATGTAATGGAATTTTAAATTGAAATGTTATTCATGATAGTAGGAAAATCCATTATTGTGGTATATGATAATAAAAAAATTCCATTCAAACCATTGTTAAATGATATCGTAATCTGGAAGTAATATGAACATTCTATTTAATTCATTATATAAATATTTCATGGTGGGTAATATTTGATTGCTTATATTTTTTTCTAATTGTAAAAATATTGATAATTTATTTAAAATAATATTGACATGGAAAAAATATTCTATATCAAATACGGAAACAATATTCGCTCTATATATAATCATTATTTTTCACTATTGAGAAAATAAATAGAGTAAAGTTAATGGGAAACTTGTAGCTATATAAATAACTACATTATAATAAAAAACTATTATTTGTTACATATAGGTCATATAATATCCTCAATTTAAATTAAATCGTAAACAATATTGTTAAAAATAGAAATTGTAATATAAACTCTTACCTGAAGGTTGAATTAATTTTTTTCCTCCATAAAAATATATATAATAAAGTAAATTAATTAAAAATCCATACCAACTCCATATTAATAATTTTAATACCATTAATATTTTATGGATATGGTAGTCTTTACTTATTAATGAATGATAATTTCATTTTCTAACAAAAAGATGAAAAGAATGATAAATAATATTTTATCATTATATATTAATAATAATATTATAAATATCATAAATATTTTTTAAATCTATTTTTATGTTAATAAATATGGTTTGGTGATGAGAAATGAATCATATGGCTCTACAGTGAGGTTAGTCCACATGTTCACATGGGCAATATTTCTATATCTTATATGATTGGAAAACGTAGAAAGTTGATTTCCCATCATTATAATAAAATATATTTTTATTTATTACTCTATAACCATATATTATTGATGTATACAATATTTTTAGAGAGTAATTAATATGAAAAAATATATTTTCTCAATTATGATTTATACCTCTTCTTTGAGAGGCCCCCATTAGATTACACAATAAACATAGAATGACTGGTCTTACGAGACTAATATGAGACCTTTTATGATGTGAGTGATGGAAGAAAGGTTTTTTATGTGAATTTGTTATATATGAAGATAAAAATATGTTAATAGATATGATGTGTGGTTTCCATTTATATGTAAGGCATATGGAACAGATATAATTACATAAAAGATTTAAATAATATAAATTCACTTTCATGTGAAAGTGGATACAAGTAGAAAAATAATTAAAAAACAAGATATTAATTTTTTTTTTGAAATATCTTAAAATAATATGAATTATAATTTTCTTTCCTTTTTACACTTATCACTATGTTATACCCCATCGTAATGATGTTTTATTGATAACTTTGGTATTTTTTACTTTTTTCACTATTCAGTATGTCCAAAATGTAACTTAAAACCATATAAATTATCGATCATTTGACTTCAATTTAGTAATATATATTATTAAATTCAATATCTATAATTATATGCAATTAATTTTAAAATAATTGTTAAAAAATAAATGAAAATATATTTTCATAAAATCATATTTTTATGAATTAAAATAAAATTATGTTCCCTTTTATCAAATAAAAAACTATAAAATTAATGGTAACATATTGTATTGAATATTTGATAATTTTATTTCATTATTATAATTTATTAATTATAAATTATTTAATTTATTATTATATAAAACACTATACACATATGAACATAATTATGAAATTAACTTGTTTTCTTTCGTAAGAGTTCTTATTAGTTTATAACATTTAGATAAATAATTTTTGTTATATTTTTCTTATATTATTAATTTTTTGAATTTTTATCAATATATATTTTCCATTAAAAATTATTAATATATCAATAAATGATTTTCTTTATAAAATAGGTTATTTAATCATGAAAATATTTTAATAAAAATTTAAGGATTATATAATATTCATTAAAATAAAAAATTTTATTTAGGAAACAATATATAAATTTTTATGGTTAATAATTTTCATACATTCCAATCCAATTTCTATTTTAAAGAGGTAAATGGTATCCCATTTTTATTATTTATCAAGGTTCCATGTGAAGTAAGCTATTATATATATCAATATTATTTTATAAGGAATATATATAAAATATTTGGTTTCTTAATTATACCCCACATTAAATGAATCATACAATTTAAATTATTTCAGTTGTATATAAATAATTTGGAATTTATATCTTCTAACACATAAACTATTTCACATGTGCCTTCATTTCATTTCTTATTCCTATAATGATATTTAAACAATTAATTAATCTTGTCCTACAGAACACGATTTCCATGATCCTCGATTTTTAAAAAGATTATTATTTGGACATAACATACTCTAGTTTTAAAAAAACATTTAGTTTAGAAAATATGGAGAATAATATATTTAATTGCTTAAAAAATATTCAGGAAACACATTTTAATATAAAGAATGTTTTAGTAAAATTTCCAATTGATAAAAAAATCTCCGATCTAATTATTAATCTTTAAATGATAATTATATAAAGGGATCATCCCCCTACAATATGAATAACATAAATATTTTTCATGAATACATTTTCATTAAATATTTAGCAACAACATCGAATTCATGATCTCTTAAGTGAATTTCAATAAAACACATTTGTGAACTATGATATAACATTATGTGATGTTTAATGGATATAAAGTTATATAATATTTAAACTACTAGATTAGGTCCCAATAGATTTTTTTATCCAACGACATCATAAAACAATATAGTTCTACAGTTCCTTTAAAAAATGGAATCATTTAAATCCATCTAAATTCTTTAGTGAAACATATTTTTATAATAGATTTCAGTAAGAGGATGAATTTTATAGAAACAACCTATTATATATAGATAAGAGAATTGTCATAAATATTATATGGTTTTAATGATCCTCTTTGAATGACCATCTATCAAACTAAGGATTATAATCAGTACAAAAAACATTATATATAGACCTTCTGACGACATAACCAGAAAATTGAGGATACACTCAAATATCAATCATATGAAATATAATTTGGCACTCCATCCAATTGTACCACTTCATTAATGTATAACATTGCAAGATAATTGAGAGGGAAATATTATTTGATTATAATTAATTGTGCTAAATTCATATGGACATTGACTATATAAAATAATGAACTATAGAAATTAGATACTTTGTGGAGTATAATAATGATATCCATGGTGATGTTTTTACCATTTTTATTTTGTTTTACGTAATGGTTATAACATCCCATTATAAAACTTCCCTTTTTCCTTAACAAATTTACATCCAAATCACTGAGATACAAAATATGTAATAAAAATATTTATATTTTACTATCATAAATACTATGCTATATCTCAATAAAAATCCATACGTATACAATCGATATAAAATTATGAATTATGAGAATATTAAACATTATCTTTCTCCATGTATTGTATTGACTAGACATATACATTATTTATAAAACATATCATTTTATCACATACATGGATCAACCTGGGAATATTTCTCACTACTTTTTTTTTTACGTTTTCATTATATAAATATTTAATCTTTACAAAATAGATGTTAGACATGAAATTGAGAAAGATATGTTTATTCTCTTTAATTTATGATTTTATGGACTATCAATTTAAAATATAATTTCATTTTATATTTTTTATGCTTATCATTAATAAGATAGAATAATTCTACTAAATCAAATAATTAATAATCGTTTTTTCATTCCTAGGGTTGTAATGCATTGATTAGTTATAGTGTATTAAAAAACAAAACATAATATTCTTTTCAAATTATACATTTTTTATATGGATATATATCATAATATTTTATGATAATTATATATGTTACACCACTCTCTATAAAGATAGTTTTCCCATACCTTTTATATAATGATTACTATAGTGATATCCAAGTCGTGGGTCAGGAAATTCTACTGATGATTTATTATTAAATGAGTAAAATATACTAATTGCATATCATTATTCATAAAACACATTACAACCACTTCTTTTATACATAACTAAAAATATATACACTTATACATGACATGAAATTGTGGGAACATGTAGAGTAACCAACATTCTCTTCAGTTTCCTGAAAGATTCATTACATTAATCAATAAAATATAACACAATTGCATTTTATATTAACAAGGAGAGTTTATTATATATCCATGATAATTTCCTCACATATAATCATTAATATCCATCTATTATTAAGGAAATATATTCTAAGGAATAGTGTTTGGTATTGAAAAGTGTTCCATAACATTCATATTTTATGAATCCACCAATATTTCATCTATTAAGGTTATGTTTCCAAAAAATGAATCATTATATACAAAACTTTTCTATTGGTTATTTTTTAAAGTAGATTAACGATCTTTAGACTAATTATTATAGTCTAAAAGTAATATTAATTATCTTCTATTCTGTCATAATATATAATAAATTTATCTATAATGGATATTAAAAGATATTCATGGTAAATATTATATATTCTTTTAAATATTTATATGAATATAGAGTGTGAATTAATAAGGCTAAATTATATCCCTCTAAATTTTCTGTGTATATACCTTATACATAATGTTTTAATGTGTATGTGCTCACTTATAACCCTGAATTGATAGAATCAATAAGGATGAATAATCATTCAAAATGTTGTGATCCTCATAATTGATCAATGAAAGAATAAATATGGGGAAAAAATAAAAATGGAAAAAATGTTCTTGATTATTTTATTTTAATGTTACCAATAATTAATATATAGTCACATTGGTACATCTATGTTCTTAAAAAAATAAATAGTTGCACCCTTTGATGAAGAACAAGGAAGAATTTATCCCTTATCAATATTTTCCTATAATATTATATTCAATTAATTCAACCCAATATATTATATGTTATATGAGGTCACTGAAATAGGTTTACCATTATGTTATATTTCTATTGAAACCCCAACCTCATTATTCTATTTAATTCAATGAAAATGTTATATAAAAATATAAAAATTATCCCTTATAATATTAAGATATTCAGTATTGAGTTTCTGTAAAACCGTTTGAGGTAAATAAACCCTTTCAGTAGAAATAAATACCCATATAATTGATAATTTTTAAATTTAATTTTTATATTTTTTCATCATATTGATGGAAAATTATATATTGGATCATAATATGAAATGCGAAATAGATTACTTGAAGTCGATATGGGCTATGTATTGATGTTCCTTGAAATGTGAGGACTAATAAGAGGGGGGGTAGAATTTGTGGTGTTTTTTACAATTTGATTTCATTAGTTATTAAAAAATGAACAAAGATAGCGTATATTTAAATTTTTAATTTATATAAAAACAAAAATTATATTCATGGAGAAGAATGTTTTGAATGATACACATGATTTAAAAGGTTCTCCCCTAGGGCACAGAACTATGTAATTATAAGGTTGAATCCCATTATTCCTTAGAAATTAACTTTGATATGAACTAAATAAAATTGATCCAATCACAACCATGATCCATATATCTAATAATATATAATTATAGTAACCTTAAAAATTTTTAAAGATTAATTTCGATCTAAGAAAATATAAAATCTTTAAATATAGATAAAAAAATTTGTTTGGAAATAATTTGTTTGATTTACCTTTGTTTAGTGTGACCCTATCTAGTATACATATATATTCATCCAATATGAATTTATATGGTCCAACTCTTAGAAATACACCATCATATGATGAAAATTAATTTAACATAACTTTGATAAGTCCATCTGTCTAATGAATCTCTATATGTTGCACCACTACGAAGAACAATTCTATTTTGTGCCTCTTCCTCAAATAAGTGTTCAATTAGTAAATTCTCAAGATTACCTTCAAATGAAAACAAAAACACTTCATCTAACTATAACATGTTATTTGAGAATTCATACAATTCCTTCACCCCATTATATATGCACATTTCCTCTAGAAATCAATGAGATAAAACAGGCCCCAAAATTTTTAACAAATCATTTTCCCACAATACCAATCATTGTTAGACCATATGAAAACCATCTATAGAATTCATGAAGATTGAATACAAGTCAAAATAAACAAATTTATTCAATATACCTCATATCAAGACAAGATTAATAAAAAATGATAGAAAATACTAACATCGTCACTATAAATGACTTTACATGGTTTTTGTAATGTTTCTCAGAACACTATTGGATGAATGTATTTCTTCTGCATTTTGAAGAACTCATCTATTCAATCATGTTATTTTTTATTCCCCTTTATCCATTTTTTATCATCTTATTTAATCATTATAGTTTAATAATTATTTTTCTATCATTTTATCTTTACAAGCATTATCATTTTTATATAATTCACATAAGTTCATTAGACATATTCAGTATTATTGGTTTCCATGTCTCTATATGAAGATCCTACATAAATTAAAACTTCATACATATTATCAATCACAAAACTAAATCTTTTATAACTTCTTTGAACCATCCAAAATATTGATTCATATTTTTTATCAGATGACCATTTTTTTGATCACATAGAATCTTGTCTGGTAGAACATCAATAAAAGTTCATATGGAAGAAAGAGATCACTATTTCTAGTAAAAATAATCATTTTTTAACACCTTTATATAAAATCCATTTACTTATCATTATAATGGACTTTGAAAACATATTTCATTTAAAAATCCATATAGAAACATTCAAAAAAATTATTTTATCCATTGAATGATTAACTAAAATTGTATTTACATTTAGGATACATTTTTTAAAGATTATTAATGAAATATTTGATATTGAATTGGGTTTTGGTTTGTCTTTGCAGAAATTATGAATTATATAATATGAATAATAAATTCCCAAAATGTAAAAAAATATCCTTTACACATCTTCAATCACATAAACGTTGTTTACACTCCATTAACAGTATGACTACAATGATGTAGAACCACCCATTATGATTCTTCATGATGTGAAGAAGTACATAACTTGTAAATCGAGTACATGAAATGAAATTTTCAAAATCAATTTTCCATTGAAATGTGAAATTCATATATAATTTACAAATATTTCCTGATGTGAGGACATTGAAAACATTCCAAGTTAAAACTTTGAGAAGATTCTTCGACAGAAAATGAGGATCTTAGTTGCATGATGGGAAACTAGATTACATGAAACGAATATGTTATGAAATAAATCATTTATGCTAGTAACTGAAATATATGACTTTAATTTCAATTTTTTATTGGACCGATTTATATTTTTCAGCACCTTTATGCACTAAAGATATCCAGAATATTTTTATTCTCTTATATTTCAACCATATTTCTCATTCCTTGTTTTTTATAAGTTAATTTATTTCATTACATTTTCTGATTATTTGAAACAAACATTGTTTTTAATTATTGTCTCGCCTTTATTAACCTGTTGAAACACAAATTTAGTTTCGACATACACTTTCTATGAATCACTATTTTATTTATCAATGAACATATGTTTCTTCATCTGTTCATTGTTCTCAATATGTTTTTTTACAAGTTATTAAAATTTTTTCATCTAGAAAAATCATTATTATGTATCTAATAATGAAAGGATTGTTCCTATTAATATATTCATTAAATTCAGTTGTTTTATATTGATTATTGAATATTTAATCATGTATTCTTTCTTCGGTAAATATTTTATGATTATGCAGAACTTTCATGATAATTTCTTTCTTTTGACCATCCATTCCATGTGTGAAAAATCCACATAGGGTTAGGGGTTGAGATTTAGGGTGTTCATAAACCCAATTAATATTTATATTTATTATTATAAACAATATTAATAGTAATTAGGTTAATATTAATTGTCAATCACATTATTTTACACAATGTCGACCATTGTATGTTCGATCAAATTAACATAGACTAATTATAGATGACTAACACAATGAACATAAGACTATGAATATTTCTATATATAAATGATATGTAAATCACATATGTTTCCATATATACCTTAACCATGAGATAGCTAAATCATGTATAGATCCAATTGGTTTGACCAAAACCAATTAGTGACTTTTTTACTACATCACAACATAAATTATACGAAAATTTCATGTCAAATATAGGATATTATTTTTTAAAGAACACTAAAATTGACACCAATATAATTTTTATATATACATATAAAAGCATAAAACTAACAAGTCATAATAGAGATCCATCTATTTGAGTAAGACTATGGAAACCTTCTGAGGTTTATGATCGAATCATTGTTGACCTTCCAGTTTTCTTAATGGGATGAACCCCACAAAACCACATTAAAATGTAATGGTAGTATTTGTAGATTGGATAATAAAAATGTAATCTGATCTCAACACCATAAAATAAAATTATGTGATTGGGTGAGTAAAATTTTGGAACTGTTTCTGGTGAAATCAATTTCATAGGCATAGTGAACATCTAACTTAACGCAGATTACCTAACCCCACCCCCAAATCTTATTCCATTATCCCTTTCCATTTTCATTTTTATCATTCGGGTGTAAAAATATCATTTCTTTGTCAATTTATTTCTCTATAATCTAATTGGATAGTTTATGTACAATAGGCCATTGAATCACTCAAAAAGTAATGGCACACATGAAAAAAAATCATTTGATATCATGATCGATAGAACCCCCAGTGCACACCACTAATTCTCAATGGTGGAGAGTAACAATATTGCACCACCCCATATTCAAGACCCCATCAATGCACCACATACTAATTAAGGTGAGGTACCAGCACTTTAGGTATACACCATTATGGACTATAAGTTACTGCCTATTACTGTATCTATTCCTAGAATTGTGAACCCTTCAATTGACATGAAAAAATTTATAATTAATCCTTGAATAATTTACAAGATAATGAAGAAGGGTAAATTATTTAGGCTTTTGTGAGATGACATGCATGAACTCATCTTGAAATTTATTGATATTTGAGATATCATTCTCAACCTAGGTGTATAATCATAACTCGTTAACTTAATATTTTTACCTTTCCCATTATGTTATAAAGCCGAGGAATGGCTAAAAATTAAATCTCTCTATTCATTCATGATTGAGAGAAATTTCAAAATAATTTCATTCATAAGTACTTCCCCAAGAAAATTATATTCTCCAAAATAAAATTCAAAAAAATCACACAAGAGGATAGTGAATCAACATCATAAGAATGAGTGAGATTAAACGAACTAAATCACAAATTTATACATCACGGACTACATATGTGGCATAATATTCAAATTTTTTAATTTGGGAATCTAGTATGCATCACATACTACATAAGACAACATTACTAATGGTAGACTTATAATCATGATTCTGTACATCACACATGTAATGTTTTTAATGTCTCTCACAATTATTGTCTTTAGAAAGGAGACTGAGGATGTCCCTGACATAGAATTACTTAGGTTGAAGGGAAAACCAACATTACTACTCAAATGTATGCACTAACAAAGAATATAGAATCATTCATGTAACCTGATGTGCCACCATCCCCTAATGCTTCGGTAATGGAAGTAAAAACTTAAATGATGTGTGGAGGCCATTTTTATTAAAACTATTACATGGAAGGGATAAAAGAGCCCGAAATTTAATATTTTAATGACATAAATTACAAACAACATTGAAAATAGTACCAACAACCATAAAATTTTAAATAATATGAAATCTAATAGCTGATTCCAGATCTATTGCAGAAAAACCAAGGTTACTATCAATAAGGGTGTAGAAATATAATACAGAGAAAATTAGGACCACAAGGGTACCCACAAAAAGTTCAATATAATCAACATCAACAAAAATTACATAAAAAATTCCCTTGATATAAGTTATAACTTCTAGCCTTATAGAACAGGTATCATCATCCTCTAACAAGACCCCCACCTCAAGCCCATCAAGCCAAAAACTGTCTCGAAAACCTACTCACTACCTTCATGTAGAAACCAATAAAGGATAAAAATCACTAGACGGGGATATGAAATCAATGAGAATCTATTTTTATTATCATTAACCAAATGAATCAAAATTTAAAAAAACTATCTTACTAACTACCAATTGAAACTACAAATCCCCAAAGAGAATAAAAAAAAGTTATTAGTGCATTAAAGTGGGAAAACTATAGACATTTATTAACCTCAAATACTTTTGGAAGATATTCTACAAGAACACTAGAAATATAGTCTATAATCAATATTAATTACAATGATAAAAAATTAAGTAGTTAATGAAATGAGTCTAGAATCAGAATAGATTTCAAAAAACCTCACAAAATGGGTACCCAAAAAAATGAATAAGTATATTTAGTTCCCTATTTTTAACCCCCCTCTTCCATTTCAAGAAATAATAAGGAATGGTAATAACTTTAAATAAAAGTAAAGTTTTCTAACAATTATCATGAAATTATATATAGGTATTTTATTGTCGAAATACATTTATAAATGGAGGCTTGTGAAAATTTTTAAAAGAAACTTCTCTTAATCATTACAATTATGGAAGACCTGGGAGTCATCTCTATAAATGTGGAATACATCAATATCATTCAGTAGAATAATAAACCAATGATACAAGACCCTGGTCGATTCACAATCCATTGCAACAATATAACATGTAATTTTGGGAGGGAAATATCTTACTGATGTACTAGCATAAATCACATGCCTATTTGTGTTTTAAATAATCTCCGACACAATGAATTAAATCTTATAAGAGTGGAAATTGAATTGGTTGAACATTCAGTAAAGTACACTGAAGGAATTTTGAATGATATCTTAGTTAAGTGTTGAATTTTTTTATATAATACAGGTTTCCAAATATAAGATATGTAAGAAGAAAAAGTTGTTCTATTCATTCTTGGAAGACCATTAATATAAATAATAAAGGAATTAATAAAACATTTCCAAGGGTTAATGATATTATGAGTGGGATATAAAATACTTGGGTTCCATTTAGAAATGGATTGTACGAATGTTAATGATTCATTTTAATTTCAAGAAAACATTTATACATATGAAAGAGATGTGATTATGAACATTTAGGATGTTAGGAAGGCCCTTCCTTTGATGAAATCATTGAATTTCATCATGATATTTGAAGATAATTTGAACAATTGGTGAGGGACAATATTCTACCATTCATATAATCATTCATTATACCATTTTGTTTGGATTATAACCTTTTACAAGAAAATTAGTTCACTCAATAATTGTCACAATGGAAACACTAATAGTCATTATCATCTTAGATATCAAATTGAAACATGAGAACAATTTGATTGTTGTCCTTTAAATACACAATAATTCAATATCATGTGTAGAAGATTACATTAAGGGGTTCGGTCCTAGGATGTGAACCCCTAATTTTGTTTGGAAGAAGGTTAAAATACCAACCAAAGAGGTGAATCACCCCACCAATGATAAAAGTGGTAAAGATGTAATTTCTGAAACTTCAAGATGATAGAATAAAATTTTCAATATCTAAAAGAAAAATGTAGATTCCTCTAAATGTCTTTCCCATGAAGGGTGTTATAACTATTGAAAACATAAATGTAATTAGTTGATATCTACTCGAACAATCATATGTTTTAAAATATGTGTTTATTATAGAATTCTGATCATGGAAACCCAAAAAGATCTTTATATAACAATCTTTAGGGATAAAATTCTTGAAATACTAATAGGGAACTACTTATATTTTTTTATTGATACATATTTAGGATACTATCAATTTTTGTTTCATCTATATGACCACTCTTAAACTATGTTCATTTGTCCCTTCAAAACCACCACCTATCAGAGAATGTCATTTAGTATGTGAAACGTAGTAGAAAATTTTTAGTGGGTTAAAAAGCATATATTCCATGATATGGTAGAGGAATTATTAGATTTATTAAAAAGAGTATTTTTAATATTTACAAGTTACATTGAGGCATGTCTGAGTAACATGTATATTGTATTGCATCATTGTGAAGAAAAATGTTCGGTAATAATTTTTGGAAAAGTTTCACATCAGTGTCCAAGGAGGAATAGTCCATAGTAAAAAATACCAATAACGAGGATGGAATTAAATCCATAAAAAAGTAATAAAATACTTTCTAAGCCTGCTATAGTGAAAGGGATAAGGTGGTTTTTAGGCCATATAAGATCTTATCATTCATTCATTAAAAACATTGGATAAGCAACCTTTCCCTTGACACATTTATTGTCGAAAGAATCATTTTTGAGTCAACAAAAGTGTGTATATGAGAATTCTTTATCCATATGAATAATTGGGTGGATGCCCTGTTATAATTCAAATATATTTAGGAAAATATTTAAAAATAATGTTTCATTAATGAGACATACCTGTTGGTTATTTACTAGGCCAGTGAGTCTAAAATATACTTTTTCTGATTTAATATTACAACCACACAAATAATGACACATAGGTAAGTTTTATGACTAAAAATAATGAAATTCTATAATTAATCCATTAATTTTGGAAATTATTCTCAAACCTTATACAATCTGATGTTATGGTTTACACTTACCATGATTTTATAAAATACTTTCTGATCAAAAGAGATTCCAAACCACACCTATCACAATAGACTATGCTTCTAAATTTTTTTGAAACCATAACTATAGGCACAAAAGTATTTTATAATTAAATTTTGTATCATTAATCCTAACCACCATTTCCCAAATTCATGGATAATGATAATTATGATATCATGTATGACTTCACTAACGAAACCCTTCGTATGATGAATACCCAATAAAGTAAAAGTTTTCTGATATTGAAAATTATCACACACTGAGATTAGTCAACCCTAATATTACTTTTCAATAGAGGAATATTTTTCACCTGAAGCACCACATTACTACTTGGATGAGAGGATACTTTATTATAATTGTGTTGATGGCTTAATGTGGTGCTTCATCCTAGAATATGAACAAAATATTGTACTCAACATGATCCATATGTCATCACTATGAGGGAATCATGGAATCGATCGTACCATGGAAAAAATTCTTCTTAGCAGCCTATTCTCTCCCACACATAATAAAAAAATGATTTTTTTTCAAACAAGTTATTGAATCCTGTAGACATGGACCATATGGAAACAAATTCCCAATAACAATATCCTGGAAGACATACTCTTTGACAATTGGGGAATTTATTTCACAGGACCAATTTCTTTTTCTCATGTTATATTTTACAGCTTTATAGTCATTGAATGCATCTCAAAATTGGTTTAAGACAAAGACACTACTAATGACACAGAAATAGTCACTATATACCTTTTAAATGAAAATAGAATTTTTAGATTAGGATTCCATCCATTAATCATTAGTGATTGGAAAACATATTTCACTGACACCACAATGAAATTATTCGTTAGGAATTATGGAATTTGGTATAAAATCGGTAATTTATACCACCTGAAACAGTAGGGCCCGTTGAATTATAAAACAGGGAAACCAAACATATTGTGGAGATGAATCTGAACAGTGTAAGAAAATATTAGAGTTTCAAACTAAATGATACACTTTGGAAGTATCACAAGACCTACAAAAAGGTAATTAAAGCTACTCTATTCCAAATGGTGTTTGGAAATCCATTCCACCTAAATTTGTAATTAGAAAATATATCATTTTTGGAAATAAAAAATTTAAACATGGATTATATGAAACCTAGATAGGTTCAAATGATCAAAAGAGATGAGCTAGAATAAATCAAGAAGTATACGTATGAAAAATACAATATTTTAATAACAAAACAAAGAAGTGGATTGAAATCTAAATAAAAAGGTGAATCTTAACACATGGGAAGAATGTTATCTTATTCCATTCCCAATTAATTTTTTTCCTGGAATGACAAAATCTCGATAGCATGCTCCTGACTAATTCTTTACGGTTTTACCTTATATATCATTAAAGAATCATAATGGAGAAGAACCACCATTCATAGATAAAGGGAAAAGGTTTAAAATCTATTTATTACCCTTCTAAGAAGGGTTAATCCTCAATGTCAAAGTCACTTAAATAAAAATGAATCAATTTAATGATGTAATTTTTAGCATTTTCTTGTAGGTAACCATTTTTCTTCTTTAATTTTAGTTCTTTTAATTAATGTATTTAATTTAATTTTATAACCATTTTTTTGTATACCATTTTTTAACTTCATTATACACACATATATGCATGTAATTGGACTTAATTTCAATGTTATTCACTATTTACAGTTTTCCATTTCACTACATTTATATTTTTTAAACCCCTTGACTATTGTTATTGCTATTGCAATATTTTTTTCTAACACATTATGAAGGTATCCCAAATTTAAATTACACAAAGATTCCCCGTGGAATGACACACATAATAGGGGGATCGTGATTCTATAAAATTAATTACAAAATGTGAATTATATTTTTTCTATTTTATTTTTCTGATATATCTCCCAAAGTACATTCCAGGACAGTGTGGGAACATTCCCATTTTATGTGTGGGGGAGTCTTTCCGCATCATTACATTCAACACACTTGGATTATTTATTTTTTAATTAATAATGGAATAATTTTTCTTGTATTGATGATTTATAAATTGGAAAATAAATATACTCATTTAAATAAATGGTAATGTTATGTTTGAAATTTTTGAAATACATTTTCACTCTTAATTAATTTCTTATCATGATTGATGAATTTGGTTTTTTTAATGTCTTTTGATTGGATTATTACATGATCTATATACCCTTTTTTATTTATAAATTTATTATATAATTCCATTATAGAAAAGATTCTGAACCCACAAATGCATATTCCTTTTAGCAAATATTTCATTAAGAGGCACCTAGGGCATACAAATCTATGAGAACATACACTGAGATCTTATTGAGGACATGAACTAACAAATAAAATTTTAATAATCTAAAGGAAATATTCATTGAGATACTATTTCTTGAGACCTATATTTAATATTTCCCCCTTTATCCAATAGTTTCAATGAATGAACATGTTAGGACATAGCTATTGAATGCAGATTATACCATCCTACCAATCTCTTGTTATTATTCATGATCATCCTTTAAGAAGATGTGTGTGGAATTTTATGTTAGTGGAAAAATATTTATTTACTAAGGAGATGTAAAGTTATACACTACCAGACTGATATGATATGAATTAATATTCCTTTTGGAATTTTTAACCGACCATATTCCTCAAAATAAGTAAAATAAAAATATTAAAAAATAATTTTGAGTTGAGTTTTAGGATGGTAAAAAATCACCATTTAAATATTGATGAATCCTATAATGGTCATATTTAGTTAAGGAATGTATGTGAGATCTGGAATAAATTTGAATTTGGAGAAATAAATTAAAAAATAAAAAGAAATAAACATGGTACATTTTATATACATAAATGATGCAATCATTGATCCCCTATGAGATGTTTGGAGAAAGGATAAATTTTTATCTAGGAAGATACACATTATTTCAGTGTTTCATTATATATTTCATTATACATTATATCTTACCCTAATTTTTTTATTTATTTTCACCTTTTACCCACCTACCCATAGCCATAGAGCATTCTAAACCCATTTTTTAACCCTTAATGATTGATTTGGTATTTGTCTTCACAAATTTGAGATGATATAACCAATGTAAAAAAATGTAAATTTATTTTGTGGTAAATAGATAAATTTATATATATTATTTAAAAATGATATTTGAAATTGCAATTAAAATAATATGAATAAGAATGATGAACTGAACCATGAGGCAATTATGATTTTCTCTACAAGATTGATTATGGAGGACTAATTTTTTTCTTAAATTTAGTTTTATTTTTCTGTTTGTAATGCATTTTTCATGTTTTAATAAATTATTCTTATGAAATATAAATTGAGTTCATTTTTTCTTTGGGCTATGAAATTGTTTAGTTGTGGGGTAATTTGATTAGATGAAATTTTATATACATTTTTATTACAATGTTTAAGTTTATTAGTAAATAATTTCATAATTCACATGGTTTTGAATTGTTTTCACCACAATTATGAATTCTAGACATAAAAGTATAAATGTTGAAAAATACTCACAATGAACCAGTACATGACATGTCTCACCTAAAAACATGAACAATAATTTCATAGCCTGACTTCAAGGATATAGAACAACCCATTAAAATTATTAATGACATGAAGATTATGACCAGTGTGTAAATCAAGTAAATGAAAAACTAATATCAAAATATTGAATCCTACCAAATATGAAATTCATACACTACATGTAGAGATTGATGGATGAACAAACATATAAGGATAACCTGATGAATGATTTTATATGATTCTGTATAGGAATGAAGTATCTTAGTTACATAGTGTGAAACTGGATTACAATATATTCAGATAACGAGAACCAAATCATTAAATATAGTACATTAAATAAAATATTTTCACACCATGTATTTCATTGACTTATTTATATCTCGTACATCCTCAATTCACCAGAGAGATCAAGAATATTTTTTTTCTCTCAATTTCTTTTAAATTTTTTTCTTCCATATTGTTCTATACAATTTTTATTTCATTCAATTAATTATTTCATTGAATGTATGTGAGTATTTATTCAACAACCTAATATTCATCATCTGTTGCAATACCACTTTTATTTCTAACATCTCTTTAAATAGTTCACTTCATTATTCATCAGAGGAAAAAAAATCATCTTAAATTATTTTTTCACAGTATTTTTTTGATTATTTCTTACATTATTTTCTACTAGATTGCTCATTAATTACTTTTTATTCATATAAATTCTGTTCAAACATAGATCTGTATCAATTCAATTTTTTTGATATTTATTTAATACTAGATTGTTTCTTTTTTAATATTTTTATGATAATTAAAAGAATATATTATGTTTCCTTTCTTTTTATCATCACCACCATGCACAAATAATAAACTCATGGTTACGGTCGATAATAGGGAAGTTTCCAATCATAATGAATCTTTAGATTGAATCTTGGTAACCATATGACTAGAAATTAGGTTAATAATAATATTTTATCATATTATTTCACACAACCATGACCAAGGGAAATTCAATCTAACAATCCTAATGTAATTGGATTTTAAAGTGATTATGAACATTGTACTATGATTTTTTTAATTGAACCTATGAATAAGGTAGTTAAGTTTCTAGCTATTCCCTATCCATTAGATAGGTTTTCAATTGGTTGTATCAAATGTTGTGACCAAAATGAATTGTTGAATTTTTACTACTTCAATGCCTAATCCATAAAACCATTATAATTTAATTCTAGGATTATCATTTGTCCAGAATCTAGAAATAGACCACAATCCCTTCTATAAATACTTTTATTAAAAAACATTATCTTAGACTTAATAAAAATTCAACTTGAAGAGAATGAGTGATGAATAATTCCATGGTTTTTATTCGAATGATTTGTCACCTACAAGTAGTCCTTGTGGGATCAAATCTGAAATTCCACTTTATTACGCCCTAGTTGTAGGTGTAGTTTGGGATTATAAATATTTAATCTGGCCTCACCCTATGTGAATTAAACGATTGAATTGGGTGATTAAGTGAATTCCATACATATATCATTAATGCGACATTGATCATCTCCATCCAGTAACATTTTGGAAATATTTTTTTTTTGTTGAAGTTATAATGTATTTTTCCAACCATATAATCATCAAATACAACTTTAGATATAATTACTTGATAATCACAAAATATCATGACTTTTACCATTCAAACATCATTCAATTTCAAATTTCAACTTTTTAACATCATATTCATATAAAATACCCCAATTTGAAAATATCAAATGCATCTAATAGTAGAGTAATTCCACTTTCCATTCATTATTTTTATTCAAAAAATTATCTCTAATTTCATCACTTTTTTGTTGACCATTGATTGACTACAAGACAAATAAATGTTTGAGAAATTTACTACTATATGATTTTACAACCTCACACAAGCTCAGATAGAATCATGAATATATTTATAGATATTGAAACATTAATATTAATAAATAATCACATGTATTAATATGAAATTTTTCCATACATTCATAAGTTGAATAATAACATTCCTTACCATCAAATACAAAAATAATCACAAGTATGAGGTTGATAAAAAACCAAAATCTCATTAAAAATACAAACCAATGGATCAAAAATCTCCTCATTTGTTTTTTGGAAATAAAGATAACATCTTTTTCTTTAAACATTTATTAAAAATTTCTTATATTATTTATTTTCCAAAAAACAAACTACATGATAAATAATTTTTTTTAAAGGAATTACATCCCCTGGTGGTAAAAATATATATATGAATGAAAAGATAAAACCCAAAAAAAAAATCCCCTAAAATTTTTATAACACAATATTAAAATTTAAAAAAAATTGAGTATAGAGTATATACATATGTATCCATATATGTATTTAATCTCCATCATTGAAAAAATAACACAATGGATCAAATGTTTACTTCAAAAATAAAAATGTTAACTCATTTTTGGATTCTAACCATGAAATTGCTATCTCAATTCATCCAATGTTTCTACTGTCATGGGTTTAAGAAACATAAATAATTTGTTATTTTGGTTAAAAATACTCAAGTGTTCCATATCCAATATCATATTTTCATTTTATGAAATTATACTAAATATTTATTTTATTTAATAGATATTGTTTTAAATTATTTTTTAAATGATCAATGGAAAATTTATTATTATAAATAATGTTCATGGATATATCAGCATTGAACATAAAATCATCCAAACTGATCTTTTATCCAAATCATATATATACAAACCTAAGTAGAAAAAACATATTTTTCATCATCTATACTCAAAATAACATTATGTTATTTTTTATTATTACTTTTCACACAAATTTCACACATGAATAATGAAGCTCTATATGTTAGTTTTATATAATTAAATTATCTAGTCCAATCATAATTAATGAACACAAGAAAAGTTGTCTCATTGAGTCATCTATATATCCATCCATAATTTGATGTTCATTTAACAAACTTATATATTCACATAGCATCCAGTAGATGTTATTCCTTCATACCACTCAGATATCATCTACACAAAGTAACCATATATTAAATTAATTTTATTGATGTATAAATAATTATTATGCTTCTAATAAAAATTTTGATAAATTTTTTATTTACACTTTTCCCAAATTCATCCATTCTCATGTTCATACCAAAAAATATAGTATTATATTATTCTTTTGAATCTTCCACAACAATTGATTTTAATAAAACCTTGTCATACCATTGTTGTGAGTGGAATATGAATTTTCATTTACAAGTAACATGTATACTAATATAGATGTTTAAATATCCATGAATTGATATATCAATGCTTCGTTTCATTTTTAAAAAAAATTACAACATGTTTTATCCATGCCTCTTAAAAAAATAATATCATCAACATAAATAATGAAAATAAGGGTTTAATTCCTAATATCATTCAAATACTAGTTTCTAAAACATTTTATTTTAGAAACATTAAATTACATCAAGAAACAATAATATTTTGAATACATGGAACAAGGGGATTTTCTTAACCCATATAATAGGTTTCTTAAATATAGAAACCATGATTTCATTTTAGTTATGTATAAACACATTGGGTTACTCCATTTGTAACTATTAATTAGTTTATAAATTTAATAAATATATCTAAACATAAATAGTATATACTTTTTAATTTTTTTATTCATAACTACTAAGAATATTTGTATAGTTTGACGTCTTACAATAGAGTAGAAAATATTCAATATCAGCACTTTAAACCGATGTGTAAAATATTAAATCTAATAATTTTTCAATTTATGAAATTTCTCTATTTATAATGAAATTATTTATAAAGTTGTATTTTTTGAAAAAAAAATTTCCTTCTATATAAGGCAAAAGATCCCCTGTATAAATTTTTTCAATTTGATCTATCTCATCATTAAATTATTTTAACTAATAATTATGTTTTTGTTCAATAAAATTATACGTTATTCTACCTATGAAATAAGATTTGTCTAATATTAAACTCTATTTTTGTCTTTTCTAAATTAGGGGTTCCTATTCTTTAATATAGTTATCAGATTCAACTGATTTTATAAATTTTGTAAGAATAGTGATTTTATTTCTGTCATTCTATCATCATTATAAGAAAAAATTTAATCAACTTATAAAATATTATGGTCATACACATCTTTCTTCTCAGTATATTAATTTTATGTCACTATAATATCCTTCTTATCATCTTTGTTATTATCTTTAACAAAATAAATAAGTTTTCCTAGTTTTTAATAGAATTCACATCCATGAAATAAACCATCATTTATAGTTTATTAATTCCCTTTTATCTCATTCCATTTTCTGAATATCACATGAAAAATACAGCTACTACATTTTCACCAATAATTTATAAATCCAAATTATTGATCTCAAATAATAATGTACCCCCAAAACCTATAACATATGACTCTTTAATATTATTATTATGCCACATCTCATTGGGATTTATTTTTTTAATAGAGAATAAGTATATATACTGTACATAAAAAACTAAAAATACATCTTCCCACAAATAGACATTGATTTTCTACATTCGGTGATCCTAATTAATCAAATTTAAACAGAATATTTAATGTTTTGGAATAACATTGTATCTTTTGATTTAATTTTCATGAACATTTTATTGGTAAACATATTGAAATCTTGAATGAAATTAATAAATTATAAATCACTTTTAATGATTGTTGTCTCACCATCAAATAAAAACAAGAGTGAGTTTCATCTATAGGAATTTTTGATTGAATCTCAACATTGTTATGTTTAATACTAACCACATTAATTTCTAGAGAAGTTGTACAAATAAAACCATATTTTCCTTTTAGTTATGGTATAAATCTTACAATATCAACATTTTTTATTCTACTCATACTCTTTATCCCTATAATCCCATATCCTCAATTCCATTATATATTTTAATAATTATTCGATATTTAATAAAAATAATCGGGATCTCGAATCATGGATATATTTCAACTGGTTCATTCTTATTTTTTAAAAAAATTATTTTTTTCCAAGAATTTCAAGATGAATGAATCATTTCTAATGATAAATTCATTACCATAATTAAAAATTTGGAAATCACTCGGTATGTTTTCCTTAAGAAAATATATAAAAACCATCTATTAGACATCAATTTTTAGTAATTATTTATATCTATGCATATTCATTATATTTTAATGGATCCATTGGGTCTGAAAATGAATGATACATCCTCATGATCATCAATATTTTTCATGATTTTTATGTAACCTATTATATGTCAGGATAAAATTATATCATTAACCAGCAAATTATTCTTCCTAATATATTTTATATAAGTTTCAATAATAAAATATCTATCATCAACATGCTTATTTATTATCTTATTTTTTTTTTGGTTTTTTAAAATTGACTCAAAGGAATTGTCATGCATTCTTTAGCATATTAACCGGGTTGGTCACACCATCCAAAAAGTTCCTCTAGGTTTTAAAATAGGTTTATACATTAGATATTTCTATCTTATAATGACTTCTAATTTACATGATCCAAAAAAAGAAGAATAAGACACACATTATTTAATTTTTTATCCCCTTAGTTCATGATTATTCATATTGGGAAACATGTTTTTCAAAAAATTATATGACTTATTCAAAAATATATAACAACACCCAAAATATATAATAAACATCAATATATAAAGGAGAATAATTTTTCCATGTGATTAGTTTTTTTGAGGTTTAATATATTTTTTAACATATGATTTCCATTGGCATTGACATATGTTCATAGAATGTTTATATATAACTAAAAATTATGTTATTAAAATTTCCCACAACATTTCATCGCATGATTTATAGAAGATATTTTATACACTTGTAAAGTTAGAATAATTAGATGAACATTTATGTTTAGTATGTGTATATTAAAAATGATTATTTGGATGAGTTCCTCCGACAAGAAAAAAGTTCCATCCTTTACCATTGTTTATTTGATGAAATTTTCTTCCATTTTTTATTAATTATTTTCATCCTTGATTCTTATTGAATGTCTCTTACATATCTATTCTTCCCTAAAAAATGTAATTCAAGATTATTCACCATAATATAATGTTTAATAAATTTCATTCTGAGGTTTTTAATCTTCATAGTATACTAATTTTTAGGTAATTATTCATTTACTTTATTCTCCATATAAATTTTATTGTTCAATATTCTTACTTATTTATTTTTTTCATTGAACATATCTATACATGTTACAAGATATAATGTTAGCTGATATTCCTAAAAAGATTCTCAACTTTATTTTTATTCACTATTTTTTATTTCCATTTTTTTTAAAATGTTAGAAAGAAGGTACTTAATCATGTCATTAATTTTAGCAAACATCTTTCTTATCATCTAATTCACTGATTTCCACAAACAGATTTTAAAATTATAAAATTATGAAATATCGTATAAATTCATTAGATATTAATTCTTTAATAATATTTTTAAATGTTGGATATTTAATTATTTTAGATGATATATTCTTGGTAAAACATTCATCAAGTGATGAATCATATTTTCATTAAAAGGTAATATTTTCTGATTGAATATATATGTATTTTTCCTCTTAATAATTTCTAAATTGAAGTATCTTCTAATAAATCACTAAATTCCATAAAGATTAGGACAATTTCATTTACTATGGTAAAGTAATAATTAATATATTAATCTTCTACCATTTTTATATCATTAAAAATTCTACTCTATAGTCGAAGGTCTACATCCATAACATTAGTTTTTTATTAACGATTCTTTTATGTTTGTCATATGTTTTATTTTCTTTCATGAAAAAAACACCATTATATAGACATATTCTAAAAATAATACAATTTAATAATTTTGAATATTAACAAAATCCCCATGATTATTTTTACCAATAGATTTCATTAGAGCGTATTTCTAAATTTGGTGGAAACCAAATAATAGATTTATTGACCAGTTCATGGACAGGAGATTGAAGTGGGCCATGAATCTATTTTTTCATTGATAAAATTTTCCCATCAATGTTAAAAATAGCTCAACTATTATATTATTTTATACTTTCAATGATATAAAAAATAGAGGACTTATTAAGGGAACCAAAATACTCATATACAACATTATGTTCTTGGGTGTGTGAGGACTACAGAGAAGTGGGGGGGGAGTTAATCAATGGAGATATCATAAAAATTACTTTTGATGAAATATACCCACAAATTTTTTATATATTTTTATACTTTTGAAAATTATATTTTAGCATAAATTATATGAACATATTAGAATTTAATGTTTGAAACAAAATATTTACAATGCTATCAGCCATCATGGAAGGCTATGTATTTCTTGGTAGATTACGATCATTGATAAAAATTAAATATGATATTGTTTTAATTAAATTGATCCTACTCAATTCATGATCCTCCTTTAAGAAAATAGGTAATTATTCTAAATCCTATAAGTTAATATGTGTTCATATCATTCAATGTAGAACTAAATAAGAATCTTTTCTATAAATCTCACAAAACCTTGACTGAAAACACACTATATGGATTTCCTATATTCACTATGACTCTTTTGGTAGTAAATCTATCTTAATCCATTAAGATTCCATTTCATGCACAAAAAACATTGCACCATCACCTGGCACACCTTAATTTAATATTCCTTAGATTGGTTCCTCTCTCTAATGAATATTTATTTATTACACTTGTAGTTATCATACCACTCTCTATTGAGTCTTCATATACCTGGTATATATTTTAATGGAAACTGATTATTTGATTATAATAAAAAATTCAATCATATAGTACCCTATCATAATGAAACAATGATATTTTATAATGTTAATACCATCACTTATATAATCAAAATTCCTCCAAAAATTTAGAAGAAATCATGGGCTCCTAAGATTTGGATTTAAATTTTCCCATCAAGATCAGCATTGATGGACTACGTTCATGCCACAAATAACATTATACAGATTTCATGAAAACATGTATTCAATTAATTTATTCAAACATTCATGGATATTTAAAATAATACTAATAATTTAAATCATAATATATCAATGTTATATTAAGTGAATATAAAAATATTATGAAATGTGTCTCATATCTTCATCTAATTAATGTTTACCGGATGAATTCACATGCCTTCATATATCTCATAATGTTTTTTATAACTCCCCTCTCTATGAAATACATCATCTGGATAACAAGGAATATAAAAATCATTCATTCTATATATTCTGTTCTTCAAAAGAAAAATATATTCATTGTTCATTATAGATGTCCATCGAGAACCTCAGTCATGTGAGTTGGCATGTGTCCATATCTTCATACTATGTCCATTAAATGTTTCATATTAGGATTGTTTCACAAAACTATATATTTCGAAACATTAGAGAAACATATATATGATAGAATCATATTTATTATCTAATTTTTTCAACACAATTGATCCGTAAATAATATATCTAGTTATATATCGAAAAACATTCCCCAAATAAAAATGGATCTCACTATGTAGAATAACTATTATTATTTATCTACCAAAACAATTTCAGGTTTCTTCTATGAAATTCTCAATCCTATGGAATTAGAAAATACAAATCTAATATACCACAGTTTGGAAGCATTCAAAGAATCATTATATTGATTGATATTTATAAATACCTATTAGATGAAACATTCAAAATATTTAAATTTTTTATTTAATTTTATTATTATTATAATCATTTTATAATGTATCTATATAACTATCACTTTATCATTTCTAAAAATATATATTATACTTTATTTAGAAAGAAAACCCATTAATTCAAGCCATCAACCAATTTAAAACCTGCGACATCAAATTTGTAACTTCATATTGAAATAAACTATTACTGCCTAGTAACATCATATGCCTATATCGAGTAGTATCATTTCATTTGACATCATACTTATCAATGTGACCATCAGCTACAACATCATCTATTTATTACCTAACGATTCTATATTAAAAACAAAAAATAATAATTTTTAAACCAAATTATATCCGATTGTAAATAATTTTACAAATTAATGTATGATAATGAATATATTCATGATGATATAATCATAATTATTTTTAATTCATCAACTAATATTGTATGAAAAATATTAAAAATTTATAATGATGATGAACATATTTACATTCCCTAAAATCAAAGAACATTAATAATAAATTTGTTGAGAAATACCACATCCATAAAAAATAAAAAGACATTCATATATAAAGAAAACTAATACATGACTAAAATAACATAAAATTCAACTAGATAGAGAATATTGATATTTTTAGGAAGCATCTTCCCATATAACTAATTTCGACAGGAATCATAGACGTGATATATTATCATCATACCAACATAAAATTTCACTACTAATTGAACTTATAATCCCTGAGGTGGTAATGTTAAACGATTAGACTATTCACCAACTATAAAAGAGTGGATAGATCAATAATCAAATAAGAAATTAATAGTTATAGAGTGTATGGTAAGTGTTCCATCAAACACATTATTATCATAACCTACATTTATAAAATTTATAACATTATATGGTTATCTTTCAAGATGACTTTGAAGTTTCTGCCAATTAACATCTCAATAACCATTAGGTTTGTGAAATATTTTGTATAATGATCATAATCTATACATCTAAAATTTTACAGTGATTGTGTTTCATTTTTTAGATATTTATATCTACTCACATGATTTTAAAAATTCATCTAATCCCATAAAAATTTTATTTCTCGATGAATTTTTTTCAACATTAAGATAATTTACCATCCCCTTTATGATAATTTTATCAATCTTTATTTCCACATATATAGAATAATAAAAGACTCATATTCTCCGCTCCATATATTTTTTATTATAATTTCTATAAAATTATATTCTCTTTTCTTATCAACACCATGACATATATGGGTCAATCACAACTCCATTAATAGCTTGAGATCACCTCAAACAGTTTTCCCATTAGTAATGAAGTATCTTATGGGTAATTAATTTAAGTTAACAGGTTTCATGAAACATAAAAATCAATCAATACTTCTTTATTTTGGTTTACAATACTGAAAAATTATCTCATAAGTCTTTTATAATTTACCTCATGGGTTATAAGTGATTTAACATCCATACAACATTACTCATGGAATTCTTTCCCAGTATTCATATAAAGAATACGAGTAATGTACTTGTCAAAAAAATAACCTTATAATCTCATCCAACTCTATAGAGTTAAATTTCTCACACAGATTTCTATTTTTGAAAAGTGTCCACCATTTATCTTTTTCACTTTCAAAATAATAACCATAAGTTGATATTTTCATAATATGAACACTAGATAATACAAAATTGTTATTTAGTGGTAAATATTCAATTCGAAAAAATTAGTGGATCGATAGACCCAATAAAAGAAGGTGTATTTTTTCTCATGAAGGACATAATATAATGGTATTCCCTCCTTTTCTCATTTGAAAATTAGTATGTTTTATGTATAAAAAATGTTATATAGTTATGAATATAATATTTATAATTTAACATCCCATACAATTCATTTTCCCTAGAGAAGAACCACTACATAATTATTAAATATAAATATAAACATTGTTTCTTTTGGTTTCAACCACTAAATACAGTGAAAAAAATTATGATCAATAATAATCATTGTGGAATCCATATAGTAATAAAAATAGTTTATAGGGTGTCAAAATGATGGAATCATATTCTTAATATTTGACACCTTAGGTGAAACATAGGTCATTCATGGTCAAAATCTATTCGAATAATTCATAATGGATAATAAATAAAATATTCATTAAACATATAATATTAAGTGGGAGTTTCTATCCATGTGAAATGAATTAGACCCACTCATCATGAACTGGAAATGATTGGGATAATACACAATCCACGCTATTCAGTGTTATTACCTCTAGGTACATCTTTCCCATAACCATAACCACATTTTAGTATATATAATGGGATGAATTTACATGGAAATCCATATTCATTTACTTATAAAATTTAGGGTGATATATTATACATTTTCTTATCATAAGGGTTAACATGTTTTATCATACTTATTTCAAAAAAATAATTCAACACTACATTGATATAATCTATGGTTTCCCAATAATTCCATACATAAATAATACATATTATTAGATTAATGTTGAATAAGAATAATATCTATATATACCCAAAACATGATGTTTTTTATAGATAAATTTATGAATATACAACTGACACATAAAACATCGTGATCATGTCCAACTATATTCTTCATATTTATCACCTTTGTTATTAATATAATACATAAAACATTTCTTCATATTCTGGGGGGAAAGAACTATAATTATGATCAAGATCATAATCTCATTGACGATTAAAAAGGATGATTTGAATTAATATATATTATTAATATCATGATATTTAGGGTATTAGATCACATTCTTATCCTTTGAAATTTAAACCCCAGAATTCATTGATTATAGACATGAGTCATGGAATAAATCATGGTAGTTCACAAATTAATAGAATTATAGAGTTTTCAAAGAATATTATTTATGAGAGGATAACATTAGATTAAAATCAATAAAAAAATAGTGTTTTAATCTGTGCAATAATAATAATAAAAATATTATAAAAAGGCTACACAAAAATACCTTAATTTCCTATTGTATATGGGTTATCCACTTTTCTACTTTAGGTAGGCATGAGAGAACCTCATGTGTAAAATTTTGGGCTTTGAGTAACATCCACAATCCATTGATCATATAAATAAATAATATTTGTGCACTTTATTGGATATCTATATTAGAGCCTCATATCAAATAAAGATATAGTACTTGTTATTCCTAATAAAATATCATGATAACATTTATCACTTCATCATAGCCTACCTCATGGATATGAAATTTGGTTTCATCAATTTTTAATCCTAACAATCATAAACTATCATGATGAGGAATAATTTTTTTAATTTGATCATATCCAAAAAAAGTATATATAAAATCAATTGGTGTATTCATTAATGAGAATAACATCAGAAAATAATATTGGAACATTACAAAGTGAAAATAACCATTTTATTTTCAAATCACATATTTAACTTCTAAAAACATATAGAATATGTGGAAAAATAATTTATTTCAAAATAAACATGGAATATTATAAATGAATATTCAAGGAAAAGAATATTCGTAGTGATAGGAAAACAAATTCAAGTAGTATACATGAAAGTGATTAGTTCTTTCACACCATTTAGACAACATACCTCATTGGGGTAATGATTAATAGATTCCTTTTAATCCATTTTATATATTATCTATCATGATTAAATATGACTTTAATCAACAATTATAGATCATGTAAATCATTATTGAAAACATTTTATAAGTAATATGGACTTAGAAAAATATCATGACAGTATAGAGAAACAAATATAGTTTTCCTTAAATTAGTCTTTTTGATATTTTAGAACATAGAAATGTGGAAAATAAATGAAAAATATAGTCTCCAGAAATAATTGACGTGTAATAAAAGGAATATGATTATTTATCGATATATCTTATAATTTATCCATTATAATTTATATTATAAGAATCCTAGTAAAAAGTAGATTATAGATTAAATCTGTTTGCTCATTTTTAACAGACATCATAATTTTTATAACATCAAATATTATAAGTAAGATTATTATAAATATATAAAATAATTATATTCTTATTTATATTAATATAAATTAATTAATTATAAAATATTATCAGTTATTCGTTGAATTTTATTTCTTATTATCAATATTCTTGAGTATTACTATTTATTTAGTGAAGTTTGTTTAGATTTAGATTTTTTGGTCACTCATATTTATAATGGTTCCATAATCTTAAAAAATATATTAATGAAATAAATATAAAATATTTTTTTCATATATATATTTATTACCAATAAGAATATTTATCTATAGATATATTAATTAGAACATTAATTGAGATGTCGATTCATACGTACGCATGAACAGAGTTGTTATTTTCTAACCAGGAGAAGAAAATAAAGATAAATCATTTTCCACATTATAAAATAACAATTATATCCCAAATATAATATATATTTATAAAATCCAAAATAAAATCCATTAATCTGAGGACGTGATGAAAAATTTATCATATATTTATGTGGATTTTGTAGTCCATGCATACACACAGATGATAAGTTCATTTTCCCTTTGATGGAAAATATATGGTAAATTGTTGGTTTCATCATCAAAAGAACATTTCAATATATTTATAAAAAAATATTAAATATTTTTTGATGGATGAATCATTTTAATATATATTTTATGTAGAGATATAATTCAATGTTCCCAGATGATATTTATTCTTATTCTTTAAGATCCCCATTAGGATTACACATCTGGCCCATAAATGATTCACAATATAAGAACACAATGGGATGTAGGTGGTAAAAAGGATAGAACTATTTTTGGGTTTTTATTGTTATAGATGAAATAATAAAATTTCATTAATATGGAAGGATATTATATTCCATTTTATAATATAGGTAGAGGAAACAAATGGAATTACATAATGATATGAAATAATAAAAAGTAAATTTCTTGTGAAAGTGGGTCCAAATGGAAAATAATTTAAAGGTGGTGTAAAATAAGTTATAAATATCATAGAAAAATTATAATTAGATATTTTTATGTGGTATTATCTTCCTCAGCTTAAAAACCCATCCCCAGTAATCAAGTTATAACATTAACCATGGTAAATATATTTTTACAATTTACATTATTCATTATATTCCAAATTGATGATTCTATATTACAATTTTTTTATAAATTATTACAAATAAACAATAGATTTTATCATATTTAATTTCTATATGTGTAATTTGTTTTAAATAAGCGTGGTTAACAAACTAATCACTCATTATTAAACAAATTAATTATATTCCTAAAATAGAATTTATGATAATTCTCTAACTAGTAAATTTTCTCAAAGAAATGATAAAATATTTTCTTAAATATATAATATATTATATTCATTATAATAATTAAATAATATTTTTTTTAAATTATTCAGATATAAACACATTATGTACACAATCAAAGTTTATTTTGAAAAATTATTCATTTTACCACAAAAAAATTCTATCTTCATTCATAAAATTTGGATAAATAACATATAGATGACTATTTATAAATCACAATTAAATTTAGTTAAAAACTTCTTTTATATGGATAAATATATTTATTATTTTGAAAATTCATGGGAATTATAAAAATAAATTTCTTCAAAATTTTTTTTTTTATTCATAAAATTACATTACTAAAACATTATTTTTTGAATTAAACCAAAATATTTATCTTAAGAATCATTTATATATATATATATATCATAATATCATTAATCTTATTCACACCCTACAATTCAATGACTTGGTTATAATGATAATAATTTCCTGAGTTTATTTATACATGGGTAGGTGTGTTATGAAATTTATCAAATAATTTATATATATTTCAAAGGCATTAAATATAAATAATGGAGAGTTACATATAATACAAAATATCTTATGAATAATATCAATTAAACCAAAAAAATATTCACCACATGTTAAATGTGAGTCTGAACATGATTTATAAAACGAATCAAATACTACATTAAGTATTACATACACATAAGTATCTTCTTCTATAAACTCATCAAAAAAATCTATAAAAATATTGGGCTCAATAAATTTTATTACATATAGGGGTAGAAGGATTCATTGTTGGTTATATAACAATCTTATTAAATGTGAGTTATTCATTATATTGTAGTAATGAATTTTTCAAAGTGTTCATATACATTCCATTTTAAAAGTAGTCATGTTTTTAATATTTAAAATTTTAGGAAGATAATATTATGTTTATAAAAATTTGTAATGAGGTTGTATAAATTTTCATAGGATATTGGAAAAATACTCTAATTTATAACATAAAACATTTTATTTCTACTGATCAATACAATGTTTTATGTGAGTGAATCTCAAAATGGTATAAAACACTCTCTATATACATGAGGCCCATTCTAAAATAGAACTTGAAAATATAGAAATTTATTTAGTGATTATTTATTTATTTGGTTTATAAAATTGATTTATATTTTCCACTAGAAGATAATAATTTGTTATTCAATTTTTGAATTCTATCATATTAAAAACATAGGAATTATCCTGGAAAAACATCTTATAAGGTGGTTTTGATCTATTCCTATTTTAGTTATTCAAAACCTTAATACTTATTTGTAAATTAAATAACTATATTGAATATTTGATCTATAATAAATTATTATATAATGTTTTTTGAATAATTAATTGACCAAAGAAATATTTATTATATTTAGTTGTTTCTGTAAACATTGATTATTTATTAGTCAAAATAATATATATTTTAAAAAATGGATAAATAAGATCTAATGAAGGGTTTTTAAATAATTACATATGTTGGGTTTTGTATAGATTTTATTTTATTAAGTATTTAATTAAATATTTTTTTAATAATTTAATTTTTTTTATAAAAATGGATTTTATTCTAGAAAAACAATTCATTATTATTTTCAATAAATTATTAGTTATTATTTTTGATTTGATGATGAATTTAAATTGATTTTTTTTATGTATAGGTGTTATGCCCACTAGGTCAAATACCATGGGGTGGAGGGGGTTAATATGTGTATGACAAACTATGAGTACATTCCATTCAGATTTGGTATCATTGTTAAAAAACATACATCTCTCTTTCTCCCATAACAATATATGAACCAAAATGAAATCATGCACAAGACATAGATCTTTTAATTTGATCACACTAACTATAATATATCCAAGAGCACAAAATGATGATTTTCTGATTTACCAAATCCACTAAATCTCACATCTAGGTACATTGTTTGCGCTAGATCTTCTATTCCTAGAATCACTGCCTTTATATGGATTAGTGTTTCCTCACTAATTTCACATGGGTCACTCCCTATATCTCTTCATCTGGCTCATTAATGGTGGGAAAGATTATTGTCTCCATCTTCCTTCACTCACTGCTCTTGTAAGGGATCCACAGCTAGTTTATGGACTTATAGGTTTGTTCATTTTCATGATGTCACGCATCTTTTTATATAGGTAAATGATTTTTTGATGTTCAATTTTACACAATAGTTGAAATCCTTGTTTTTTAGTACAATAAGGATTGAAAAAATTAAATTTGTGTGCTACTCTTATGCATTTTCAAGCTTCATTTAGTACTATGTGAACCACCTTGCTTTCCCTATAAACTGTGTAACTATTATGGTTCCCATATCACCTCTTCTATGAACTGCCTCTATTTTCACTTCTGCAAAAGACATTCACTTATAATCTCCATGAATATCTTCGTTGAACCGCTTCCACATACTGCTAATGACAACCACCTCTACTTTTGTAGAATATGGAATACTCCTTCTATGGACCACTTCTTATCATTTCATGGAATCCACCATGGAAACTACTTTCCCCTTCATGGAATTATCACTCATGAACAACTTTCAAACATCCCCAAATTCCCGATAAAGTAATTTTTCTAATGAAAAATTGTCTATTAATGAAGGGAATAATGATCCACATATTGGAAATTAGATCTAAAAAACCCTAAAATATGAGATTTACCAAATCTTACTATGTATCGCTTCTTCTACGAACTGTTTTCCTATGCAATGTGTATACTATATCTCTTCTTTTGTGGTATTCCAAACAAACATATCATTTTTTCCAATAACACAACTCATGGAATCTCAAATCACCACTTCATTTATGTGAATAACAAGCAACCCCACGTACCAAAATCTTTTTTTTACCACTGACCATGCCATGATAGTCATTGATATGCATAACATTCCACTAATGTGGTCCATGTACCATGTTTTATGGTCAGTATAAAACTGCTCTGCAGAATCCTTCAATTATCAAAATACCTTTTTTCCCCATACCACCTTATGCATTCTGTGAAATATGGTTTGAAGTGTGTATCATGTACCCTTATGTGAAAATTATACTTTTCGTAAAAAAAACTCCAAATTTTGAGGCAGAAAAATTTGGAAAACACTGAGAAATGATACCACCTCTAAAACCTACATTGGAAAAACACCAACCAAACATATTTTTAGTTATCTAACTTTTTCAACAAGTACAATCACACCATAAAATACTAAAAGAACACCATGGAATTTTTTTTCCCAAATATTGGGTTGTATGAATAAACCATGATTTATTACAGCAGTATGTTAGTTTCATGAAAATTAAATGGCTATTTTTATAGCCAGATAATGGATTTGTCAATTTTATTGGTTGGGTGGGTGATAATATATTTGGGTTAAAATTAATTTTCTATATTTAATAATACATTTCATGTTCTAAATTATGGATATGCATTTGGAAAAAAATTATCATATTTATATTGATGCTATTTTGGAAAAAATAATGATATATTATATAGTGGGTATATTGTCTTGCACATGTGGGTGTCATATTTTATTAATAGATATTTGAAGATAACCTTTTATTAATTTGAAATAAATGGTTATTCTTATATCATATGGATTAACTATATTAATGGACGAAATAATGATATTAAAATTTCCAAATTTATTTATTGAATAACTATTTAAATATCTTTTATAAACTATGAATTGGAATTTCTTGATTAAAGTACTCATTCATGTAAATATATTATATTATTTAAATAAAATATAGATTTTATACCAACCCCATATAGAAGAAGCATTCTCAACATATTGACATTATTTTCCATGTTGTGTGGAAAATAAATGCATTACATCATTTTAGTGAAAAAATTTCGATCATTTTTTAATCTATGTTAAATTAGTATCTTGTTCAGTGTTTCAGTGATCATTTTATTATCTATGTTAGTATTTTTTATACCATTAATTTTTGGTTATTTAAAACATTTATTTTTTTAAAATTTAAAACATTAGTAGTATTTTATGAAAATATTTTTTTACAAAACTACACGCATATTATTGAGAATATGGATATTTTATTAATTATTTATAGAATATACAAAATAGAGAATAAAATACGATATCAGTGTTATAAAACTAGAGAAAAAAATGAACATTTATTTGGATCAAAAAACAATAATACTTCATCAAAAATAATAAAAAACATATTATATAATATTTTAAATCAATAAATAACATATAGTAATCTTCATTGTTTTCTATGTAAATGGATAACAATAAAAATAGTTGATCCCAGATTCTTAAAAATGTTTAGCATATAGTGGATGTTCCCATAACATAGATATATAATACATGGAGTAATAGAAATAAATAATAATATTAATTCTGCATGAATGATTAGATAAATATAATATTTTTATGGGGATTATAAAATTTAAAATAAACAAATAACTTGGATAATAGTAACTTTCCTCACAATGGTGGAATTTATAAGGTTATATTTTGTAGATAAACATTCAAGGCATCATTCCAAGGCATTATACATATATATTTATGGTATACAAAAAATACAAAAACAATTTGTTTAGGAGACTGACTAACAAATTAAGGGGATAGATAATTATACCTCCCTATATGGTAACATAATAATCCCAATTTATCATTTATATAAAAAAATTCATAGTCATTATATATCAAATTTTTTGTGGAGCATCATTCAAAATAGTGCATAAGAAATAATTTTTTATCTTAATTTTAATATTTGACATATGGAATATCAATATTCCCCCATTAAATGGAATTATATTATTATCTAGGTAAATATCCAAAAAATATACATAGATACTATATGATATTCAAATTGAAAATAAAAATATTTAAATGAAAATAATGAAAATAATGAAATAATATAGACTACCTTCCCAATTCAAGTATCTAAATAGAAAAGTATCATTGAATACAGTAGTCTTCAATATAAGGAGACTATATAACTGGTAAATAATTCACCTCTATAATATATGATTATGCATTATATATATTTGATATGCATTAGGAATACAAAACAACCTTATAGAAATTCATCTTGGTCGTTATTCATCGATGAAAATAGCGAATGTGGCTAGAATAAAATTGAAAACACATAGAACATGATATTCCCCCCACTATCAAAATTTTTTCATCATTAACAAGACAAATAACATTTATTATATATAATTCATCCATAATTGAACAAATAATTGACATATATATGTATATAAGAAAGAAATATTATCATTATGGGAACGTTAAAACATTATAACCTGTCATAAAATTTGTATACTGAGATAGAATAGAGATATATCATTGTTAATAAAATATTAAATTTAAAAAATAATTAATTATTTAATTTCAAATTAGATGATTTAGAATTGGAGTGGATTATAAAATTAAATAATGAGAAAATAATAAAAAGCATCACCTTGTGAATTAGCTTCTTATATCACGAATCAAACTCTTTAGATCATTAAAAAAATAATCTCATGGACTCTCAGAAGACTAAACGAATGGATAACAATGATAATATGTTTTGTAGTGAATAGTAATAGATGGATGGGTGTATATTTATTAAAAATGTTTGAAAATGTTTATTTTATTCTAATAATGGAACATTAAAATCACGATTCTGCATTATGGAAAAATGATGTCATATAGAAGGTGTTTAATTATGGGTTTTAACATTTAAGTCATGTTTTTGAAAATTTTATGTTTTTAACACATTATTTTATAAAACTCTTTCCATGGAAATTACATTTTTCTATAGAATAATATTTTTAAAACATTAATTTCAATTTTTGAAATTTTGAAGTTAAGTATTTTCTTTTAAATTCATTATCATCCCTTCAATTATTTAATATAGAAAAATTAATTATTGTCATTAAATTACATTAAAATAATTATTATAATATTTTTACATCACAATTATTTTATAATATACATTTTATACTTAATATATTTTACTATTATCGAAATTTTCATCTATTTATGAAAATTATAAAATATTCTCATTTATATAATTCAGATGTGTTGATTCCAAATTCAAATTCAAATTTTTTAAAATAATTATAAATATATGGGTGAATTTTTTAAAAATAAACATTTTTTTTCAATTTTTGGTGTTAAGTGATGTGTGGGCCCTAGGCCACATTGTTGTGTCCAGTCCGATGAATCCACACAGACCAAATAATTTCCATTGATATGATAGAGGATGATTAATGGTGGCGATGGCCTATTCCATACAATGGGAGACAATTACCAAGAATCAGCGTTATAAAATACATTTTAAATTACCAAATATACATTACATAATGAGATTACACATAATAATAAACATGTACAATAATATATATGATTCTTTTAGACAAAATAAAAAACTGATACCCTAATGGGATAATCTTGTATATATCAATAATAAACAAAAATCAAAATACAAGATTATTTAATTCCAACCCCAAGCCTCAATGAAATCATATCCTCAAATACATGTCTTTCTATATCAACATGATCACATTCACCACCTATTATAATTTTGAAAAAAACTATATGTTTCATTAGTACACCCAGGTTTTCAGACATGGTCTGAGAATATAACTCTGTATGTTTCACAAAATTACATAGTGCATGTCATCATATGAGTTTTTATATAAGAAGAATGTAAAAATAATAAGTAAACATGATCATAAAGACTTCATGACTATCCTAAAAATTAAAAAACCAAATGATAAACCCCAGATCATTATTCCACCTTATGATAACAAGGGACCATGATTTACAACCATACTAGCTTTGGCAGTATGATGAAACCCAATCATCACGTCTCAGGCCACCATATGTGGTACACAACTCATACGTACTGACTCGAGATAGGGTGGAATACAAACCTCAAACTAGTCCCTAATGTAATATGGTACGTTAATGGGAGCACAACTTGATTCAGAGTAAATAAGATCAAACTATCGACACAAACTCAAGTAAGGTACAGTTAAATCACACAAAACCCTCTCATTATACTCCATGTAGGTCACATTAATGTATTCCAACCCATCAAATACCACATTAGTGATGTCGTAGACAAGCACAATAACCCATCTATGTGACAGGTGATCCTCAAAAAATTTATACTAATTTAAAAGAATCCTATAACAATAATCACTTTTGAGGGATCATAACAATCCCACATCCCCCCATCTAATCTATTGGTTTATGTCACTTAGTACTAAGCCCATCGTCATAACACAAAAAAAACTAGTATATTAGGAAATCCACTGGGTCCCCTGAACCTTCAATGATCTCTTCTCACTAATACAATCCCATTCCTTTACATCTAGAAAAACCTATAATCTTGATTTGGTGTTATTTGCAGACTAAATTTCTCTTGGAATCATAATTCTAGGTCTAAAAAAACTATGAACCTGTCTTTGAAATTATCACACATATCCCAATATATATTTCATAACACATAGGTATCCCCTATTATACATTATATTCAATGTTTACAAGGAATCCACACACTGTAATAAAAAATTATTGACTCACTTCCAACCTCAGAAGGGATTTCTGAAACAATTTTCAAGAAAATCATTTATACTTCTCATCATCATTCATCATCATGCCTATCAATCATAGAATTAAAAATATCCACCAACACTATTATATACCTCATATCATATTAAATCATGGGACTTCATATTTGTATCTATTTATATCATAAAATACATCCATATTTGGAGACAAAGTGACTAGCTGATCTCAACTTACCAAAGTTCTATAGAGAAATTTGTCCCATCATAGGAAGTTTAACACAATCTTGTTTCATATACACATGAAACACTTGGTCCCTATAACTCATGAATAAACCCCATGATTAAAATAGAATTATATCTATGGAAATAAAATATATATACATATAGATATATATATATTTATTGTTAAAGGGGGAACCGACATTGAATGTGGAGCTAACCACTGACCATGATCCATAAAGCTTCATCCAAGCCAACAAAACAATGTATGTACTCATTAGTTAGAGATGTCTTCAAGGTAGAAACATAGTTTCGAAAACCATGTTGTCAAATTGTGTGACCCATTAATTTTTGGTAATATGTAAATTTTTTCCATAGTTCTATTAAATTAACTTTACTCCTATACTGATAATTTCTTTGGGATAGTAGGTGATCCCTGGGAGGTTTTTCCAAAATATTTGACCTAGTATTTGAGGTATCACCTCAATATAAAATATAATCAAGTCACTATTACTCTTATTATAAGCAGATTACAATGATGTATATTCCTTATCCGCCTTTAATTTTTATACTTCCTCTCACTAGATTGATTTTGTTGTGATATCAAATTCCATATTTTTAGCATTTTTTAAATTTCATCAATAATATCACATATTATATGCGAAAACAAATGAAAATATGATTTCCCTGAAATGGATGGTTTTCTCAAAATTTCCCCTTAATGTTATATTTTTTATATGTTATCTTGTTATATAGTGCATCAGTTATTTTGGAAGATGATTATAAAATTAATTTTTTTATTAATTAAAGGGTCTTCACATATATGGCCCATGATACTAATTTAGGTTTGATTATATGTTAAGGACATCAAATTCAAACCACCCCTTTCATTCATTATTAGGTGTGATTACACGGTCATGATGGGATACACATTTGATTCACCTATTAAGCTATTTCATTTTAACCCATTTAAGATGCTAGAAGAATTGATTATGATTCAAATTGAATATTATATAATGAGGGAATGAAAGAGGATTTCCAAATTCCCTTAATAGATATTTTTTTCTCTCTTATTCTTGAGTTTTCATTAAAAATTGAAATTGAAAATTAAAATGAATCTGATGATTCGTGTAATGTTATTCAAATTAATTTTATTATATTAGTTAAAAACCCATCGTATGGGAGATCATTTATTAAATAAATGTGATGGGTATTTTAATTAAAATTTGATATTATCTAGAATGGTTAGACCTCATGACCATTTCCATTTTATTATAACATGCCAAGAGAAAAAAAATTGGTTCTATCATAGAAAACAAATAAAAGGAATCAAAAATCATATTGTATTAATATTATATTTATGGAATTATTATGCACTATGGGTGAAATATGGGTACATATATGAGCCTCATGGACAGAATTACTTGGATACTAATTTATATCATGACATGGGTGATACTTGGGGTTCCTTATGGAATACCAATGATAGACATAGAGGGAATATTATTTATATGTCCCAAGTGATACTTGTTCTCCCAATTTAGAATTTCTAAGACTGACTTAGAGGGATTATAATAACATTACATCTGGAAGAAAACCAGTGCTCCCTTAGTGGTCCTACAATGGAGGACTAAGAGGGTGGTGCCTTTAAACCACGCATAGAGAGATATCCGGGTTCATATGAGAAACTCCATAGGAAATCTAGTAATGTGATGGATTCAAATTATACAAATAGTGATATCAAGGTCCTAATATATGAATTACTTAGATGATCTCGGGTTTTCTATGAATAACTTATTAAATTTATTATAATAAATTTCTTCCAAGACTAAAAACATACATTGATTTACTTTTTACCTTACATTTTATTTACAGATATTTTATACAAATCATATATGCATATCCTTCATATTGGATGCCTAAACTATGAACCATGTCCTGAGACATTATTTTTTAAAATAAAATAAGATTGAATGAATATATATAGATGTAAAGTATTATGCTAAATCATGTAAAAGAGGATGGGTGTTCTATGATATCTTGGACCACAGTGGATTATTTATTGACCGTAGATCATTTAATTATTTTGCAATTACCTGCACACTGTTTATTATATATTCATTGATTGAATTCCATTAGAAACCAATAATTAGGGCCGATAAATTATATCTTATACCATTTCTGGGTTATCTTTGTGTTACTAAACAATCTTATTTGATGTATTTAGGGAAAATATAAAATTAAATAAAATAAAATATGTATTTTTTAACAGATAGTGTATGGGACCGATGGAATGAGCCTATTCTTAAGATTCTTCTTGAGATAGCCTTATAAATTTTCATTATTTTTAATAGCATTTTGTATATTCGTGTCCCCTTGATCATTCATTATTTACTTTATGTATAAAATCCATGATAATAAAATTTTTATGAAATTGAAATATGGGATTAATTTTTCATTATTTGATGGATGATTACACTTCTACTTTTTAGTTGACTTTGGTGATTATATTATTGTTTTATTGATATGATTTTACAAATGTGATATACTCAGATCATGTGGGTATATTCACCCCACTATTCTATCATGGACCCTTATTACTAGTTGGTCACCTATGGAGTACAGGATGATATGTTGAGGTTATTTGGATCACTAGGTTTATTTATTGGTTTAGTGTACCTGTTTTGAGAAATCAAAGAGACTAAAATAATATTAATGATGTAAAAATTACAATTAAAAAATGATGTATCATGGAAAAAATTACCCCACACCACACATTATTGTGATTTTAGTTTGGGGATATTTTTGGATTATTCATTTGAATATCAATTCATAGATGGATGAATAAAATTACAATGATCCAAATATAGATTTATATAATAGTTATGTAGAGATAATTTATTTGATAACATAGTTTTGAAATAATTATCCACAAATGTGTGGAATAATATCTATTGAGGCGAATCAATTATAAAATGATTAACTATGTAATAATCCAACCATAATCATTGGGTCAAAGTTGGAGTTACACATAACCTCATGCATTCCTTCCTACATGATAGAGTGCTTGAATAGAAATTGAGGTGAATAATCCCTTTATTGGGGAGACTACACCCTTAATATCAATAAATACATGTATAAATAATATCACTGAACCACACTATGGTGTTAATATGAAAAATTCTATTGAAAAATTTATTTCAAGTCACACATGTATAACCACTGAAAAATAGATATGGTAGGTGGTCATGTACAACTATAAGAAATAAATAAACCAATGTGAAATGATAATTGTCTATAAACTATCATAGTAATTTGTATATTTCCCATCAATATTTTCCTCTATATCTTGTCAATGGGACCATCCCCTCTTTTGGGACACTAATAAAGATGTCTGGAAACATATCATGATACACATATAGAGTAAAATTATAAACCCAGTAGGAAATGAAATTTTTAATATTAATATATGTTCACATATATATATATTGATGTGTATGAAATTATAGAAAATTAAATATATACACTAGAATTTAACCAATCATATTCAAAATAAATGTGCACTAGCCATGAAGTACAAACCACGACTCTTCTAGATTTTTCGCTATTCTGTGAGAGTTTCATTTGATTAACACAAGTCATAGATGATGAAAATTAATTGGAATTGAAGTTAATGACAAAACCCATTCCCAAATTTATGGGAATTTTCATTTTTCGTTAGGTAAATTCATGTATCCTATTTAAGGGAAAAATGAATGTTCCTAATTAATCTAATGTTATACCCATGAATCATTATTACCTACATTCCTATGGTATTATATTAATACAACACACATTTATAATGGAAAAATTCGCATACACACATATGTTCCTTATTGGAAGATATGATAGAAATATATAGAATCTCTTAAAAATTCAATATGGTGTTACCAACACATTCCAAGATAATGTGATAACCATCTAATGTAATTCATTTACAATGAGTCTAGTCATCCAAGAAACCCATCTATGTTGTTTTCTATATCATTCTGGGCCCCCTGTCAACTTGAAAAATAAAATTAAGATTTCATTGGTTATGAAAAAACAGCATATAAGGAATAAAATATAAATAAACAATATCTATTAGATTTAAATTCTATTGGTTATGAAATTTTTCTCATGTATTTAAAAACATAGTAAATAATACTTACTCAATCTAAGAAACCATGTAAATTCTATGTATTTTCATCCACAGAGTCACACCTAGGTGATAAATATTATAGATAGGTCTAAAAATATAAACATAAACAAAATAAAAAAATTAAAAGTAATTTAACAAATGTTAAATGATGGTATGTACTTCCTACCTCATGTTTTTCATCATCAATTTTAAGGATCATCAAGAGATTTTCATTGAATAAAATGTTTTCAATCCAACAAAAATAATCACTATTGATATGATTTAAATGATCCAATTACAATGAAATGATAGATGGGTAAAAGATGCAGACTCAATAAGGAATCATTCCAATTTATTTGATATGAACCAACATACCTTTTCAAATCCAACAATTTCATTAAATCTCGGTGCAACATCCCAAAATTCATAAAAATTACATTGTATTTGATAGTGTATGTTACATGCAACAACAAGTACATAAGGGAACATAATATAGAGAGAATATATTATAGGGTTAATCTTTTAAAATGATTAAATCTAATATAAACATTTCTATTCACACATCAATGATTTTATCTTACATTGTATGCAACAATATTCTTTGATGGATGGTGTTATACACAAGACTGTGTTTTACTAAACAACAATATATTATAGAAATTTAATCATTCAATATAATATGATATAACCATACCGTTAAATTAGATGTTATTAATAGTATTAAATTACTTTTAAAAATATATATTTTAATTCATTGTTTACTAATTAATATGTAATTAATATAGAACCCAAATGAATATAATGGGAATGTTTTATAAAAAAACTATTTTTATGCAATAATGGAATTTTATCTGAATATATTAAATTATTTACTAGTAGGAAATTTTAATAAAGAAATATATAATTTATATTCATTTAAATATATTTAATATTTTTCCAATAGATATGATATGAATTTTATAAGAAGAATTCTAATTTTATACATAAAACACTATATTTTCCAAAATATCGTTTTGTCGCCTCTTAATAGAGAAAATATTTTAAACATATATTTTGAAAGAATATAAAACATAATTTTCAAAATAAACATCATTTATTAAATAATAAAGTGAAAATCATATTAGGATGGTTTTTTTTATTTTTCAGATATATTTCATTTTTTGAAAAATAGTGAAAAATTATGCATTTTAATTGAAAACATTTTTTTCTTGTAATTTATCTATAAGCATAAATTATATTTTTTATTAGTTTAAATATTTAGTTATATTTATGTTAAATATATTAGTACAATTTACTAAATTTTAATCAAGTTATGATTGATATTGTATATATAAACATATTAATCTTTTGACCATTTTTTCTTTAAAACCCTGCATCGTCTTCCCATTTGCGAGATTAATTTTAAAATAATTTATGCAAATTAGGTTATTAGAATTTTTAAAATTGAATTAAATATTAGGAATATTAATAATTCATAATATATAATAATGTTTGAATATTTTTTACCAATATTATTTGTGAAATCAATTAAAATTAATTGGAGTGATTAAGAGAAAAACCAGCTTAACAAGGGAAAAACCATAATCATAAGGGCCCAAATGACCTAAAATATTGTCCAAAATAAATTGAATAGAAATATTTATACCATATACAATATTATATATAGTTTTTCCCATATTGTATCCACTTTAAATTGAATAAATGTGGGTGTAATACCTTTTTTAAAAAATTTATATGAACATAACTCCTCCACTATAAAAATCAGGTCACCCCTCCCACTTATTAACACCTCCAAATCCATTTGGATCGTATAAATCATGGAAAAATAATCCCCAAAATCTTGTCCATTATAAAAGAATCCTCTATTTGGAAATAATGAGAACAATGGAAGTCTTTTAATTCAAAACAATGGGATTTACCTAAAGAAGTTGTAACATATTACAACAAGCACTTTTGTATTATTTATTTATACACAACTTAAATTATTCATATATCATACTTTTATAATAACCTTGGTATCCTAAATATACTTAAATGTTTTTTTGTTTGGTTTATAAACTACCTCTACAGACACTATAACACCTCATGCTTCCACAATACACTTATCTTTTTATAATACAACATCTTACGATATACGCAACTTTGAATTTTAACACACCACGACCAACCAAACATTCTATTATGAATAGTAATACCGAATTTTGAAATTTTTTAAAATTTTATTTATCAAAATGGACTTTATTTTTTCATTCAGAATATCAAAATTATCTTAGGTGAATTTTTGGTATTTTTTTGAAAACATTCATTTTATTATAAATAGTGAAAAACACTTCATTATTATTTAAAACTGAATTTTTATTTATATCATTAGTTATTTTATTTAAATATATTTTAGGCAAAAAAAATATCCATAATACCTATATATATTCAATTAATTTATTGGAGTAATTTTTTAATAATAATAGATATATATATAATTTTATTGAACATTTTACCATCTTTTACTCTCATTCTCAGCGCATTTTCAATTTTTCATAAAACAAAATTTTACCACTTCTCGGAATTATAATTAAGAATATAAAAGAATCATGGTTGACATAATTAAGTAAAATGTGGTTCAATAAGATGAAAATAATGTTTTCTGAATAGTATCTTTTGACTTTTATTTACCACGGCAATATTTCAATAGGGTAATTAATGGTAAATAATGATTAAATAATTACCCTAACACATGTAATAATATTGTTGGATAAGTTTATTTTGACCAAAATCAACCTTAGGAATAATATAAGATCCTTTAGGTTCACTTGGATTAGATTAGGAAATTTATTTTTATTTTATTTAAAGAAGTGTTAAAATTGTAAATTTCAATGATTAACAACTAAATCATTTTTAATATAGGGTTGTACATAAGGAGAATTTGACAATAAATATTCATTATAATACTAAATATACTTTCTACATAATTTTATTTATATTTATAATTTTTAGACATCAAATAAATAAATTTATTTATGACACAATGATGATGCAGTATTTAACATTTTATTAAATGATTAAAATAATTGATATTTTAAAAATCAAAATAAATGTAAATTGAGAATTTTTATGAATTCTTATAATTTTATAGGTTAATATTACAAGATAGGGATGATAAAATAAATTTTTTCGAAGTCATAAAATTATTATGACTTTCACAAAAACAAAATACCAAATACATTCAGAATTGACATAACTGGGTTTTTTAAACAAATAATATATTAATAATTGATATAGTATTCATAAAAATATAAGGTTCTAGCAAAGGAAATAGAATAAGTTATATATATATATATATAATGAACCAATTGGATTTATATAGGATTCATTATAGTATGTTCATTAACCATTTATTAAAATAATTAAAGAATACATGGTAAAATATAAACTATTTAACTAAGATACAAATGTTAAATATATGGTTAATTTTATGAACTAAACCCATCTAAAACCTATTGATTGAGTGGTTTTTTTCCCATACCGACCTAAATATAGAGTAAAATTTTTAGGATCCATTATATGCTAAATATGATCCTATAATAATATATTATTTCAAACCATTCCTAAAGTGACCCTAGCCCCTCTTATAAAAGGGTAATTCACCTTCACTCATAATCACACCTCCAAATCCATTTCGATCAGAAAAAACCAAATAAAATATCATCCCTAATACCCTCACTTCTACTTATAGTACTTATTTTGATCAAAATGTAATCCTATGGAGCCAATTTGATCCACGCAAAAGGAAACACATGAAAAGAGGTATTAATTTTTCCACCTCTTTCTGTGTTCTTTTCATCATACACTTATTCTTTATTTGTTGTTTCCATACCAAAATAATTTATCCAATACCTTATGAATAAATTAATTTCATTATAAAAAATTTACTATAATAATCAATATTCTATCCATCCTATGAATTACAAGTCACCATACTTGAGTACATATAGTTTACTGTCTCCACATCATTGTGTAGAATGTTATTCAGACACTTCATTATTAGGATGTGTATGATTATGAGTGTAACTGGTGTAAATAATAAATATAAAATGTAATTATTTTGTATATATATTATATAAAATCCAATTAAAAACTATTTAACCATAAATAAAATGATAATATATCTCTAGCGTGCGTACGAATTACAGTCTCTACGAATGCGATGAAATTAATTCCCTATCCTAATTATTAAAGAATAATTTTCATTTTATGCTTAAAAATAATTTTTAAAAACGTAATATCATTATTTATGTTAATAAAATACATCATATCCATATAAAATATTTCATACGTAACCTAACATATAAAGGAAAACGAATCAGTTAACACCTGAAACAATGATACTATTGAAATATTATTAGGAAATAAATATTATATGGTCATATATGATATCATATTTTTATATGATGTTATTTTATAATTTAATTAAAATTATTTATCTATTATACCAAAGGCTAACGTACCCTCTATCAAGGAAAAGTACAAGGTAAGGGTTATTGTTACAATGTCTTTTATCTGAGGTTGTAATATGTAAGTTTCTACTGGGACCTCTTTATCATACACATCCATGTTTCACAAAAAATATATTTCCAAAAAAAACTTATTTAATAGACTATGGGTTAAAGTCATTTATCCCCACGTTTTACTTCTTATAAAATGGTTTGAAGGGTATATTTTAATCATTTTCCAAACAAGTTTCTTTATGACTTTTTTGAAAAATTAAGGAAAGAACATTTTTAAACATATACGACAGGTTCAGATATTTTCATCCATTATTGAACTTTAAAAAGACTCCCTTATAATATTATAATAATATTTTTTTTTTAAAAAATGTATTTTATATTTACATGTTTCTTAATTTATTTCAAACTAGAAAGAGAAACTCCTCTCAAATATTTTTGATCTCATCTATTTCAATATCCTTTGAAATAATTTTTCCCTTTTTTGATGTTGAGGTATTATGATACAATATTCCATATTGCATTGAAGGTTTTACGATATGTTTGAATATTTATGATTTATGTTTATACCATTCATGGTTTATGGTTAAAGTATTAACATTTCATATGCTAGTTTTAATATGAGTGTTTATGTTATATTTCAACCTTTTCATATGATGAAAGAGTTGGAGTTTATAATTGTTGGGTGGAGCCCTCTATCACTCCTCAATGCAATATTTGGTATAATGAGACAAACTAGTGTCTTCGCACAAGGCCTTGAAAAATCTTATATGTAGTATTGGTACAAGGCCTTGACTATGTGGTTATGATGTCTGGCATTATGTATTCCATCATTATGAAATTTCTTTTGATATTATATGTGATTATTCGAAAGGTTGAATATTTATGTGAATAACTATATGTAATTTTTGGATTTACATTTGGAATATTGTTCTGAATTTTTTGTTTAAAAGGATTTACATTTAGTATTATACATTTCCTTAACCGTTTATTCTTAACTAAGATAGTTTCACTATATTTTTATCCCTACTGAGAATCTGAGCTCACCAGTTTTTTATGCTTTATTTTTCCCATGATGTGAAGAAGTATATTATGATTAACCTGTAGGAACAGGATAAGGGATATGAAAGTGCTCAAATGGGACACAATATTTTTTTCCTAATTTTATAATTTAATCTAAAAGTTAAGTATGTATATAGTACATCCAAGACTACTAAATTGATCGGTCTTTCAGGACCTGATTCCTTGTATCAAACCAATGTTATGTAATAATGCACTGACTCTAGGTAACTGTGGTTGGGGAATTAAGGTTGGTATCAGAGGAAGTTTATTTCAAAACATGTATAATAGAGTTAGAAAAACTCTAGTCATATAACATCACCCTAAGATATTCTTTAAGGATTATTATAGAAGAACATTCTAAAATTGGGTAACATATATATTTTCTCATTTTTCCTTGCAATACATTCCTATCAGGATACAATCAGTTAGAGGTGACTCTGGCATAGACGTTCCTCAGAGTGAAAACACCAAAAAGGTTTTTTCGGTTTGACGCAGGGTTTCCTAGTATATGATAACAATCCTGGTTTTACTCTTGGTTACCCCATTCCAGGGTGGGATATTCTTAGGATAATTCAAATTTTTTATACAATCTATTATTAAGTATTAATGAGTTTATACCTCTTAAAGGAAGACATTTTTATTAATATAGATTATATCTATAAACAATTCATTTATTTTAAGTGTTTTTCAAGTTTGGAATTATTAATTGAGATTCATAATTTAATATAGTGTATGCCTTTATTTAGAAATAGAACCATGTGGAAGGAATGGAATCTGTATCAAAGCACATATTCTATGTAGGGATTTTCCTCCAAATCTAGATAATTATAGTGGAGCTTGTGATGCAAGAAGTGCTGAACAACTTATAATTATACTGGGACAACTCACTCGGTTTATGAATAATGACCTTACCCGTATGGAGCAACTGGATCCACAATGTGGAAAATAAATTTTAGTCCACATCATGTGGAAACAACAACCATTATTCCCTTGGTCTAACAATATATTATTAATAAAGAAATAGATAAGTTATTGAGAGAAAATATTTAATTATTTGGGTAGTAGCGAAAGGGAAAAAATTTTCATATAATTTTATTATCTCACTAGTGATGCAAGTCAATGGTGGCCATTAATTCAAAACACAAACGATGATATATAATTATCAAATATTTATTGGAGGGTGTTTAAAGAACGTTTCGTAATAAAATACTTTCCTCATGACCATCGAGTGGATATGTGAAGACAATGTTAGAGTCTGAGGAAAAATGAGGATGAGAGTTTCAAAAAGTATGAGGCTAACTTTACAAGGTTAGAAAGGCATGAAAAAGATTATATATGTCACCCAAGGAGTAAGATTGATTGATTCATAGATGGGATGAAACCATTTCTCGGTCGAGAAATAGTCCTATAATCCTTCTCATCATACGATGATATTGTCTCGTGTGATATCAAGAAGTAAAAGGAATTCTATAGGTCATAAGACATTAAAGAATTCAAAGAGAAGAAGAGATTAGCTTAACCCTCTAGAAATGGAAATTTAAGGGATGCAGGGAAATGTCGAATTTCTGTTCTTCTGTATATGTGGGAGGAAAAACCTCGATAAATTCCTGAAGGGAATGAGATTCTGTTACAAGTGTGGTAAAAAAGTCCACCAAGCTCATGATTTCAAGGTAAAGAAAGAGTCAAAAATGTTAAATGCTACAATTTTAGAGAAATAGGGAATTATGCCAATGAATGTCTTAAGATCCAAGTAAACTTATCTTTCAAAAGGACAATGGAGTAAGGCCAAGATTATGTGATCACTACTGCATAAGTTGAAGTACTATATGTGTGATGGAAGGTAATATAATGGTTTCTTTAAGATTATTCAGTGTTTTATTCTATTATTGTTCAACAGATTGTTTCATATCCACCATGTTTTATATGAAAATTGGATAATTCTAATTTTATTAAACAAGGGAGTTTTTGGTCAAAACTTTTATGGGAAGTATCTCATAAACAATGTTTTTTGAATATGTTCCCATTTGGGAATATAAATATTTTTTTATATTCAGATCTCATCATCATACCCATGACTAAATTGGATATAATCCTTGGTATGGATTAAATTTCTGACCATGATGAAAAGAAATTATAAGAAGAAGGATGTTACAGTTTTCATTGATGGTAAGGAGTATTGTATCTTTAGATCAGAAATGTCCCCACCTGATTCTTATCTAGATACACACCCTATAGCTCAACTAAATTCACATATTGTTGAGGAAAATATTGTAATAACTAGGGATGATGATTGGGAAGATAAAATAGTGGATTTACATATTGTTTAAGAATATATTGATGTGTTACCAGAGGATTTACCTAGACATCCTCCAGAACAAGAAATTGAGATTTATTTTGATTTAATTACGAGTAGAAGTCCCATATTGAAGACCCCTTATATAATTGACACTATGAAATTAGTGAAACTAAATAATCAAATAGAGTAATTTAGTAATAATGTATTAATTATTCCTAGTGTTTCTCTATGGGGATCCCATGTTCTTCTTGTTAAGAAGAATGATGGATCTATGAGGTTGGGCATTGACTATAGGGAGGTCAATGCTATAATAATAATGAACAAGAATCCCCTATGTCACATTTATGATTTATTTGATCAACTTAATTTAGATAAATATTTTCCAAATTTTGGCCTTCAATATGGATGTCAGCCAATGTGTGTGAAAAAGTAAGACATTACAAAGATAAAATTTCATACCAATTATGTTCATTACGAGTTTACAGTAATTCCTTTGGGACTGATTATTGAACCCTCTATTTTCAAAGATCTAACAAATATAGTTTTCATGAAATATCAGGATGAATTTCTAGTGGTATTTATTGTTTAAATCTTGGTTTAATCCAAATGAAATAAATATCAGGAAAATTACTTGCACACTATTTTAAGTCTCCTAGATGAAAAAATTATATGGGAATTTTAGAATGTATGAATTATGGCTTCAAGATATTTCTTTTCATGGCCTTATTTTTTCTATAGATTAAATCACTATTGTTCAGTCTAAGACAAGAACTATAAAATAATTTCAGGCACCGACAAGTATAACTGAGGTACACCGTTTTATTAGTTTGGTATGTTATTATCTGTGTTTCTTCCTAGACGTTTCCCAATTAGCTAACCCATTAACCAAGCTCACAAGTAAAGGGGTTAAATTTTCTTGGATAAAATATTGTGAATAATATTTTGAATAAATGATGTGAGATTATCCAAATATTTTATCTTGTATCTTCCATTGAGGAATGATGGGTTTGTTTTTTATAGTAATTCATCAAAGAAGACTTTGTTGTGTTCTTATACATAATGATAGGGTTATTTCTTCTGCATAAAAATAGATAAAAAATCATGAACAAAACTATCTTACTCATGATCATGAGTTAGAAGATGTAATAATTACTTTGAATATAAAGATACACTATCACAATGGTGAAAAATGTGTGATATATACTGATCAAAATAGTTTGCAGTATATTTTCTCAGAAAAATAACTCATCTTGAGGCCAAGAACATGGCTTGAACTTCTCAAAGATTATAATATGACTATACAATACAACCTGAGGAAGGAAGATGTGGTGGGAAATTCTTTGAGTAGAAAGGATCCTTGAGTTTTGAATAAGATGAGGGTTAAAATGGATCTTATGTTCATGGATTCAGTAAAGATAGATATGGGAATAGTAATGGAAGGTGATACATCAATACTTTTTAAAATGGTTGCCAGTCCAACTTTACTAGAAAGGATAAAAAGATCTCACAATGATGATGATAATTTTCAAAAGAAAATTCAATCTTGAAATGATGGGAGATTGATTTACTTTGTATATCAAGTTGGAATATTGAAATTTGGAGTGAGAAATTGTGTTCCTGACATACTTGATCTACAATGGTCATTAATGGATGATTGTCATAACATTAATTTCTCTATACACCCTGGTAGTATTAATATGTATACTTATTTGAAGGAAAATTTTTGGAGGGGAAACACTAAGAGGGAGATTTTTTATTAAGTGTCAAGATGTATAGTATTTCAAAAGGTGAATACTAAAGATAACATCCTAGAGGTGTTATTCAACCTCCTCCCATACCTGAGTGGAAATTGGATGATATTATGATTGGATTTATCATGGGAATACCAAGGAATCCTAAACGAAATGATTCAATATGGATCATTAATGATTCTCTTACCAAATTATAACATTTTCCTACTATAAGAAATGATTTACCACATGAACGTTTAGCAAAGATAAATATTAATGATGTTGTAAGACATCGTGGAGTACCCCTATCTATTATTTCTAATTTTGAAAACCATTTTAAATCAAGATTCTGGAAATTTCATTAGAAGGACATGGATACTGAACTTCGTTTGATCATTTCCTACAACCCTCAAACTAATGGACAATTAGAACAGACTATTCAAACGATAGAAGACATGTTTATATCTTCCTCACTTGAATTTCAAGTTATGTCTGATAAATATTTACCTTTGTAAGAGTATTCCTATAAAAATATATTCCATTTAATTATTCATATTGAATCATGTGAAGCGTTATATGGAATGTGATCTCTCACACCAACATGTAAGGATGATTTTGGTGAAAGAAAATTTTTTGGCCCAGAATTGTTGAGTAAAAAATAAAAAAACGTGAAGATTATCCAATACCACATCAAAGCAGCTCAAAGTAGGAAAAAGTGATATACCGATAACCGGAAGAGGATTTTCAAATTCACATAGGAGATCATGTTTTCTTGAAGGTATCTCCATGAAAGGGTGTTATACGATTTGGAAAGAAGAGAAATGTAAGTCCCCAGTACATCAGTCCTTTTGAAATTATAGAACGAATTGGTGTTGTAGATTATCATTTGGAAATGATTCCAAGTCTCTCTGAAGTTTATGATGAGTCCACATATCACTATTGAGAAAATACATTCCTGACCCAATCCATGTACTCACCTATGAAGAAATAGAACAAGGACCCGACCTGTCATATTGAGAAGAGCCTATCAAAATTCATCTTACTAGAGAAAATGTTTTGGGAAACAAGATAACTCGTCTAGTGAATGTTTAATGGAGAAACTATAAGATGGAAGAGGAAACGTGGGAAACCAATGAACTAATTATGAAGAACCACTCGATTTTTTTATGCTGTAATATTTTTGAAATTCTGAGGATGAAATTATTTGAATGAGGGAATAATGTAACACCCCAAGCTTATATGGTATGCTTCTCTTTGAATAATACAATAGCTTGTGTTATAGGAAAAATTGAGTTCTAGCACACCATGACCAACCAAACGATCCATTATAAATACTAATACCCCCTTTTGGAAATATTATGAATTTAATTCATCCAAAAGTACTTCATTTTTGAATATGGAATATGAATATTACCTTAGAGTGAATTTTTGGTAATTTTATGAAAACATTTAATTATTGATGAATAATGAAAAACACTATATTATTATTTAAAATAGATTTTTTCTTAAAATAATTAGTTTTTTTATTTAAATATAATTAATGTAGAAATAGATACATAATACCTATATATGTTCACTGTAATTCATTGAAGTCATTTTATAAAAATATTATAGAAATATTAATTTATTGAACTTCTTACTGTCTTCTTACCAACCTTCTTGGTGCATTTGAAAATTTGCATAAAATGTAATTTTACATCTTCGGTGAATGTAATTTTAAAATTCTGAGAGACATGGTTCACATATGTATGTAAAATGTTGTTCAATATGAGAAAAATAACATTGGGTGAATATTAAATTTTGACTTATATTTAAAACGTTTAAAAGTAAATTGCACAATTAAATGTAAATAATGATATTATAATTTCCCTAACACTTGTCCCAATTCTATTGGATAAGTTTATTTCAACTAAAATCATCAATAGGAAAATAAAAATTATAATTTTTCCCACTTGGAATAGATTAGGACATTTATTTTTTATAATGACGAGTTAAAAGTGTTAAATTCAATGTTTAATAACTAAACCATATTTAATATAGGGATTTTAAATTACAAATAAATAAAGATTTATGACATAATTTTATTTTATTTTTAATTTTTTGACATCAAATAATTCAATTTATTTATGACACAATGATTATGAAGTAATAAGCTTATTAATGAATAATTAAAAAATTGATATTATAAATATTCTAATAAATGTAAATTGAGAAATTTGATTGAATTACACTAATTTCATAGGTTACTGTGAAATTTTAGGGTTGATTAAATAATTTTATTTGAATTGATAATGGTTTTATGACTATCACAGAAACAAAATAACAAATAATTTCAAAATTGACATAAATTAGTTTTTAAAACCAAAAAAATATTTTAAATTGATATAATATTCCTAAAAATCTATGTTTCTGCCAAAATATATTATTAAGGTTGTATATTTTTATAATGAACCACATGGGGTTCACTTGAATCTTTATAGTATGTTTATTAACAATTTAGTTCAATAATATAAGAATACATGGTAAAAGTTAAACTATTTAACTAAGAGTTACATCTAGAATATAATGTTAATATATGAAGCTACACCGATCTAAAACCAATTGGTTGAGAGTTTATCAACCCCAGACCTCCTTATACTTGAAATAAATCATTTACGATCCATTATAAATTAAATATTTTTTATAACAAATTAATATTTCAATCATTTCATAAAGTGACCCTGACCTCTCTTAAGAAAGTGTACATTCCCTTATCTCAAAATTACACCTCCAATTCCATATGGTTCTCCCAAATGATAATAAAATATCCTACCAGATACCGTCTCTTTGACCTAAATTCCTTACATTGATATGAATCCCACCCTATAGATCCCTTTTGATCAACTCAAAATAAAACACCCAAAGAAGAGGTAATAATTTCACCACATCATCCAAAGTTCTTTTCTACCTCCACTTCCTCTTTATTTGTTTTTTCCATACCAAAATTCTAAATTCAGTGCATTATACATAATGTGATGTTTCTATAAATATGGTACAACCATATTCATTATTCAATCCATCATATTATTGAGATGTCAACATATGTGTGTATGTATGGCTTACCATTTCCACATCGTAGTGTAGTTTGTTATTCAAACACTTCATTATTTGGATGGGTATAATAATGAGTATAACTATCGTAAACAATAATGATAACATGTGAATGATTCTTTATATATGATACACCATCCAATTACATACAATTTCACCATCAATAAAATGAAATTTTCACTCGTACATTTTTATGTATTACAGTCTCCACGAATGTGATGAGTTAATTCCCCATTACAACTATTCCTGAATAATTTAAATTTAATGAAAACAATTAATGGTTAGGAACATAATAAATTTTTTTACATGAATCAAATACATCCTATCCATAACAAAAATGGCTTAAATAACTAATCATATAAAGGAAAATGAATTAGTTGACACCCAAAACTATGATACTACTAAAGTATTATTTATAGAGCAATATTAGAAGATCATATATTATATCATAATTATTATGACGATATTGTATAATGTAATAATAGTGATTTAAATTTTAAATAAGTTGTTAATGTACCCTTTATCATAGAAAAGTAAAAGGTAATGGTTAATTTTACAATCTCTTTTATCTGAGGTTGTTTATATGTAAAAATCTACGGAGACTTCTTTATCATACACATATTTGTTTCTTAAAAATGTATTTAATTTTTTTTAATATTTACTAGACTCTGGGTTAAAGTACTTTATACCCTCATATAATATTTTATAAATTTTTTTGATAGGAATCATTCTGGTTTTTTCAAAACAAGGTACTTTATGACCTCTTAGAAAAATTAATACTAGAAGGTTTTTTTAACTTATAAAGTTGGTTTGGATATTTTATGACATTATAACACCTTTGAAGCTTCCCTTACATGATTATAAGAATATTTTCAAAATAAATGTTTTCTTTTATAATTATGTGACTTTTAAATGAGTTCAGGATAGAAATAGATACTCCCCTCAAATAGTTTTGATCACATCTATGTTAACATAAATTGATAGTTTTTACACTTGTTTGATGTTTATTTATTATGATACAATCATACATATAATATTGATTTTTTGTGATATGTTTGAATATAGATGATTTATTTTCATACCATTTATGGTTTATGGTTAAAGTATTATCATTCTGTTTTTGAGTTTTAATACTAATTCTTATGTTATTTTCCATCCATTTCATATGTGGAATGCATTGGACTTAGTAAGTGACAAGTGGAGCCCACTATAGCTCCTTGATGCATAAGAAGATATAATTAGAGAAACTAGTGTTTTGGAACAAGGCCTTGAAAAAATATTTTTTTTATTCCTGAAACGAGGACTTGACATTGTGTTAATGATGTTCATCATTATGCAATCCATCATTATGAATTTGTATATTGATATTACATGTGATTATTTGACTATTAGAATATCTAGGTGAATATATAAATGAAATTATTTGATTTATCTTTTCCATATTATGCTGAATTTTATGTTTAAAAGGCTTGTGTTTTAGTCTTATACAATGCCTTAAATGTTTATTCTTATTTAAGATAGTTTCCTTTATATTGTTTTCCTTACTGAGCATCTGTGATCTCCCCATTGTTATGTCTTATTGTTCTAAATACGTGTAGAAGTATATTTCAATTAACCAGTAGTAATCGGCTATGGGGTATAAGAGTGTTCATAGGGGATACAATGTTGTTGTTTTTTATATCATAATTTTATGTAAAACATATATATGTATCTATTACTTCCACAGATACTAAACTGATTGGTCTTTCAAGACATGATTCCTTGTATCATGCCAATTTTATCAAATAACTCGCCGACTCTAGTAAAATGGGGTCGGGACATTACACACTCTTCTATCAAATGATGTACACAATCATTTTCCATATATACAACAGACTACAACCTCGTGAATAGATGTTCTAATTCTTCCTATACCACTTTTCATGGTTTGGAATAATGATGGATTTATTGTTGTATATGTTGTATATTATATTAATAATTTATTTAGTCCTATTTTATTATTTCAAAACAGATAACTTAAAAACATTAAATTTTGGGAGAAAATAGTAATATCATTTGTGGATGTGTGGACTACTGCCACAAAAATATGAAGTGATTCATTCACACATTAAATGAAATGTATTAATTTTGTATTTAATAAACTACATTTGTATATATAAAAAAATATATTATGCTAATATATATATATATATATATTTCATTTTCCTTTAAATATTTTTTTGTGAATTGAAAATATAAACAATATTTATACGTACATAAGACCTACCGTCTCCATGAACGGTGTATTCCACATATAATCCCCAAATATTATACTTTACTATAAATAAATTTAAAATAAAATTATATGATATTTAAATCATGTTTTTACTTATGAAGATGAAAAAACCATTATCTATATAAAAGGAAAAAAACATACCATAAAACTATACAATTAATAAACAAAATGATGAAAATATTGAATGATTATTAAAATTTTGGTGATAATATGTTATAAATGGATCATTTAGGATATAATAAATTTTAATATGGTTATATAATTCATAAATAACATGTTTAAAACTACCATGGTGATGCTTAAAAATTGCGTGACAAATAAAGTGGGAGGCAAGGGATTTTATCTCAATTTACATTCCATTTAAACATTTATGTTATTATGTACTAATTCAATTTTATGTGGTGTATATAAATAATTTTTGAAATTTAATATCAGGAATTCATTATTATTTATGGTATTTATGATTAAATTTTAATTTTCTCATCCATGGTGAATTAATTTGAATATTGTGAAGTGATAAAAGATATTGAAAAATATCACATTCTTTTATGACTATTAACATTATGTTGAAACAATCAATTTAATGTATTATTATTTTTATTATAAATTACATTATTCCTAAATATCCATATCATTATCAAGTATATGTTTATTTTCTAAATTTTATACTATTTTTACATATGGTTTTTAACTTGATGGTTTTTTATTATTAGGGGATGTATTGATAAATATGTATTACTTACTCAATAATAATATTTGATAAGGTGCCTTATTAATAAATTAAATTTAGTATTTGATATATGGGGGTTGAATTATAAATAAAATTAATGGGGATTCAATAAATTATATATACGCTCGATGCACAGATAGGTTCTCAATAGACAAATCAATTGTAAAAATTAAACATGTTTCTAACTAGTTTGTTACAATTTGGATGATAGATCTTGAGAGTATAGGTTTTCATGTTCCTAAGACATGATGTAAGATAATTAATAATATCCCTAAATTAAATATTTATAATTATCCATTCAATTTTCAATATGATAAAATCTATCAATGCACTTCATTATTGGTTGACAGATTAAATAGAATTTTTTTCATTATTTACCTTGAAGAATTTATTACACTTTATCCATTATATTAAATAGATTATGTGATCAGTTATTTTACTTTCCATTTAATTATTATTGTCAATTCATTATTTATTGTATTTTATATAACAATTAATAATCATTTTAGCTCACCCTTATTTTGTTTCATTTCCCCGAGATAGGAAGATGAATTCGTGGAAGGAGTATGAAGGATTCATAGAATTACGTGTTTTATGCTTTGTTTAATTTCCCCACTATAATATGGGTAATATGTATGTAATATGATTTTCTCAGACTATTAAACTATTTTTTTATATCATTATTACAGTCTTGTATCAATTTATAGGTAATAAAGTATGTCATTGGCTTCGAACATTATGGGTCAGGGTGTTATAGTTGGCATCAAAGTGATTTTAGTAGAATAATTATATAATAGATTTATGAAAAAATATATTAGTGAAAATGTTTCTAATCAATAATTTTTGGATAAGAATATAATATCATAATAGTTTTTTAGGAAAGGTTGATATTATGTGGGTCTTCCTAGAAATTCATCAATTTAATGATACTATAAGTGGGCATAGTTTTTTTCAGATGTACCTAGGGGTAATGATTCTAAAAAGGTGTGATGATCTTGACTCATGCATGATATGGTACAAAATAATGGGCCTCACTATACCCTTCGTTTGACAATACTAGAGGATACACTTAGGATAAATCATACTTCATTTAAAAATAATTATGATGTATTTGAATGTAAAGATATTCCCAATGAAACCATGTTTATGATTATAATATAATATTTGTATAATATTTTCAATTTATGTTAGGTGTTATGAAATATTTATAATTATTCAGATTTAATTATTTCAAGATATAATACATATTTTACTTTGATTATAAATGGAACCTATAAGGAATAACTGTATTAATACTCATGGAATGTGTAAGGATTTCCCTTCTGGGGGAACCATTATAGCTATTATGGGAACTAATAATGTAATGGATATATTAAGACATCTTAATCAGGTCATTATAGTAAAACATTCATAGATCGGGAAACTTTTTACAAAATTATAATCTCCTACCTTGGATAACATTAAGTGTTTTAATCCCTATCAGTTAGTAGTAATTTTAATCCAATTGTAGTTGAGAAAAATATTAAGTCTCTATAAAAGATATTTATGGCCATTATATGTTCTAAAAGGAAAAGGTTATACATATGATGTATTTTCTAAAAGGATACTCTAATTAATATTATTATTTGATCTATAATACTAGGTAGTAAGAGGAAACAATACTCATTGAATGTTATGTTTTCAAGGAGGCATTCCTTGGTAAATATTTCCATCATGAGAAACAAATCGAGATGAATAGAATGTTCCTTATTAAAAAGAAAAAGGATTAAAACTATTTTTTTGACGAAAAATATACATTTATAATATTTGGATGTTATTATATCGATTAAATATGCAATAAATATTCAATTATTGACCACATTTTTGAAAGGCTCAATCTAGGTACATAAGGCCATTAGATTATCAAAAAAATCATCACATTATGAAATATTGTTTTGTTCATTTAAAAAAATGAATTCTATAAATAAATCTTATTCAAGGTAGAACAATATAAGAATAATCCATTAGGGGACTATGAGAAAGGGAATGAGTCAATGAATACTAATAAAACACATCATTTTCCACCATGTGAAAATGTTGGAATGAAGCACTTTAGGAAATGATTGAAGGGTGTAGGATTATAATATAATTAAGGAGAAAAGGTCACTGATAAAAATAATGTAGTAGGATGAAGTAAACTATTTCTATTAAGAGTTATATCTACATGTAGATGGGGAACTGTGAAAAAAAATTGCATAATATTCAAGGGAATATACATCATAATAATCTAAGGGGTGAATTTCAAACATATGTTTCTAACACAAGAAAAGTTTAATGATTAAGGGTCTTATGTATTTACATATTTGAAATATTTTATAAAATTATTTCATTGATTATGTTATAATCATATGATTTATTAAATATATTAGTAGTTTATTGCAGTAAACTTTAATTAATTATTTGAGATCATATATTGAAGGGATCCATGAACAATAATTTGTTAGGAAGTTAAATATTTTTAAAACACATATTTGATGGTATGAAACACCATAATATGTTTTCTATGTTGAGAAAATTATTTTGAATAAATAGATGACTTAATTGAATATATTAATTTCAATTGTACTAACTTCCATGTAAAATATTATATGTTTTTGGATCATAATATTTTAAAATGGTTAACAATTTATGATTGTGTTTTTGATGAAAATGGGATGTTTTTTAGATATTGATGTATTAGTTCAACCTACGATGAAACATGTCTAATAGATGAAGTAGAAACTGTTAAACACATAACCAAAGGATATTATTATTCTTTTATAATAATAAAAATATCATGTAATTACATTTCCTTTCATTAAAATAGATTGAACAAATTCCACATCTCTAGTAAAATAGTTTTGAAACATAAATACATTCTTATTATCACCATTTTTTTTATATCAATGACCATTTTTCAGACATCTAGTTTATAGATTTGTTGTCATCAGAATTCAAAAGAAGATAGTCTCTATCACTCTCCATTATAAAAGGGTATCTACATTTCCTTTCCATGTCCCTCTTTTCACTATTATTATCCTATTTGAAAACCTAGTTTTCTGGTGACCTACACATTTTCCTTTACATATTTCTAAAAAGGTGTGTTATTAATCGTATTTTTTGTGGTTATTTTAAAAATAGTTGATATTCAAATATAAAACCCTCAAATACCAATATCTAGTTTAAATTGGGAGTAGAACCATTATTTATGGTAGGGAGAATGTAATATTCTGAAATTTTTTTAAAAATAAAATGGCATTTGACATCTTGTATGACACATATAGCCAAGTGTGTAATGGAATATAATATCCCAATAATATATAGTATATTTTTATTTGAAATATATTAAATAATATATATCTATATTTTTAAATTCATCCGACATTGAATTTTATTTCGTTCCACATAATGATTTAATTCAATGGAATATGTTGCACAGAAGATCATGTTTTACCGAACTACAATATATTTTCAAAATATTAAAATTAATATAATTATACAAAACATAAACATAAAATCGGAGTTTATGAATATAAATAAATAAATTAAGAAAATAATTTGTTTAGTTCATTCGGTTACAAATTAATTAGAGATGAATATAAAAACTAAATGAATATAAAGAAAAAGTTTTCACGATAAAAAAATATTTATGATCTATTATAATTTAATCTTAACAAATTTAATTAAATACTATAAGTGGATGATATTATTTAATTCAATAAATTTTATAATTTTTTTCACATTACTATAATAGATTTAATATGAATAGTATAAAAACAAGATCAATTTTATTCAAAAATGTAATATTTTTTCAGGAGTTGTTTTATCGCCATTTATTAGAGAACTTTTTTTAAATGAAAATTTTTATAATTTAATAAATATTATTTTTCAAAATAAAATTAATTTTAGGAATTTTAATTTTAATATAATATTATGGTGATCTTTTTTATTTATTAAAAATATTTCATTTGTGCTGAATAGTTAAAAATATGGGATTTTAATTGAAAACTTCTTTTTCATCCAATATATATATAAAGATAAATTATATAATTTATTGGTTTTTATGGTTTAGTTTGGTATATTTTAAATATATTTATCCAATTTGGGTCAATGTAATCATCCACACATTGATATAACATATAAAAACATTTCAATCATTTAATCAATTTTATTTCAGAGGCTTGCTTCATCGTCTCGTCTACGTGATTAATGTTAAAATAATTTCAATTAATTTTTATGATTTTAATTTGTAAATTTTTTTCCATATTTTGATTAAATATAATTTATATTTTATAATAAGTCCAAAATAGTTTTTTACCAAAACATATTAGTGAATAAAATTTAAATTATTCACAATGATTAAGAGAAAATCTATGTTAATAGGGAATAAAAATAAAAAACATGGGAAAAGATGACTTATAAACTTGTACATAATCCATTGTTTGGTGATATTTTTAATTTTTTATACCTTTATAGATTTTGTTTCAATATTAGAGCCATGTGACCTGAAACAAATTTGTCTATATGTCCATCATTAAAAAATATACAATAATTCCACTCCTCATATGCTATAAAATGAAAATCGACCCTCTTATATATTCCCACATAAAAAAAATATTTATAGTCAAATACATGATAAATAATCTCCAAAAAACAATTTACTCATTATATAAGTCTCACTTTTAGAATAAAAATATACAAGGAAGTCATTTGGTGTAAATGATATGGAGTTACCCGAAGAAGAGAAAACATTCTTCAAGGAAAACTTTTGTTTTATTTATTTATAAACACCACCAATTACTATTATATATTTATTATATAATAAACTTATTATCATAAATATATATATATATATATATATGTGTTGTTTTGGTAATGGTATCACCTAAAAATACACACACTTCCATCAAATGGGATACAAAATCATTGCTCTTGTGTTCGGTGGACTACCACCTTAATGACCGATAACATTTGTTAATCCATTATCACCATTAATTATTTTTGATAATGATGGATTTATATTATATATATATATATATTATGATATGTATAATTTATTTATAAAAATTTAATTATTTCATAACACATTTCATAATGCTTTCTATTTTGTGGGAATACGATGACATCATTTGTGGATGCGTGGACTACTGCCTTGTTAATGAGATGTGATTCATTCACACATTAAATGGAATATATTAAAGATTTTTTTAATTAATATATGTGATATAAATGATATTATAATTATATTGTAACAAATATATTTATATATTTAATTTACTTTTCATTCTTTTAATATGAAAAGAATATATAAACAACCTTCACGTGTACATATGACTTACCATCACAATGAATGGTGTATTACATTAATTATATTAACATTATTGGATAAATATAAATAAATATATACTAAATATATATTATATTTATATAATTGAATAAATTCTGAAGGTGGTGATGTCATTATCTCTGTTAAAGGAACAAAAAATAACAAGTCACCACTTAATCGGGAAACAAGATAATTAACACCTAAAAAATGAAAATAATAAATTATTATTAACAAGTGGGTGATAACATGTTATAAATTGATCATATATGTTATAATAATATTAATAAGGTTCCTAATTTAGTTAAAAACATTTTTAAAACAGTTACACATGATGTTATGGAAAGTATTACATAACGGAAAGCACGAGATAATGGATTTGGTCTCAATGTACATTTCATTGGTAATTTTATGTTATTATGTTCCAATTCACATTAATTTGGTTCATATACATCCCATTCTATATATAATATAATGAATAATTTATTATTAATTTTATTTTAATTTTCAATTCAAATTTAATCATCAATGGGAATTTTATTTTAAAATTACCTTCCAATATACATTTTAGAAAAATATCACTATCTATTGAGATCGTCAAATTTATCTGAAAAAAATAAAATTATTGTAATAATTTTTTAAGGGAAATTATATTAACATGATATATACATATCATACCCATATATTTATTTTACATAAGGTATTTAGCTTGATAGTTATTTGATTTTCTAGGATATTATTGATAAATAAAAATTCTTTGACCAAAAAATATATTTGATATGTAACATTGTTCATTAACTAAAAATATAAATCAAAATATTATGAATTATTTATACATTCCTTTATGGGTGGGGTATTGGCTTAATATAGTACCTAAATGCATCAATATGTTCTCATGAGAAAGACCAGTTTCACAAATTAAATGGGTTTGTACTAGTAGTTTTAAGATGTTTAGAGGTTAGATATCGTCAATATAGGTTTTCTTGTACCTTATAAATGAAATCTTATTATTATTATTATTAATTTCCTTAAATTTACTTATAATTATTATCCATGAGATTTTATTTATGATAAAATCTATAAGTTCACTTTATTTATAGTTTTTTAGTTAAATGGAATATGTTATGTGTTATTTACCATGGAATATTTATTATACCTTATCCAATTAGTTAAATTGAATGTGTGATTAGTTATTTTAATTTCCATGTTTAGTATGATTATTGATTAATTATTTATTCTTCTATACATAAACATTACTAAGAATGTTTTTTCCCCATTATTATTTCCCTTCCCCTAGGATATTAAGGCGAATTCTTGGAGTAAGTCTCTTGGTTGATTAGCTTATAATCTATATATCAATTATTTTATTTTCACAATGTAAAATTAGTAATATATATGTAATTTATGTTTCTAAAACTTATAAACTATTTGGTCCTTTGGGATTTCAACATTGTATCTATTCAAATGTAATAAATTATGACACCAGCTATAAACATTCTAGGGTGTGGGTGTTACACTATGTCTTGTTGAAGGTGAAAGATCCTTATCTCCTATAATAATAATATGGATGATAACAGAATATCTAGACAAATTTTGATCAACACAAAACACCATGATCGATGAAATCACCTTCAGCTGGTGGTCAATGAATAATATAATTCATGCATTCTCTATAGTTCCATACATAACATGTCTAAACACATTTGGAATATTCACATTTTGTTGAATAATCATGGGAAAACAGATAATGTTTATTGTTGGTCAGAGTGGACACTCAAGTGGGGGGTGAATTGAGTTCCAATTAAAATTTATGTTAACACATTATCTATTAAAATCCCCCAATTTATAAAACAAGTTAAACTATAGTGAGTTTGTAAAACTGTAAAGGTTAAATTAGATTGTAAAAAATATTCATTAGTTCTCAATTAATATAATCAGAATATTAAATTATATTTTGAAACTAACCTACTGATTTAAAATATATACAATCAATTTCTAGATGAACTATCAATGTAACTTTAAAACATATTTATATTACAATGTAATAAGCAGCGGAATAATAATTAGATACTGTATATTTTGAAGTTAAACTAAAAAGCCGAGCATATATAACCAAGAGGTTCATTCTCAAGATGAAACTTAGTCCTCTCAAATTTATATATAAATTTGATCCACACACTGGATCGGGGTTAACAATAGTACAAGACTGTTTAGGACACGTAGGGACATATACCACAGTTCTTCATGGGAAAACAAATACAACAGCGCACTGGCTGTCTAGGTCCTACTTGACCTCTACCACTATCCTTAGTGGGAGACAAGAAGGTGTAGAATGTTTGGAATGAGGATTCATTATCCTCCAGTTCAGTGTAGGAGACAATGTGTGTGTCAAACAAACAGGATAAACACACTCCTCGAAAGTAAATAATAAATCACTTAGATCTAGTATATAAAAGTTTATAAAGCTATAGTGATTGGTAGTGTAGCACTGGACTCATTGGATTCTGCAGAACTGCTTCTGAGTTCTTCTCTGGTTTTTCTATTGAAAAACAGAGTGTCATGGTTCAACTTTTGTTTCTCCAAGAGATAAGATGTTCTCTTGACACTAGAGTACTTCATGTGTTGTTCAGTAATGTAGGAATTCATGTATGGAACTTATTTTAGGATCATGCAATGTGTTCTTCGCATTTGTTCTCTGGATAGTTCCTTTAGTTCTGTACACAGCACACATGTAATGTAGTATGTGGTTCGAGATGTGTCAAGTGTGAGAGTATCCTCTAATGCAGCTCAATCTTCTTTATATTCCATGAGCTCTGGCAATAGGAATTATATCATTTCCATAGGTATGAGGTACAACTTTTTGACAGACCAACAACTATCATTAAATAACATTAATTGCATTAAAAACATGAATTATGATCGTTAGTATTATTTAAATAATATTGAAAAAATGTTTAAGAAATGGTATCATAGTAGTTGTGCAAAAGGTGTCTCTTTGAACCGATGTCTCCTTCATGGTGTGTGCTTCACGGTGTCTCCATGTCACGGTGTCAAGCTCACGGTTTATGAGTCACGGTGTCTAACTCACAGTGTGTCATTCACTGTGTCTGGGTCACTGTGTGTCCATCACGGTGTCTAGGTCAAGGTGTTTCTTTCACAGTGTCGTTGTCGGGCTTACTGTGTATGTCTTACACTTCACAGTGTCGGTGTCTTTCACGCAGTCTGTCTTACTGTGCCAAACATCATGGTGTCTTGATACTTAGACAATTAACTGTATTCAAGGTTAAATAGTAATATGCAGAATATGAATTAAGCATAACCATTATCATGTAAGAGAATATTGAAAACTAAATACAAGGGTTTTATAAGATAAGTGAGAGTTATGATCATGCAAAATGTTTTTAAATAATAATGAGAGTAATTGTCAGTAATAAGATTTTCATTCGTTAAAACATGATGTGTAATTATTTTTGAGATTTTTGATCATTAAAACATGATTAATACACGTGGAGTCCAACAATCTCCCCCTTTTTGATGATCAAAAATCATGTATATTCAAAGTATAAATGAAACAAAACATTAGAGAAAATACCATATATAATAATAACATATAAAATACTAAGAGATAATAACTCTAGATAAAAAGATAATAACTAAATCTTATCAGGTTTCTCCCCCTTTTGGGTTTATAAAAAACTAGTGAGAATGGAGTGAAATAATGAATATTTAATTAAAATCGTTCAGCCTACAACACACAGTAGAAATATAGAAAACAAAAACATCCCATAAAAAATTAAGAAACATTGGTTGTCATCACAGATTGGCTTTCTCTTCTCCTTTATCAGTAGGAGTTGGTGCTTATGTAGAAGAAGGCATGGAGGTAGTAGACAAAGATGGTAAAGGTAGACCTTTAAATATGGAGGGAAATAAAGTAGGAGCTGTATAAGATCTAGTCTATGGTTGATCAAGAATGATTGGTCGGATCTATGAAAGGGCTTTGCTGAATGACATAACAGCTGAGGCTAGCATAGGTAGACCTGGTCAAAGATGGGCAGCAACTGGTGCAACTATAGTTGTACTCTGTAAATGAAGATACAACTTCAAAATATTGATGAAATCAATAATGATTTCTCTAACATATTTCATAGCCTTTTCAAAATTGTCCTTATTCTCTAGGAATTTGTCTAACAATCTACTGAACTCTGTAAGATTCTGAACATGAGATTTAAAAGATTGAGTCACTAGAGGGATTTTATGGTTCTATAAAAGAAACTTAAGGTGATTTGACATGTCACATTTAGTGAAAATCTGAGTGATTTAAATGTCTGTCTTCTTGGTGATCTCATGTTGATCATTATTGGCAATATTAGAATTAATTCTAACCAAGTCCCAAGCTAGATCACTGTTCCTAACCACTTCTGACAAAGGAGTCAGATCCAATCCACTGAAATCATTCTGAATTTCTTCCTTGATTATGGATCTCAGTAGAGAATCATCCAAAGATGGATCAGTAGTCTGAATAGAGGGAGGAGAAGCCTTGACAGCTTCAGTTAGAACATTGAGCTATTTCAAATGCTTTTGAAGACATCCAGCGTACTCATCTGTGAGCTGATTCAGATTTTCTACAAGCTCTCTCATGCGTTGCAACATCTTTGTGTGTCTTTTTACAATATTCTCATCAAAAGATAACAGATAAGGATGCACTTGAGACATAATCTCTCTAGAAATGTTGGAAACATCTGGTTCAGGAGAAGAAGCAATAGGTGCAGGAGCAGAAACAGGAGCAGGCTCTGATCTTGAAGACAGTTCTCTTTAATGATTTTTCATCATATCTTTCAAATTTGCAACATCAGCACTAACGAACTTATTTTTAACTCCAAATTATTTTATTTCACAGATCTTCCATGGTTGATTATGAGGAATAATATTTTCCAAAAGAATATAGGCATGTTCCTGACTTAGTTGAGTCACTGGATGAGGTTGAGAGGATATAATCTTCTCAACTCCATCCAAGATAGTTTCTCTAAAGAATTTAATGTCATACTTAGTTACATATGATTATTGCTCGGGTAAGAGAGTTGGTGAAGGTAGTGGTACAGGTTCTGATGCAGATTATGGTTCTGGTTTAGAATTAGTTTCAGTTTTAGATTCAGATTGAGGTTGAGGTTGAGGCTCTAGTTCTGGTTCTGGTTCTAGGTGAGCTACTGAATTCAGTTGAAACAAATAAGAGGGATTTATACTAGTTGTAGTCACATGATGTGATTCAATCACATCATAAAAAACATGGAATTTCATACCAAGTGTACACAGAATATGTGATAGTTTGTTGAGAGGTTTCATTAGATCCAGATTCATCAATCTCAAGGTTATGAGGTTCCTCCCCCTCAAAATGTGCTTCCACATTTCAGATTCTTGAGGCTCGGGAATTTGGTTAAGATCCACAGGATCTGCTCTAATCTCTTCAGCAAGTTCTTTCCTTGGCAGCTGAAAGGAAAATTCCATCCTCTCTTCAGCAGAGGGTATGTACTCAGGAACCGACCAATCCACTATTTGTGCTTACAGACATGCTTCTTTTTCAACAGGTAGATCCTCTCGATTAACATTTTCCCTAATAGAGATTTCTCCTACATCAGCTTCTTCAATGACAGGGAGGCCTTCTGCACCACCAGAAAATTCCATGGCTTGCTGCTCTAAATCAGGGATAATAAAATATCTTGCAACCTCAGACTAAATTTCCTGATCAACAACATCTCTATAATTAGGAACTTATTCTCTAAAAACAACAAAAACATCCTCTCTATAAGGTATTTCTGCAGGAACATCAGTAGGGACAACAGTCCTTTATTTCTCAATAGGAGTTGCTTCCTCTTAAGGAATTTCAGCCTCTTCTTCTTCTTATTCATCTTCTGGGTACTCAGCCACATCATCTGGTTCAAACCCAGTATAAGTTATATTCTTTAGCCTTCTTGGATAAACAAAAATATTATACTTATTATAAAGTGTATCATTATCCTCAACCCACTGCTTCTTCCAGGGGTTCCTATTAATATTCATCCTTTTGACGATTGTCTTGGATACACAGAATTCAAAATCCTCTATATTTTCTTTATTCAGTCCAACCTCTCCCTTAGAAACTAACTGGCCAAAATAATCCATGAGTAAAACAAAGATGTGAATTTGGAATTGACCTTAATCAGTTCACACATCTGGTGAATGGCATACTTTCATAGGATGATCTTATGGCCATTCTTGATTAGATTAATCAAAAAAACATCTTGATACATCATCACAGAAAAATCTCATTTTCTTGTACTAATCATATTCTGAACGATTTTGAACTTCAGTCTTGTCTCCCAATCCAATTCAGCTGTTATGGCCCTTCGGTTGGTGCCATTTCCAGTCAGGATCTCTAGTACATTTTCCAGATCAAATATGTCATTTGTTGGAGGAGGGTCACTCTAGTAATAATCAAAAATCCATTCGTGAGGAATTCTTTGTCATGAATCCCATAACCTTGAAAATAATGAACACTTTTTTCCATTGATCTAGCTTTTCACCATAAAAATTTCTCTAGCATCAAATGAAGACTTTACATATTGTTAAAATTGAGATACCAACCTCAGATAAATTTGTCTATCTTTTCTAGAAAACCATTCAATCCATCCTTGTTCTCTTATGATTTTCAAGACCAAATACATGCTAGTCAATAGCCACTCAGGGCAGATCTCTTTTTTCCGGAACTACAGTACGACATACTAGGTTCGGATTTAGAGGACCTTCAGGTGCTATCCTCGGTGTCCTCTTCTTTTTCTTAGAGCTGCGCTTCGTAGATGATGGTGAAGATTGATGCTTTATCCTCGGTATCCACTTAAGGTTCAATCAAGAGAGAAGGAGAGAAGGTTTTCAAGGTAAATAGGGTTCGAGAGAGTGGGAAAGAGAGAGATCGGGTAAGAAATTGAAAGAAAACCCTTATATTTTATAATTTGAGAATATAAAACCTCATAAAAACAAAAATGTGGGAATGTAAATAGTGGTGAAATAAAAATTACTGTGATGTGTGTTAAAAAAAATATATAATGAATATTCATGGTGAGGCCGTGAGTAGGTGTTACGGTGTGATGAAAAACAATCGTCCTGATGAGAGAGTTGGTGGTCATCACGGTGATACAGTGACCATTCTGTGCAGTAACGGTGAGACAGTTAGGTGACAGACCGTGAACACAAGGTGTTAAATGTGAGATTGTAAACATGAAACAGTAACTGAGAAACAGTGAATCCTGAAACCGTAAAGTAAAATATAGTAAAATATTAAACAGTAAGAACAATAAGATATCTATTTATGAATGATCATACAATGATCATGTATTATGTAATCTAATCTCTCATAATTTAATGGTTTAGGGAATATATCTGTAAGTTGATATTCAGTACCAATGAATTCTAAAGTGACATCACCTTTTTTGTCATGATCCCTCAAAAAGTGATGTCTTACATCAATATTCTTTGTCCTAGAATATGAAACAGGATCCTTTGAAATGTTAATAGCACTTGTGTTGTCACAATTTATTGGGACATGTCTGAATTGATATCCATAGTCTAGTAAAGTGTGTTTAATCCACAAAATTTGTGCACAACAACTTAAAGCAGTTACGTATTCATCTTCTGCAGTAGATAATGCAAACGAATTTTGTTTATTACTACACCATGATACTAGTGACTTGCCAAAAAAGTGACATGATCTAGATGGTTTTCTTCTATCTAACTTACATCCAGAAAAGTCAGCATCAGAATAACTAACTAGTTCAAATTATTGTCCTTTTGGATAGAACATTCCTAAATTGGGAGTAAGCTTGAGGTATTTGAAAATTATATTTACAAAATTTAAATGTGACTCATTAGGGTTTTCATGAAAATGAGAACACATACACACACTAAACATAATATTAGGATGACTAGCATTCAAGTATAGTAGACTTCCAATCAATCCTCTATAAGTGGTTTGACCAATAGATTTTCCATCTTCATCAAGATACAACATACAGGTGGTACTCATGGGAGTGTTACTACTATTTTTGCTATCCAATCCAAAACATATTAAGATATCTCTAGTACATTTACATTGAGTTAAAATAATTCCATCCTTATTTTGAATGATTTTAAATCCATGAACGAATTTAAGTTCACCCATTAAACTCATCTCAAATTCATTTTTGCATCATTTTAGAAAAATCAGTACATAAAAATGTTTTTTTAGATACAAAAATAATATCATCTACATAAATTTTTACAACTAAAACATCTTTAGAAATTCATTTTATAAAAAGAGTAGGATCAGTTATTCCTTTTTAAAAAAATTTATAAATTAGAAAAGTACTTAATCTATCATACCAATCTCTTCGAGCATGTTTTAAACCATAAAAAGCTTTTGATAATTTGAACATATGATTTTGAAAATGAGGGTTTGTAAATCCAGGTAGTTTTTCAACAAAAACATCCTCAGCTATATACCCATTAAAGAATGCACTCTTGACATCCATTTGATATCGTTTGAAATTCAGATGTGTAGAATAAGTAAGATCCTAATGGCTTCTAGTTTGGCTACTACAGAAAAAGTCTCCTTATAGTAAATTCATTCCTCTTGATTATACCCTTGTGCAAGTAACCTAGCTTTATTTCTAACTATATTTCTAGGTTCATCTACTTTATTTATAAACATCCATTTAGTGCCTATGGTGAAAGTGCCCTCTGGTATTTCTACTAGATTCCAAACATTATTTCTTCCAAATTGATTGAGTTATTCTTGCATAGAAATTAACCAAAATTCATCATTAATAGCATCATAAATGTTTTTAGGTTCAAGTTGTGACAAGAAGGCTTGATGTTCATCCTTATTTCTAATAGAAGATCTAGTCTGTTTCCCTCTATCAAGATTACAAACAACAACATATAAAGGATTATTCTTTAGAATTATAGTTGATCTAGTAAAGGTATGGCTATAAATTTAAGGTTATTCTCTAAGATTGGATTCATTAGGAGAATATTCTGATATATTTTCAGAACTGGTTTTCTTTACAGTAGGTTCATTGATTTTATCCTTAAGGTTCAGAACAGATAAATCTTCTTCATGATTTTCATGAGATGACTTTGGGTCATGTGGAACAGTTTCATCAAATTTGATGTGAACAGATTCTTCCACACACATGGTTCTCTTATTGAAAACTCTATAGTCTTTTCTAGTTATAGAATATCCTAAAAATATTCCTTCATCACTCTTAAAGAAAAGGTATCCAGATTATCCTTGGTATTGAGAATAATGACTTTGAAACCAAATACATTAATGTAATTAACCTTAGGCTTTCTATTATTCCATAGTTCATAAGGGGTCTTTTCGAGAACAGGTTTTACTAATACTCTATTAATGATATAACATGATGTATTTATAGCTTCAGCCCAAAAATAATAGGCAGGTCAATCACATTAAGAATGGTTCTTTCTATTTCTTGAAGGGTTCTATTCCTTCATTCTACTAAACCATTCTTCTGAGGTGTCCTAGGAGAATAAAAGTTGTGACTATAGCCATTGGGTGAGCAATAAGATTCCAACTCATTATTTTCAAATTCACAGCCATGATCTCTTTTCAAGGATTTAATCTTAAGTCCACAATGGTTTTCTACAGACTTGGAGTTTTTAACAATGTATGAACAAGCTTCAATTTTGTGAGCTAATAAGTAAACCAAGGTATATCTAGAAAAGTCATTTACAAGAACATAGACATAGTGCTTCCTATTTAAACTAGAAACTCTCGATGGTCCAAACAATTCCATGTGATATAACTAGAGAGGTTGATATGTTTAAACTTATTTCTTTGATTTGAAAGAGATTTTGTGTTGTTTTCCATTTTGACGGGGATTACAAACTTTTCCATTTGGAATCTCTTGTTTGGGTAAGTCTCTATCCATGTTATTACTAGTCAATTTTCTATGTGAATGTATATTTTAGTTTCATAATCTTCTGTTCCATAGAAAATACTCTTTAGGAAAATCATTTAAACAAGTAATATTTTTCTTAGGTAAGGAATTTAAATCAAAAACATAAACATTTTCATTTCCCAAGGCAGAAAATACTAAAATATTTTTAGAATTAAAAACATTACAAGAATCATTTCCAAATTTAACATTAAATCCATCATCACATCATTGAGATAAACTTAACATGTTATATTTCAATCCATAAAAATTATTAGAAATTAAAACTGAGTTAGTGTTACAAATTTCACATAGGCTGATGATATTTTCCTTAGAATTATCACCAAAGGTGACATGGCCTCCATCAACCTTGGTTAGGCTCTTAAAGCATGAGGAATCCCCATACATATGTCTTGAAAATCCACTATCCAAATAGCATGTCTTCATGTGAGAACTCTACAAATTGGTTTCCTACAGAATAGATTTAGATTGGAAATAGAATTGGTACCCAGATCTTCTTGGGTCCATACAAGTTCGAAATAAGTTATTTTGGTACCCAAATTCTTCTTATAGGTCTCATATATTTTACACAATCAAAAGATTTTGAAAGATAAACTCTATTTTGTCTATAACTATGTGAATAACTATTCCAATCATTAGAATTTTCAGAACTAGAACTAGAAGGATTTTTATCTAGATTTAAGAATAAATCTAGTTTTAGTGAACTGTATTTTTCCTTGTAGGTAGCATATTTTAGTAGTGTATTATGGTTCCACTTTCTTTCCTAGCATTTGAGTTAGAGTATCTATTCCATTTGCGAAATTTTCTAAGTCCTTTCTATGTTTCTCATTAGACATTTTCAGTTCTCTATTTTCCTTTAACAGTTGAGATTTCATTTCTTTTTCTATATCAAGGGCATATTTAACTTTTGCAGCGAGAGAATGCTGTTTCTTTAATGACTTATATTAGTCATTAAGTTCATTGCATGTTTCCTCCATCATGTACAGTATTCGGATAATTTATCTTTTTTCATGTCATCAAAATCAGAATCATATTCTTCATCAACTCCAGAATAATAGGAATTTAAAATATGAGTATCTAAGGATACCTCAGGTGTGTTTTTCATGAAACACATGTTGGCACGATTCTTTTCAGAATCAGTATCCTCTGATTCACTTGTGATGTCTTTCGAATAACTCTGTTTATCTTTCATGGATTTCATGTACTTATTGTCCTTGTAGTCATATTTCATTTTGAACTTCAATTTTGTACAATTACCTTTTATATGTCCTTTCCTTTTTCACTCATTGAAGACTACTTCATCACTATTATCATGCTTTTTCCAATACTTTTTCCAGTGACCTTTTATAAGGCACATGCCTTAAACCTTACTTCATATTGAATTAAATGTATAATTCACACTGAGGATCTTTTCAGGTTTAGAGTTTTTAAAAATTAGGACATAACTATTGCATCTCAAAAGATTACATAGTAGACACTTCTACTAAGTTTCCATAAAATTAAAATAAATAAACACTTAAAAAGAAACATGTCTAGTTCCATGTTTTAGATAGAATGTATTTCCTTGATCCCATCCTTGACCCTATTCATCTATAAGTCATGTGGAAAACATTTTGAAAACATTGGATGAGCATAAAAAGACCAGTAAAGGATACAAAAGGAAGTAAAACTGTTAGTTTTTGAATAACAACAAGTAAACCAAGATTACTTTATCAAAGTAATACTTGTCACCTTTATGAAGTAGTAAAAAAACACTTCAGTGAATAAAAGATCATTACTTACCCCTTTTGTAACCAAAAGATTACCAAAAAACCCCATATAGATAACATATATAGGTAACTTGGGACATAAACATACATAAATGGAATAACCATACGCTCGACTTCCACACATATCACTTAATGGAATAGCCATACGGCCGACATCCATACCCAATGCATTGGAGGTTATAACGTAACCACCCGTCCTGGTATTCACGACACCACCCATCATATTGTTTATCATGTAACAACCCGTAAAATGTCTAAGTACCATCATCACACATAAAATATTGTAAATATAAACATTTCAATAACAACATTTCATTTTCAATCACAATAAGTAATTCGATGATATTTAATTAATCAATCCATTTTCAAAAATCATTTAATAGAGATTTTTGAATATATGAGTCCCATACCACATTGAAGCTTTTAATGGAATTTTAATTTTAAAACATTAATTTCCATATAAATAAATACTGAATACCATTTTGATAACATGGACATTAAAGATAAAGATTTATAATAATGAATCATTAAAACATTTAAAATGATATTTTTGTTAATGTGTTTTTAACAAAATGAGAGACTCTTGAATACAAATAATTATGGAATAACATTTAATACGAGATTTATAATATCCTGAGAATAAAGGGATTCATGATATAATATGTCAAAGGACACTATACACACCATATAAGAGTGAATTGGTTAATACCAACAATGAAGTCTCAATGGAAATATAAATTGAGATGATATCCATTCTAAATATGGTATCCTTAAATTAAGGATATATCTATCACATAATTATGTGTGAAAAATATAAATACACCAAATATAAGTGGATATTAAGTTTGAAAGAATCAGAGGTCATTCACATATAATCTTGGAAAAACAAAACCAATGATAAATATATTTAACTCAATGAAATGAGATTGAGTTATGATTTCCCATACAAGTTCATAAGAATTTATCAATGAGGTGATTATGGGTAGAAATTGTATATCCACACAAAGGCCTGTGGAAATTACAACATAGAGATTCCACACATAATCATGGCATAATAAAATCAAGATGTAGAGGTTTAACCCAAAGAATTTAAAGTGGGTTAAGAAGTTCCCTTACAAAAATATGACAGTGTAACAACGTCACTTTAAAATTCATAAAATGAGTTGATGATAGTGAAAATGGTATCTCATCACTTGGACATAAAATTTACATAAATAAGGATATATAAGAATATATCCCAACATAATAGTATGTGAATTAAAATACATAACAAAATAAATCTTTTAAAAAGAGGAGGGTTAAAGGTCCCCTTACTGAGTGGGGTAACATTCGAAACGTACAGCCCCTGGAAGAAGGGTCATTAAATGAAGATGTAAATACCCATAAATGAAATTATAATTAAAAAAGTGTATAATAATGAGTAGTAAATAATCCACTCAAATTAAATAGTGGAAAACGTAGCATAAATTTCATGGGAATAAAAGTAAGATGAAAAATCCCTTACGAAAACTCGGCAGCCTAACGGCTCCACTTAAAACTTCCAAAAATGGATTTATGAGATCAAATAGGGTCCATAATAATATTAACATAAAAATTACAGTATGATGAATATAAAATAACGTTCCCAAACATAATAAAAATGAGCTTAAAATAAATGACATAAAATATAGTACTTAAAAATAATCAGAGAGGTTGGATCCCTTATGAAAATTCGGCATCCTAACGACGCCACTTAAAAATTCAACAAAATGAATTGTTGAGAGTAATAGGGGGTATATAATCATATTAAAATAAAAAATATAGAATGGTGAATATAAAACAACATCCTCCAACATAATAACATGGATCATAAATAAAATGACATGAAAGAGGGTACTTGAAAAGAATGAGAGAGGTCGGATCCCTTACCTCGTGTCCGACATGACTCGATTGTTCATTAATCTCCTGAATAATAAAATTTGGTAAAATTATAATTTCTTAAGTACCTCCTTTAAATATTATTATTCAGTTCATATCACATATTATAATGTTATAATAATTGGTTAATAATGTGAGTTCCTATCAGTCATTTTTGTCGATGTTCGGTACATGAGTAAAAATTGAACTGGTTGGAAAAGAATTTTCCATGTAGTTATAGGTACATCATCTCCTGAATAGTATTCTTGTTTTAAATATCATATATACCCAGTAAATATTCAGTTTTGTACTATTCAATAACATCTGGAGATAAAAAAATTAAAAGCACCGTTCATGGAGACGGTTGGCCGTATGTACGCATGAACACTACTTTCATTTTTTTGTCATATTAATGGAATTAATGTTAAAAGAGAGATATATATATTATAATTACATAATTATATCCATCATTTATAGGTAATATATGACATTTATATCCATTATATATATGTACTTATAATAGTACATAACATTTGGAGATAAGAAATCAAATGTACCGTTCATGGAGACGGTAAGTCGTACGTACGCATGAATGCTACTTTCATTTCTTTGGCACATTATTGAAATTAAAACTAGATGATAGATATATATATATATATTATAATTATAGTATAATATATATTTTATATATATCACATATGTTAATCAATTTCATTCTTTATACATTCCATGTATTGCAAGAACGAGTCACATCACTTGAGGGGGCGGTAGTCCACACTTCCTCGTATGTAATTATCACATTTGCACAACATGAAAAGTGTAAATCCATGTTTTAAATATAAAATTCAGAATAATATAGAAAACATAAAAACCATATATATCATATATAAAATATAGTTACATCATAATGTCCACCATGAAATTTGTAAAGAGAAGATTGAACAATCATCGCTTCGTGAGGCAGAAATTCACCATCCACAGAAACATTATGTTCTTAAACCATTAGATGAAGGTGTGTGTATGTGTAGCTAGAATACATTAAATAAAAACATCCTAGTATATTTAAGATACTAGTGTTGTTAAAAAATTAAGGAATAAAATGATTTTAGAGGGTTGGAGAAGCAAAATAAAACATAAGAACACAAGAAAAGACACTACCTTTAAAACGAGTAACTCTTTTTGATTTGAGCTCAAAGGTTTCCTTGGGAAGCCTTCTGCCAAAAGTGAGGCTTCTAGGAGTAATAGAGGGATGTGGGGAGACAACATGGGAAGTTTTTGGCCGAAACAAAGGATTGAGAGGTGTGGGTAAGGTGGTAGAGATGGGGGCCTTTTATAAGAGGAGATGAAGGGCACTATTGGAATGTTATAAAAGGTTACTTTATTATAAAATTATTTTCTGATTTTAAAGGTCCAAAATTAAATATATCAAGGATAAGGTGATAAGATTTTGAAATCCACCCATCAAATAGGTTTTTTACATGTGTAGGTCTTATATTTTACGTTATCTTTTCATTTTATTTAAATCGTTAAATACTTAGGTAATTGCTACATCATCATGGTGTCATAAATAAATTAACTTATTTAATGTCTAAAAATTATAAAAAAATTATCATGATGTAATAAATCTTTTTATATTTCTAATTAATATTTATATTCAAATATATTAATTTTATAACCCCATTTAAAAATTGGTTTAGTAAAACAACTCATGTTTGTGACATTTTTATTTTAACATTAAATAAAAAGTTATTTCTGACATTTTCCTACCAAAGTGGCTCCATGTGGTCCCAAAGTTTACCCATGGATTGTCTTGGTTGGACATGACACATCCAATTTGGTTAGGACATTTTTATAGGTCATTTAATATTATTAAGACATTATTTTTACCGTAAATTACACTAATTATCTTTAATCGCGATTAATAAAACATAAAAGTTACTATTCACCAAAAAATATTTTAATCTCATTAAACCATATTTTACTTATTATTGACAACCATGTATATTGGATTTTTGAAAATAAAATCACAGAAGTGGAAAATATTCATTTAAACGAAAAATAAGTTTCTTTAAATACCACTTAGTGGTTTCACTACTAATCAAAAATTGTAGTTTTTCAGAAAAATACAAAAAATTCACCCTAAGATATATTTGATATTTTGAATTCAAAATTGATTTCTATTTTAAAGAATTAAAAAAAAAATATGATGTATTAATTAATTTAATACTTAATTCACTGCTGTCAAAACAAATAGTGTGTTTTTAAGAAACAATATCTATTAAAAGATTGACACTAGTTTAAGTCCAATTTCAAAGTGAAATTAATTCCAATGACCACCATTAGATTAAATGGTAAAAATATATTCTAAATCCACATTAATATAAAATAAAAATATAATCTATTCATATAAATAAATCGTATTAAAAGGAGGTTTTGAATTAAATTGCAACATTTTCAATAAAAATGATCTTTATCGGAAAAATAACAAAATTTTACACAAAGTAAATTTTGATGTCCAGATTCTAAAGAAGGATTTTATTTTATCAAATAAATCATATAAAAATGTCAAAAGTATATTTAAAAAGGCTTCTCCATCAAAAGGCGGTGAATCGACCTTTTAAAGAATATTAGAAGATTTATGCTTAAATTTGGATTCATTTTCATTTTAAGACTATAATATTTATTGGATAAAAGTAAAAATATTTTACAAACATATATAATCATTTTGTAGTTAGTTCCGTTCATTATCGCCATTAAAATGGATAGGCTTTAACTACCATTTAAAATAATATTATTTTACTATTAGAGTGCAATGAAAGATTTTAAAAAAACTCGTTGTTGCGTATTGAGTATTCCATCGAGCATAGCGTTCCCTTTATAGTAATAATAATATTTAATTCAAAAATCTGGATAAATATGAAAATTTCATATTCTTTATTTTCCTGGGGTGTTACATCCATTTTGGGAATTTATTCCTCACAATTTTAAAATTGGACTTGGAAGATTCATTGAAAATCCCACATCGGAAAAAGATTCTGAAAAACTATCACTTTAAAAGAAAGAAAGGGAATTACAATGGTCACCCGAGTTAACCCATACTAGGATTCCATGTATGAAAACATGGATATGGAAGAAAAAACAGAGGGTCATGTTCTGAGGGAGAGTGATATGAAGCATGTTTAGGGGAAAGTTAACCACAAGAAAACCACAGACTTGTGATGGGTTAAACGATATTTGATTCCCCAGTAAGAAAAGTTAACAGACAACAATTTTTTTATGTTACTCTTAATTGAGGAATTAATTTTTGATCTTAACTAAATCATAATGAAACATAAATACTTTCCACGTAGAATTTAAACATTTACTGTATACCTTAATCGAACTTATATATTCTCCAAAAGATGCGTATTTAGGAAGACTTGTTCGCATTAAGAGAGATATAATCAACTTCTAGAGAATCACCAAATCCTCATAAGAGAACTATATACATCCCAGTTCTTTAGACCTTAACCAAAAATAAAACCAAACAGGTTATTATGAGATCAGATAATCCACAAAAGTTTAATCCTTTATAAGATGAAAATATATTCCAAACCTCCTAAATTTTTCCAACAAAACCCAAAGTTCAAATAAGACCATTAGATAAACAATTGTCCATAAAATTCTTCAATGTAAAAAATAATAATATTGATGCCCAAATATTTGAAGTATTTAATCACATAGTTTCTAACGTACAAATTAACATTTGTCTCCAAATAACATCAGTTGTTCTTAATGTCTCATATTGAAAAGTAATTAACTTAATCACATATCCTCCATTATAGGTTAATAATTTCCATAAATAACCCAGAATCAACATATTCTGGATTCATAAGATTATGTAACTAAAAAGAATTAGTCAAACCAACCAGGGACTTCATGTAGTCCAATAGTAGGTGATAAATACCAGTTGTACTTTAGTTGTGGGTTCGATTCCCGCAGCTTTGTCCGACGCTACGAGTTGTCACATGGTCTGCATGTTGTCCTTTTTCCAAAACTATATAATTCTTAAAACATTCCCCAAAATGTGATAAAATCATCAAAAGTAATCATAACATAATTTAACCTCAAGGTTATCTCATGCCTTTCATTTTTCATAATAACATATATTAATCCATAATTACCTCAAAAGTAAGGATCATATAAACCCTAATGGTTACCTTTATAATTATTACCTGAACATCCACATCAAGTTGGTCACCTCATACATGATGTATTAAATAACTCACCAAGGTTCAAGTGGTTTATCATGACTCCTTGATATTTGGTTTAGCACAACCACGATATTCCTCATTTAATCCCCCATTTGATCCAGTATCATAATCAGAGAACCACCACAGTTTCCATCAATCCCATTGTCACTTTGGTGCCTGCTAGATCCATCCATTTACTAAAAAAATAAATGTTAGTGTGCATATATCAAATAAATTATCATGTACTAATGAGGAAGATAAATACTAAGATATAATTACCTGTTTACTTTATCTAAAAACTATGAATCTTTCTGAAATCCGTGCCATTATAGTAATGTCACTTATGTTTAGAGAATACCCTATCCTCTAATGTTATCTAAACTGACCTCTTATAACAACTATAAGTCCACAGCCTTAAACCATACTTAATATTGAATTAAATGAATAATTCACATTGAGAATCTTTTCAGGTTTAGAGTTTGAGAGAATTAGGACATAACTATTACATCTCAAAATATTACATAGTAGACACTTCTACTAAGTTTCTATAAAATTAAAATAAAAAAACACTTAAAAAGAAACATGTCTAGTTCCATGTTTTAGATCAAATTTCTTTCCATGATCCCATCCTTGACCCTATTCATCTATAAGTCCTGTGAAAAACATTTAAAAAACATTGAATAAGCATAAAAAGCCCAGAAAAAGAATACATAATGAAAGAAAACTGTTAGTTTTTCAAAAACAACAAGTAAACCATGAATACTTTATCAAAGTAATACTTTTCACCTTAATGAAGTAGTAAAAAAACTCTTCACTGAATAAAATATCATTACTAACCCCTTTTGTGACCAAACCATTACCATAAAACCCATATAGATAATATATAAAGGTAACTTGGAATAAACATACTTAAATGGAATAACCATACGGCCGACTTCCACACATATCACTTAATGGAACAACCATACGACCGACTTCCATACCCAATGCATTGGAGGTTATAACGTAACCAGTCGTCCTGGTATTCACGGAACCACCCGTCATATGGTTTATCATGTAACCACCAGTAAAATGTCCATGTACCATCATTACACATAAAATATTGAAAATATAAACATTTCAATAACAACATTTCATTTGTAATCACAATAAGTAATTCCATGATATTGAATTAATCAATCCATTTTCAAAAATCATTTAAAAGTTATTTTTGAATCAAAGTGTCACATACCACATTGAATATTTTAATGGAATTGTAATTTTAAAACATTAATGTCCATATAAATAAATACTAAAAACCATTTTGAAAACATGGACATTAAAGATAATTATTCAGAATAATAAATCATTAAAACATTTAAAACGATATTTTTGTTAAGCATTTTTCATCAAAATGAGAGACTCTAGAATACAAATAATTTCGGAATAACATTTAATCAGAACATTTTAATATCATGAGAATAAAGGGATTCATGATATAATATGTCAAAGGACAGTATACACACCATATAAGAGTGAATTGGTTCATAACAACAATGAAGTCTCAATGGAAATGTAAATTGAGATAAAATCCATTATAAAGATGGTGTCCTTAAATTAAGGATAAATCTATCACATAATTATTTGTGAGAAATATAAATACACCCAATATAAGTGGATATTATGAGTGAAACAGTCAGAGGTCATTCACATATAATCTTGGAAAAAAACCAATGACATATATATTTAACTCAATGAAATGAGATTGAGTTATGATTTCCCATACAAGTTCGTAAGAGTTTATCAATGAGGTGATTATGTGTAGAAATAGTATATCCACACAATGGTTTGTGGAAATTACAACATATATATTCAGAACATAATCTTGGCTTAATAAAATCAAGAATTAGAGGTTTAAACCAAAGAATTTAAAGTGGGTTAAGAAGTTCCCTTACAAAAATCCGGCAGCCTAACGACGTCACTTTAAAATTCAGAAAATGAGTTGATGAGAGAGAAAATGGTATCTCATCACTTGGGCATAAAATTTACATAAATAAGGATATTTAAGAACATATAACAGCTTAATAGTATGTGAATTATAAGACATAAAAAAGTCTTTTAAAAAGAGGAGGGTGAAAGGTCCCCTTACCGAGTTGGGTATCATTCGAAACGTACACCCCATGGAAGAAGGGTCATACAATGAAGATGTAAATACCCATAAATTAAATTATACTAAACAAAGTGTATAATAATCGGCAGTAAATACACCACTCAATGTAAATAGTGGAAAGCGTAGCATAGATTTCACAGGAATAAAAGTGAGATGAAATATCCCTTACAAAAACTCGGCAGCCTAACGACGCCACTTAAAACTTCCAAAAATGGATTTATGAGATCAAATAGGGTATCTCATAATCTGAACATAAAAAGTAATGTATGAGGAATATAATTTAACGTCCCCAAACATAATAAAAATGAGCTTAAAATAAAATACATAAAATAGAGTACTTAAAAATAAAGAGAGAGTTTGGATCCCTTATGAAACTTCAGCAGCCTAACGGCGCCACTTAAAAATTCATAAAAATGAATTGATGAGAGTAAGAGGGGGTATATAATCATATGAACATAAAAATTAAATTATGGTGAAAATAAAAAACCATCCTCCAACATAAGAACATGGATTATAAATGAAATGACATAAAAGAGGGTACTTGAAAAGAAAGAGAGAGGTCGGATCCCTTACCTCGTGTCTAACATGACTCGATCGTTCTTTAATCTCCTGAATAATAAAATTTGATCAATTTATAATTTATTAACGAACTAAATTAAATATTAATCTTCAGTTCATATCACATATTATAATGTTATAATAATTTTTTAATAATGTGAGTTCATATCAGAAGTTTTTGTCGATGTTCGGTACATGAGTAAAAATTGAACTTGTTGGAAAAAAAATTTCCATGTAGTTATAGGTACATCATCTCCAGAATAGTATTAATGTTTTAAATATCATATATATCCATTATATATTCATTTTTTACTATTACATAGCATTTGGAGATAAAAAAAATTAAAATCACCGTTTATGGAGACGGTAGGCCGTACGTACGCATGAATGCTACTTTCATTTTATTGTCATATTAATGGAATTAAAGTTAAAAGAGAGATAAATATATTATAATTCCATAATTATATCCATCATTTATATGTAATATATTACATATATATCCATTATATATATGTAATTATAATAGTACATAACATTTGGAGATAAGAAATGAAATGTACCGTTCATGGAGATGGTAAGCCGTACGTACGCATGAACGCTACTTTCATTTCTTTGGTACATTAATGGAATTAAAACTAAATGAGAGAGAGATATATATATTATAATTATAGTATAATATATATGTTATATATATCACATAATTTCATCAATTTCATTCTTTATACATTCTATGTATTGCATGAACGAGTCACATCACTTGTGGGGGCGGTAGTCCACACTTCCTCGTATGAAATTATCACATTTGGAAAACATGAAAAGCATAAAGGCATGTTTTAAATATAAAATTCATAGGAATATAGAAATCATAAATACCATATATATCATATATAAAATATAGTGGCATCATAATGGCCACCATGAACGGTGTTAAGAGAAAATTGAACAATCATCGCTTTGTGAGGAAGAAATTCGCCATCCACAGAAACAATATGTTCTTTAACCATTAGACGAAGGTGTGTCTAGGTGTAGCTCAAATACTTCACATAATGACATCCTAGTATTTTTAATATACTGGTTATGTTAAAAAATAAAGGAATAAAAATAGATTAGAGGGTTGGAGAAGCAAAATAAAACATAAGAACGCAAGAGAAGACACTACCTTTAAAACGGGTAACTCTTTTTGATTTGAGATCAAAGGCTTCCTTGGGAAGACTTCTGCCAAATTTGAGGCTTCTAGGAGTAATAGAGGGATGTGGTGTCACGACCCGACCTCGGGGCCCATGCCGTGACTACCCCAAGCCCGCCTTCCATAGGCCAGGGGCTGGCGACTAGCAGCAAGGCGTAAAATCCCGGTAAACAGGGAAGGCATTGCCATTATAAGTAACAACCACCACAGAGTCAGCAAGCGGAAAGTAACTACAAGTGCAGAAAAGTAAAGGGGGCTGGAATACAAGGCCAACTGAAAGTACAACTGAAAAGGAAAAGAACAGCAACTGAAGAAAAGACGGCGGCCTCGTGTCGTCCACTGGCAATCCCACCTGAAGGGTGGGTACAGATAGCCTCCAGGCTCCTCGGGTCCCACGTCCGCTCCGAGAACGTCCCGCCCAGTGGTCCGCCTCCAGGTACAGTCCTGCTCCACGCCCCAACCGAGATCAGCACTGTCCGTCGTCTGCATCCAACACAACAAGGTGCGGGTATAGCCCGTGCAGGGGTGAGTATAAACTACTCAGTAAGGACCCCGAGACCCCCGAAGGTCTCCCGAAATCCACAAAGGATATAGCACAAAAGAAAGGGGCAACCACGAAGAAACAATTGACTCGACTTAGGTATATGCCCATACATATACCTAAGTCCCCATTTCTAGCTCTGCTCTTGAGCTCAAGGTCAACTCGATCCACACAGGAAGGCAATACTCAAATCCACCAGGGAGAGTAAATAGTAAATAGTAAATCCATATAGGATAGTTCAACACAATCCACAAAGGAGAGTAACATAAGATTCAGCTCAACCAGGTATACTTTTTCAGATGATGTCAAAGATGATCATTGATCCATCTAAGTCGTCAGACCCACGAAGGATCGATAGGTACTAACCTCGGCAATGACCCACACAGGATCGGGCCCACACAGGACCTGTAGCAATGGCTCACACAGAACCGTAAGAGATGACCCACACAGGATCGGGCCCACACAGGACCTGTAGCACTGATCCACGTAGGATCGCTGAGTGCAGTAGTCGACGCAGTCCACTGAGGATCTCTGCACAGTCGTCGCCGCAGTCCACGAAGGATCTCTGCTCTGTCGTCGTCGCAGTCCACGGAGGATCTCTGCTCTGTCGTCGAAGTCACAGCCAGCGCTAGGGTTCCCGCACACAGCGAGCTCGTTTAGGAGGGTCCGCTCCACGAGCCGAGAGGCAGATACATCAACGGACACGTAGTCCGAAGTTGATGTATCCAAAATTTCCATATCGACAACAGGATCTCAACGCAACAGACAGCGCGTCAATCGGACGCCCGGTCTGAGAGTTATTGGCATTTTCGTCCTAGGGGCCCGGTTGGTTTTTAGGGAAAAACCAACCCGACCATACTCCTCATGTGTCCGATCCTCGGGCGGAGTATGCCAAAAGTTCCGTCTCACATAGAGGAAACTACTACAGCTGACGGTACGTCGATCGGACGTCCGTAGCTCAAGTTATGAGCGATTCCGCTCCGAGGGCCCGGTTGGTTTCGTGTACGAACCAACCCGGCCGAACCCAAAGTCTTCCGAAACATTGATTGTAATATACCGAAACGACCGTATCGATCCAAGGATCGCGTATCCGCTGACAGTTCGTCAATCAGAGGTCCTAGGCCCAAGATATGGGCAAAAGACCGGAGAGGGCCCGAAAACGGGGGTTCTGGGCCCGGGGCGACCCGAACCGGGTCGACCCGATTGGGCCGGGTCCGGTCCGGCCTGGGCGCGGCCCGGCCGACCGGACCGGCTGGCGCGACCTCGACCGAGCGGCCAAGGGGTGCCGCGGGTTTGACCCGCGGCTTAGGTGGAACTCGGCCCGCGCGGGCCGCGTGTTGGGTGGACGGACCGCGGACGCGGTCCGGCGGTTCGCCGCCGCCGCGGCCGAGCCGCGGCGGATCCTCCGGCGGCCCGCCGGGCGCCGCCGCCTTCCGCGGGCCGTCGGAGTTGCTCCGGTGGCCCGATTCCTCTCCTGTCTGCGTCGTTGCTCCTCCCGGGGGCCGATCTTCACTGCGGGATCAACTGATCGCCCTTGCCGCACGGTTCGTCGTCGCTTGCCAAAACCGCACACGAAAAGGATCGGCGGAGGGTTGTCGGGTCTTGTTCGTTAGACCCGCACCCTCTGCGTTAGTCATAAACAACGGGAGAAAGGGGCTACAACAATATTTAATCAAGATAAAAAATTGTTCACTTATTTTTCTTTTAAATGGAAATTCAATTTTAATTAATTGAAAATATTCATGCCGGTTCGTTATTCAAAAAGAAATAAAAACACGAGAATGAATCATCAAAAATTAAATCCCTACCTTGTCGTCGTCGTCGGACGAGAGGTCGTCGCGGATTTGGTGATCATTGCGGAAGAGACGCTCGTCGCACCGCGGGAAGGAGTCGCGCCGATGATCTCCGGATCAAGATCAAACGGATTTAATTTATTTAAATCCGTTGATATCGAATTATAAAAAGGGAGAATTTAGAAGATTCGATTCTCACCTTTAACCGCCGATCGTAGGTTTGCCGCGGATGAAGAAGCGTCGAAGAAGAAGAAGAAGGTCGCGGAAAAAGTTTGTCGACGTCGCGGATCACGGTGTGCGTCTTCGAATTTTGGTTCCGGCGTTCTTCGCGTTCTTCACGTTCTTCGCGTTCTTCGCGTTCTTCGCGGGGGTGGTGGAGGCCCAGAGAATAAAGAGTAATCCTCCAAAATAGACACGTTGGTCTATTTTATTAAATCGACAACGAACGCAATCGCGTAAGTAACGACCCATTAAATTCGTTGAATTAATTCAACGAATGAAACAGCCCATTTAATTCACGAAATAACCCGCCCAATTAAATGGTCTGTTAAGAAATTAAAGAAAACGCGCAGGTTGACTTTTCAGTTACTTTGACGGGTTTTCGCGGGTGCGTTACTTAGCGAAAGAAACGGCGGGCCTCGTGCGGGCCCCACCTCACAAATATCCTACCAAGGGGTAGGGTATTTTCGGATAGCACCCTATCCGCTTTAACTCAGTTCAAGTGGCTTCCAAGTGATTTCCATGCGGCTTAAGTGAAATAAAATAATGTTGTCGCACAACCTTTATTTTATTTCCGACGTAAAGCCCAAAATTTTAAAAACCACGGTTGAGCAAACGCAACTCCAGAATAGGTGTTTCTAAGCAAATATAGGCGCTGCGATTTCATCGGTGCCCTCAGAATTCGATTCCGGGCACCGGTTCAAAAGATAGAAAAACCCGCTCGTCCGTACACTGAACGTACCCGAGCCAAACATCGGAAATTGATTCCGGGCACACCGGTCCTCGAAATCAGGTGCCGTCTGAAGCTGCGCTCTTGCAAAATTCCAAAGAAAATAAAAAAAACTTATTTGAAATTTTCGGGTCTTTACATTACTCCCACCTCAGAGCTTTACGTCCCCGTAAAGATACATCAAAAACTAGGGGAACAAATGGGGGTACTGAGCATGCATCTGAGCCTCCCTCTCCCAAGTGCTCTCCTGGAGGTTCCCGTGCTGCCATCTGACGCGCACAAGGGGAATCGACCGCCCACGTAGGACCCGCTCCTGTAGATCCTCGATCTCCACTGGGACCTCCACAATAGTCGCCCCATCGTCCACGTCCAGCTCCCCAAAGTCGATGATGTGCGTCGGGTCGTGCACGTATCTCCTCAGCTGAGACACGTGGAAGACGTCGTGCACCCGGTGCAATTGAGGTGGTAGAGCAAGCGATAAGCCACCTCTCCTATCCTGCTGAGGACCTGGAAAGGCCCGATGATGCGTGGAGACAACTTTCCGCCTCGGCCAAATCTCCGTAAACCACGTCGAGGTGAGACACGCAAAAAGACGTGGTCGCCATCCTCGAACTCTAGTGGCCTCCGCCTCCTGTCAGCATATGACTTCTGTCGGCTCTGAGCTGTCCTCATCCTCTCCTGGATGATCTGGACCTTCTCTGTCGTGGCTCGGACCATCTCTGGTCCCACGAGTGCTGACTCCCCAGGGTCTGTCCAGCACAACGGTGATCTGCAGGGTCTGCCGTACAACGCCTCGTATGGTGCCATCCCGATGGTGGAGTGGTAGCTGTTGTTGTACGCGAACTCCACCAAGGGTAGGTGGTCCTCCCAGCTGTGACCAAAGTCGAGAACACATGCACAGAGCATGTCCTCGAGTGTCTGTATGGTCCTCTCAGTCTGACCATCCGTCTGAGGGTGGAAGGCTGTGCTCAGATGGAGCCGCGTCCCGAACGCCTCCTGCAACCCCTTCCAAAGCCGGGAAGTGAAACGAGCATCTCGATCGGAGACGATAGACGATGGAACATCGTGAAGCCGTACGATCTCCTGGACGTAAAGACGTCCCAAGATCTCCACTGAGCCCTGCTCTCTGATGGGTAAGAAGTGTGCCGACTTGGTGAGTCGGTCGACAATCACCTAAATGGAGTCGTGGCCTCTGGACGTTCTTGGAAGTCCAGTCACGAAGTCTATAGATATGCCGTCCCACTTCCACCGTCTGCTGCTCCTCTGGTCGGCGAGTCGGGCAGTCACGAGCCATGTGACCCTGCCCGCCGCAGGAGTAGCACAACCTGCCTCTCGGAAGGCTGGCACTCCGCTGTGTGCCCCGCACTGCTGAGCTGGTGTCCTGAGGCCGTCTGCGTGGGGGTCTGGTCTGCCTGGACCCGAGAGTCATCCGTCGGCTACCTGCTGCCGAAGACTCAGCTACCTGCCGCCCTGCGCCAGGTCTCGCCGCTGAAGAAGGCTCTGCCAGGAAGCTCTCGATCAAGAGGGCTCGCTCCAGCACTCCCGCCTGGGTCGGAATGCTGAGGGAGATCAGCGACGCCCGAATCTCCTACCGCAAGCCCTGCTCGAAGGTCTGGGCCCGGAAGAAGGGGTCCCGTACCATGTCGGTCGAGTAGCGAGATAGGTCAGTGTACCTCGCCGCGTACTGAGTGACCGTCATGCTGCCCTGGCGCAGCTGGAGAAGCTCCTGGATGTGCACCGCTCAGAGGGTGGCCGGGACGAACTCAGAGCGGAAGAGGCTCTCGAAGTCCGTCCAGAGCAAGGATGCCTCATCGTGAACCTGGAGCATCAAGCTCCACCATCGTCCTGCCGCAGCCTGCAGGAGGCTCGCCGCGAGAATCACCATGAGATCCGCTGGTGTCCTCACTAGCCTAAAGATCCGTACAACCGCCTCTAGCCAGTCCTCGGCGGCCTGGGGGTCCGCCTCACCGCGAAACCTGGGCGGTCGCTGGCTCTGAAACTCATGCAGTGCCCTGAGGCGACGTGCATCGTCAGCGTCTGGTACTGGTAGCATCGGTGGCTCGGCGGGTAAATCTACCGCCGGTGCCACTGCTGGCAAAGGGCCCTGCACCGAGGCCTCGTCGCTCGGTGGGCTTCCGTAGCGCCCTACACTCGGAACCCTAGCTGGCTGTCGTCGCGGGGCCATCCTGAAAAGGAGAACAAGAGCACCACAGTTAGAACAGTATACCTGGTGAGCTGGCACAAGTAACCACAAGGAAAACTTGAGACTTTCATGAAGCAGATCAGTATACCCGGTGAGCTGACACAAGTAATCACAAGGAAAACTTGAAACACACACGCAATCAATGTTTTCATGCATTAAGTCGGAAATCAGGAGTCAGGGTCCTGGTGTACGGATACGTCGGCCGCCGCACCAACACTGGGCTCCCTAAACTGATAACCACACTCAATACACTAAACACTATTGCTTTATATAGGAAGAAAAGACGATCAGAGTCTGCGGTAGAACCGACCGCCTCTGATACCAATTTGTCACGACCCGACCTCGGGGCCCGTTCCGTGACTACCCCATGCCCGCCTTCCATAGGCCAGGGGCTGGCGACTAGCACCAAGGCGTAAAATCCCAGTAAACAGGGAAGGCATTGCCTTTATAAGTAACAACCACCACAGAGTCAGCAAGCGGAAAGTAACTACAAGTGCAGAAAAGTAAAGGGGGCCGGAATACAAGTCCAACTGAAAGTACAACTGAAAAGGAAAAGAACAGAAACTGAAGAAAAGACGGCGGCCTCGTGTCGTCCACTGGCAATCTCACCTGAAGGGTGGGTACAGATAGCCTCCAGGCTCCTCGGGTCCCACGTCCGCTCTGAGCACGTCCCGCCCAGTGGTCCGCCTCCAGGTACCGTCCTGCTCCACGCCCCAACCGAGATCAGCGTTGTCCGTCGTCTGCATCCAACACAACAAGGTGCGGGCATAGCCCGTGCAGGGGTGAGTATAAACTACTCAGTAAGGACCCCGAGACCCCCGAAAGTCTCCCGAAATCCACAAAGGATATAGCACAAAAGAAAGGGGCAACCACGAAGAAACAACTGACTCGACTTAGGTATATGCCCATACATATACCTAAGTCCCCATTTCTAGCTCTGCTCTTGAGCTCAAGGTCAACTCGATCCACACAGGAAAGCAAGACTCAAATCCACCAGGGAGAGTAAATAGTAAATAGTAAATCCATACAGGATAGTTCAAAACAATCCACAAAGGAGAGTAACATAAGATTCAGCTCAACCTGGTATACTTTTTCGGATGAAGTCAAAGATGATCAATGATCCATCTATGTCGTCGGACCCACGAAGGATCGATAGGTACTAACTTTGGCAATGACCCACACAGGATCGGGCCCACACAGGACCTGTAGCAATGGCTCACACAGAACCGTAAGAGATGACCCACACAGGATCGGGCCCACACAGGACCTGTAGCACTGATCCACGTCGGATCGCTGAGTGCAGTAGTCGACGCAGTCCACTGAGGATCTCTGCACAGTCGTCGCCGCAGTCCACGAAGGATCTCTACTCTGTCGTCGTCGCAGTCCACAGAGGATCTCTGCTCTGTCGTCGAAGTCACAGCCAGCGCTAGGGTTCCCGCACACATTGAGCTCGTTTAGGAGGGTCCGCTCCACGAGCCGAGAGGCTGATACATCAACTGACACGTAGTCCGAAGTTGATGTATCCAAAAGTTCCGTATCGACAACAGGATCTCAACGCAACAGACGGCGCGTCAATCGGACGCCCGGTCTGAGAGTTATTGGCATTTTTGTCCCAGGGGCCCGGTTGGTTTTTAGGGCAAAACCAACCCGACCGTACTCCGCCTATGTCCGATTCTCGGGCAGAGTATGCCAAAAGTTCCGTCTCAGTTAGAGGAAACTACTACAGCTGACGGTACGTCGATCGGACGTCCGTAGCTCAAGTTATGAGCGTTTCCGCTCCGAGGGCCCGGTTGGTTTCGTGTACGAACCAACCCGGCCGAACCGAAAGTCTTCTGAAACCTTGAGTGTAATATACCGAAACGACCGTATCGATCCAAGGATCGCGTAGCCACTGACGGTTCATCAATGGGAGGTCCTAGGCCCAAGATATGGGCAAAAGACCAGAGAGGGCCCGAAAACGGGGGTTCTGGGCCCGGGGTGACCCGGCCCGAACCCCCCCTGGGGGTCGGCCGAACCAGGTCGACCCGAACCAGGTCGACCCGATTGGGCCGGGTCCGGTCCGGCTTGGGCGCGGCCCGGCCGACCGGACCGGCCGGCTCGACCTTGGCCGAGCGGCCAAGGGGCGCCGCAGGTTTGACCCGCGGCTTAGGGGGAACGCGGCCCGCGCGGGCCGCGTGTTGGGTGGACGGACCGCGAACGCGGTGCGGCGGTTCGCCGCCGCCGCGGCCGAGCCGCGGCGGATCCTCCGGTGGCGCATCGGGCGCCGCCGCCCCCGGTCGCCGGTGCCGCCGCGCCGTCGACCCGCGCCGCCGCCGCCTTCCGCGGGCCGCCGGAGTTGCTCCGGTGGCCCGATTCCTCTCCCGTCTGCGTCGTTGCTCCTCCTGGGGGCCGATCTTCACTGCGGGATCAACGGATCGCCCTTGCCGCACGGTTCATCATCGCTTGCCAAAACCGCACACGAAAAGGATCGGCGAAGGGTTGTCGGGTCTTGTTCGTTAGACCCGCACCCTCCGCGTTAGTCATAAACAACGGGAGAAAGGGGCTACAACAATTTTTAATCAAGATAAAAAATTGTTCACTTCTTTTTCTATTAAACGGAAATTCAATTTTAATTAATTGAAAATATTCATGCCGGTTCTTTATTCAAAAAGAAATAAAAACACGGGAATGAATCATCAAGAATTAAATCCCTACCTTGTCGTCGTCGTCGGACGAGAGGTCGTCGCGGATTTGGTGATCGTCGCGGAAGTGACGCTCGTCGCACCGCGGGAAGGAGTCACGCCGACAATCTCCGCATCAAGATCAAACGGATTTAATTAATTTAAATCCGTTGATATTGAATTATAAAAAGGGAGAATTTAGAAGATTCGATTCTCACCTTTAACCACCGATCGTAGGTTTGCCGCGGAAGAAGAAGCGCCGAAGAAGAAGAAGAAGGTCGCGGAAAATGTTTGTCGACGTCGCGGATCACGGTGTGCGTCGTCGAATTTTGGTTCCGGCGTTCTTCGCGTTCTTCGCGTTCTTCGCGTTCTTCGCGTTCTTCGCGTTCTTCGCGGGGAGGGTGGAGTCCCAGAGAATAAAGAGTAATCCTCCAAAATAGACACGTTGGTCTATTTTATTAAATCGCCAACGAACGCAAACGCGTAAGTAACGACCCATTAAATTCGTTGAATTAATTCAACGAATGAAACAACCCATTTAATTCACGAAATAAACCGCCCAATTAAATGGTCTGTTAAGAAATTAAAGAAAACGCGCCGGTTGACTTTTCAGTTACTTTGACGGGTTTTCGCGGGTGCGTTACTTAGCGAAAGAAACGGCGGGGCTCGTGCGGGCCCCACCTCACAAATATCCTACCAAGGGGTAGGGTATTTTCGGATAGCACCCTATCCGCTTTAACTCAGTTCAAGTGGCTTCCAAGTGACTTCCAAGCGGCTTAAGTGAAATAAAATATAGTTGTCGCACAACCTTTATTTTATTTCCGACTTAAAGCCCAAAATTTTAAAAACCACGGTTGAGCAAACACAACTCCGGAAGAGGCGTATCTAAGAAAATACCGGCGCTGCGATTTCATCGGTGCCCTCAGAATTCGATTCCGGGCACCGGTTCAAAAGATAGAAAAACCCGCTCGTCCGTTCACTGAACGTACCCGAGCCAAACTTCGGAAATTGATTCCGGGCACACCGGGCCTCAGAATCAGGTGCCGTCTGAAGCTGCGCTCTTGCAAAATTCCAAAGAAAATTAAAAAAATTTCCTTGAAATTTGCGGGTCATTACATGTGGGGAGACAAAATGGGTAGGTTTTGGCTGAGCTAAATCCTTGAGAGGTGTGGGTAGGGTGGTAGAGTTGGGGTCATTTTATAAGAGGAAAGGATGGGCACTATTGGAAAGTTATAAAAGGTTACTTTATTATAAAATCCTTTTTTTCATTTTAAATGTCCCAAAATTATATATATGGAGGATAAGGGGATAAGAGTTCGATATCCAGCCATATAATAGGTTTTTGACATTTCTAGGTCTTAGATTTTACATTATCTTTTAATTTTATTTAAATCGTTAAATAATGAGGTAATCACTGCATCATCATGGTGTCATAAATAAATTATTTTATTTAATGTCTAAAAATTATAAAAAAACTATCATGATGTAGTAAATCTTTTTAGATTTCTAATGAATATTTATAGTCAAAAATATTACTTGTATAACCCCATTTTAAAAATTGTTTTAGTAAAACAACTCATGTTTGTGACATTTTTCTTTTAACGTTAAATAAAAATTTATTTATGTCATTTTCCTAACAAAGTGGCTCCATGGGGTCCCCAAGTTGACCCATGGATTTTCTTGTTCGACCATGACACATATAATGAGGGTAGGACATGTGTCTATGTCATTTAATATTATTAAAACATTATTTGTACCTTAAATTACACTAATTACCTTTAATCACGATTAATAAAACTTAAAAGTTACTATTCACCGAAAATTATTTCAATCTCATTAAACCACATCTTACTTCATATTGACAACCATGAATGTCAGATTTTTGGAAATCAAATCACAGAAGTGGAAAAGTTTCATTTAAACGAAAATTCATTTTCTTTAACCACCACTTAGTGGTTTCACTATTAATCAAAAATTGATGTTTTTCAGAAAAATACCAAAAATTAACCCTAAGCTATATTTGATATTATGAATTCAAAAATGATGTCTATTTTAAAAAATTAAAAACATATATGTTTCATTAATTAAATTTATAATTAATTCCCGCTGTCAAAATAAATAGCGTGTTTTTATGAAACAATATCTATTAAATGATTGACAGTAGTTTAAGTCCAATTTCAATGTGAAATTAATTCCAATGACCATAATTATATTAAATAATAAAAATATATTATAAATACACTTTAATATAAATTTAAAATATAATCTATCCATATAAATAAATCAGATTAAAAGGAGTTTTTGAATTACAATGAAACATTTTCAATAAAAATGATCTTTATCGGAAACATAACAATATTTTACACAAAGTAAATTTTGATATCCAGATTCTATAGAAGGATTTTATTTTGTCAAAGACAACATATAAAATTGTCAAAAGTATATTTAAAAAGGGTTCTCTATCAAAAGCCGGTTAATCGGCCTTTTAAAGAATATTTGAAGATTTATGATTAAAATTTGATTCATTTGCATTTTAAGCCTCTAACATTTATTGGATAAAAGAAAAAATATTTGAAAAACATATATAATCATTTTGTAGTTATTTCTGTTCATTCCCGACATTACAATAGCTAGGCGTTAACTACCATTTAAAATAATATTATTTTATTATTAGAGTGCAATGTATGATTTCAAAGAAACTCATTGTTGCGTATTTGGTATGCCATCGACCATAGAGTTCCCTTTAAAGTAATATTAATATTTTATTCAAGAATATGGATAAATATGAAAATGTCATATTCTTTATTTACTCGGGGTGTTACACCTTTGTTGACATATTTACCTTTGTAGTTTGTTTTACAGAATAATTTATTCTTCCTATAGAAATTCTTAAACCTCCTTTCTATCTGTGCCATTTCAGCATCACTGTCAGATTCTAAATCATCCTTTGTAGAACTTTTAGTTTGTATTTAGACTTCGTATTTATCCTTGCTCTTTGAATAAGTAGACATAAATGATACGGATTTTCTCGTGGTTTCATCGTCTTCTTCCTTATTCACCTTGAGTTCTTCCTCATACATCATAAGCTTACCACTAAGCTCTTTGACAGGCAGAGCTCCAATATCACATGAATCACTGATTGAAACAAATGTTCCTCTCCATCTATCTAGCAAACATATTAGTATCCTCATAGTTTGTTCCTTTGCTGGAACATCCCTTCCACGTGAACTCATTGTATTGAATATCTCATTGAACCTGAGATACAAATCATAAAGAGGTTCATCAGTTTTCATTTTAAATTTATCATATTTAATAGTATAAGTTTTTGATCTCATTTCTTTAACATTAGTTGTTCCCTCATGAGAAACACATAAAGTATCCCATATTTCATATGTTGTTTCAGAGCCATATATTCTATTGAATTCCTCATCTCATAATGCACAATACAATGAATTCATAGCTTTACAGTTATTATTGTAAGCTACTTTATTAGGTTCATCCCATGTAGTTCTTTCAGTTTCTAGAATTTTATATTGAGATTCTATAATAGTGCAGATATAAAAACCCATACTTTCTAAATGAATTTTCATTTTAAGTTTCCATTGAGCATAGTTTGTACCATTGAAGAAAGGTGGCCTATTAGTTTCAGAACCTTATAGTCTATTATCCATAACTAGATTTTAGAAAATAAATTTAATGAGATATAATTTAGAACTAACCGAAATTTAAGATCTTTAAAGATGGACCTAAAATCACAGTTGAAAAACTGAATATTTTGAAAACATGTATTAATAAAAACAACCTATGATACCAAATGTTGGTCAGATTGGACACACAAGAGGGGGGTGAATTGAGTTCCAATTAAAAATTCTGTTAATATATTATCTTTTAAAATCCCCCAATTTAGAAAACAAGATAAACTGTAGTGAATTTTTGAAACTATAAAGGTTCAATTAGATTCTAAAAATATTGATTACATCTCAGTTAATTTAATCAGAAGATTAAATTAGCTTTTGAAACTAACCTACTAATTTGAAATAGATACAAACACATGCTATATTAACTATCAAAGTAACATTAAATCTGATTATTATTTCAATGTAATAATCAATAGAATATAAATTAGATACTATATATTTTGAACTTAAACTAAAAAGCACAGTATTCATAAACAAGAGGTTTAGTCTCATGCCGAGACTTAGTCCTCTCACATTTATATATCAATTTGATCCACACCCTGGATCAGGCTTAACAACAGTACAAGACAGTCCAGGACATGCATGGACCTCTACCACTGTTATTCGTGGAAAAAAAAACACACAGGCTGTCCAGGTCCTACATGACCTCTACCCCTATCCTTGTTGGGACACAAGGTGTAGAATGTTTGGAATAATGATTCAGTATCCTTAAGTTCAGTGCATGAGACCGTGTGTGTATAAAACAAATTGAATATAGAAACTGCTCGAATGTAAATAATAAATCCCTTAGAGATAATATATGAAGGTTTAGATATCTCTAGTGATTGTTAGTCCAGCTCTGGACTCATTGGATTCAGCATAAATGATTCTACGGCCTTCTCTGGTGTTTTTGTTGGAAAACAGAGTGTCGTGGTTCAGCTTTTTTTTCTCCAGGAGAGAAGATGTTCTCTTGAATCCAGATTACTTCATGTATTCTTCGGTAATGTAGAATTGAATTTATGGAACTTATTTTAGGATCGTGCAATGTGTTCATCACAGTTGTGCTCTGGATTGTTCGTTGATTCAGTACAGAGCTCGCGTGTATTGTTTTATGTGTCGAGACATGTCAATCGTGATAGTATCCTCTAATTCATCTAAATCTTCTTTATATTCCACGAGCTCCGGAAATAGGAATGATTTCCTTTTCATAGGTACGAGGTACGATTATCTGACAAACCAACAACTATCATTAAATAACATTAATTTCATTAAAAATATCAAATATGTCCGTTAGTATTATTTAAATAATATTGACAAAAAAAATTAAGAAATGGTGTCACAGTGGTTGTGAAAATGGTGTCTCTTTGAACTGGTGTCCTTCATGGTATGTGCTTCATGGTGTGTCCATGTAACGATGTCTAACTCATGGTGTCTGAGTCACGGTGTCTGACTCACGGTGTGTCAGTCACGGTGTTTGGGTCACGGTGTGTCCTTCACGGTGTCCGGGTCATGGTGTCTGGCTTACTATGTCTCTCTTACACTTCATGTTGTTTGTGTCTTGCACACAGTCTGTCTTACTGTGTCAAACATCACGATGTCTTTATACTTGTACAATTAACTGTATTCAAGCTTAAATAGTAATATACAAAATATTAACTAGTCTTATCCATTATCAAGTAAGATAATCTTGAAACATAAATACAAGGGTTTTATAAGATAACTGCGAGTTGTGATCATGTAAATGATTTGTAAATAATAATGAGAGTAATTGATAGTAATAAGATTTGCAATCATTAAAACATGATGTGTAATTATTATTGAGATTTGTGATGATAATAAGATAATTAATACATGAGGAGTACAAAATTTATTATTATGGAAAATTTTATTAATATAATATTAATGACCCATAATAATGATCATGTGATTTTTTTTCATTTGAAATAATCAGTATCAAAAAACAATAGTGGTGATTTCGGCCATTTGAAATCCCACATAACCAACACCGAAACCATCACCATGGATTCCTCCATATTTGTGGTGGATTCTTTCATACTATACCATCATGACTATCCCATACAACAATTTTATAACTTATATGTTTTTATCCTCAATATGGATTCAACCATGGGTGTGGTTAATTTTCCATTTTTTTATCTACTAAATAATTCCCATCACTTCTCACCTATAGTTATTTCCATATACCCTTGAAAATTATTCGTAAATCCTCATTAGGGACCACAATGAATTGAACCATTTCCTTGATTTCACTCTTTTTCAACCATTAATGTTTCCAAAAACTAAAGGGAAATATAAAATATCCTTTGAATTTTCCTAAAAATGTATCAAACAAAAAACTCAAATGAGAAAATGATTTTTTTATCAAAATAGGAAATAAATTCCCAATATTTTCAATATACTATTATATGAACATATAAAACTTGAGAATAATCTATATTTCTATTTCTATAACAACTAACAAAACTGAGATCAAACAACAAACTCATACTACCATGATTTCTATTGGATCCATCAACAATTCAATAAGACATGAACAATTTTTATTGTATCTCCTCAAATAAAAATTTCTTTTAGGTTTATAGTCCCCAATTTTATCTAAATAAATAGAAGTTTATGATTCCAAATCACTTTCCCCAATATAAATCACTTATTCAGGATCAATCATATTCCTCTAAAGATGGGAAATGTCGATCGCATCAAATAGTATCGATAAAATGGTTGAATGTGATGTTAGTAATCCATTGCCTTCAAATGTTTGTTGTTTTTTAATGATCCCACAAATATTGGTACATGTTTTATTTCTTTCACAAATGGTGATTCCATAACAAATTTTTAAACTGCATGAAAACATATTTTCAAATGGTTAATTATAAAGGAGGACTCCACTTGTTTAATATGACAAATTCATGATTATTTCATTATGTAACCACTACATGATAAACTACTCTCTATCTATGGTATCTTTTACTATGATAAACCCAAAACTATTTATCCTCTAGTGTAAAGGAAATACTATAGGGTTCAACACAACCATCCACAAAGATCTACAAAATATGACATTATAATTTAATCAGGGAAAATATTTATAAAGGTGAACTATACTATGTATAGGTGATCATCTCTAGATCTAATTATTTTTTTTGATGGATTCTTGAATGATATACTCAAGAATTTGAATTGTACACTCTAATTTTTTGTCAGTCTATATGTGAAACAATACACATAACATTAACACAACATTCAAATACCACTACGATCCTTTCCAAAACCATGTTGTAGAAGGTTCATCCCTATCAGATATAAAATTACAATGCACCTTGTATTCATAAAATACCATGGATATACATCTTTTCTATCACTACTATAGACCAATTCTATCTTATCATAACGAAATGGGAGACTTTTCCATCTGATCTACTATCACATATACAATATCATGATTACTCATGGTCCTATATAACCTCATAATTATTTAAATAATAATATCACGCCTCTTCCAAATACTCATAAAAAATGATTATTGAAGCCGCTGGATGATGACAGTTAACTGTTATCCTCTGGTAGATATGGAAATATGAAACAAATATGGGATATAAATCTTCATACATGACTACCAATATTAGTGATTGATAACATGATACATATTATTTGATCCTTGATTCACTATTAAACCCCAAACATTTCAAATATTAATATTTTATCTGTAAAGATGAATATTCATTATATAACATTATGATCCACACCAGAATCATATAATATCAATTTTATTGGAAACATTGATTCATAATTTTATTTCATAATAGATAAAAATTATTTTGTATATGTTCATCATAAGTAACATCCATCGTATATATATCATTATTAGAAATTTTAATCACAACCCGAGGAAATGAAATATAATAAAGGTTGATCTCAGATATTAAATATTTCTAATAAATAGAGATTTAATTGGACAGATAATCATAATGTGAGAATAATTTTAAAAGAACACAACCTTAACATTTCAAAACCATAAAATATATATACTATAAATCATTATCATGATTTTTGTCTTAAATCATGGCAGTACATAACACAAGAATCATTATTTAATCAAATAGCATCAACCTCGATATCATAACATTTACATAAGACATAAAATTTTCTATACACATATTCATATATAATCATTACTTTAATCATCAATAACATCTAATATTATCATATATGATTAGGTTCACTCTTTGTTACCTCATATCAAATATCAATTTTCACTCCTTGACTATCATTATTGGAAAACATCTTTTACTGAACTAGGTTCACTCCCCATTCTAGTCATTATTATCTTTTGAAATATTTGTCCTTACATAATAAATAAGGATAAATATAATTAAATCACCACACATCACATAAAGAAAATTGTATATATATTTTCCATATGAACATAAAATATTTATCATTGAATAACCTATGAAAAAAAGTACCCATAAACATTACACATATCATAAACGATTGAAATGAAATGGGGTTCAAAAAGGATTCATCATAAAAAAACTAACTTATGGAAATCCAATGAGAATTATAGAATTGTTATTAAATATTGATCATCAGATGAAATCAAATTTGTTAATGTGGATAGTATAATTAAATTATATCTCTAGTAAATAATAATTAACATCAATGGATTTTATCTTAGATGAAAGTACCCTTCAAAGAAATCTAAAATATTTATTGAAGAAAATACACTTTTCAATTTTCAATAACTTATTTAAAATATAAAAATCACCGAAATAAAAATGGAATAATTTTAAAATAAAAACCATTGAAAATTTTAAAATAAACTTCAATACAATGGGCGGTCATAATAGTGGGAAATTGTATCCATGTAGTGAACAGTACAATATATATTAATTTCACATTTTCTTTACAAAATATAAATGTTCCCCATTAAGAATATGACAAAAATATTCTTTTGAAACATTTTTTTATAAAATTTTAAAAATGGATAAAAAATAAATTAAGCAATATTTTGGTATAATGTGTTTATAAATAGAGGTAAATGATATTAAAACATATAATATCAGGAAATATTAATATTAGAATAAAATTTCTGAGATTATTGTGATTTCAATCCTGAAATTTCATCATTGTAAACATATTCATATATAGCCCCAATAAACAACAAGATTGTACAAAAATTATAATCATCAGTTTAGATTTCATTATATGAAAATTTCACAATTGTACACTAATTTATATTTATTATAATAATATAACATAATAATATTAATAAATATAATATAATACATTATACACTTATTATATTTCAACAAAAATTTATTAATAATTTCAGATGAAAATGTCATTTTCAATTTTGAACTGTATTTTTATCATAGATATTTAGGTTTTATAGATTAAGTAATTTTACATTGATCATGTAAAAATAGTATCTATAATTTTATTAAATACTTAAATATAATATATATTAACTATATATATATTAAGAGTTATCCATAAAAGGTAGAGAGAGTTGAATGAATTACATTGATCCTAGATACGGTATGTTGTATGTACACTTAGACGATATATTAAATTTTAATTTTTTTAATGAACTAAATGTAAAATGTATTCCACCATTATAGAATAATTATTATACCATATATATAATATTAATTAACTAAATCTATCATTATTATCATTTATGTAATTTATAAATAAAAGAAAAATCACATCACTTCGTGTAGTTAACTATATGCCTTAAAGTCATTATTTATTCCCAATAGAATAAAAGATAATAAGGTAGACATGATATTATAATTAATTAAGATTAATAATTTAATTAATATAATGTATAAATTTTGATCCCATAATAATACCCTTTCGGGAAATATATTTATGGAAAATGAATTTTTTCTCTACTTGGAGGTGGTAGTCTACACACATGCACGTGTGATACAATTACATAACATTATATGGAAATGTGGGTGTAAAATTTTGGTTAAATAATCATAATTAATTTCTTTATATTTTTTATAATTAGTATATTATATTATGATTAATACTATATAATTATAAGAGGTATTCTGAAAAACAAAATAAAAGGTATTTGGTAAGAAAATTACCTCTTCACTATTATGGATCTTTAAATCCCATGATGAGAACAAATTGGATGGATATTTAAATTTTAAATGACTTTATTTTGTTGGTATTGTGGTTGATAATATAATTTTGTTTGTTTTTTTAAATCTATAAGGATTAATGCGAGGTAATTAAAAGAGGGATGTGTTGTCATTTTATAATGGAGGAAAGGAAATAGTTGAAATTACTTAAATTATTAAAATTTAATGATGTAATTTCTCTTTTATATTGATTCAAAATTTTTATCAACTTGAATTTTAATATAATATATTCTCGATTATGGTGTTGTATCTTAGTGTTAGAGAAACCATGTATTCCTACAACTATGAAACGTGTGACCAAATTCATGACTACAACATATTTGAGGGGGTTCTTCAATGTGAAATATTCTAGCCATGGGGAATGTAGGTTTTAGATGGTGGTAAATCACAATAAATGGAGTAGAGGAAGTGTATGCCAAATAATAGTAGAAATACAAGAATGGTGGAAGCATAAAATTGATACAATACATTAGTAGTTTTAAATGGAGGAGTTGGGTCACCGATGATGGTGGTGTGTCAGTGTCGGAAGGGCTCATCGATAGGACATGTCCATGGTGAAGGTATGTGTGTTTATGTTAATGGATTCAGTGGTGGAATCCTATATGGATTAATGGTGGGGACATGGTAGCATCTACTGAGAGGTATGTGGTGTTTATGGTGGAACATTAGTGATAGAGGGAGATATAGAGGTGACAATGAATAAAGGGTCAATCAGTAAGGTCACAATAGTTGGGAAAATGTTATGGCCACATTCATAGATGTACGAAATATGGGAGTATTTTAGTAGTAGGAAGCAACAGGTAGAGGTAATAAGATGTGAATGATTAGAGGGTATTTATTTGGACATCAAAACCATGTACCATGCAATTATTCAAATGGAAAATTTATCTAATTATATTTTGGTATGGTATTATAGATCATCATTAAAAAATATCTTGGAAATTGGTTTTTACTAGGTTTAATCATTACACCATTAGAAAATGTATATAGATTTATGCCTCTTAGAATATGGTTCTAGTGGGGTTTTCTATGAACCTTGTTAAAAGTGGGTTCATCTAAAAATGAATAAAAATATAAATTCCATCGAACTGGGAGGTCAAGAGTATATAGTATAAATATCATCATATGATGAAATTTATAAAAGTTGTTATGTAATTTTATGCTATAAATCTTTATTTACATCCTTTATTAACCAATTTCATCACCATCTATTGCAATTTTGTTTTCAATATTAAGTGTTTATTATTCAACAAAGAAAGTTAAAATTTACTCATAAATGGCCCTGAGGTTGCCTTTTAGCCAATTTTTCAAACTTAAATTCCTATAATAATATTTTTAATTTAATTATATAATTTGATAAAATAATTTTTTCAAAAAATGTCATTGATTTTATATTGACACTATTCATTTAGTTTTAATTTAATGAAAATAATACGTCTATAAAATTTTAATATAAAATATTTACACATTTATAATCACTAATATTTATATAAAAATTTCAAATATAAATATAATTCTTGAAAACTGTATAACTTTAATAGTTTTTAAAACATTTTAAATTATTTTTCTACTACTTTTATGTGCTCGTTTTCAGTGTTGTATAATAATTTATGGTATATATCTCATCATTAAGAATGAAAAATAAATTAAAATGAAAAACATTTATTATTTATAATAAATATTTATAACCAATCATATCCAATTTATATCCATATGTAAAATATTTTACACTTATTTATGTCAATAGAGTGATATTTTTAGATTCACATTACATAAAATAATATAAATTATATTATCATAGAAAAATGGTACTAAAATGACACAAATTCAAAACATGACTGTACATGGAAAAACTACACAAAAAATATGAAAAATAAATTTTCTATATAAGTTTTAAAGACATATCCAAATGTTTTAACCATGATTAACTTATTTTTCCCTTACTAAGGGGAAAAATAATATCAATTTCTACTATTAATAATGTACAAAAATAATATAAATAAATTAACCTAAATTAATCCTCATATTTTCAAATAATGAATACATTTTTATATATTCAATTTATATAAGAGTAAGAAATTAATTTTAATAAATAAGTTCATAGAACATGATCAAAAATAATTTTTATAAAAAGTAACTTTAAAATATAATACCAAATTTATTCATATAACATACCTAGAAAAACATTTGATGAATTTTAAAACATTTTATAAAATATATATATATATATTTAATTATAATAATTCATAAATAATTGTTAAATTTATTTACTATGATAGAAATATTTTAGATACATATAAACTATTTTTGAAAGAAACACCAATTTTAATTTAAAATAGTTTTTAATTTTAAATTTCAATCAATTTATTGCCAATAAATTCATTATATACAAGTATAAACAGAAAATAATTTATAATATAGTTATTATTATTCATAATTTACAATCCAATGGATATGTGATAATTTTATCCTACATTACAGTTCAATTAGACTCCTGGTTGCATGTATAGAAACATATCAAAGAAATTGAATTTATTGGAAGAGAATTATATCTCAATATATTGTTTTTATATTTTCTACCCAAAATAAAATATATATACAATTTCAAATTTAATTACATGGATACCGAAAAAAGTTGATATATCTATTTGACCTCATCATCAGGTAACAATGTATCTTTTTTGAATTTAGGATTCATCCTGATGACAATAATGATGTGTGTAGTCTTGTTCAAACAAACATTATCAATAATATACAATATTTAAACCAATTTTATTAATTATAAAGATAAGGTTATTGTGTTGCAAACTATTAATTTATAAAATATAAAGGATTAGTAATGTACTTACTCTAGAGAGATATATAGAACATATGATGAGTTTGAAAGAGGTTCAGAGGATGCACAATGGGGTTAAGTTTTCGTACCTACATGATCAAGAATCCGGGATGGAAAAAATATAACTACGGTCTATTTTCCATTGTATATGAATCTAATAAAACTAATCCCAAATAAATTTTGAATAATCCCATCTCAACAACATCATATTCAATATTTCATCAATAATAGTGAGTATAACGTTTTTGTCGACTCTATGCTAAATTAATTTATAATGAGTGGTGCATATTTTATTTTACAATTCATAAAATTTCTAAGGATGTAATATTTTTTTTATCCAACTTCATTATAATGTATTTGTGTTCGACCCTTCATTCTTAATTAGGATTCATAAGGGTCCATCTAATTTCTCAATTGAAACATATATTGTATGAATGATCGACTAAAGTAAGGGATTGATCCCAATTTATTTAAAATACATAGAATAATATATTAATATATATTCATGCGATTTAATAGTTATATAATACTAAAAATAAAATTTAGGATAACAAGAAATTTTATATCTAATGTTTTTAGAATAGAACTATGTATGATAATATATTTGATACACAACACCGAGCTTAAACGAACCATGAAATATTATTATTTAAATTTTATTTTCATAACCTAGTAATTAATGTGGTGGGTATGAATAAGATTAACCTCATTATGATTAAAATAAAATTTCCATAACTAATATAAATGTGTTTATTAATTCTTAGGAAATAAGAACTAAATTTCTCAACAATGTATTTTTATAGATCAACAATATTTTTTCTTCAAAATTAATGTTTTCATAGACTTTTGCGACAGAAAAATATAATTAATTTGTTGAATTTTTTGAATTTTATAAATATTAATATTAATATTTATTAATTTTTCATTTCAAATTCATTTTTGGGTTTTTTAAATATTTTTAGAAAGAATTGTTTTTCTGAATTATGAAAATTACCTTTTTTATAATGTGGTTATTTTTTAATTAAATAATGTTTATTAAAAGTAAAATTTAATATTATGTAAAATAATTATAGTATAATGAATAATTATATAATTAAATAATTATAAATAATAATTATATTATATTTTGGTATTTGTGAATTTGTTGGCTTCAAAATTCATTTTAATAAAATATGTTTTTCATCTTATTTTGAATTTTAATAGTATATTAATATCTAAAACTTCTATAACATGAATATAGAAAATAGATTCTTTATTTTCAATTATTAGTTTCATTTTTTGAATACATCTCAATTGTTTTTTTCTGTCATGAATAATATTTATAGTAACTTTTTGTTAACGTGGTAAGGGTAAATCAGATAATAGATGTTAAAAAATACGATAAGGAGTATAAATAACCATAAAACCTACATTTAATATATTTTAGGAGTGGTTTTTTACATAATCATCAATGAATATATGTTTTGGAAATTTTGTTCCATTTATCATTAAATATGGAATATATTATTTAAAGTAAATATAAACTGAAAAAATCAATCACTCTTGTTTTAAATTTATATCATATCTTGAGATATGGAAAAAATATTATATTGAATTATAAAAAATAATTTGAAATATAAATTTTAATTTTTATCATTGTAATTTATTTTTAAATTTTAGTGTATAAATAATTTTCATATATAATCACACAAAGTCGACGCAAATACTTGTTTATGTAAAAGAAAAATCAATTATATATTTTTTTTAAAATGTAAATAATTTTTTTGTGAGATTTAGTCTCCAAATAATTATATGTATAATAACATAATGTTATAAAAGGGTTATGTGTGTAGATTATAACTCCATGAAATTAATGATGATTTAAAATTAAAATAAAATATATAGTGTACAAAAATAATATAATGATATTTTATGTAAAATATTATTTTAATAAAATTTTAAAATATGTGAAAAAATGTTTTTTGATAATTAGAATGAAAAGTGGTTTAAAATTTCATACATTTCCTTTTTATAATCCAATATTCAACAAAAAAGTGAAATAGTAATTGTTTAATGTAGAAAAGTGGTTATTAGGGATATGGTTAACATTAGTTATCATAGGGGTTAAAAAATATATTTTAAATAAGGTCTAAACCTTTTTAAATATAATTTAATGATTATATTAAGTCCATATTCTCTTTATCTTATAATTAATTTCAAATATCAACAATTTTACAAGATTTAGAAATGTATTATATTATAATATTTTATTAATTTCCCAATATGATAGTAATGATATTTTATAGTACAAAACATTACATTTAATGAATTAAAATTCATAAAATCCTATATTTGGAATAGTTAATATGGTGTGGTTTTAATTATCATCAATGGTCTATTTATTGAGTAATTTACATTTATTCTAACTTTATTGACCCATAATGAGTAAAAAATATTAATTTTATTGCAATTATTAAAAGATTTAACAATACTTAAAGCTAAGTGATATGGGATAAAAAATAATCTAAAATTGTCCAAATTCTATATGGTCATAGTACATTAAATACTAATCTACCTATAATATAATTATAATAATTTATAAGAAATTTTAAACTTAAATAAATTTATAATAAATTAAAACATTATTAAATTACCAATAATCCCACCACCTCTTTTATAAAAGAGAACCACCTCTCATATCCTGTATAAAATTAAAGATTAATTTTGTTGCAAAAAACATTAAAACGTGCCTTCTTATGATCAATATTATATATATATATAATCTTTTTATCAATATATTGATTCTTGGATTGAGTTGTAATGAAATTAATATTATCTAAAAACTAATTATATCTACTAAAAAGTATTTTTAGTATTTTTTCAAATTATTCCTCCATGAAATATTAATAAAACTTTTTGAAATAATATGTTCATCATTTATCACATTTAATATGTTTTATATTAATATAATATCCTATATCGATCTGTTTCTTCCATAAAATGATAAATGAATCCATTGTTTGTGTGTGAGTTAGATTATTGACTGTTGAAAGTGATATAATTTTCTTTCCATCACTACCTATAATTTATAAATATAATGATAGATTGAATGATTATATATTATAATGATTATTAAATTATAATTTTTTAAATACAATATATAATCATGTTCCTTAGCTTTCGATCCATCAACAAATTATTATGATGTTCATATGTATCTGAGGATTACCACCTATACAAAGTGATGTGATCTATTTTTTATATCCATGTCACATGGTTGGTAAATATAAAATATTAAAGGGGTAATGTGATATTTATGATATATTAATAAATATTTTAATATAAAATAAAACATAGCTTCTTTCCCTTATGTACTAAAAAAATTATAATGATACTCCTTCGTATGTACAACATACCATTTCCAAGATTATAACAGAGTACATTTTTCATAACCAAATTACATTATTAGTTTAAAATTTATAAATTATATATTAAAATGATATTAATAAATTATTATTATCATGATGATGTAATAGTGAATCATTTTACCATGTTAATCCCACTAAATTCATTTTGAATTTATCATCCAAAAAACCTCTATACATTTAAAGAAGACATAATGGATTATGTTATTAAATAAATGAAATTAATTATTTGAGGATAAGGGAATGATAAAATAAAATGATATTATAGAATAAATTTATTGATATAATCTTATTATCTAGTTGTTAAAGTGATAATATAGAAAGTAGACCCATGGTTGGATATTAAGTCTTTATATTCCTTCATTATCGAATATTTTTAATTCAACCAAAGAATATTATTCATATGGGGCCTATAATTCTACTTAATACATGTTATATTATTAATTAATTATACATAATGTTATTTTTAGCTAAAATTCATGTTAATTCATCCAATACTATTTGATTTTGAAAGTACGAAAACGTTAATAGATTAATGTTACAAAATAATTCCATTTTAGTATTACTTTTTTTCATGTTTCCCTTAGGATATATCATATGACAATTTTTTATTTAACCATATATATTTTATTCTCATATAATTGTTAAATTATATTACATGTTTAATATCCATTTCAACCATTTTAGATAAATTAAACATCATGAAATTAGATTGTATGTGCCAATGATAATTTATCTTCTTTTAGATAAATAATTATTCTCTTATATATATATACATATTTTATAAAATGATAACAAAAATTTTCTAGTAATAATATAAAACAGTTTTAAAATTAATTTTACAAGTTATTTTATTGTCTTACGAAAAAATTGAAATGTAAATTTCTTATTATATTCCGTATGGGTTACACATGACTATAATAAAAAAATATTTTAAAAGAAATATTATTTTTAACATTTATGATAGGGAAATATTTTCATGCTATCAGAACTATTATTTTACTTAATATTCCATTTTATGTTTCCAATTATATATTCAAATAAATGGTTTTTAGCTTTATTATTTGAATTAGTTTTTTTAATAATTTAATTTCATAGTGGAAAAGCAATATTCCTCGGTATTGTTTTTAATTATCAGTTTATGGTGTTTATATTAATGAATGACCTCATCCATTCATGTTTGTTATTCTTAAATTGTGATATTGCAATGATACCTTCCAAATTCATTCTATGGATAGAGTATGATTGTATCAATGACATTTCTGGGAACCCATTTATTTTATATGGGTTAGTTCTTATATAAAAGGAATAATATATGATTCTATGAGTTTTATAAAAAAGATATATATATATATATATATATATATATTCACAATATGGTGTTTATACATCGATTATGATTGTAGGTGGTTCCCTTATAAACTAGATATGTATGGTTCTATTATAAACTAAGGAAGGGTGGCTTCATTATAAACGTATGTTGGGAGGGTCTATTATATCGTCTGATGTATTTTGTAATAACAATGACATAGATAGAATATAAGAAACTAAGTAGAAAAGATTTGTTTTACATGTTAATAATTAATATATCTAGTATTATCGATATTAACTAGGTACAAGGATCCTATCAAAAAGGGTTCTTTTAATGTTTTTAAGAAGAAAATATTCTAATTTACCATCAAATTTTTTTCATGCATGATATATGTTTTAAATGGATACTTGGATCATGATTAATATAACATTGATCTTAATTATTTACTCCTTGGTCTCTTTTATATTATAATAAATTATTTATTTATTCATATAATATGAGATAGGTTTTGATCTGTATAAATTCTATCCTATTTTGATCATGCACTTTTATGTTGTCATCATATCATTTTGAGCATCTTATTCTCACTAATTTAATCCAATATTAAATTATTATATTTAAAATTATTGATCATTAGAGGTCACCCTTATAATGTTTCTATTTCTAATTGTTATGAAGAATGTTTTGAAGCTTTTCACAAGATTTGAAGAACATTTTGTGAGATGGTATAGATTTTTCTGAAAATGTTTTTGTATATCTATTTAATTATTAAATAGTTCATTCTTAATTCTATAGATCACATATCCTTAAAGTTCATTTTTCAAGTATGTGATAAAATATTTCATTTTTTTTAATTCACTGAATAGAATAATTTGGGTTTGGTTTATCAATTTGAATGCCAGAAATGTATAGATTATGTGTCTAGAACCCGAACTACATGTGCATATTCTAGGACATTGTATCTTGTGTCAAATAAGGGGTTTGATAATATTTTATTTCCAAATTTCTCGATTTGAGTTTATATTAAATGATATAGATACCATCATTTGTTAATATGTTTAAATTTCTTCATAGGTCAAATTTATTACAAACCTATATCAAGTATTTATATGATTAGATTTTTATGTGATTATTGTCATTTTTGGAGATTTTTTACTGGGTCGAGTTATATAGAACACTTATGTTTAACATTTATTATTATTTGAGGATGAATTCCATACATTTTTTTGACATAAGATTATTTTTATTGATAACCATGTCGCTTTATATTATCATTTATATTGAGGAAATTATTTTTTATTGCAAATTGTTAAAATATTTTTTCAATATAGGAACCCATGAGACTAAAAATATATTTATTTATTATGTGAAACATTTTATTTCACAAGAAGTTTACTATTTTTGTACGTTTTTATTATTAATATTGATGTATATATTTTTTTTAATAAAATGGGATCTTTTATGAATAATAATGTTTAAATAATCCATTATAAGCATATATGATTTTAATGGGCCTTTATGACGATGTTTCCTTCTTATGGAAATGATTAACAAATAATGGATATTATATAAATAGGGAATCTAAATATTTTGATAAATGAAATTATATGTGAAATATTTTGATAGATATAAATTTTAAAATAATATTGGAATAATATGTTATCAAATAATTCTAATATTTTCAATTTAAAAAATATCATAAATATATTGAATAATTAGAATCTAACAAACTTATAAAATAATCACAGATAAATATCAGGATTTATTTTTCAAGAATTTTTATTACTTTTTTTCATTATTTGAATGTTTATAAATATTTTAAATTCACCTATCATTTTCTAGTAATGCCTGGTTTTGTTAAAAGAACTATGAAAATTGTATTATATTTTCATCATTTTATATATTATGTGTTCCATTATTTTTTCATTTTAGATGATGAATAATGAAAAATTCATCTTCAATAATCATCGTTTGGTGAATCAAATGAGATTCTATTAGAAATAAAGTAAAGGACTAAATTTAAATTTTAAAGTAAGTATAATCACTTATATTATTATTATAAATGGTAATGGAATTTATTATCTCTTGGAAAAGGATATTGGAACAAAATTAACTTATTATATTCCTTTTTTTATTAATTTATAATGATTTTTACAACTTATTTTTTTATGGTTTTTCAGTCATAATAATTCTCAGAATTGTTTTATTTCTTGTGATAAATTATTTATATCAATCTCTATTATTATTTGAAAAAAAAATTCTTCAATGTCCAAAATTCCACTTCTCACTAATGTTCTCTTATTTCGAAACCTAGGTATGTTAAATTCCATGAGACCTTCATATTAATTTTTCACTCTCTTAAAATTCTTTTTTAATTAAACATTTCTATAATATGGGATTTGAAAAAAGAATTTTCAATTTTAAAACACTTTTTACTAAGATAATGTTAATATTTTAATGACATAATTTATTGAGGGTATATTTTAATATTCATAATTTTTAAAGGAGGTAATGTTCAATAGAGTATATGACATGCAACACCAACCATTAATGAACAATGAAATACATTTATTTAAATAATATAGTTTTAAAATATGTTTTAAATTAGAGGATATAAATAAATGTATATGAATTGTAAATAATATATAAGGTGCCTACTAAATAATTTTTTTGACTAATTATTATAATATAAGAACCTATTTTTTTGTATAATAAATTTATGTTTCAAAAATATTTATTCCAAATAAATGGAATTTATTTATTTTTTGTGAATATAATAATTAATTTATTGAGTGTTTAGAATTTTATTTTATATAATGATATTATTTTTTAACTCTTCATTTATAATTATATTATAATGAAATTTTCTTATTTTTCATGAACTATTAATTTTTCAGTGTATCATGAAAAATATTGGTTTTTAAAATCATTTATTTATTTTCATTAAATTAAGTATGTTAAAAGTCAAATATGATGATAACATAACATAATTATACATTTTGTATAATTATACAATTTCATTCTAAGGAATAAATACTATACTACAATTCGTTATAAGTTCATTTTTGTGTTTTAGAAACCTTTTTCTAATTTTTTTGTTTTGTTTTTATTTTTAGTAATAAATAAATTTACATAATTTCTATAAATATAATCTTAAAAAATTATTTTCATATATGGAATATAGAGTTAAAATTTTTATAACTATGTAGCATTTATTTTTTCCATTAGAAATCATAACGGTAATAAATATTTTCACCTCAACAAGAATAAATTTGGTAAATGTGGTTCCAAATAATATGTCAAGGAATAAAAATAATATGAAAAAATTTCATTAATTTATTTTATTATTGGTGTAATACCATACTCATTCAATATTTTAATTGTTTGTAAAGTATATTTTCATTTACTATGGTTTATATATTATTTTATATAAATATAAATTATAAAATGTTAGTCACTAGATTTAAATATAATTAATATTTTGTGATGTGGTGGTTATTAAATAACGTTCAGCCAATGTTTTATTGGAAGTAATGTTTTTTATAATTTTAATATATTTTAAATTTTTAGGAAATTATTTTCTTCAGATTTAACACAACGTCGACTCAGTGCTTTTAAAAATCGTAAAAAAAATACAATCAAATTGTTTTAAAAATATTAATATTACTTTTTGTTCAGTTAATTATAGTTTCCAATGATTTTTATAGATAAATATAACATCTTTTAATTATGTAAATATTTAGATTCAAACTCTAATTTTTAATGTAGTTTGCAATGTCAAATTAAATTGGTTGTCTAAAAATGACATTAGTTACATTTTATATTAAACAATCATTTATTAATTTTTTTAAAATATAGGAAATACAACATTAAATATGAAAATTGGGATGTGATATTTTCTAAAATTCGATACCTTATCCATTTATGAGAAAATTCTTATCATACATGTAAATTTATAATCCTTTACTATTGAAAATTTCATTACAATGCTTATGATAAAAATTGGTAAACCAATTAATAAGGTTTAAAAAAACATATAAACAATTATAAATTTTTATTTTTTAATATATTGCGACCATATAGTCATTATCATTAAAAATGATCCTTTATAACTAGTTTTCATGTTTTTGACACGTATTATATTACAATATTTCATGTATTTCCAAAAATTTGAATTAAAGAAATTTTATAATAAACTACATTTTATGAAATGACTACAAAAAAATTAAAAACATATATTAATCAAATATAATAGTATAAGGTTTAAAATTTCTTACATGGTCCATTTAGGTATCATTTTCTTCATTTTAAAATAATAATCATTGCCCCTAAAGAATAAATAACTAAAATAATGTTGTCATTGTCAAACTGGTAAACTTTGCTAAAAAATGAATTAATTGATAATGAAAAAAAACATGGAAAAATATTATTAAATTATAGGATATAATCTAATAAAAAATACATTCTAATTGTATAATTTTTTCCCATTTAAAAAATACAAGTAATTTATATTAATATAATAATTTAATATATTCAAATATATCCTTACTCTTGATTATAAATGGGAACCCCGTTTCCACATTAACCAATACGAAAAGGGCCATATTTTATGTCCAAATCCTATAAAAATATCTTCATATATTCAATCATCATGTTATAATGGTCAAATTTGGTCATAATTCAAAACATTGATTGTATAAGCTGTAATGAAAATGTGGCTTTCTGATGAAGATATGTATATTTTAACTAAAATTATTAGTTTAGTTTCGTATCCTACCTCCTAAAAATGATATTAAAATACATTAAAATAAAAACAATTGTCTTAAATATACATAAATATTTTTAATTTAATGTAATAACATATATCTGTATCTTTTTCAATCAACTGGAATATGAATCCATTGTTAGTGTACATAATATACAACCATCACGAGAAAAATGGTATAAATAATTTTCAATCAACGTAACTCATATACTTTTTTAAAATATAGATATTCTTAATAAATAAGATATAAAATAAATAACTATACATATTTAAATATATGTTATCATATATTTTCTTTTCTTTCCATCCATTAGAATACGATAACGTCATTTATGAATACTTATGTATTACCTCATCCACAAAGCGAAGTGATTTTTTTTTCGTAACCACATCACATGGATAGTATATATAAATTAATTAAAGGTATAATATGATATTTATTATTTATGAATAATTATTTAAATACAAAAAAAACACCAAACATATTTCCTTAATTTTCTTCAACATATAAAAACACCACTCATGCGTATGTATGACCTAATGTCTCTATTTTTATAACTCATTTAATTATTCATAGAAATAATTTATGGATATTTTTAAATGAGTAACAAAATAATGAAAAATATATCTATGCCATTATTATTATTTTTTATATGTTTAAATAATAACCCATTCAACAATGGCCAATAGATAAAAATTAATTTGAAAACCTTAACCATAAAAATAAATAAAATTTTCATAGACATAAAAGATTTACTACAAAAATATGTTATTAAATTAACACATTAAATTTTTAGATTATAAGAAAATATTATTGGATAATTTTGTTAATTAATCATGTATTGAAATATATTTATTATATAGGTTTTCATGGGTAATAATATCATGTTTCGACTCGAGGTAAAGGATTTCTTCTCAATGTTGCTTTATTCAAGAATAAATGTTATAAACAAAATTTATTTATTATAGTGTATATTTACCCCTTATAACATATTATATCAAGAATTATTAATATTTCCAGTTATTTTAATTTCAATTAATCTTTACTCATCTAAAGTGTTTTTATTTTGATTGTCACCAATGCTATAAAATCATTATGTCACAATCTTATTTCATTAGAGGATTGTTCATGTTCAAGTGTACATTGGAGGAATTAACATAAAATATTTTATTTGACCACAAATTATTTATCCTCCTTGGGGTTTTAATATTTTTAGACATTTATATTCCATTTACTTCTTTATTTTATAATGAAACATTAATAATGTTAATTTTATGTGTCACTGATCTTGAATATTATTTAGAACAAGAATGATTATCTTTCATATCACTGTTTTCTCAAATTTCATCAAAAATATTATTTAAAAAAATTGATTCATAAAGTTATTTTATATTATCTTCGACCTTCATTTATTATTTTTTGATTGGAAATTATATATCATTTTCTGTATGGGTCGCATTTGACACTCTTTTGAAAAATGATCGAACAAAAGTTATTTTTAACATTTACGACATTAAATGTTTTTACAACCATCACGAACATTATTTTCATCATATTTTGATTCATAATTTTCCAATTATATTTTTTAATAAATCAATATTGCAATTATATAATGAATATTTATTTTTCAAAAGTGAATTTCATGATATAATTTGTATTTTCCTCATGATTATTTTTATGAAATTTTAATGGTATTTTTATTAATCCTCAACAATAAACCTCGATTATAGTAATTAACAAATATGGATTCTGTAATGCTACCATATTAATTCATCACCTAAATTCATTATTATTATATAAAATATACTTTCATGGTTCCCATTTATCTTCTCATGGTTAATAGTGTTATAATATGAATAATTTACGACTTTATGACATTTATAATGAAATGAAAAATAGATTTAATTTATTAATGTTATGGTTCTTGTAAATGTTTTATGATTAATTGTTTTATGATTATAAACTATGTTTGGGTGGTTCCTATATAATAAAATTATAGATGGACACATTATAAATCAAGGATGTGTTGAACTGTTTTAATCCACTAATGAATTCAGTATTCATAACATAGTTCAGGGAATATGTGTATCTAGTAATGGATGATTAAGTTAAATTTTTATTAGGTTACTTTTATGTGATTACTTATATTAACCAAGTATTATTATCCCATATATAAGTATTCTTTAAATTGTTCTTATATAAAATTTTTCCATGAAACCAACACATGCTCTTTATTCTACCAATGAGTTTTTAATGATATCATTAAGCAAGATTTATATCACATGGCATATAATTATTGATTCCTATTACCATTTAATTTTATAGAGATGTTTTCCATATATCATGTTTAGTGATCAATATTTTAATTGTAATAAATCCTCTTATGTTCTGTTCACACACATTGATTATGTCTACATACCAGTATCCCCATAATATTCTCACTAATGACATTCTATTGTTAATAATTATGTTTACCCTTAATTATAATGTGATATCACCCTGGTTATGATTCATTTACCCTTTGTTATGAAATATGGTTGTGGGTATGTTATTCATAAGGAGGATATTATATTTACAGAACTTACTGATAGATGACATATATTTTTATGATCGAATTGTTTATATAAAAAGTTTATAATGTAATATTCTATCCTAATTCTTTAAAACTCATAACCATATGATTTTTATATATATAAATAATCCAAAATTTTATTTTTATGTTTTAGATCTTGGATTGTCAAATTTGGGATAGGTTTGTCAGTATAAATATCTCAGTCGAAAAGATGATGTTTTTACACACATGATATGAAGTGATGGTTTGTGGCTATTAATAGTAATACTGAAACACAACTTTGAATCTAGTGCATGATAAATAATTTTAAAAAACATGGTGGAAATCAATAGAATCAAAATAGATATAATTGAATACAACACTCAAATAAACTATACAACACATTTGATATATATAATTTAAATATGATAATGAGAGAAATCATCTCAGATAATGGTGAAATGTGATGAATTAGTATGTCTATTTACTAAAAACAAAATAATCATATACCATAGAAGTTTATTGTAGTCCATTGAAGGTTTCATTGTGTTGTTCTCTCATTTAAAATGTTGTATGGGTAAAGGTTATGAAATCCCCTTAGACATCTATCTCATATAATTAAATTCTTCACATACTATTGACCACGATAGATTCCAAACCATATATTTCCTCATGTTGTTTGACAGTAAATACCCTTTCATATATCTATAAATAATTATATTTATAGGACGAATAGAGAATGTGGAACTATGATATTCATCCTATATGTTCTTCTTTATGTCTAGTATTACTAAGACACATACCTTATTATTAAAAAATAAAAATATATTATAATTATTTTAAGGTAAAAAACATTTCTCGCCATTTTTGTATACCCACATCTTCATTTTGTACATAATTATACCCCACATAGATGGATGTTTTAAAATTAATTTCAGAATAATAGGGTCCATCCCCATTAATAATAATTTCTTACTTTTATTTAAATCCACAGATATTTGTTCTCTTAAAATCATTATCATAGAATAGCAAGCATGGTCCTTATGTTTCCAAGTATTATCCTCCTTGTTCTCCTTCCTAGGGTAATAATTTATTATAGAATAATATTCATTAGTCAAATCAAACCATATTTTCTAATCCACATTCAAATATTTTTATTGAATTTATATATCAAACAATTACGTTCAATATGTATATTTATATGTGTGTCTGTGTGTCAAATCATTCCATATAAAATAACAATCAATATAATTAATGTGTAAATTACTAAAGATAAAAATAATGATTTGGGTAAATTTTCTAATAAATCATGAATTGGTTTTGGAAATAATATATCACTCTATAATTCTCTATAAGGTTACATCCCAATACCCTCTTCAATGAAAAAATATATATCAAAAAACCCCTCTCTAATATAGTGTAGTATAAGCATATGTGAACTAGAAAACATTTATATTTGTTCCATGATATTTTCTTTATATTTATCTATGCAAAGGAAGTATACTCCCTTATTAGTTAACATGGGTTCTATATTAAAAATATAAAATGAATTATTCATAATTAATTGAAAATATCAAACCAAATAATAAAACTATGGATATTTACAAGGTTTTTAATATGTTCCAACATTCAAAAACATTCTTCTTTGAGGGATTCACCAATATGCCCTCGCATGGCACTCTATAACCAAAAAATGAATATTTAGATAGAAAAAATATCACATGGTTCATATTTCATACATATAAACTTTTTTAGTGTCTTTAGTAAAATACTCTTATTATATTAATGTTCATATTTTCTATTGAAATATATAATAATGTACTCGATAATGACAACCAAAAACATATCATGGTCATATCTATAGACTATAATAACTTAATACATTAATAAAGTACGTATAATAATAATTTCAAATGGAATCAATATAAATTCATTGTGTCCATAACTTATAAAAAAGGCTTTCGTTGGTATGTTTTCACTTTTTATCATCAAATTATTTTATACAGATCAAAGATAAATCATGGGATAAATATTGAAATTTTCAAAATTGAACAAAAAATATACAATATAATGTATATGATACTTATTCATTATTTTCATAATTATAATTTATAGATAATGTATACCTTGTGTCCTTGATACATCCTTCATTTTAATAAAAATATTAGATTCACCCTTGGTGATGCAGTTTTTTAAATGAATCCTTTATCCATATTCCTTTAGAGATGAATCATCAATTCCTACAAATAAATCACGGTCATTAAATATTGAATATTCTAAACAGGTGTAGCACAAGTTATGATTTTTATTGAAACTCAACTTCATGACTCGATGGGAGATTATGACACACATTAAAAAAACATCATCAAACACTTGTTCATTAGGAATATCGTTACTTATGAGTTTCTCCCAAACCATCTGAGATAAATACCAATTTTCTATAGAAATAAATACTAATGTAATTGACGTAATTTATATTTTTATTTCATAATGATCATCTATTGATATATGATACTTTTTTGGATATTATTATCAAATGTGACTTACATTCTTAAAAAATAGATGTGGGTATTATATAATTGGATGAAATCCATAACCAAAATAATAATGAATAAATTTAAATGAAAAATATGGTGATTTATTGGTAGAATTGGGATGTAATCATCATAACATTATGATTTATCACTTCAAATTTTAACATCTAATCATGGAGATGTTATTGTTAGGCCCATATAAAATTTATTAGATATAAGTGAGTGGGTATATTCAAAACAAAATAATAAATTAGTAGTTATAGATTAATTTTTAGTTTTACATTACACCACTTCATTGTTGTGACTCTTAGTAAAAATATTTATTTTCAGACATTTCCCTTTTTCCCTAGGCATAATATTTTTTTGAAGTATTCATCATCATTAATGTTTAATTTTATCATTAGTTAGAATTGTCCCTATACAACTTGTGTTTAAAACATTTTATTTTTGGTGGTGTATATTCTGGTTATTTAATTACATAGTTATAAAAAAATTTATTCCCATCACGTCAACATTCTATTTCAAAATTAAAATTTTAACATCACATGTTTTTTCTGATGTATTACTCTTTAAGATAATTTCTATGTTAGATATCTCTACACACAACATTCAGTTTAAATAAAACATGAATAACAATTTAAATTCTATTATATGAAAATTATATAATTTCTTAAATCATTATGATAATAGTATCATAGGCTAATATTGTGTGTATTTTTCTTAAAATATTTCATTTTAGGGGAAATTGAAAAAATTACATATTTTTAATAAATGTGCTAATTGGATTAATTTAAATATTCCAAAAACAATTTTATTAAATCCAATATTAACAAAATATTAATTTTCTTATAATCAAATTAATCTTAATTTATTTATCATTAAAAAATCTTTGGTATAATGTTTTGGACGTTAAATATTCATATAGAATAAACTGTTTTTCCATTCATCTTGATTTTTTATCTCAGAATTATTTATGAAACATATTTTATTTTAAAAATATAAAATTTAATCCATATTTTGTAATCATGTGGTTAAAATTTTATAAGTAGTACCCTTTTAGTTTTGGTTATTTTTAGTAGTATCCTTGGTGGATATTTGTCACCTCAATAAGGGTAGAACATGTAACGTTGGTCAAAACATTTATATAAGGGTCTACAATTTCTGTAAGACTTTATTATAATTTATTGTATGAATTTTCAACATTCCATAACCTATGAAAACATGGTTCCACATAACTTATATATTGACCTTAATTTTACTTTAAGAAAAGAATAGAAAAAAATGTCACACTTTAATTTAATAAATCTATTATTTTTCAATAAGTATAAAAAAATTTATGTTAATTATTCATGGTTTATTTAAAATTGATATATTTATTTTACCATATTTTTTTATATTAATATATATTTATTGAAAAATTATCTTATATACATATGCAACACCAGCACAATATTTATTCAATTCATATTAAATTACAACAAATTAATTCAAAAATAGGAAATGTAAAACTATTAAAATAAATTATTTTGTTAGGATAATTTTATAGTTGGATATATCATATTATGGATATTTGAAATTACTATACTAAAATTACATATTTGACTTAGTGATTTTAATTTCAAATTAAATAAATAGATTAAGAAAAGATATTAATGAAATTTTATTAAGATAAATTATCATTATATTATATAAAAATAATAAATATAATGAAAGAGGTAAATATGAGCAATATATGGTTGAATATTTCATCCCTTTTAAACTTATGATTAAATTATCACTTTATTATTACAATTTTAATTATTTAATTATTAAAAATTCATCACCGTGTATAAGAAAAATAAATTTTTACCCAAGGGGTTAATCAAAAGTCCAATGTCATAAATATTATTAAAATAAACCAAAATATAATTTAATTAATATATTGACAGCACATACTCAATATAATTTATTCTATTCCATTATGGAACTATTTAAAAATATTTATACACATAATAACCTATAATTGTGTTTGAATTTCCAAATGTACCCCACCCCTATATAATTTTAGGACACCCTTACCACATTTATTTACACCCATTTTAACAATATATCATGAATAACCACCAAAAAATTATATTAAAAACATATATATATATATATATATTATTTATCGGTTCTAGTCATCATAAAATACTATTACATGGGAATTTCAAAAGATGATCTAAAATAATCCAACTGATGAATAGGTAATCATATTAACCAAATAATTCATGTTTATTTACATTTCCACATCTTCTAAATTTCTTTACATAATTTAAAATAATAACTATTATTTCATAAATATACTATGATTTTATTATGACTATTGTAAAACCATTTCTTCCTACAAAAAGCAGCAACATCCCTCATGCATACATATGAATTATTGTCCCTACATTGAGGTGTAATTCATTTTTCATCTCTAATTTACTTTTATGGTTATAATGATGAAATTAATGGATTTATATGAGACTTATTTCATAATTATTATTTTTAGTTATTATATCATATTTATCTTCTAACATTTTTATTTTATGGAAATTGATTATGTGGTTAATGCATATGTGTGGACTACCACCTCCACAAACCAATGTGATCAAATTTTTATTTTGATATTAAATTTATGGAAGTAAATATTAATGTAATGAATATATATGATATATATGTTGTAATAAATATTTTTTAATGTTTAATTATTATTTTCCATTCTTTCAATAGATCTATTGAAAAGTTAAAAATACATACGGTCCTTTCAACCAACGATCTCCAGGAATGGTGTAATTCAATTTTTATATAATTATATTATAGATGAAAATAAATATTTTTATAATGAATATATGTGATATTTTTATCATGATAAACAGTCCATATATTATTTAATAAATATATTCTTGTTATACTTGATTATAAAATTTCATTTGAGACAAGTAGAACTTTTAGTAATGGATTTTATATCAATTTTATCTTTATTGAAACATATTCAGTGTAACATGCCAGGTAAATAGAGAATAATACATATTTCATATTTATTAATATTTGTTAATTAAATATTTATTTTACATTAACGGGGTTTCTATGTTCGATAGCGTTCCCAATACGCAACAATGGGTTTCTTTAGAATCATACATCGCACACTAATAATATAATTTTGTTATTTAAAATGGTAGTTAACTGCTATGATTTTTATTGGTAGGAATGAACAAAACAAAATACAATATTATTATACATGATTTTTAAATGTATTTAGATTATCCAATAAAAATATAGATGCATAAAATATATATGAATCTAATTTTAAGCATAATTTACATTAAAAGGATTATTTGTCTCCTTTTAATGGAGAACCCTATTTAAATATAGTTTTGGTCACTTTAATACATTCTAATTGACCATATAAAATCCTTCTTTAAAATAGAGACATAAAATTTTACTTTGGGTAATTTTCTGATAAAGTTCATTTTTAATGAATAGTTACAAATATTTTATTTTAATTCATATGTTCCTTTTATTCTAATTAATTAATATGTTTAGATTATCTTTTTAATTGGTTTTAAAGTGAAATTTAAATATATTTTTACTTTTTAATCCAATGTTGGTCATTGAAATTAATTTCACTTTGAAATTTGACATAAACAATTATCAATCTTTTGATAGTTATTGTTTCTTAAAAACAGGTTATTTGTTTTGATATTGTGAATTACTTATAAAATTAATTAATGCCACTTCTGTGTTTTGAATTTTCAAAAATATACATCAATTTTGAATTCTGAATATCAAATAATTCATAGGCTGAATTTTTGGTATTTATATGAAAAAAATCAATTTTTGATGAATAGTGGAACCACTTAGTTGTACTTAAAAATTGACTTTTTCATTCAAATGATGTTTTACCACTTTTGTGAATCGAATTTAGAAAATCAGACATAAATGGTTGTTATTAAGAAGTAAAAATGTGGTTCAATAAGATGAAAATAATTTTTATTGAATAGTAACTTTTGACTTTTATTTACTGTGTATAAAGGTTAATAGGGTTATTCAAGGTTAAAAAAATATTCTAATAATTTAAAATTACCTTAACACGGGTACTAACCATATTGGAAGAGCTTTTTCCGTCCAGTTTCATCATTAGGTTGATTTTGGTACCCCATGGATCCACTTATGAACGATAATGACACTTTAGATTTATTAATTTAATGTAAAGGAAAAATTGACATTAACAAAAATCATCTAGTAATTAATTTTTATATGGTGTTATATTAGCCCTATTTTAGACTATAAATATTCAATAGAAATATAAAAATATTTCCTTCATTATAGTGTTTTTTTTATAATTTTTAGACATCTAATTAATTAAATTATTTATGACACAATATTGATGCAGTATTTACATCATTAATAAATGATTAAAATAAATAAGATAATAATGATTAAAATATTACCCAAAACATGTCCAATTATAATTGGATGATTTTATTTCTAATATGAGTCATATTATCTTCAAATATAATGATTTTTGGATCATTAGAAACCAAATATCATTATATAATATAATAATGTTTTCACACATTCCTAAAGAGCCCCTCCTCTCCCTTATAAAAGGTGGTCATTTCTATCCAATTTATCACACCTCTCAAGCCATTTGGCTCGTCCAAAATGTACCCATTTAAGCTCCCTATATCACTATCCACCTCTTATAAGCCTTAACTTAGTCATAAGTCATTTGAAGAAGTCCTTTGGTTCAAACCAAAGAGAGTTACCCAAATTAAAGGTAACAATTTTTCTTAAATTGTATTCTTTTCTTTTATTTCTCCAACCCCTAAACTATTTTCATTAATTTTATATTATAACAACACCATTATCTTCAATATACTAGGATTTTGTTATGATAATGATTCTAGTAACACTTACACACCCCTCCATCTAATGGATGAAGAACATAATGTTTCTATGGATAGAAAACTAACGCCTCACGAAACAATGATTGTTCAATTATGTATTACTGCCTCTCACAGTGGCCATTATTGATGGGACTGTAATTATATATGATATATATTATGATTATGATTTATTTATGATTCACTACTTCCCAATTATATCAAACCATTATGGTTTCCATAGTGGGTAAATACGATAATCTAATTTGAGGAAGTGCGGACTACCGCCCCCTCAATGTGATGTGACTCGTTAATGCCTTATGTGGGATATATAAAGGATAGATTTAATGATATTATATATGATAGTATACTGGAATTATAATATACCTATATATAAATATGTTTTAATTCCATTAAAATAAGAAATATAAATGAAGGTAGTGTTCATGCGTACGCACGACTTACCGTCTCCATGAACGGTGCATTTCATTTCCTACCTCCAAAAGTTATATACTGTTATAAATATATGTATATATTGGATATATATGATATATATGATATCTACAAGATGATTATCATTCTATAGATAATTGATATTTGACTACATTTAAAACATGTAATTATGAGAAGTCCATTTTTGACTCAAGTGCCAAATATCAACAAAACAAACGTTATTAACATAAATGTTTTAATAATGTTTATAACATAGAAATAAGTGTTATAAAAGGAATTATTAACCTTAAAATGTTCTTTAGAAATTATAAATTAACTTTAGTTTATTATTCCGGATATTAATGAATGATCGAGTCTTGTCGGACATGAGTTTAGGGACTTCTTCTCAATCTCCTTTCATTAAGGGATACTGTATTTTAATACACGATTTTCTTTAATACAATGTATAAACACCATATATTTTTCATTTCCTTCAAATTGAATCATTTTATATGAACCATTTTACTAAATGACAAAAAGGAATGTGTTTTTAACGTAATCAGTGACAATGACATTTCCATTGCCACAAGTATTATTTGATCTTTGGCAGTCTTAACAAGAATGAATGTTTTTAAAAAGAAAAAATAAATACCATAAACTCTTTTTACGTATTTTGGTATTGAAAATAATTTTTATAATGATTTTATTATTTCAATATCTTTAAATGATATTTTATTATTGTAATGTGGAAATTTTATCCTTCCTTTATTCTTATGTTATGTGTTATGATCATGTTATGGTTCTTGGGAATTATTTACGCATACAGATGGTTCTGTAAAAAACCTATGGTGGGTGACCCCAAGATAGCTCTCCAATGCATTGGGTAACATGACAGAGGTAAACCTGAATGTTTCTCCTAAGAGATGTAGGGAATATTCTTTTATGGGTATTCCAAAGTAACTCCCTATGTAGCTGTGATAGCTACAAAGTATGTATGGTGTTGCAACCACAAGTTACCTTTATGATTTATGATTTCTATGTGTCTTTCATAAATCATATGATTTCATGAAATAAAAGAGTTTATGTTTTTCATGTATTTATGAACAAATGTTATCATTCATTGTTTTATTACCCTTAATGGGCCTTTTATGTTCATCCCATGTTTTGAAATGTTTTCACATGACTTACAGATGAATAGGGTCAAGGATGGGATCAAGGAAAAGTCATGCTGTCTAAAACATGGAACTATACATGAATTTTCCTCAAGAGTTTATATGTTATGAAAAAAATTGAAATTGTGTAGAAATTACTACCTTGTAATTTTTGAGATGTAATAGTTTTCTCTTAATTCTATAAAACTCTAAACCTGAAAATATCCTCAATGTTAATTATTCATTTAATTCAATATTATGTATTGTTTAAGGACGGGTACTTATAGTTGGTATCATAGGTTGGTTTAGATAACTTTTGGAGTTAAGGTGTTGTTAAATAAATGTCCATAATGTAATTTATGTTAATATTGAAATCATATAGAATTTAAAGATTACCATGTTGCTTCGCCTAAAATATTTCTTTGTTCTAAATAGTTTTCCACAGAGAAAATAGGGCAGATATGTTGGGATGACATTAAGAGGAAGGAAACCTTCCAAATCAGCAACATGAGATGGTCGGAATCAGGACTGAAGAGTTTGTTGCAGTGATGGAAAAATTGAATCAGGTGATAAATGGTCGTGGTATCCATGTACGAGATCAGCCAGATCAACAACAGAGGAACATGTCAGTATTGGAGCATTTCATGAAGCAATATCACCCATCATTCAGAGGATCATCTAACCATGTGATACATGAAGGGTGGATTAAATCACTGGATAAGATTTTTTATGTCATGGGTTGTTCAGAACAGCAAAAGGTTAGTCTTGTAGTTTACAAATTTGAAGGTGAAGTTGATCAGTGTTGGTCGATGGTGAAAAATATATGGGATAGTGGGGAGATTTATGTTCTCTATTGGGATGAATTCAAATGTATGTTTCTTGAGAAATATTTTCCTAAGGTGGTTCATCTTTGGATGGAAAAACAATTCCAGTAACTGAAGAAAGAGGATGACTCAGTGGATTCTTATGAAGAAAAATTCACTTGACATGCAAGGTATGCTCCAAATTTCATATGAGTTCATGATAGTAAAATCAACCATTTTTACTCAGGATTAAATCCAAAATATCTAAGAGCTTTAGATTATCATGATTTCAAAAGTTATGAAAAACTTTTTTATTGTGTGTAGAAGGTGTGAATAGAGATTCTTGATGATTACATATTCTTTGACAAACAACAGAATAAGAGTTCGAGGTGGCAGGTGAAATGTAAGAACTATTAAAAAAAGTATGATGTTATGAAACTTATGTTTACATTTTGTGAATGTTGTTCTAAAAATCATGCTGGGGAATGCCTTTTGAATTCTGGTAAGTGCTACCGATGTGGTAAAATGGGGCATAAGGATTGTAATTGCACTGAAAAATATCAGGGTAATGGTAGTACGAAATATGATTTACTGTCAGTACAATGTTTTATGTGAAATGAAATGGGTCATTATGCAAAATAGTGTCCAACAAAGAACTCAACTAAAGGAAAGAAGCTAGACTACAAGTAGAAAGGGGTGGAAAAATCCTTTGCAACTACTTCAGCAGATTTTTCTCCATCAAATGTAGTAGTATCAGGAAAACTGTTTGTTTTTTCAGATTATTCCAATGTGTTATTGGATTTAGGGTCTGCAAATTCGTTCATTTTTAAAAAGTTTTCTAGTAAATTTGGATTTCCATCTCATGATATTAATACTAAACTTATGGTAAAAACAGCCGGAGGAAATGTTAAGACAAAATTAAAACATATGAACATTCCAATCCTTGTGTGTGGAAAGAATCTACCAATAAACCTAATTGTTTTGCCTCTAGTAGAGTTTTATGTTATATTGGGCGTCGATTAGCATTCTATTTTTCATGCTAAGATTAACTGCATAGCTAAAGAGTCTTCTTTTTAGAATGATTTTAAGTTTGTTTTCAAGAATGAAGCCTTTCTTTTAATAACATATTAGGAATTCGAAAAACTGGTAAAAGATGGAAATATATGTTACCTTGAACATATTGTTGAAAACAAAGTAACTATTCAGATTAATGATGTGCCAGTGGTAAATTAGTACCTTGATGTTTTTCTTGATGAGTTTCCTAGTATTATACCGAATTAGGAGGTTGAATTTACTATTGACATAGTTCTTGATGCTAAGACAATTTCAAAACCCCCTTATCGAATGGATCAAATTGAACTTTTAGAGTTAAAGAAGAAATTTCATGAGTTATTATATATAAGTTTCATTCAACCAAGCACATCACCATGGGGTGATACTATCTTATTTGTTAAAAAAAATTATGGTTCAATGAGACTTTTCTTTGATCATAGAGCATTGAATAAAATCACTATTAAGAATAAGTATCCTTTTCCTCATATCAATGATTTGATTGATTGGATCCAGGGAGCTCAGTATTTATCAATGATTGAGTTGACATCAGGGTACCATCATTTGAAAGTAAATGAAGCAGGCGTTATGAAGACCGTGTTTCATACAAGATATATACATTCTGAATTTGTAGTTATGCCTTTTGGGTTAAACAATGAACCTGCTGTATTCATGGATCTTATGAATAGAATTTTCTATGTGTTCTTGGATAAGTTTGTGGTTGTGTTCATTGATGATGTTTTAGTTTATTCAAAAAGTAATAAGGAACATGAATGTCATTTAAGGGTTGTCTTTAAAACCTTATAAGAATAGAAACCTTATGGGAAATTTAGCAAGTGTGAGTTTTTGTTATAAAAAATTTCATTCCTTTGTCACATTGTTTCAAAAAGATACATAACTGTTGATCCTGTTAAAATGAAAGTTGTTGAAGAATGGCCAGGACCCACAAATATATCTGAGATCCATAGTTTTTTGGTTTGGCAGGGTATAACAAGAGGTTTGTTGAAACGTTTGCATGGTTATCTTGTCCAATGACCTATTTATCTCGAAAAGGTGTCACTTTCATCTGGACAAAAGAATTTGATAATTGTTTTCAGGAATTGAAAAGAAGATTGTTGAATGCCACAGTTTAGGCACTGCCTTCCAGAAAAGGTGAGTTTGTTATCTATAGTGATGCTTCATTGAAAGAACCGGGTTGTGTCCTAATCCAGAATGATCAGGTAATTTATTATTCTTGACGTTAGTTGAAACCACATGAGTTATATTACCTTACATGTGATATTGAATTTGCTACTGTTGTTTTTGCATTAAAATTTTGGAGGCATCATTTGTATGATGTGAAATGTGAAATATATACTGACCAAAAAAGTTTAAAGTATATATTCACTTAAAAACATTTGAACATGAGACGGAGGAGATGGTTGAAACTAATCAAAGATTATGATTTCACAATCCATTACCATCCGAGAAAATAAAATAAAGAGGATGATGCTTTGAGTCGAAAAATTAAGGTCTCATTAGCCATGCTACGTTTGGAACGAGATCATTTGGTTTTTGATTTGATGAAATTTGGCATAGAAGTTGTTGTTACAGGAAATTCTTCTGTTTTGATTCAGGTGGCTGTGAAATCATCTCTATCAGATAATATTAAGCAAGCGCAGAAAGAAGACAGTGAGTTGCAGAAAAATCGAGAGTTGATTCAGAAGGGTAAGTTGCCTAAATTTAACATTGATAATGATTGTGTTTTGAGATTTGGAAAGAGATTATGTGTTCCTTTTGATTCACATTTAAAGAATGAGTTGTTATATGAATCATATAGTTCACCATTTTTAGTTCATCATGGCAGTACTAAGATATATAGAGATCATCAAGAGTATTAATGGTATGATGGAATGATAGCAGATATTGCTTATTTTACTGTGAAGTGTTTGACTTGTCAGTTGGTTAAAGCAGAGCGACAGTTACCGAAAGGAATGCTTCAGCCTCTACCTATTCCAGAGTGGAAATCGGAAAATATATCCATGGACTTTGTTGTGGGACTACCGAAGACATCTCTATGTAATAATGAAATCTGGGTTATAGTTGAGCGATAGACTAAATACGATCATTTCCTTCCTATTAGAGATACATTGTCCCTAGATCAACCTTATCGGTTGTATGTTAAAGATTTTGTCCAGTTGCATGGAGTTCCCCTCTCCATTTTATCTGATCAAGATCTCTGGTTCACTTCTATCTTTTGTAATGGCCTTCAAATGTCATTGGGTAATAAATTAAATTTTAGTACAGCTTTTTATCCTCAATTAGATGGGCAGTCAGAACAAACAATTCAAACCTTGGAGGATATGTTATGTGCTTGCTTGATGGAAAACTAGGGAAGTTGGGACCGTATCATTCTTTGGATGAATGTACATATAATAACAGTTTTCATTCCAGTTTACAGATGGCTTCAATTGAAGAATTATATGGAAAGCATTGCTTAACTCCAGCATTTTCGGATGAAGTAGATGAATGGAAGCGTATGGGACCAGTATTGGTAGAAGAGATTGCCGAGAAAGATCTGTTGATTCAAAAGCACATGAGTCAGCTCAGAGAAGAGTGAAAAGTTATGCAGATAACAGGACGAAGGATATTTCTTTTCAGGTATGATCATGTATTTCACAAGGTTTCTCCATGGAAAAGTGCGATGTGTTTTGGTAAGAAGGTAAGGTTGAGTCCGCGATTCATTGGACTTTATGAAATTTTGGAAAAAGTTAGATCAGTTGCGTGCAGAGTGTCTTTACCCCGATGTTTATCCTAGGTACACAATGTTTTACATGTTTCGATGTTGAGAAAGTATATGCTAGATCCAACTCATGTTTTGAGCCCAGAGGTAGTTCAGTTGGAAGAGAATCTATCATATGAAGACAACCAGTCAAGATTCTTGACCATAGAGAGTAGGTGTTGCGGAATAAGGTAATTCACCATGTAACAGTTTTGTGTAATAACCATTTGGTTGAAAAGGAAATGTGGGAATCTGAAAATTCTATGATAGATAAATACCCCCACTTATTTGGACATGTGAATAAAAATTACGAGTACGCAATTCCCAAAAGGTGGGAAGGATGTAACATCCCAGGTAAATGAAGACTAAGAAATATTTTATATTTATTAATATTTGTGAATTAAATATTAATTTTACATTAAAGGGGTTACTATGTTCGATAGCATACCCAATACGCAATAATGGGTTTCTTTGGAATCTTACGTTGCACACTAATAATATAATATTATTATTTTAAATGGTAATAAACACCTAGACACTGTATTGGCGGTAATGAACAAAACTAACTACAATATGATTATACATGATTGTAAAATGTATTTACAATATCCAGTAAAAAGTTGTAGGCTTAAAATGTTTCTGAATCTAATTTTAAGCATAATTTACATTAAAAACCCGATTTATCGCCATTTAATGGTGAACTCTCTTTAAATATATTTTTCTTCACTTTAATAAATTTGAAATTACTAAATAAAATCCTTCTCTAAAATGGGGACATCAAATTTTAATTGGGGAAATTTTTTTGGTATTTTTCTGATAAAGGTTATTATTAATGAATAGTGAAAAATATTGTATTTTAATTCAAAAGTGCCTTTTAATCTAATTTATTTATATGGATAGATTATCATTATAATTGGTTTCAAATTGAAATGAAAATATATTTTTACCATTTATTCCAATTTTGGTCATTGGATTAAATTTCACTTTGAAATTGGACATAAAAAAGTATCAATCGTTTGATAGTTATTGTTTCATAAAAACACGCTATTTGTTTTGATGACGGGAAATAAATTTAAAATTATTTATTTCCACTTCTATGTTTTAAATTTTGAAAAATAGAGATCAATTTTGAATTTGGATTATCAAATAATTCTTAGGCTAAATTTTTGTTATTTTTCTGAAAAACATAAATTTTTTATGAATAGTGAAACCACTACGTGGATGTTAAAAAACTGATATATTCATTTAAATAAATTTTTTAACACTTCTCTAAATTTGATTTCGAAAATCCAACAATCACGGTTGTTATTAAGAAGTAAAATGTGGTTTAATAAGATGAAAATAATTTTTGGTGAATAGTAACTTTTTTCTTTTATTTACCTCGGTTAAAGGTAAATAGGGTAATTCAATTTTAAATGCATATTATGATAATTTAAAATTATCTTAACACTTTTCCTAGACTTATTGGATGAGTATTGTCCATCCATGGGCATCCATGGGTCGATTTTGGAACCCCATGGGTGCACTTATGAAAGATAATGACATTTTAGATTAATTAATTTAATGTAAAGAAAAAATTGACATTAACAACAATATTCTTAGTAATTATTTTTTATACTGTTTTATATAAGTCTTATTTTAGACTATATGTAATAATTATAAAGATAAATGATTTCCTATATGACAGTATTTTTTAATAATTATTAGACATCTAATAAATTAAATTATTAATGACACAATAATGATGCAATATTTACCTCATTAATAAAGGATTAAAATAAATATGATTATAGTGATTAAAATATTATCCGAAACATGTCCAATTCTGATTGGATGATTTTATTTCGAATATGAGTCATCTTATCTTCTACATTAATGATTTTTGGACCCTTAGAAACCGAATATAATTATATAATAAAATAATGTTTTGACACATTTTTAAAGAGCCCCTCCTCTCCCTTATAAAAAGGTCATTTATATCCAATTCCTCACACCTCTAAAGCCATTTTTCACATCGCAACTCTACCCAATTAAGTTCCCTACAACCCTCTACTCATCCTAGATTCCTTAACTTACGAATAAGTCATTTCAAGAAGTCATTTGGTTCAAACCAAAGAGAGTTACACAAATTAAAGGTAAAGGTTTTTCATAATTTGTTTTCTTTAATTTTACTTCTCCAAACCATAAACTCTATTTGTTTCCTTTATTTTTTAACAACACCAGTATCCTCAATATACTAGGATGTTGTTATGAGAAATATTATGACTACATTTACCCACACCTCCATCTAATGGATTAAGAACTTAATTTTTCTGTGGATGACAAACTAACGCCTCACGAAAAGATGATTGTTCAATTACATCTTACCGCCTCTGATGGTGGCCACTATTGATGGAAATATATATATATATGATATATATTATGTTTATTATTTCTTTATTTTCTATACTTACCAATTATATCAAACCATTATGGTTTCTATAGTGGGTATATACGATAAATTCATTTGAGGATGTGCAGACTACTACCCCCTCAAAGTGATGTGACTCGTTAATGCCTTATGTGGGATGTGTAAAGGATAGAGTTAATGATATTATATATTATATTATACTGGAATTATTATATACCTATGTATAATTATGTTTTAATTCCATTAAAAAAATAAATTTAAATAAAAGTAGCGTTCATGTGTATGTACGGCTTACCATCCCCATTAACGGTGCATTTCATTTCTTATCTCGAAATGTTATGTACTGTTATAAATACATGTATATAATGAATATATATGATATATATGATATCTACATCATTATTATCATTATGGATATAATATATATTTGACTACATTTACCTCATTTAATTATAAGAAGTCCATTTTTTACTCAAGTTCCAAATATCGCAAAACAAATGTTTTTAACATAAATGTTTTCATATTGTTTATTACTTGGTAATAAGTGATATAAATTTAATAATAAACTTGAAAATGGTTCTTAAGAGAATATAAATTATCTATTGTTTATTATTCTGGATATTAAAGAACGATGGAGTCATGTCGGGCACGAGGTAAGGGACTTCATCTCAATCTCCTTTCATTGAGGCATATTGTATTTCAATACACGATTTTCATTCATACACTGTATAAACACCTTTGATGTTTCATTTCATTCAAAGGGAATCTTTTTATATGAAGCTTTTTACTAAATGAAAAAAAGGAATATTTTTTTATCGAAGAGGTGACAACGACCACTCTTCCGCCGCAAGTATTATTTGATATTTGGCAACCATAACATGCCGGAATGTTTTTAAAAGGAAAAATAAATACCATATACTCTTTTTATGTATTCTGTTATTGAAAATGCATTTGAGAATGGATTTATTATTTCAATATCTTGAAATGATATTTTATTATTTCAATGTGTAAATTTTATCTTTCCTTTATGCTTATGTTATGTGTTATGAGCATGTTATGGTTCCTGGTCATTATTTACGTATATAGGTGGTTCCGTGATAAACTTATGTCGGGTGACCCCGAGATATCTCTCCAATGCATTGGGTAACGTGATGGAGGAAAACATGAATGTTTCTCCAAAGATATTTAGGGAATATACTGTGGTGGGAATTTCAACGTAACTCCCAATGTAGTTGTGATAGCTACAACATATGTATCGTATGGATGCCACAAGTTACCTTTATGATTTATGATTTCTATGCGTCTTTCATAAATCTTATGATTTCATGAGGTAAGTAAAAGAGTTTATGTTTTGCATTTATTTATGAAAAAATGATTTAATTCATTATTTTATAACCCTTTTTGAGCTTTTTATGCTCTCCCCATGTTTTGAAATGTTTTCCTAGGACTTAAAGATGAATAGGGTCATGGATGTGATCAAGGAAAAGTCATGATGTCTAAAACATGGAACTAGACATGAATTTTTTTTTCAAGAGTTTTTATTTTATGAAAAAAATGGATACTGTGTAGAAATGTATACCTTGTAATATATTGAGATATAATAGTTTTGTCCTAATTCTCTAAAACTCTAAACCTTAAAAGACCCTCAATGCGGATTATTCATTTAATTCAATATTATGTAATGTTTAAGGCTGAGTCCTTATATTCGGAGTTATAAAACTATTTATTTTTAAGTTGTATATACATAATTCATTTAATATTTTTAACATTAATATATATTTAATACTTATAATTAATGTTTCCTTTATATTTAACACATTCTAGGATTTACTATTGGAATGGTACCAAATAGGTATGAATTTGTTTTATAATATAATTTTTTGGGATTAATATTGTTTTAGTTAAAGGAATATAATATTATATCCATATTAATCTCCATATATTTTATAATTCTTTCAATATTTATGGTTTTTCAGTTTTTATTTTCATAATATAACCACTTTGTAAAATTTATTAGGAATTAAACTTTTTAAATGAAAAGCTAATCTAATTTAAATTTTTATTAGATGTATTTTTATTTAATGACATTATTTTCTAAAAATAGATTAAAAAGTAGTTTTTATTTTTGATAAATATTAATTAAGTATATTTTATGTTACCCTTTCATTTTATAATTTTTTAAAGGATACATTATAATGTTCTTGAATGGGTTATCCTTAGATAACTTTACCAAAATTCAAATGTAATTTTTCATTTCAACATACACAACATTAACATACTCTCCAACCACTATAATAGTTTTATGCTCTTTTAAATAGTCAACAGGTTTTGAATGGTTTTATAAATAAAAACAATTAATGGACGATTATGTTATTATTTATCATCTTTTTTATATTTTCCTCTTAATGGAATGATTTTATTTTGAGAATATATTTCTAATAAATTGATACTCATATTTTATACCTTATTATTTTGGTTATCATAAACCTTCTCCTAAAAAATTAAGTTTATTATGATGATAATTCATTGGACATTACATTTATATTAAATATTCTTATTATTTGTATCATGAATTTAGTAATTTCTTAAACCATATACTATTTCAACATATAGATTTTTACAATGATAGTTGTTTCATGGAATGGATAAATATTAATATTTTTATTCTATACTAAATACAGATCTTTTATGGTAAGTAATATTTTTTAGGAATTAAACAGGCCATTCAATATATAAGGACAACAATGGAAATGTGGCCAAGGGATATTCCTAATTAAAAACAACATTTTGATGCATTGGTAGGTCTCATGATATAAACTATTTGGAAAAGCCTATTTAATGGATTTTTTTGTATACATATCTATCGATTAAATAGTCTTGGAAGAAGACATTGATGGTAAAAATACAATGATGTTTGAGACCATGAAATCCAACACTATGAATTTCCGTCATTGTGAATTCATTTAGTTTTATCTCTTAGAACATTAAAATTATACGATACATGCATGCATTTTGTGGTCATGTTATTGATTATATGACATTTGTTTTAGTTATTTTCATTCCCATATTGATTATTCCTTTCATTATCATGATATCATCCACTATATATAATCCTTACTAAAATTAAATGTTAAAAATTATTTTTTATTTCCTTATGATATGAAGTGTTATATTTTTAATAATATAAATGATTCAAACATGTTTCTTATGTAAGGTGTTTCAAATTATAATATAATAAAAAATATAATATTTATCTAGTTCTCCATGAGAACAATGCAAACTGATCAAGCATTGTAATATCCCTTATATAATATTAAAATTTACTAAATAAGGAATTGGAGTGGGTTAATAGATTTGGGTTGGTATATTGGTATCAGAGAAATTTTAATAGAAATCCCGAGAATTAGTTTTTTAATAAACACTACTAACAATATAATTATGAAAACCCCCTATAGTTTTTGAAAACCTTTACCATGATAGAGATGTCAGTTTTATGGCTCAATGTTCATGATGATTATGAGATAACATAATGTGTGAAATTATTTTGTGATGATTCCTAAAATATTTATTTGTATCAACACCCATATTCCCAAATTCAATGTATTTATTTCCCTTATGAGAAGGCCAATACAACTATTTATGGAATAGAGATGATCATATCCATATTAAGAATCTAAATCATGTTATGATGAATAAAAATTCTAGTATTTAGCAACCTTTTATTATATAGACTGATTCACCTTCATTGGATCAAACATATGACGTTTTATTCCATCATTTAATGTAACTACTAATTCATGGGTATATGTGAAAAAAATTATTTCACTTGAAATTAATTTTTTTTATTTTTGATTACACATTATATTTTCTAAATAGACATATGATAGTCTATCAATGTGATGACGAGCCAATACTCACAATGGAAATTCTATATATAATATGTTCTTTAATACATACACGTAATGCATATTTTTCTCAAACGGTTAAGGGAGACATGATATTAAATATACAAAAGTTTATGGGATATTATTCATGTCATTCCTAAAGATTTTCACAGTCTTTCAAACAATCATGATATTGAGTTTCCTAAAACAAATCATACCTAATAGTACACCTATTTCAATTAAATCATATTGAATTTCACTAATAATGTCATATTAATTAAAAAGAATCTTTTAAAATCAATATGAGGGATTTATTCAACAATGTAATTCAACATGGGGTGCACCTCCTATTATTGTTAATAAGAATGATAGGACAATTTGTATTTTTATTAACTATGTAGAACATAAAAAAAATCAACAATTAGAATTAGTATCCTCTACCCAATATCATAGATCCATTTTTTCAACTACATGTAGAAAAATAATTTACCAAGAATTTTATTTAACTACGATATCATCAATAAAGGGTCAATAATTAGGATATAAACAAGATAGCATTCAGTACGCTATATATTCTTTATGAATTATTTGTAATGAGATTTTTACATACCAATGTTAATATTATCTTCTTGGATTTAATGGATAGATTCTAAATATTTTACCCTAATAATTTTTGGTAGTCCTTACTGATGATATTACTATATATTTAAATACATGGGAGTATAATGATAATATTTGATGTTCATGACAATGAATCTAAGGGATAAGAAGCTGTATTCTATATTTAATAAGTGTGATTTTTTTCTATAAAAATAATCATTATTTTTTTATAGAATATCATGCGAAAATATATTGGATTATCATTGAAATAAATAAATTATTGGGAATTGTTGTAGACAACCAAATTAACTAAGATACATAGTAATCATGAGTATGTAGGACAATATCTGAAATGAACCATAATTATATCAACTGAATTTTCCTTATTATAGTTATTTAATATATTATAACAATATATAATAAATTAGATAATATAATACAAACATTAAAAATAAATAATTAATGGAATAAGGAATATTCTAGAAGTTTAAAAATATATACCGACGAAATAGTAACATAACCTTATGAATAGTAGTATGACCGTTATAAATATTGAACCGAACAAATAAATAGTAACCTCACCAATTAAATATAAACAAAATTTTGGAATATATTAAATTAAATTATCATAAAATTATATCAAAAAATGAGTTAATAAATATTTTAAAGTTTATTTATTTAGTGTTAATATTTTTGTGAATCATAAATATTTAATTACAATTTTATAACTAATAAAATGATTTAATATAAATTTTTTAATAATAAAATGTATTAAAAAATAATTTCTTTTTTAAATGATTTTATGATAATATTATGAGACGATAGTTTTTTTTATAAAACGTTATAAAATTTGTTAAATTTTTAAAATTGGTATTTTTTTAGTAAATGTTGATTTTAATTCAAAATTAAATTTATCATATTTTGAACAACATTTTGATAAAATAGAATTATCTTTTTAATTTTACCCATCCATATGTGGCAAGGGCGTGTTTTTGGGATTTTTCTTAAACACATGAATTTATAGTGAATAATAAAATGATGTAATTTAAAGTATACAAACATTATAAGTTAAATAGTATATTCTGTGAGTCATAGAAGATGTAAGAACAATAATATCTAAATTCCAATAATTATTTTAATATATTTAGTGATAATTCTAAAACTATTTATTGTTTTTATGAAAAAAATAATTAACTAATGAATAAAATAATGAGAAAACACCCATTTCCTCCACCATAAAAACCACACCGAACCACCTATTTTCCTCACACTATACAAGATTTGTGCCTTTTCAAAATTAAACCCAATATTCTTGATATGAAACCCCCCATTAATAGTAGAATGTGGTCTCAAAAAAATAAAAAAATAAATCAATTAAATGATGTTCTTAAGTGGAAGAATTCAAGAGGTATAAAGCTATTTGTTTTCTTTTTATTTCTTTCCATGTTTTTTTATTATTTTATCCTCAGCAACATTTAACATAATAAAATGATATATCCTATATAATATATTTATTGTAATGTTATTTTGTTAATTTAATAGTCCATATAAAATTCTCTTCCCACTTTTTTCCTATAAATGATTTAATTTCCCTTGATGGGTCAATTTCCATCAACATGGATGATTCCTTTTAATTATACATTAACAACATCAAGGATGTTCATAAAAAAATTTATGGTTAAAAAATTACTATATATGTATTGAAGACAATTTATTGTTTTAGATGAAATATATTTATATATATTATGTTAATTAAAAACGAAAAACTAGTTTGTGATGATCGAATAACCTCTAAAATAATATAACATTTATCACTAATAGATTTTCCAACAATTCATACTCACCCAAATTATCCAAATGAATTATATAACCAGATAATCTGCTAGGTATTCATTAATAAAAGATAGAATCAATTCTCGATATCTAATCCAATTTCACATGAAATTATATACTCATATATAAGTAAACCATTCTTGGAACCCAAGGAAACGAACGCTCGAAAAAGGTAAAATTGTATCATATAACTCATAAAAGTTGTTAATAACATTATGATAAAAAAAATACATGTATATAATCTTATGAATTAAATTATTAATCAATATATTTTCCTTATTCATGACTGTAATGTCAAGAGAAGAACACTTTCAGAAATAAGGTTAGGGTTTCTTCCCAAACATCGATTTTCATTCGGTTTATGCATTATCCATATTTACACGAATGAAATTCTTCATTAATTTTATATAATAATTCTATATTCTGTGAAAATGTTAAAAAAAATTATCATGATCATTTCATCTTTCTTTTTTGGGGAAATACCTATTTTATAAGGTTCTCATGGCAATTATCCCAGATAAGCAAGCCTGATTAAGGGGATCTTCTTGATTTCGTACACATTTTCTAATAACATCCATAACGTGTTTTCAAGAACCAATATTTTTAAAAAATAAATAATTTTTTCATGAAAAATATCATTTGTTCATTTATTGTTTCAAATAAACAATTATTACAAATACAAATAAATTTTTCAAAAGAACTCTTCTTTGTAATGAAAAAGGGGAATTTCTCTCAAGAACTCTTAACTGATTTTGTCAGAGTATTTTAATATACTCAAACACTACTATTGAATTATATGATTTATTGAGATTTATATCATATAAATATCATCTAAAAAATTTTATTAAATGTTTTATGACCATATTTATTTTGGATATACTATCAAGATATCATTCACCATACTACTCAGAATGGTTAGTGATTATTTTTATAGAGTAGGGAATGTAATTTTATTTTCATATGTTTATGTTTTTTATGTTAAAACTCATTTATATGAGAAATTAATTAGACTTATTATGTGATTTTTTGGGCAAGATATAGCCCCTCGATTCATCGGTAGGTCTCATGAGAAAAAATAGAAATAGATTTTGGTTGAGGCCTTAATTATTTATTTTCAAGTGTCTTTGTTGAGGCCTAAATAGCATGTTTATGATGTCCATCATATAAATTCACTCATTATATTATTATTATTTTATTATCCATTTTAATATTCAATTATTATATTAACCATGGTTAATATTATTTCTCATGTTATTATTTATATGTCATTATGTATTCAACTTTTATTCATTCCTTATTATTATCAAGATTCTATTCTAATGGAATAGGTTTTTAGTCATTCTCCATTCCTTATAGTTATTATTAAAATTCCCTATATTACATAACCTTATTGGGAATCTAAATTCACACCTTATTATGTTTTATTTACCCCATGGATGCGAATATGTACATTTTGAATGAATTACGAGGATAATCTAGGAGTTATGGATGTTTCCAATGGGGTTGCTATGTTTTCTTTGTATTTTAAGTTGTAATGTATAACATATTATTTTATTTGGTTTTCCAAAACTACTAATTTATTCAGTACTTTGGGATGAGACGTACCTGATTACTATACCAATATAATAATGTAGAAATCGGCTTCAATCAACTATGGTCATGGTTTCCACACATGGTATCAAATTAAGTTCAGTAGAAACATTTGAAACTAGATTTATAAAAAAAGATAGGGAACATAACCCTATGATAGATATTAAAGACATTGATAGTAAAACATCAAATAATTTTGGTAGGGTAGATATTATTGTGGTATTCCTAGAAATAAATTTGTATATGTATACTACAAGTAGCCATTGTTCTGGAACAATTGTACCAAAGAGTAACAACTCTAACAAAGTGTCTCAAGCCACACTCGCAGTAACCTTGTACTAGACAACATGCCTTACTATACACCTGGTTTGACACTCCCAGAGGATATTCTTAGGATAAATCAAATTTTATTTACAAAACATTATGATGGATTTAAAATTAAATTCATCCCTAAAGAATTCATTATTATGATTTTATTATTAGCTATGCTCGAATATCAATTTATGATAACTGTTTTTCATGTTCGAGATTATGAATTAAGATTAATTAACTAATTTTATGTGTTTAATTATTTAGAAATTTTTCCTATTATAAGTAATGGAAATGATATCATTTAATTTATATGATGTATGAATTTCTCTATCGTGAAATATAATGATATTTGTACTGAAGATATAACTGGTGATGATAAACTTATAACCATACTCTGATAGCTGAATTATATTATGAATAACCACCATACCTATATAAAGAGTATGTATCCACAATGTAAAGGAGCAATGTTAGACTGATTTATGAAACAACATATTTTATCTTTCAATGGGACTATAAACCCATTTTAGTAGAGTAGTGGATTTGTGCCTTAGAGAGGATATTTCACACATTGGGATGTAATTAATGGGAGAAGGTTATCATGGATGCATATTATCACTCAGGATATTATGATGAATGGTGGATGTAGATTAAAAACACAAAAGGAGAGGACTAATTTAAAATATGGAATGTAATGATTTTAATTAAATTTTCATCTAATATATCTTCCCCTCGAGAAATGAGTAGTGTAACACCCGAGACTTTTAGGTTATATAAATCATCAAAGGAATCTTTTTCTACACAACACTTTCTTGGCTTTCTTTACACTCAATCGCGACCTTCCTCGATAGCTTGCGTCGTACGCAATACCGAGTTTCACTAAACAACAATATGCTATTAAAACTAGCCGTTATGAATAGTAATAACCACTATTTGAAATTTTATAATTTTTATTTTTCAAAATGGACTTCATTTTTGGACTCAGAATATCGAAATTAGCCTAGGGTGAAATTTTGGTATTTTTCTGAAAACTTTCAATTTTTGATGAATAGTGAAACCACTAAGTGGTAGGTTAAAAACTGAATTTTGCATAAAACTTAATTTTACCGCTTCTGTGAATGGAATTTCAGAAATCCGAGAGACACGGTTAATATCAAGGACTAAAATGTGGTTCAATGAGATGAAAATAAGTTTTTGGTGAATAGTAACTTTTTACTATTTTTACCGCGGTTAATAGTAACTAGGGTAACTAAGGGTAAATATGATATTAATATTACCCTAACACATGTCCTAATTCTATTGGAGAAGTGTAATTCGACCAAAAACAAACTTAGGAATAAAATATGACCATTTAGGCCCACTTGGATTAGATTAGGACATTTATTATTAATTTATTTAAAGAAGGGTTAAAATAGTTAAAATCAAAGTTTAATAAGTAAAGAATTTTTAATATAGGGTTATACATAAGATAAATTCGATTGTAAATATTCATTAGAAAGATAAAAAGATTTCCTACATGATGGTATTTTATTTGTAATTTTTAGACATCATATAATTTAATTTATTTATGACACAAAGATGATGCAGTAATTATCTTATTAATGAAATATTGACAAAATTGATAATATAAATACCAAAATAAATGTAATTTGAGACTTTTTCTGAATTCCACTAATTTTCTAGGTTACTATGATATATTATTATTGATTTAATCAACTTGGTTCGAACATATAATTCTGTTATGACTTTGACAAAAATCATATATCAAATAGTGTCAAAATTGACACAAAATAGTTTTTAAATCAAATATTATATTATTAATTGTTATTTTATTCCTAAAAATCTAAGGATCGGCCAAATGACTTAGATAAGGATATATATATTAATAATAAACAATTTGGGGTTCGTTTGGCATGTTATAGTAAGTGTATTAACCATATAGTGAAAGAAAACAAAAAGACATGGTAAAAGATAAATTATTTAACTTAGAGTTAAATTTAATTGATAAGGTTAAAATAATATCCTAAACTTGTCTAAATTCTATTGGTTGATAGGATTTCGACCCATCCCCACTTTAGCTTCTAAATAAGACCCTTTGGAACCATTATAAACCGATTTTGACTTTAATATAAAATAATATTTTGAGATATTCCTAAGGTGCCCCTCTCCTCCCCTATAAAAGGGCACCTCCTCCCCCTCCTCCTCACACCAATTTGAGCACTCAAGCTCGGCCAACCCCTGCCATTTTCCCTTCTCCACTTCCCTAGAATAATCCTAGAGGTCCTGGTCTACTCCAAAGACCAATCATAGTTCCTTAAGTGGAGGATTCAAAAAGGCGTTCCAAAGAAGAGGTAATATCCATTACCGATCTTTTCAATTTCTTTCTTCTTCAACTTCTTCTTCTTTAGTTGTTTCATGATAAAGTAATAACATCAGTATTACTTACATACTGATATGTTATTATAAATATGAAAAAACCCTAATTCACCTTCTATCCATCCTACGGAAAAATGAAATCACCGCGCGTGCGTACGTACGGAATACCGTCTCCACGCCGTGGTGTAATCTATTTTCCACCATCACCATACAAGGATGGGTATAATGGTGTAATGAGTAACTATATATGATTATTATTAAGTAATATTGATACTGAAATAATATATATATATACTCCAATACAATTCCACGATCATAGGAATGATATCATCACTCGTGCGTACGTACGGAATACCGTCTCCACGATGTGATGCGACTCGTTCTACATGATCTTCATTTAATAATGATTGTATAAATGAATTGAATGAATTAATATGGTATATACTACACTAATACCATTCTGGAAATGAATTATCTATAACCTAAAGATAAGAATAAGAATTTATTCGACAAAACACGCATAAGAACAAAAAGTTATAAAGACCCGAGTAACAAGTAACAATGAAATATTACTAACAAGAAGCTAATAATATGACCATATATGATCTCATATCAATATGTATGATTCTGGAATAAGTTAATAACATTATTTAAACCATTATACAGGAGCTTCGGACACGAACAAAGAAAATCGGACCTAAGGTAAGGGAAATATCACAATCCCATTTTTATCCGAGATTGTTTATTCGTAAGTATTTACTGGGGTATATTTTATCATCCACATCCATGTTCCCTCAATATGTAATATTGTTTCCATTCACTTGAAATAGTTTAAATCCAATTTTACCCTTAGGTGAGTTTTTAGTAAAGAATATGAAAGGAATCTTTTGTCGTTTTTCCGTACGAGGTACTTTTTGACTTTTCCGACAAAAGTACGAAGAATGTTTTTTTAACTTATACGGCATGAATGGATTTTTAAAACATTACTTCAAAGAAGCTTCCTTTACAAGTTTTCAAGTTTATTTTTAATCAACTTCTTTTATTTTAAAGTTGTATGACATGTTATGAAAGGAAAAATGTTTTTGAAGAAGAAAGGATATTTTCCTCAAGAATTCAATTCAAGTGTTTTATCAAAATTATTTTCCATCTAAGATAATAAAGAGTTCTGTTTCTATCCATATTTTTACATTGGTTTGACTATGTTGTGATGGAATTATTTTTATGAATTCCTTTATCATATATGAATTGATTTATGATGTCATGATGTTTCAAGAATCCCATTTTTGTTACATGTGTTATGCGATGATGCATGTTTTATGATTATGTGGCACACATAAGAAAGGATTCATTATAAGATGGGTGGGACCTATATCTCCCTCCAATGCATTGGGTAATGATTTTATATCTCATGAGATAGACATGGCTGGAACGGAAGGTTATTTCGGTTCAGTGATACAGGACTGAAACGAGGAGTGAACTCGGTTCAGAAGGGGACTTTGTCCACTAAGATAGTCTTGGCAATGAGTCATGACTAACAAGAAATGATTTTCCATGATTATGTGTGCATGCCACAAAGATTCAAGTTTTATGTTATGATTATGGGGATCTCATTTTCACTTCTATGATTTATTCCATGTTAAGATATTATGATCTCTTTTGCAGATTTTGATTTTCATAAAGATATGATATGATTTTTATTTACTTTATTTGCCCTTGCTGAGCATTTGAGCTCACCCTTTTATGTTTTCTTTTCCCCAGGTCAGGAAGATGGATATTAAGTAGAATATGCTAAAAGGGACCCTAGATATGATGAAATAAATGGGAGACACTGTAGAAGATTTATGAACCAGTTGTTTATGTTTCCCCAGTTTCTAAAGACACTATACCTATATGGTCCTTTGTGGTTTTGTCATATGTTGTAATAAGTGTGCTTCAATTTTTGAAGTATTAAAAATGTATGTAAAGTATGGGTCGTTATAGTTGGTATCAGAGGAAAGGTATAGTCAACCTTTGGAAACTAGGATGTGAAAGCCTTAGTAAGAACCCTAAGGATAAGTCTAAGCATAGAACACAATCTTAGTGTTTTAGAAATGGCCTTGAATAACCTAGGATAAGACCTTAAGCATGAAAATTTTATTCTTGAATTATGTGGTTTCCTATTATAATTAGTGTTGCTCACACTATTCTTCTTGGTTTTAGTCAATGGCTGGAACCCGAAGGAACCGTGTTAATGCGGAATGCGATGGGAAATGCAATGATTGTCCCCCTGAGCAACCAAATGATATGGGAGCTGGAATGCAAAATCTTGTAGCCATGCTCACACAACTTTCTCAAGCTATGAATCATGCAGGATTTCCAAACGAACAAAGAAGGGAGCAACATTCTGTTGAATCCTTCATGAGGCAGCGTCCACCTTCTTTCAGCGGGTCTACTGATCCATTAGTTGCTGAACAATGGATTAGTACTACTGAAAAGATATTTTCAGTTCTTCAATGTTCTGAGCATGATAAAGTCATCCTAGCAGTGTATCGTTTGGAAGGAGATGCTGATCAATGGTGGAATCTTGTTAAGAATACAAGGTAAAGGGATGAAATTGAGTCTATGGAATGGGACGAGTTCAAGAACTTATTTTTCAATAAGTACTTCCCTCGTATTCTCCGAACAAAGATGGAGAAAGAGTTTCTTGAACTGAAGCAAAGGGATGATGAATCTGTTAGTACCTATGAAGCAAATTTTACAAGACTTGCAAGGTACGCTTCTGGTATTATTATCCAACCTGAGAGTAAGATCGATCGATTCTTTAGTGGCTTAAAACCAAGTCTTCGAAGGGCGTTAGCCATAAGGGACTTCAATAGCTACGAGGAAATCGTTCGATGTGCTCTCAAAGTCGAGATGGAGATTGGAGTAACCCATCAGTCACATGGGTTTGATAAGAAGAGGAAGATGGAATTCAAAGGAAACTCTAAAGAGCACACTGAAAAGATGATGAACTTTCCATTATGCTCAAAGTGTGGGAAGAAACATGGAGGGAGTTGTCTTAAAGGGACAAGTAAATGTTTTAAATGTGGAAAGGAAGGCCATCGGGCATTTGAATGCCGTGATAATGGGAAGAAGATGTCTAATGATGCAAACAAAGGAAGGGATACACAGAATGAACCTGCTACACTTCAATGTTTCAAGTGCAAGGAGATGGGGCATTATGCCAATCAATGTCCAAATCCAAGGGTTGATGATGATGGTCAACGTCAACAAACTCTTAAGGCTAAAGGAAAAGGAAAGTCACATGCAATTTCTATCAGCGATGTGGAGTACGATAACGATGTGGTGAAAGGTACACTTACCATCCACTCTAAAGTAGCAAATGTTTTATTTGATTCTGGATCCACCCACTCTTTTATTTCTGAAAAATTTTCTAAGGGTATCATCGTATTACCTCAACAATTAGATGTTGAGTTAGCTGTGACAACACCTAATGGCACATCAATCGCATCAGAAGTTTATAATTCTTCTCTGATCGAAGTTTGTGGGAAAGTGCTTCCTGCAAATCTTGTGATCCTTCCTTTAGTGGAATTTGATGTGATTCTTGGCATGGATTGGCTTTCTCTACATGGAGCTCATATCAATTTCCAAAGAAGGGAAGTCACATTTCATATTCCAGATCAACCTACGATCGTCTATCAATGCAAGGATGAACATAACCTTCCAATGGAAATTTCTTCCATCTTATGGGTATTGATTCCACTAAATGAAGGTTATTTATCTCAAATGGTTGGTGAGAAACTCACGATTAAGAATATTCCCATTGTACGGGAGTTTGATGATGCCTTTCCGGAGGAATTGCCGGGTCTTCCACCAAATCGTGAAGTTGAGTTTTCAATAGAACTCGTACCGGGTGCTTTGCCTATTTCAAAGACACCTTATAGAATGGCCCCAATTGAGTTGCAGGAATTGAAGAAGCAACTCCAAGAGAATCTTGATAAGGGATTCATACGCCCTAGTGCGTCACCTTGGGGAGCACCTGTTCTATTTGTTAAGAAGAAAGATGGATCAATGAGACTCTGCATTGATTATCGAGAACTTAACAAGATCACTATCAAGAACAAATATCCTCTCCCACGTATTGATGACTTATTTGACCAACTACGCGGAGCTCAATACTTTTCCAAGATTGATCTTCGTTCAGGGTATCATCAATTAAGGGTCAAAAGGGAGGATATACCAAAAACGGCTTTCCATACAAGGTATGGACACTATGAATTTATAGTGATGCCATTTGGTCTTACTAATGCCCCTGCTATCTTCATGGATCTAATGAATAGAGTCTTTAGAGACTATCTTGATCAATTTGTGGTAGTCTTTATAGACGATATTCTTGTCTATTCAAAGAGCAAGTAAGATCATGAAGATCACTTGATAATTATATTGAAGACCCTGAGAAAAGAGAAGCTTTATGCCAAATTTACCAAGTGTGAATTTTGGCTTCAAAAAGTTGCATTTTTGGGTCATATAATCTCAAAAGAGGGGATATCTGTGGATCTAGCAAAAACAGAGGTTATCGAAAGATGGTCAAGACCAACAACAGTAACTGAGATCCAAAGTTTTCTTGGTTTGGCTGGATATTATCGACGTTTTGTAAAAGATTTTTCACGGTTATCTAATCCAATCACCAAGTTGACTCGGAAAGGAGTTAAGTTTGTCTGGACAGAGGAATGTGAAGAGAATTTCAAGGAGTTGAAAAGAAGGTTATCCAGTGCACCTGTGCTCACACTGCCTTGTAGTGGAGAAAGGTTTGTGATCTACAGTGATGCATCCAAGAAGGGATTGGGGTGTGTTCTTATGAAAAATGATATGGTGATAGCTTATGCCTCACGACAGTTGAAAATCCATGAGCAAAATTACCCAACACATGATTTGGAGTTGGCTGCGGTAATCTTTGCATTAAAGATTTGGAGGCATTACCTTTATGGTGAAAGGTGTGATATTTATACTGATCATAAAATTTTAAAGTATATTTTCACACAAAAGGAGTTGAGTATGCGCCAAAGAAGATGGTTGGAGCTGATTAAGGATTATGACTGCTCAATCCATTACCACCCTGGGAAAGCAAACACGGTGGCAGATGCATTAAGTCGACAAGACCATGCTAGTTTATCCATGATGAGGATCACAAAAGATCCAATATTTATGGATTTACAAAGGATGGATCTTGGAATTATAATGGAAGGGGAAAAATCTTATCTTTCTCAAATGAATGTTCAACCATCTATACATGTGAAGATTAAAGAGGCATAGAAAGAAGATGTCGAGTTACAAAAGAAGGTGAGAAATGTTCCTGAATTCAACCTTGATTGTGATGGGATAATAAAGTTCAGGAATCGGGTTTGTGTTCCTCCCATCCCCGAATTAAAGAAAGAGCTGCTGGATGAGGCTCATAGTTCTTCATTCTCTATTCATCCTGGAAGCACGAAGATGTATAGGGACCTTAAAGAGTACTTATGGTGGGATGGCATGAAAAGAGATGTTGCTGAATATGTCTCTCGATGCTTGGTTTGTCAACAAGTTAAAGCTGAGAGACAGAAGTCTAAGGGGATGTTACAACCATTACCCATACCCGAATGGAAATGGGAAAACATCACTATGGACTTTGTCACAGGACTTCCTAAAACATCCAAAGGCAATAATGCTATCTGGGTCATAGTTGATCGTCTTACAAAGTCTGCACACTTCATTGCTATTAGAGAGGATTTCTCTCTAGATCAGCTTGCCAGGATATATGTAAAGGAAGTGGTAAGATTGCATGGAGTACCACTTTCTATTATATCTGATCGGGATCCGAGATTTACCTCGAAGTTCTGGCGAAGTCTTCAGCATTTTCTGGATACAGAGTTGAGTTTCAGCACTGCTTATCATCCCCAGACAGACGGTCAGTCTGAGAGAACAATTCAAACCCTAGAAGATATGTTGAGAGCTTGCTCTATGGATTTCAAAGGAGGTTGGGATCAACACCTACCTTTGGTGGAATTTTCTTATAATAATAGCTTTAACTCCAGTATTCAGTTGGCTCCTTATGAAGCTCTCTATGGAAAGAAATGCAGGACTCCAACTTGCTGGGATGAAGTTGGGGAAAGAAAGCTATTAGGACCTGATCTCATTGATGAAATGGCAGAAAAGGTCAGATCTATTCAACAACACATAAGAGCAGCTCAGAGTCGACAGAAAAGTTATGCCGACAACCGAAGAAAAGACCTAGAGTTTGAAGTGGGTGATAAAGTGTTCTTACGAATATCTCCCTGGAAGAGGGTTATGAGATTTGGAAAGAAGGGGAAGTTGAGCCCTAGATATATCGGTCCTTTTGAAATACTGGATCGTGTTGGGAAGGTAGCTTACCGATTGGCGCTTCCACCGAATCTCTCTCAAGTTCACGATGTGTTCCATGTATCTCTCCTGAGAAAGTACATACCAGATCCTTCACATGTACTCAGCTCAGAAGTTGTACCGCTGGAGCAAGATCTTTCTTATGAAGAACAACCGATAGAGATTCTGGATCGTAGCGAAAAAGTCCTACGAAACAAGACCACTCGCTTGGTGAATGTTTTATAGAGAAACCACCAACTTGAAGAAGCTACATGGGAGCTTGAGGATATGATGAGGGAGAAGTATCCTCATTTTTTTGTTGCAAAGTGACGAATTTCGAGGGCGAAATTCTTTTTAAGGGGGGTAGAATGTAACACCCGAGACTTTTATGTTATATAAATCATCAAAGGAATCTTTTTCTACACAACACTTTCTTGGCTTTCTTTACACGCAATCGCGACCTTCCTCGATAGCTTGCGTCGTACGCAATACTGAGTTTCACTAAACAACAATATGCTATTAAAACTAGCCGTTATGAATAGTAATAACCACTTTTTGAAATTTTATAAATTTTATTTTTCAAAATGGACTTCATTTTTGGACTCAGAATATCGAAATTAGCCTAGGGTGAAATTTTGGTATTTTTCTGAAAACATTCAATTTTTGATGAATAGTGAAACCACTAAGTGGTAGGTTAAAAACTGAATTTTGCATAAAACTTAATTTTACCGCTTCTGTGAATGGAATTTCAAAAATCCGAGAGACACGGTTAATATCAAGGACTAAAATGTGGTTCAATGAGATGAAAATAATTTTTTGGTGAATAGTAACTTTTTACTATTTTTACCGCGGTTAATAGTAACTAGGGAACTAAGGGTAAATATGATATTAATATTACCCTAACACATGTCCTAATTCTATTGGACAAGTTTAATTCGACCAAAAACAAACTTAGGAATAAAATATGACCATTTAGGCCCACTTGGATTAGATTAGGACATTTATTATTAATTTATTTAAAGAAGGGTTAAAATAGTTAAAATCAAAGTTTAATAAGTAAATTATTTTTAATATAGGGTTATACATAAGATAAATTCGATTTTAAATATTCATTAGAAAGCTAAAAAGATTTCCTACATGATGGTATTTTATTTGTAATTTTTATACATCAAATAATTTGATTTATTTATGACACAAAGATGATGCAGTAACTATCTTATTAATGAAATATTGACAAAATTGATAATATAAATACCAAAATAAATGTAATTTGAGACTTTTTATGAATTCCACTACTTTTCTAGGTTACTATGATATATTAGTATTGATTTAATCAACTTGGTTCGAACATATAATTCTGTTATGACTTTGAAAAAAATCATATATCAAATAGTGTCAAAATTGACACAAAATAGTTTTTAAATCAAATATTATATTATTAATTGTTATTTTATTCCTAAAAATCTAAGGTTCGGCCAAATGACTTAGATAAGGATATATATATTAATAATAAACAATTTGGGGTTCGTTTGGCATGTTATAGTAAGTGTATTAACCATATAGTGAAAGAAAACAAAAAGACATGGTAAAAGTAAAATTATTTAACTTAGAGTTAAATTTAATTGATAAGGCTAAAATAATATCCTAAACTTGTCTAAATTCTATTGGTTGATAGGATTTCGACCCATCCCCACTTTAGATTCGAAATAAGATCCTTTGGAACCATTATAAACCGATTCTGACTTTAATATAAAATAATATTTTGAGATATTCCTAAGGTGCCCCTCTCCTCCCTTATAAAAGGGCACCTCCTCCCCCTCCTCCTCACACCAATTTGAGAACTCAAGCTCGGCCAAACCCTGCCATTTTCCCTTCTCCACTTCCCTAGAATAATCCTAGAGGTCCTGGTCTTCTCCAAATACCAATCTTTGTTCCTTAAGTGGAGGATTCAAAAAGGCGTTCCAAAGAAGAGGTAATATCCATTACCGATCTTTTCAATTTCTTTCTTCTTCAACTTCTTCTTCTTTAGTTGTTTCATGATAAAGTAATAACATAAGTATTACATACATACTGATATGTTATTATAAATATGAAACAACCCTAATTCACCTTCTATCCATCCTACGGAAAAATGAAATCACCGCGCGTGCGTACGTACGGAATACCGTCTCCACGCCGTGGTGTAATCTATTTTCAACCATCACCTTACAAGGATGGGTATAATGGTGTAATGAGTAACTATATATGATTATTATTAAGTAATATTTATACTGAAATAATATATATATATACTCCAATACAATTCCACGATCATAGGAACGATATCATCACTCGTGCGTACGTACGGAATACCGTCTCCACGATGTGATGCGACTCGTTCTACATGATCTTCATTTCATAATGATTGTATAAATGAATTGAATGAATGAATATGGTATATACTACACTAATACCATTCTGGAAATGAATTATCTATAACCTAAAGATAAGAATAAGAACTTATTCGACAAAACACGCATAAGAACAAAAAGTTATAAAGACCCGAGTAACAAGTAACAATGAAATATTACTAACAAGAAGCTAATAATATGACCATATATGATCTCATATCAATATGTATGATTCTGGAATAAGTCAATAACATTATTTAAACAATTATACAGGAGCTTCGGACACGAACAAAGCAAATCGAACCTAAGGTAAGGGAAATATCACAATCTCGTTTTTATCCGAGATTGTTTATTCGTAAGTATTTACTGGGGTATATTTTATCATCCACATCCATGTTCCCTCAATATGTAATATTGTTTCCATTCACTTGAAATAGTTTAAATCCAATTTTACCCTTAGGTGAGTTTTTAGTAAAGAATATGAAAGGAATCTTTTGTCGTTTTTCCGTACGAGGTACTTTTTGACTTTTCCGACAAAAGTACGAAGAATGTTTTTTTTAACTTATACGGCATGAATGGATTTTTAAAACATTACTTCAAAGAAGCTTCCTTTACAAGTTTTCAAGTTTATTTTTAATCAACTTCTTTTATTTTAGAGTTGTATGACATGTTATGAAAGGAAAAATGTTTTTGAAGAAGAAAGGATATTTTCCTCAAGAATTCAATTCAAGTGTTTTATCAAAATTATTTTCCATCTAAGATAATAAAGGGTTCTGTTTCTATCCATATTTTTACATTGGTTTGACTATGTTGTGATGGAATTATGTTTATGAATTCCTTTATCATATATGAATTGATTTATGATGTCATGATGTTTCAAGAATCCCATTTTTGTTACATGTGTTATGCGATGATGCATGTTTTATGATTATGTGGCACACATAAGAAAGGATTCATTATAAGATGGGTGGGACCTATATCTCCCTCCAATGCATTGGGTAATGATTTTATATCTCATGAGATAGACATGGCTGGAACGGAAGGTTATTTCGGTTCAGTGATACAGGACTGAAACGAGGAGTGAACTCGGTTCAGAAAGGGACTTTGTCCACTAAGATAGTCTTGGCAATGAGTCATGACTAACAAGAAATGATTTTACATGATTATGTGTGCATGCCACAAAGATTCAAGTTTTATGTTATGATTATGGGGATCTCATTTTCCCTTCTATGATTTATTCCATGTTAAGATATTATGATCTCTTTTGCAGGTTTTGATTTTCATAAAGATATGATATGATTTTTATTTCCTTTATTTGCCCTTGCTGAGCATTTGAGCTCACCCTTTTATGTTTTCTTTTCCCCAGGTCAGGAAGATGGATATTAAGTAGAATATGCTAAAAGGGACCCTAGATATGATGAAATAAATGGGAGACACTGTAGAAGATTTATGAACCAGTTGTTTATGTTTCCCCAGTTTCTAAAGACACTATACCTATACGGTCCTTTGTGGTTTTGTCATATGTTGTAATAAGTGTGCTTCAATTTTTGAAGTATTAAAAATGTATGTAAAGTATGGGTCGTTATAAGTAGATATAGAGAAAAAATATTTATGTCTAAAAGAATAATTGGATAAAAAATTACAAAGTATAAATCCATCATTATGTGGATAGAAAGGCATGTTTCACACTACATATGTAATCTATAGAGAAATATGGATCAATAAATTTATGGACTAAAACCATTCTACCATAGAAATCTGGTCACCCGGAATGTCTCATCATAAGAAGATATAGTCTCAAATTCAATCAAAATAGGGAAAATAATATCTAGGAATTATTACTTTTAAGATAAAACAGGATAAGAATATTGTGGAAGAAAAAAACAATTGAAACAGGGATGAATGAAAATAGGAATTTTTATCCATGTTATACATAAAGAAGGAAACATCCTAGTGTTTTATTAAAAGAAAATGGGGCCTGCTAGAACTGTGGAGAAAAGGACCATCAAGCCCATTATTACATGATAATGAAAGAAGATACCGATGTTAAATGATAAAATTTTAGTGAAATAGAACACTATGAAAGTGATTATCCTACGTGTAAATTAACCATTCCATTGAAAATTCTTAGTGCGTAAGGGTAATATTTTTAGAAAAAATTAGAGGAGGTTAAAGTTATTAATTAAGTGATGAAAGGTACAATAATAATTTCATCATTCATAGAAATTTTTTTAGTTTATTATGGATCACCACATTCATTAATATAATCATAATTTTCGAATAAAATTATACATTTCTATTTTTATTTAATAATGGAGTTTTTCTGTGAAAAATAATAAGGGAAGTATAATTGAGAAAAAGATGTATCATTCAGTCCCCTTTATGAAACATAAACATTAAATATTTGAAAAAAATATCATCACGCATATGGATTATGTTGATATAATCCTTGGAATGGACTGGAATTCAAAATATGACGTGAATATCATTTGTAAGAAAAATGAAGTTTTAGTTATTGAGGAAGATGTAGAATCACTTATATTTAGAGAAGAAATGTCATCATTTGGTTCTTATCCAGATCCACCTCTAGTATATATTTTAAATTAAATTCATAGGAAAAAATGGAAATCATTATCTATGGTTGAGGAATGAAATCATCAAATTTAACATGTTCTAATTACAAAAGATTATATTGTTGTATTTAGAGAGTATTAACCTAGAACTATTCTAGAGATGGATTTCGAGTTTGTGATTGATTTAATCTTTGGTGAAAGACCTATATCAAAGGATTCATATATATTTTCCACTAAATAATTAGTAGTGTTGATGTAACTAATAGAGTAATTGAGAGATAATGGATTTATTACCCCTACTGTTTCTCTATGGGGATCCCTATTTCTCTTTTTCAAGAAGAAATACAGATCCTTGATTATATGACTGATTGTAGAGAAATAAATACTATTATAATAAATAACATGTATCCTATAACTGCAATTTATTATTTATTTGATCAAATTCAGAGAGATAAACAATTATCAACGATTGACCTTCAATATCGATATCATCAATTTCATCTGAGGATGAAAGATATTCCAAAGATAGAATTTTTAACCATGTACAGTCATTATGAGTTCACAATAATTCCATTTAGACTGATATATTTATACACTATTTTTACTGATATAATGAATAGAGTGTTTAAGTAATATCATGATAATTTTGTGTGGTATTTATACTTGATATCATGATATTTTTCTAATAGAAACAAGGAACATGAGAGCCGCTTGTGTTTTTTTGGAGACTCCTAGATGAAATGAGTTATATGAGAATCTTATAAATTGTGAATTATTGATTTAAATAGTTTCATTTCATTACCATTTTTTCTCTATGGATGGTATCTTAGTTGATGAGATGAAGTAAAAGGTAGTATAGGAATGGACTACACCAACAAACAGAACAGAGTTACATATTTTCATTGGTTTAGAAAGTTACTATCATTATTTTATTCCGAATATTTATTCATCAGCTAACCCATTGTCAAATATTTCTCCTAATGAAGTTAACATTATATGGAAAAAATAATTTTAATAATTTTTAGAATAATTGAAAGTGTGATTTTTTAATTATATTATCTTGACTCTATTACAATAAAATGGTGCATTCATGTTTTATAGTGATGCATCAAGGAAATGAAATAGATTTGTACCTATGCAGAATTATTGAGTTATTTTTTATGAATCAAGGAAGCTAAAAAATAATGAACATAACTATCCAACTCATTATATTGAGTTATACATTGTAATCTTCTCTATGAAAATATGAAGACACTATCTCTCCAACGAAAGATATGAGATATATACAGATAACATAAGTTTGAAATATATATTATAATGGAAAGAGCTCAACATGAGGCAAAGGAGATAGATTGAGATACTTGTGAATTATGATTATTCAACAAACTTCTACATTGGGAATGAAAATAAGGTAATATGTGCAATGATTAGGAAGGATCATTGTGTTATAATCAAAATTATTAATAAACAGGATCTTTTGTTCATGGATCTAGTAAATATTGATATGGGAATTATAGACGAACATGAAACATCATTGATTATTCAATTGGTTTCCCAAAAATATTTATTTTAGAAGATTAAAAGTTCTTAGTCTGAGGAGTAGAACCTTCAAAATAAAATTTAATCTGTGAATGATGGGAAGTTATCAGATTTTTTGTATGAGGATGGTATTTAGAAATTTTGGAACATGCTTTTGGTTACCGTATACCTGATCTTAAAAATGGAGTTATAAAGTGATTATGATATATGGTATTTCCTTATACCCCCAAGTAGAAATATCATTTATAGATATTTGATGTAAATTTTATGATGGGAAAAAATGAAATATGAAATTGCCGATTTTGAATCCATTTGTTTATTCTGTCAAGAGTTGAATGCTCAATGACAACATCCTTAAGGATTCCTGAAACCTATCCAAATGAATACATTAAAATGGGATAAAATTACAATAGTTTTATTCAATAGATTGTTAAAAACGCCATGAATAAATTATTTAATATGGTTAATTTTGTGTCTAATTTTCAAATTTGCTCATTTCCTCGCTATAGAAGAGGACTTTCCACTAGAGAACCTTGCATGATTCTATATTAAGGAAGTTGTGATACATCATGGTGCACTTATTTATATTTTTCCTGGCCCTGATATGTTAATTACAAGAACATTATTGAAAAGTATCATAAATCGTTTGATACTAAGCTTTATTTGAGTATTTCTTATCACCATCAAAATGACATGTAGTTAGAAATGACGATCCAAGCATTAGAAAGAATGTTGAGGTCACTTTCATGTGACATTCAAGGAATTTCGTATCATTGTTTTCTATTGGTATAATTTTTATACCATAATGTTTTCCATTCATGTAATCAAATGGCACCATATGAAGTATTTTTTTAAAGAGATTTCATACACCACATTTTTGTGATGACTTTTGTGAAATGATACTTGTGGTTCCATAGATTATGAGAAAAACAATGGAAAATGTAATGACCATTCACACACATATCAAAGAAGTGAAAATTTGAAAATGAGTTATGCTAATAAATAGAGTAAATATTTAGTGATTTGAGTGGGAGATCATGTTTTTCTGGAAGTAAATCCATGGAAGGGTGTTATATGATTTAGAAGGAAATGGAAGCCAGGACCCAAGTATAGTGGGCCTTTTGAATTATTATATAGAATTGGAGTTGTGGATTATAATTTTTTATTTTCACCTATCCTTTATAATGTACACATTGTGTTCCACATCTCATGGCAAAAGAAGTACATTGCAGACCCCACACACGTCCTCACTTATGAAGCAGTAGAATTGGGACCTGATTTATCTTACTATGAAAAGCCTATCTGGATTCACAACACTAAATAATAGATTTTGTGGAATCGAAAAACTCACCTAGTAATGGTACTTTGGAAATATCATAAAATTTATGATGTGTCAATGGAACCAGATGATATTATGATGAGTAATTAACCAAATAGTTTTATGAGGAAATATTCTAGAAATTTTGAGAATGAATGATTTATACGGAGAGAGAATGTAATGAGCTGGAATTCTATCGACAAATGTTTCCCCCTTACTATAATATCACTTATTATAAATCACATCAAATCAATAAGAGAATGAAATGAAAACTGAAGATATGAAAAATGAATGAAATAATGGATATTCAATAAGTTTAGGTACCTATACCCATGATATAGTAAATTGACCTTAATAATACTAATATAACAATTACGGATAGTAAGGCAACCATGTGAATAGTAACCTCACCATTGAATGATTAAATAACATTAATTTATCATTTAAATGAATCTATGATATAACTATAACATAGTATAAGTATATACATATTTTAAAAATTATTGATTAAGTGTTTTTATTTTTCTAGTCATAAATACATAATAAAAATTTTACAATTAATAAAAATATTTTAAAGAAATTTTAACTTCATAAAATTAATTTATAAATGAATATTACATTGAATTATGATTTTAAGATAATTTTATGATATCATATTTAATCTTCCAAACTTTTATAAAAGCACATATAATTTTAAAATTTATATTTTTGGAGTTTATGAGGATTTTAAATAAATAATATGTTTCACACATTTATAAATTTATTTTTATAAAATTTAGTTTTTTTTCAATTCTACTCAGGTAAAAATTGTTAGGGAGATTTTTTTTATATTTTTCTAAAATACATGAATTATTAGTGAATAGTAAAATACGCTAATTTATGTTAGGAATAAATTATAAGATGAATACCCAATTCCATGTTTCATGGATGATATAATTATCATAATCTATAAGTAACCTTAAATATTTAAATATTTTTTTCTAATTATAAAATGATTCATTAAAATTATGTATGATAATAAACTGATGAATAAATTAATGAGAAAACTCTCCTATCCTCTACTATAAATACCAACCCCACCACCTCTTCTCATAACACCATCCAAGAAACTATACTTTTCAAATTTATCTGCATTGATCTTCCCAATACCCACCACCATGTCGAGGATCCATTGGTCTCAACAGAAGGACAATACATGTTCCCCTATGGATGTTCTCAAGGTAGAGAATTCAAGGGGTAGAAATCCAAATCTTTATATGTTCTTTTCCTTTTATATTGTATCCTCACCTCTATATCAAAAAATTAAATGATACCACTAGTATCTTATATATAATATAATTTTATTATGTTAGGGGAATAATCCATTCTCAATTCTCATCTTTCTCGTTTTTCTCTATAAATTATAACATCACCTCTGATTTGTCAATTTACTAACATCATGGATGATGGATTTTAATTTTTCATTAAAACATTCAAGGATAGAAATAAATCCATTTTTGTAGTTAAAAAAATATTATATATTTATTATATCTTATTTATTGTTCTATAACCATTATATACACATTATTTTAATTTATAAAATAAAAATACTTTCTGATAACTGAAAAACTACGAAAATAATCTAAATGAGTATATCTAACATCTTATCAAATGATTAATACTCTCCCAAAATTAATGAACAAAATATAAAAGGATTTAATATTATAGATGTTCATTAAAAAATATAACTTCAATTTTGTATAACTAATCCCATTTTACATGAACTTCCATGCTCATATACAGGTAAATAGACCATGGAAAGCAAGGAAACAAATGCTCCTGAATAATAAAATTGAATCATATAACAGATAAAAAAATTCCACAAATGATCTTATTAATGTTATAATAAATAGATTAAATATATAACATTTGATGAATTGTATTATAAAAAAATCTAATTTCATTATCCAGTACTTTATGGTCAAGATAATTTCACTTTTGTAGAAAAGGTAAGGGTTTCTTCTCCAACCTCCAATTTCATTCTAGTTCTGCTTTATCCTTCTTTATATCGATGAAATTCGTAATTATTTTAATATACATAATATATATACTATTAAAATGTTCAAAAATAATGTATATATATCACTTTATCTTTCCATTATTGGGAAATACATGTTTTAAAAGGTTCCCTTCTAAATTCTTCCGGATAAGCAACCCCGATTAAACGGAACATCTCGATTTCTTATCCATTTTTATATACCATGAATAATTTATTTTCAGAAATCGTTTTTTAAATAAATAATTATTTCATGAAAATATATATATTTTTATTCTCGGTTTTATAAAAACAATTATGAATAATACAAATTATTATTCCAAAAGAACGTGTCTTTTCAAATAAAATAGGGTATTTATCTCAACAAATACATAATGATTTTATTTCAGTTTTTTACATCTAATTCAATGCCTTTGTTTAATTGTAGGATATATTTAGTTTTATATATTATTATTATCATATTTCAAATTTTATTAAATGGTTTTTGATAAATTTTATTGTGGATATGATATCATGATACCATTAACCAAACTACTCAAAATGGTTAGTGATTATATTTCCACAGTGGGGAATGTAATTTATATTTCATTTAATTATTATTTTTATGTTTCACACCATTTTATTCATAATTAATTGGACTTATTATGTGAATTTTGGGGTCCAATATATCTCCTAGATTCATCACAAGGTCTCATCAGACAAATAAAAAATTAATTTTTTTTTGCAGACTTAACCATTTATTTTCATGTGTCATGGTCAAGGACTCAATAATATGTTTATGATTTCATGCATATGAATTTTCCCATTATGATATTATTAATTTATTATCATTGTGAATACATGAATATTAAAATATCCATTTTTAAGTTTATTTCTCATGTGATTATTTTTATGGAATTATTTATTAAGCATTTATTCTTTCAATATTATAATATAGATTATATTCTAATGGAATGTATTTTTATACATTAACCATCCCATGTTTTTTATAATAGATATAGTTTTAATAAATACCATTAAATAGCATATTATCTCACCAGTTTTTATGTATTATTTTCTACAAGATTCAAACATGTTAATTACGAATAACTTGCTGTGATAATATAGAATTTAAGGATGCTTCCAATAGAGTCTCTATGTTGTTTCTCATTTGATGTTGTAATGTAAATCTTATGTTTCATTATGGTTTTCAAAAAATACTAAACTATTTATTCATTCTGAATGAAAAATCCCTATTTATTATATCAATTTAACAAAGTAAGGCACCATCTCTGTGGAATTGGGGGTCAAGGTTTTTACATCGTCGATGATTATGAGATAATTATCATGACTGTATAATCCACTATAAAATTTATCTAAGACATTGTTTATGTTATTATGGATAGATTAATTAAATGAAAATTTTAAAGAAATTGTGAGTAGTTTATTCTTGGTAGATTTATATATCCTACCACATAGTGGAGACGATATGGTGATATATATATATGGTTCAATGATAGGATTATGATATTATAATGTCCTCAAAATTTTGGGATGTATTTACCAGTTCATTTCAATATTAATTATTATTAAATTATTTCTAAATGTTCTTATTAGGTTTATGGAGGTTACGAGGGTCATACATGATTTTTTGGAGCCTTAATACCTTTATTTTGAAAGATCCAATTAGGCCACATGGTCTGTATAAAATCTGTATCCTAGTATGCATGGTTTGTCTAAACTGTTTCGGGTGGTCCGATTCCTTTCTTATGACCACATGTTTCGATATAATTGTGATACCCAAGGCACATGGACCTGTAAATTTCCTAAAAAAAGTGAAAGATGTAATTTTAATTGGTTCTTCATGATTAGCCTATCTTTTCTCCCTACCATGTGAGGGGTGATATCTGTGATGAGTTGATCACACATTGTGTGAATTATTTGATAGACCATGAGCATGGACATGCGATAGGACGATGCATAGGAAGTGAAATCCCCATGGATGGATCACAGTAAATCACTAGCCTTTTAAAAATTGGAAAAATTGAAAATTTTCCCCACGTGAATTTAATACAGGACTTATTTTTATTTTTTCCTTCCAGGCATAGTAACTTCCTCTATCATTTATAGTCTCCACACCTATTCTTGTATTCAAGGTTAATCATCCTTCCTAGATTTGATTAAATAACTATTCACAAGTTTGGATTCTTATATGTAATATAATCAATGGTCTTCCATATTTTATTGATTTCACTCACCTTATTATTTATAATTTCTGGGTGAACAAATATGGCCATTTTTTTTTGTGAATTTGGGTATTTGGTTGATTTATTCCATTATAGAATGATTCAAAGGATATAAATGTATGAGGGGTCACCTACTAAAATATGGTTTGTGTTATATTATATTTTTTTTAAAATATGAGTTGTTATGTGAAATTTGTCATCGGGTCGCATGGAATATGCTCTGTGAATATCCTTGATTTTATAAATTTCCATCATTTATGATTTTATACAGGTTAGAAATATCACATGAATTATTGTTAGTAGTTGGAGTTCCCCCACCACAACTAGTTAATTATTTATTTTTTTTTCTAATTTTATTCCCCTTGAATTGAAAACTATTTATATAGATGAACAACCTTCAGTGTGTTCTTTCTTTTATGCGTAAGGTAATCGACAACATAATTAAATGAGAGTGGGTAGTATGGTAACCCCATGTGACTTCCATGTAATAAAATTTTACTCTTATAAACAAAACATTCGGACAAAAGAGGAGTAAATAAACCCTTAGATTTTTGTAAATAATGACCATCCTTATATAAATATGATATATGGGAATGGCGTACCTTCTATTTCTGATAATCAGGCTTGGGGTCCCTTACAATTGTGATACTCAAGAATATTGTCCCAAATTTTTGTGATACAAGAGCTTTGAGTCAATTATAAATTGTTATACTCGAGCCTAGAGTCCCTTATACTTGTGATACATGGTCATGGAATCCATAATAAGTGTAATATATGGGCATGGAGTCCCTTAAAATTCTATGAGATTCATACTATTACACAAGGATTCCTAGTGTCCTTCTCGATTCCTAGATAGTGGTACTTCCTTATATGTATGGCTATAAATGACATTAATTATATAGAGAATATATATGTATAAATATAGATTCTTTGTTATAGATCATCGAACATTGGGTGAAGAAGGTAGTGTTACCAAAGTGTTCTATAGGATCCCAAGATGAATTATTTTCATATTATTGATTTTCTTACATTATTGTACATGCATACTGCTCATTTTAAATGCACCCACTCACATTTAACTGCATAGTTCTAATAGGATGTGGTTCATTAATGCTGGTGTGATCACACAAGACCAACTGATTATATCTCACACTATGTTTGTGTCGTTGGATGGTACGTGAAAAGAAATCATGGATACATGTAGGGATAAAGGGAATAATCTGAGTGTGGATTCTATATTGTATTATTTGGACATATTATAGTAGTAGATGATTGATCTTAGGATTTCTATACTTATAGAGGGAAAGTTTGTATTTTTTAGATTTTTATAGCTCTATGTATATTCTTCTACTATTGTTCACTTATTGTATAACACAAAAAATGTGCATAATTTTGTATTTGTTCTGAATTATCATCATATTGTCTATTATATTTGGATGTAATATAATTATTTTGATGTTGGATGATTATTGGAAAATGTATTTCAAAATTATTATACACCACTTTAATACTCTCCAATTATTGGGTATAGTATCTCAAGTATATCATCATATACCCACAATTCTATTCAGAGACTTCTAGCATACGGGGAGGCACACATAAGGTCATGTGTCTAACCAAAAAGGGAAATGTTTAAAAGGTTTCTATATATGATTAAAAAATTGTGTATCAATGAACTTATTTTCCATTTTCCATACTATTTGGATACTATAATATATAATAGTAATGTATAAAAAAATGTAATGAGCTTGTGCTTAGGAGTAGCTTACCCATTTATAAGGGAATAAAAATTTACATAGGATAACTTATTTCTATTTTTATTCATTCCTATTATAGTTATACAGAATTCATCATTTGGTAAGACACATGTTTTGTGAGGTTGATATATTTGATATTGTAATTATGGACTTATTTTTCATTGGCATGGTACAACATGGTGGTACCATCACAAACGTCATTATAGGAACCAGATGATTTATATGTCATTCATTATATGATTCCATATAGATATGTTAAGTTCCTACAACCAAAACATGGATAGTGATTATTGTGAGTGCCTTCATAGTTGTATTTGAAATTGATTTAAAATTTCATAAAAAGGTATATAATTATAATAATTAAAGTTTTTGGATCATCCTAAATGTTTTTCAATATAGATTGATTGTGAATCCTTAATTAAACAATAATTCCATGTTTAAGCAATTAACCACAGGTTCTGTTGGATGAAATACTAGTTTATTTGATTTCTTGAATGCCAATTATAATTTATTAAGGATGTATTTTTCTAAATTTTGAATTTTGATTGATTTATTAAAATAAGTATATATAACATGTTACATCCTGGTACTAGACGCAAAGTTCAAGTTCCAATTACATGACCTTATAATTGCAATTTAAAAATATTATAAACCATTATAAATTAAAAATATTGACACATATAACTAGAATGTCATAAATGTATGAACATAAATAATCATTAACTCAAATAATTATAAAATATTAAATGAAAATGTTACCATTATATGATTATTTATATAGATATTTAATTGTATTTACCCTCTATACCTTTTAATTGACACTCGGTGAACTAAAACCTAAGTGGGTTTCTATGAGACCTTGACCCTACTCACAACATAGTAGAAACTAGTAAATAATGAGTTCATTGAATTCTATGAACATTATTATCATTTAAATCATTATTTAGTAAGATCCGTATAGTTATGACTCATTTAAAGGATGTATTTTTGTCATTACTTTCATGTTATCGTAGTCTGATATATTTTAAACCATATATGAATCATTTTTCATTCAATTGTATGAAATCCTCAACCCATTTTCTAGGATGATGTTGAATATAATGATCAAAATGTGGTGGGCCATAAGCAACTATTATTACCTTCTAAAATTCCACCAAGAAATATTTTTATTCATTGTACACTTTGAACAGATTCCCAGTTTCAAGAGAGATTTTTTCACTTCATATGGGCTATATAAGAAGTTCTATGACCTGTCCCCATTATAGTAGAGTTGAAAACATAATTTTAGCAATAGAATCCTCCCACGTAATTTTTATATAGATGAACTTATCTTATGATATCATGGATAAAATAAAATTTATCCATATTTGATCATGTTCAGATGCCTCTAGGTAAGTGGACCAATATAGAAACTTGTATGATTTGTGACTACTATAAATTGATGGGATGTCACCACTCTAGGTGATTGTTAATAGATTATGGTTATAGAAGACTTATGGACTGTATAATATGACTAGTACAATCAGTATACATTAAGTTTTAACCAAACTAAAGTGCTTATGATCTGAAATTCAGATTCATTGTCTATGATGTAGTATTCTACTCATTTTATCATGATTCAACATTTTCACCAACATTAAACGGTGACATGTTGATGAATGTGATATAGTTTGATGAAGGGATTGAATATGAAGAGTAATTTTAGGTGAATTTCTTTTGATTGACCTTAGTATACTATATATAAACCAAATCCATCATTACCTAGGAGAAACTTGAGAGAAGATGAAAATGTCAACTATTGTGGTTTTGTTCCAAAACATTGATTTATTTTATTTGAGTAATAGGTACCGTCACTTCATGTAATCATTCATAGGTGGAAGTAGTAATCTAGCACCAATTGATAGTTATGCGGTGCGAAACATGTGCAAAATGATAGGGAATAAGAATCCCTATTATCATATAGAACCCATGTATTGACAAGGATTCTATTTGATGGTGAATATTCATCATTTATATAGAAATATTATGTTTGTGATTATTGAGGGGGGATATGCATCATTATATCTATAAGGATCATTAGGAGAACTCCTGGAAGGTAGATGGAGTAATATCAACCAATTTGGCTAAGGATGTGGTCCTAGCAGAGGACTTTTTTTCTAGAGCTCCATCATCTACATAGTTTACCTTATCATCATTGTTATGTTGTATCTCAAGAACATGAATTTATCCATATCATTATAGTTTATACACTCTTGATGATTATAGCCTGCAAACTTCTTTAGTTTGAGGTACATTCTACAATCCTACACATTAGTATCAGACTTATTTAATACATGTGAGTCCCAAACTTTTGTGTTTGTGAAAATTATTGAATTTTTGTTTCTTGAGATAGAATAGAATTGTAGATTTATGACTCTCGAGATAATGATAAGGGTTAAATCAAAGAGTTTAAACTAGTGTAAAGTGTTTCCCTTGATATTGGTGTGAACCAATTCTTGTAGAACCTATTTTTTTCAAGAGATTAAAGGTTTAAATATCATTAATGGAATGGATTGGTTCATGTCTTATCTTGATATCATCAATTTATAATCCCATGGGGTGGCCTTTACATCACTATATGGATGTAGCTACATTCATAATGGTGAAGGTGATGTCCTGGAAATTTAATCTAGACATTTGAATTATGGTTTGTGTGGAGTAAAAGTCCAAATGTAAAGTCCCTTTATAAGTGATGTTGGTATGTGACCTATGCAGTTCTCTCATTTGGTGGATCATTTATATGGTTATTTCCCTAAAAAATTATCAGGATTTCCTCATATGAGATAAATATTGTTAACCATAAATTTATCTTTATGAATACATATACTTCCTAAAACTCCTTATAGGATAGAACCAATAAATCTCCACGATCTGAATAATCGATTAGAAGGCTTCAAAGATATGAGTATTATATGTCCCCATATGAATCAATGTGATTCACCTATAATTTTTTACAAGTAGAAGGATGTTACCCTTAGGTTGTGTCTGGATTAACGTTGGTGGAAAAAACATATTTTTATGAAATGGTATCCACTACATCGAATGGATGAATTATTAGACCATATTTGAGGAGCAATGATATTATACATGAGTGATTTGATGTAGGTATACCATCTGGTTCATGTTGGATTTTTAGACATACCATGTACAACATTCCAGAGCATATACAGTTTGTAGGAGTATCTGGTTATGTTGTCCAGATTTACAAACTCACTGATAGTTTTAATATCTTTGATGACTTTCGTTTTGAACTTATATGTAGATTAATTTTTGGTAGTTTTATTGTATTATATCTTTGTGTATTCTTGTAACCTAGAGGAACATTCCAAACATCATGAGTTCTTATTGTATAATCTAAGAGAGCAATAATAATATGATATGCTAAAAAAATTAGATTTTGTATTAATATGGATTCCTTCCCAGGTCACATCATATAAAAGGAAAGTGGATATTTTGACCAAGAGAATGTGACATTTGTGTTTTCCTAGGTGCTACCCAAGAATGTCGTTGACAGATGTAGTTTCATGGGGATGGATAGATATTAACAGAATTTTATTCAAGAGATAACTTTCCTATCAGCACCTATCATGGGACAGACTAAAATGGGATTTTGTGTTTTGGGGTCTGAATCCAACAATGAATATTTCAAGAGATAATGTGAAGATTTAATTCAATATATATATCGATTACTATAGAGTCGATCAGAATCTATATTTTTTATAGTTATGCATCTTGGATCCATGTTCACGTCATTCTGTTATAGGGATATCAAGTAATACAAAATATTTTTATCCCTATCATACATCATCAGTCGAATTAACCTATAGAAGACCTTGATCTATAATCTGTGGTTCCTGACTTGTGAAGTTAGTGGAAATATCATTTGGGGGAGTGGATCATATTTTACACATAACACAAGAGAACCAAATATATATCCATTCAACATGAATTGGATATCATTCCTAATAGATCAATATATAACCTTTAACAATTAAACATTGCGATCATTTATGCACTCGGAAAGGGAAATACAATTGCTGATTCCCAATGACAGAAGACTTAGACACATGTTATCCATGAGGAATGTATTTATTTGCATTCTATGGTCCCGTATTCTAATATAAACCTGATATTTTATGAATGTTTTGGGAAAAATATATTAGTTTCCTTGGTAGTGAAATCATTATTTATTGAATTTCTAAGGATGATATAGATTTTATATCCCAAGGGCTTCATCCCAAATTATATTTTTTATGGATAAGACATTCCACCTAGTTGGGTTATCAATGATAATGAGATCATAATCCTTCATGAACTTGTCTAGGATTCAGAATTTTTATAGATCAATTAAAACAAGAATCTCAATCATACTTATTGTATGTAAACCCGAGGAACAATATGATATACCAAGATATACATCATCATCACTGGTGGTCAGGTATAAATAGGAATATTGAAGGTTTTTTCACAGGGGTTTCCACCTGTCCATAAGATATTGTAGTGCACTAGCATCATACTAGACATCTTCATCCTCTATAAATTTGTGAGTATAGATGGGATGATGATACTGTAGATTTTGTGTTAGTATTAACAATATCTCTTCTTGGTAGCGATGTAGTATGGGTGATCATTGAATCATTCACCATGGTCGAACACTTCTTATATATCGAAGAATCCTTTTTCGGTTAGATGATTGAGATGATTAAAATTTGGGTGATTGTTGACATTCATGGTGTAACCATTAAATTTTATCAGATAGAGATCGCTCATTTACATCATTGTTCTAGAACTGGTTATAGAAAAAATGCGGTTTATGAAATAATTTGGGTATAACGTACCCATCTCATACTAATAGGTTAGTCCAACCATACAAAATGTTAGACAGAGGATATGGTTTTGGCTTCAGTCTATGATTTAGGGGTATTCTCTGAGAAACACCTACCTCTTGCTGAGTTTTCTTATAATAATTGGATTTAGTAAACTATTTATATGTATACCTTTGAATTCATATTTTAATGACCCCTCCCTCCAAAGATACCCATTCTGAGAAGGAAATGGATGAAGATAGATAATTATTTGTGAGTCCTGCCTTTAGTTGGCCCCGAGGTGGAAACATATACCAAGGGTATAAAAATCACAAAAAATTGGAGGCATTACCTTTTTTTGAAAGAAACATAATGGTATATAAGATATATCTACCTCAAAACAACTCCAATACATATATAAAAGAAAGAAAAAAATCCATCCCACATGCATGTTTAAAATAAAACCATTACTAATGTAATAAAACTCCAAAGTACCAAAAGTAAGGCTATGCTGTAAAAAATAACCGACCCAATGTCTGAGTAAGTAATACATATTATGGCCTATATAGTCCTCTTTTAAACCTTAAATAAGATTTATATAAAAATAGATAGAATAAAAGTATAATCATTATAAAAAAACCTATGTATCTCATGCAAAAGTGGAAGGAAGAAAACTAATGCCCCTATGACAAAATAAAAGAACCAAATTACACCATTCAAGGTATATTATCCATCCCATCCTTATCAAAGCATTATAACCATGTAACTAAAGTAGAGTACAAAAATATAGTAATAGAATCAATTATTTGGGTACCCCACACCACTTCCCACAAGTTTATCCACTCCCTCATAATATAAAATTTCCTCATGCTCCCATATAATCTGAAGGAACCACATCACAACCCGCCAACACACACCTAAGCCACAAACCACAACACATCTTACCTATACACATCTAGGAAACAAACATACCAAAACCCCTCCAACAATCACCTTAAACAAAAAACCACAACACATAATGCCCATACGCACCTGGGCCACAAACCACATCACATCCTTCCCACACACATCTGGGACACAAACCACACCACATCCCACCCGCACAAACCTAGCCCATAAACCACATTATAGATCATCCTAAAGACACCATGGAATGAACAACAAATCTCACCCCAAAATCACAAGGGAATGAACAACACATAACATCTGTAAAAAAACTTGGAATGAAAGAATCGCCCACACACACTTGGGACTCACAAAACACATCCCACCTTAAGAATATTGGGATATAACTACCTTGAAGAGGGAGTAGGGGGGATTTGGTGTCCAACCATCCATCCTCCCATGATGATGTTTGGGAAAGACCCCCCTATGATGATGGGGTTTTTTGGCACATAGTGCTCAACTAGGGAGGGGAGAATATATAAATCACAAGTAAATTACATGTATGTACATATGTTATACCATACGATCAAGCCCAAACTATGGATCCCAAATTGGACAATGATCCCACAAATATCACATTTATTCTGCTACCTCTAAATGAATCGCAACACACAACATGTCACATACTCATTAACATTTTCAAGAAATTCTATTTAACCTCTTCCATTCATTATTCATCAATTTATTTATCAATTCCATCACTATATAGGAAACTACTAATAATGACCCACAACAAGAAACACAACAAAATGTCATCTCACAAAGAGGAATTCTAGATAAAATAATGTAGACTCACATTCTACTATGTTTAACACATATTCACAATATATTGACCTTTAGAAACTGGGGAAGATTTCTGAATTCTACTCAATGAGAATCATCGGGTGAACCACCCATACTAACAACCACTATAGACCTTCATGATCATCCTTCTGAAATCATGATCCATCCGAACCAAACCCAAACTTATAACCCCAGTCAACAACATATTTTTGCACAACCTGTCCTCATACCTCGCTATAACATAATTCAAATACATTCTAAAATCAATCAATTTACAAACATGAGATTACATTACATGCTTAGGTTGATTTATTTTCTAAAATTTCATTCACAACACCACTCAAACCAACCAATATCACAAACCTAAGCTTCATAGATGCACCACAACACAAACTAGAGTACTCCCACACATCACAACAAAGGAACTTCTTATTCCATATTCCCCCCCAAACACAACTATCCCACAGAGCACATCACCCCAAATTCAAAATAATAACACAAAATTAGATTTAACAAGTAATTACTTAAAAAGTTTCACTAGTTAATTTATGGGTTATAATACAATATTGGGTAATCCTGGGGAATCCATTTATTATCGAATTTTATATGATTTACACATTTCATTATAAATGTTTTTAACAAGGGTCAACTAACACAAAACTTGATAAGTGTAAAACAATGGTCCATGAACAGCCATTATTTTTAGTCGGGTGTTTATCCCATACAGTTCACAATATAACAATTAGACTCAATGATATAGAAAGCATGCGAACAACACCTTATACCACTTTCCAATTTTGTTTAGCTGGTTCTTATATTTGGTCAATTTGGCATAAACAGAATCTATAGGTATATAATGAAAAAAACACTCTTTCATGTTTCTCAATTAAATTTATATGGTGGAATACTACTTTGAAGAATATTTTCACCCCATATTTGAACCGTTTTTTGATGAAGAATGCCCACAAGAGACAACCATACCGCTAGAAATGCAGGTCAACCTATTCCACACTATAATATTATCAAAATGCTTCCAAAACAACAAAATCAAGCCAACCCATACCCTAAAAATGAATCTCGAATGAAGAACAAGTGGAAAAAAATGAAAAAGAGATGAAAACTCACCATGAATCGACCACAGATTGGAAATGATCAACCATTGATATTTTTAGATCAGAGATGGGGGAAGAGGGCTCAAAGAACACCTTGGGGCGCCAATGGTTTGTCTGGAATGAGATGAAAATAAAAAATGTTTGAATGAATGATATTTTATCTGTAATTATTATTTTTAGAGTATATTAGGGTATTACATGACATGTAATACCCTTTCATATCGTATATTTCCAGAGGTTCGGGTTCAACCAAAAAACACATCGCCTCTAGATTTATTTTATTTTTCAAACACCAAAATATTACACACTATGAATCCTTTCAAAAAGTCCATGAAATATAATTTCACATTATGTAACCACATTACACAATGTGTAATCCTCCTACTTTTTTCTTTACAACCAAACATACCCCAACTCCCTCTAAGCCTCCGAACATATCCAACCACCAAAATCCGAAAAGTAACAGACCAAGAAGACATAAACTATTACATAAGATACATATAAAATGATTCTCATTCTTTAGAATCCATATCCTATCCCAAAAGAAAGAGGGGACCGAAAAACCACCCCAACAGATACATCTCAAGGATTTCATTATACATGGAACATCGCTAACAATCAAACACATCAATTTTCAGTGAAAACCCACCATTTTCTGCTCGAATGATGGAGTAGAAACCCCCACATCCAAGAACACATCCTCGAACATTTTCTATCCCAAAAAACCACAATATAATCCACACGAGGACAATAACCATGCCGTCTTGAAAACACGGATCATTGAATCTCATCCTCCAAGTCATGAAACTATCCGCTTTGGGTGGCATAGACTTTCCCACACATGTTTAATCTCATCATAGTTAATGTATATTGATTAGGAAACGAGTCTCGATTTTTTCAATTGTTATGACCTTATCACCCATTGCACCACACACATGTTAACCCAACAGAAACCAACTCATTTAAAAAAATAATGTTCAAGAGTTACATCACATGACAAATAGAACGAGGAATAACTAAATAAATCTATTGGTATTGGGAACATATATATTCTTCTCACTGTAAGATACACTCCTCTAGGTCACCATGCCTCCAAAACATGTGAACCAGAAGAATGTTCTTTCCATAAAAATAATTCTCTCAATAATCCCAGATCTATATTGGATGCTCCATGTACATCACATTATCCTGGATATCCAACTCTCCCTAGTCAAGGATATGTGATTAATCTTGAATATACTAATGATTTTGAGAGATGTGGAAGACATCAGGGATTTTGTACAACTGTGGTGGAAACAACAACTGGTATTCAACTTATCCAAATCATCCCAACACCCCAAAGGGTCTGATGAACATGGGATAACGTTTCCTTCCTCTACCAAAACTCTGCAACTCACATTGAGGGGAGACCTTCAAGAACACAATTTCCCCATCATCAAAATCAATGGGGCTCCTCCTAAGATCAGAATATTAATTCTTCCAGTATTTCACGGATTTAATATTCTCACCAATGAGTTATAAATTCTTTTTCGTGCTCTGCAACCATGAAAAAATATCTCCCCCACCTTTTTCCAGAATAATATTGAAAAAAACAGCATTTTGTAAAAGGATTCAAACGTTTAAATAGTAATTGATGATTGATAACTTTTATTATAAGTGAACTCCCACAAGGGCATGTGTTTTACCCATGATATTCTAAAGTCAAAGAAATATAAACAAAATATTTCCTCCATTATTTGGATAGTCCACTCTATCCTCCAATCTATCTAAGGGAGGAAAGTAGTGTTGAAGCATAACATGGATCCAGAAGCATGTTATACACTCCTCTCTGATCATAATGTAAACTACAGGTCCAAATCAGATACAATGGTCTTAGGAACTCTAGGAAACTACACCATATCATACACATACCTCTTGGGAATGTAATCCACTATTCCTGACTACATAATCGGTATAAAGTGGGAAAATTTCATTAACATGTCCACTATCTCTCAGATAATATCTTAGTCTCCCTGATCCCTAGGTAACCCTATGAGAAAATTCCCTGAGATTTCATCACACATACAAACAATGAAATCCAAGGGAATAAAAATGTGGATACCCAAGCTTGCCGTACATAGACATTACGTTAAATTTGTGACATACATAATACATGACACAAAAATACGCCGAAATCTTATATTACATTAGGGTATTTTGAAACTCATAAGATAATCTTGTAGTCATCTTGAAATATATGGACAATTTATGATAAAGATATTCCCCTTTTCTTTTCCTAACTAAAACATTTCTATATATAATGGGGAAAGGAAAACATAAAAAAGGTGAGATCAATTTCTCTATAATGGTAATCATAGAGGAAATAAACCAAACAATAATCATTTGGACATAAAAGCATGAACATAAGGTTTAAACAAAAAATATTGAGTCATGAGATAAATATTAGCAGTACATAAGGGATGGATCATAATGGAATATTATCCATGCATGAATAGTACTATCATAAAACATGTAATTTTTTAAAACCAATAAACCTATAATATGATTTCTATAGCAGCCAAGGCATTTCTTCCAAGACAATGATAGTGAATGAATTCCATTACTGAATTGGGTTTACATTCCATCCCATCCATGTATTACTGATCTAGATTTACTTTCTTTTCCAGTCAAGTCTATATCATGATATATAAATCATTACGCAATTCATTTTTGAGAGATATAGGCCCAACCTATCTGAATATGAAATCATTCTTAAATGTTCTATAAAAACATAAATCATTCATCATAACATAACCCAAGAATAATACGTATTCTGATAAACCTCACTCCATCATAACATAATCCAAATAAAATACAATCCCATATTTTAAAGAATCAAAAAATGGTAATATAATGGGTATAAACATAACCCTATTTATATAGAATCACCATATATGGAAAGAAAATTTGATAAACCAAATTAACATAGTTCTTGAATAAAATATCTTTTCTTCTTCAAAAACATTTTCTTTCTCCAAATGTTGATAAATCTTAAAAGAAAAATTTTAGTTCAAAATAAACATGAAATATTATAGAGGACGATTCATGTAAATAAGGCATCATGAAACCGTAGAAATCCATTCATTATGTATTTGAAAAAAAACATTATCCTTGTACATTTGTTGGAAAAGTCAAAAAGAACCTCGTATTGTAAACAAAAGAAAGATTCTTTCCATACCATGTTGTAAAAGTCAAAAATGGGTTAAAATGGCTGTAGACATACATATAAGGATAGTAATAATTTTTTGAAACCCATTTTTTAGGAATCATGGACATGGATGACGAAAATATCCCCCATAAAAACGTACGAATACAATAAATATTTGATAAAAATTAGATTGCAATATTTTCCCTTACCTTTGGTCTAATTTCATTTATATGTGTCTGAAACACTTGTATAGTGGGTTTAAAAATATTAATAACTTGTAACAGATATATAATAATATTTATAAAATAAAATATGATTCACTTACAACTTTATATAACCCGTTCATTTGTAAATTCCATATTCATGAAACGTTTTTGGTAATAATAGTTTTATTTATCGTACATCTTTTGAATTGTAATTCATTATTTTATTAATTATATAATGATTTTATTAATTAAGGAATGTAAAACACTCTTTATATATTATATATATATTCCTTATATAAAAATATGTTGAATAGATTGATTAATGAAATGGAATACACCATTTATGGAGACGGTAGGTCGTGCGTTCACATGAAAGTTATTTTCGTTTCCTTAATAAATTGAATGGAAGTATGTAAATGAAATATAAATATATATATATACATAAATTTAATATAATTATTATGTTATATATTTCATGAATATTTATTATATATACTTTATAATCATTCTTGAATGGTTAATGTGGAGAATGAATCTAATCGTGTCATGGAGACGGTAAGTCGTATATACGCACGGGCAAAAATATCATTTCCATAATTATTGAATGGTAATAAATTGAATGGTTTAAAAAATCACATAATTAGTTTCATGTTATAAAATTAATATATATTTATTATTTTGACCATTTTACCAATCCAAGTATAGTGGTGGTGAAATACATATTAGTGCACGACGGGGAGATGGCAAGTCGTACATACATACATGCGTTGATTTGTTGTTTCATAGGATGAATAAATGGTGAAATAGTGATGTTTCATACATATAATAATATATGAATATATTAGTGATACAGATTTTATTACTTTATAATGAAACAACCAATTAATAGGGGGTCAAAGTATAAATAAATTTTAAAGAATCCGTAGAAGAGATTATCTCTTCCTTTACGTGACTTCTTATATTTCTTCTTGGGGAACTAGAGATGATATTTTTGTAGCACCTTAACCTCTATAATGTAACTAGAGTATTTGAGAAGATAATTGTGTAGGGTTTTCTCGATAAATAAAGTTCAAAATTAATTGAAGAGGATAGGGTGGAGGTTCCCGTTTATAAGAAAAGAGAGGGGCACATTATATATCTCTCAATATATTAATTTATAAAAACAATCACTATAAAAAGGTTAAAAATTAATTTTATCCAATGATATGATGATTAGTGTTCTAAATAATCACATGATATTGGTTTTGGTCATGTTTAGGTCTCATATTTTTCCTTATAATGTAAATTTAATCATTAGTAAACAAATTTAGCTCTTACCATTTTTTCATGTATATTCATATTATATGGTTAATATAATTACTATAAAATGAAAATAAAGCATCAAGTTTTTCATGAATAACATTTTAAAAATTAGATAATTCATTTGGAATAATCTTATATTTTTATGACTTTTATATCATTTAAAAAAATTGTATTTTTTAAAAACTCATTTATGTCAATTTTTATAGTATTCATATCATGCATTTCTAAAAATCCATAAAAACAAGATTATTTTGAAAAATATTCATTTATTAAAATAATAAAAGTCATAATTGATCATATAATTTATGAATTTAATAGAAAAGATTAAAATAAATTTATTTTAATATTCATAATATCATTTATTTAAATCATTCATTAATATAGTAACCACTACATCATTATTGTGTCATAGATTTATTTATTTATTTGGTGTTAAAAATTATAAAAAAATTACCATGATGTATTAAATCTTTTTATATTTCTAATGAATATATATATATATATATATATGTGTGTTATATAAACCAATATTAAAATCAATTTTTAAAAGATATTTGTTTTTGTTATAATCATGTTAATTTAAATTAATTCTTATTAAGTGTCATTTTCACATCTAAGTGAATCCATGGGGTCCTAAAAATGACTGAAGGATGATAATGGTCTAAAATATCTCATCAAATAGTATTATTACATGTGTTAGGGTATTTTAATATTATTATAATATTATTTTATAACCTAATTTACCAGATTTACCCTTTAACTAGGGTAAATAAAATAATTACTGAAGTTACTATTCATAATGTCTAAAAATTAAAGATTCCCATTTAAAAAATTTGAATATTCTAATTCAAAATATAAATTCATTTTTCCCTATTCAAAACATAAAGTTACAGTAATGAATTTAAAATTAATCCCTGTTGTTAAATAAAAATGTGGGTTTTTAAGAAGTAATAACTATCAAAAGATTGACATGTGTTTATGTCTAATTTAAAAGTGAAATTTTTTCAAATGACCAAAATTGGCTTAAATTATAAAAAATATATTCCAATTACACATTAAAACCAATTAATAAGATAATATTACTATATAAATAAATTAGATAAAAAGGAAGTTTCGAATTTAAATACAGCATTTTTCACATTTCATTAAAATATTAGTTTTATTAGAAAAATACCAAAAAATAAACTATAGTATGTTATTATGAACCTATTACAAATATGGATTTTGTTTTCCAATATTTAACTTCTATGAGTATAAAAAACATTTTAAATTGGGTGTGAAATGAAAAGGCAGTAAAACATCATTTTGTTGAAAAATACTTCTATTATTTAAAAAATGATTTTGTTCCCATATCATATTGTAAAAAATATTTAACCTTAATTCTTATGTTTTATAATATTAAAAAAGGTATTCCACTATTCATAAATATTTATTTATATCCCATTTAATAAGAATATGTTAATAATATTTCATTGATTAGTGAAATGTAGTATCCCATACAATGCCAGCTTTCACAGAAGGCTTCTCTTGTGTGTAACTCAAGCCATGTCAGTGTTATGTAAATTGAAAGATTGTTTTTACTTTCATATAACATTATCCAAACCTAGGTCATTTATACTTTAAAAAATATATATACTTAGTGTCGCATGAAATTAGTACTATCAAGAGAACTTGAATTTGTGTACAACATAAGCCAAGATTAGTGTTGCATATACTACGGTCTAATACGGTGTTGTGTATTTCACAATATCATATTGGTGTAGTGTACAATATAATAAATAAATGAAAATAAAAAGAATCTCTCTCATAAAATCTCATGGTGTTACATTCTATACCGCATAAAATTAATTTCTCCCTCAAAATTCTTCGGGTGCTATAAATGGTTTTATACTAGAATGTTTCTATAATGGGAATCCAAATTGTAAAAAGTGATACAAAAACATCATTTTAAATTGGATGGTTAGAAATATTAAGTATACACAAAGGAACTCATCAATGGGTTTTGACATAAGATAACATATGTCGTAAGTGAAAACATCGATATGGAAGATAAATATAACCCAAAAGTTATAATGAATTGTGAATGAGAATATGGATTGGAGATAGTTAACTACCAGAAAGCAATAAATTGGTGATGATTTAAGGGATTATCAGATTCATGATATATGATAATACTTGGATAAAATTTTTGTTTTCCATGAAACTTTTATTTAATTTGATGATTATTGCAATATATTAAATACTTACTTGATTTTGGTATAATCTCATCATTGTTCAAGCCTTTAAAAATTTCCAATCCATCTCTTATTTAAAGAAATAAATTTGAATTTTTCATTCTTTAATTGTTAGAAGATCATGTGATTGAATGATATTTCATTCCATCTATCTCAAAAAAACAATGAAAGCACATGTAATCAAATATTCATAAGTCCACCTATAGTGTGATAATACATTATTATAAGAAAAAAATATAAAATAACAAATTAAATCCACAAATGGATAAAATTAAAATTAATCATAATACTAAAAATATTAAACTTTATAGATAGGTGAATTAAATTGACTTAGCATTTTTCTTATTTATCTCATTTTGCAGTTCTTGGTTATCACACTTTAATCATCGGAATAGCTTAATCATGTATTCTCTTGAAACATAATAATAACATGAATTACCATAAAACCAAATAAGAAACATGAATTATACAAAAATTAACTCTTTCCATGCACCAAATATACCAAAAATTGAATATACTCAAACCATGACAGTACCTTTCCATTTATTAGTGGTGAGATCATTAATAATATCAAACATCTCATTATCTATTTATCCTATCATTATGGGCTTATCATGTTCATTCCAAAAATATTTTAATATCTTATCATGGTTAACAGTACCACATAATTATTGTAATCCACAATAAACTGATACATAGATACTACAATATTCTATAATACCATAAATGATATTCAAAAACACTATTTTTGAATTCCATTACATAAACACAAAATCATTCCACCACTTCATTGTCATATTAAACACCACCATTAGTGAACCCATGGGAATTCACTTTGTAATATTCATAATGAGGTTTCTTTCATCGATCATATTTATCTATTGTATTAAGGCATTGGTTGGAATAATGGCCCATTTTCATGCTCTTGTAGAATTGAAGTGTTGGTGGTGTGTTCTTTGTAGTCTTTTATATATTAACATCATTATAAACATCTTTACCATTACTTCAGCACTCAACTACTTGATGAACATATTTTCCACAGTTGAAAAATTTTCCAGTCACTTTTAGGCAATCTCCAACATTATTCTTTCCACGCATTGAGTATAAGGAAACCTTCATCTTCTTTTCACCATTATTTTGATATTTTTCCTTGAAGTCCATCTTTTATTTTTTGTAGAAACAATGATATTGATATGTCCCAACATCTTCTCAATCTACATTGATAGCACAATGCACATTATCATCATGGCTACTAATGTATCTTATAGCTAATTCCATTAAAATATTTTGTTTTATGGCACTAAAGAATCGGTCATGTTTACATTACGTTTAGATGATAATGGTATAAGGATACCTCAGTAGCCTTCTAAAATTCACCTCGTATATACCAATAGATTCATTATTCTTTTGATTAATCTCAAGTATGCCATTTTCCATCTTTTTTTGAAGAATATTAGGGATGTAATTATGGATAAAAGTGTTCTTGAACTCGTACAATTCCATGGAGTTAATTTCATATTGCTGATGTTTTTCATCATTAGAGTCCACCACTGTTCTTCTTCACTTTCAAAATAATAGACATTCAAAATTATTATTTCTTGTTTTGAATAATGAAGGATGAAAGATATATATTCAAGGGAAATGATCCATTATTTAGAGACAACTGGATCAGAAGATCCACTGAAAAAAAGGATGATGTTTCCTCTTGAAACACTCAATAGAATGTTGTTCCCTTATCTTCTCATTTGGAATTCCCGAATGATTCATAACATGATTATGTATAGAAAAAATATTTTTCATTCCACATCCCATAAAATTTTTTTGATCAGGAGGAAAATCATTCCATTTCCCAATACATTTATCATTAACATATATCCTTTGGTTTCCATCCAATGTCTAAAACCCATAAAGAACAAAGTGAGTAGAAAAAATCATACTGGGAAAACAACATTATCATGGGGTAGTAATTTCAATTTCTAATATATTATGTTTAATAATTAGTTATTCATTATCATTACCATAAATCTAGGACTGTAATATATAGTTTTACATACCCTTAAGGACATCCCAAGACATACCATAGAAATATATCTAGTGATCTCACTAAAATTTTCGTATCCCAGTTTCCAAAGGTAGAATAAACCTTCTCTATAATACCAACTGTAGAGAACAAATATTGACAAAAATAGAAATTACATTTATTTTTTAGAATAGATAATACATGATATAAATAGACTCCAAAATATAATATTAGATTACAGTCTTTGGAAACTCATAACATTATATTCTAATCACTGTAAAAGATCTTCAACATCTCGAATAAAGATCATCCACTTTTTTTAATACCTAAAATCATTCATTAAATCCGGGGGAAAATAAAAAATAAAAATGTGAGCTAAAATTCACAGTTTGGGTAAATATGGTGAACATAAAACGAACCATAATAATTTGAACATAGAAACATGAATATAAATTTTATAAATAAAAATATTGAGTCATGAAATAAATATTGGCAGTACATAAGTCATGGATCAGAAAGGAACATTAACCATGATAGAATAGCATTGGAATAAAACATTTAATTGTTGAAAACTAATATGAACATAATATGATTTACATAATATTCAAGGAATTAATGCCAATATCATCATAGTGGAAAAATTCCATTATTGAATCGGGTTTACTTGTTGTCCAATCCATGTGTTACAGAACTAGATTTACTTCCATTCTATTAATGTTTATCTAATTAGATATAAATCATTAACCAATGACTTGAAGGGAGATATAGGTCTCACCCATCTCATTATGAAACCATTATAATATATTCCCTAAAAATATAAATCATTCATCATAGCATAACTCATGAAATAAAATTAGTTTTGTTAATCATTATTCAATCATAACATAACCCATATAAACACACATACCATCATTTAAAAAATAAAATCATATTAATTATAAGGATAGAATCAAAACACTATTTAAATAGAATCATCATATATGGAAAATAATTTTGAAAACCTGTTGACCATATTTATATAGTAAAGTATCCATTCTTCTTAAAAAATGTTTTTTCACAAAATGCCACCAAATTTTAAATGAAAAAAATTTAGATGCAAATAAACATGAAATATTTGTAAAGGAAGATTCATGAAAATAATGTGTCATGAAACTATAAAAATTCATTTAAGCCATATAATTTAAAAACACATTCTCCTCATAATGTTGTCTCGAGAGCCCAAATTTAAATCGTATGGTAAACAAAAGAATGATTACATCCATAACATGTATTAAAAGTGAAAAATTGGTAAAAATTACTCTAATATTACATATAATGACAATAAAATATTTTACTAAAACTTATTTTAGGAAAAATGGACATGGATGATGAATATACCCCCTTTAAATACTTACATGTAAAAAATCTCGGATAAAAATGATATTGAAAAGTTATCTCAGACCTTAGAACTGATTTCTTCTGTATGTGTTTGAATATCATGTATAGTGGGATTCAACTTATTATTAAATTATAATAGAACCATAATAATATTTATGATATCATATATTAATAACTTACGACTTTATATAAACCATTCATTTTTCAATTCCATGTTAAATCATCATTTTGGGAAACAATAATTTTATTTATTGTTTGTGATTTGATTTTTTATTCTTTATTTTATTACTTAAATCAGGATTTAATTAATTCCATAATTTAAAACTGGATTTATATATTATATATATTTATTTTCTAAAAATATATACTATAGATATATAAATGAAATTGAGTACATAGTTCATAGTGATGGTAGGTCATAAGTATGCATGAACATTGTTTTCATTTCCTTATTAAATTTATTATAATTAAGTAATTGAAATATATGTATATATTTACATAATTACAATAGCATTGTTATGTATTATATTTCATTATTATTTGTTATATATACTTTATAACTATTCTTGAATGTTTAACCTAGAGAGTGAATCTCATTGCGTTATGGAAAAGGTAAGTCATACAAATGCACAAGTGAAGATATCGTTCTCGTAATTGTTGAATGATGTGTAAGTAAATGGTTTATAATATCTCAGGATTATAATAATTCTAAAATAATTATATATAGTTATTATTTACACCATTAAACCCATCCATAAATGGTGGTGGTGGAAACAGATTACACCACGGCGTAGAGACTGTATGTCGTACATACACACGAGTGGTGATTTCATTTTTCATAAAATGGATAAAAGGTGAAATAGTATTGTTTAATATTTATAGTAACATATTATTTTAGGAGTGACAATAATTTTATTACTTTATAATTAAAAAACTAATAAGGAGGAAGGATAAAATAAATAAATTTGAAATAATTGGCAGAAGAGATTACCTCTTCCTTGACGTGCCTCCTTATACTTTTTTCTTATTGCATTATAGATTGTATTTTTAGTATACCAAAACATATAAAATGTATCTAGTGATGTTGGAAATATAAATATATATGGATAGTCTAAGAATGAATTCTCAAAATGGATTGAAGAGGATAGGGAGTATATTCATTTTTATTAGAGAGGAGAGAGACACTTTTGATAACTCTCAAAATATTTAATTATTATTGAATTATTTTCTATTTAAATAGGATAAAAAGCCATTTAATTCTATTTTTAGATGATTATTGTTCACAATTTTCTCATTCAGTAGGTTTTAGACAACATTTTGGCCTCAAATTTAACGTTATCATTTAGCTTTAACCCTTAGTTAACTAATTTAACTCTTAGTTTGTCTACTTGTATATTAATACAATATGGTTAATATTGCTACTATAAAATGGATATAGAACCTAAAGTGGTTAATTAATGAAATTTTAGAAATTATGTAAGTCATTTGGCTAGTTATTATATTTTTAGTACTATTATATCATTTAATAAAATAGAATTTTTTTAATCCCATTTATGTCAATTTTTATAATATTCATATCAAGACTTTTTAAAAATCCATACCAACATGATTCATTAAAATAAACATCATTAATTCTAATATAAAAATTCATAATAGTTTATGAAATTTCTGGATAGGATACAAAATTTCAATATAAATTTATTTTAATATTTTTAATCTTATTTATTTAAGTAATTAATTAATAAGGTAATCATTACATCATCATTGTGTCATAGATAAATTTATTTACATACAGTCTAAAGATTATAAATAAAAAAACATGATGTATAAAATAGTTTTATCGTTCTATGTAAAATTTATATACATATAGATATGTTTAATAACCATATATTAATATCGTTTTAGTAAAAGATGTATGTTTAGGATATAATTATCATTGCTATAAATTAATTTTTATAAAATGTAATTTTCACATCCATGTGAATCCATGGGGTCCCGAAATCAACCCAACAATTCCCATGGTTTAAAATATCTCATCCAATAGGTTTAAGACATGTTTTAGGGTAGTTAATATTATTTAAATATTATTTTTCACCCTTAAGTACCAGATTTATTTTTTAACCAAGGTAAATAAAAAATTACAGAAGTAACTATTGATAATGTCTAAAATTAAAAGTACCTATTTAAAAACATTTACCATTATGGTTCCATATATTAAATAAATATTTACAAATTATATACATAGAATTTTCATTAATTAATTTAAAATTAATTCTTGTTTTCAAAACCAAAAAGCGGGGTTTTAAGAAGTAATAATTGTCAAAAGATTGAAATTTGTTTATGTCAATTTTAAAAGTGAAATTACTTCCAATAACCAAATTTTAATTAAATTATAAAAATGAAATCCCATTAAACTATAAAAAAAATAAAAAAAATAATATAACAATATAAATAAGTGACATAAAAAGGATTCTTCAAAGTAAAAAGCATAATTTTTAACTATTTGTAAATTTTTTAATTTTATTAGAAAAATACAAAAAAAATTAAAAAAAGTAAATTTTTTGTCCCATTTCCAATGAAAAAATTTATTTTGTTAAATTATATTTATAATAGTTCCTAAAACAAGATTTAAATAAGGTGCTTTATCAAAAGCCGATAAATGCAATTTTGAAAAAAATTCATCTTTCAACAAAAAAATTGATTTTGTTCTCATATCATATTATATAAAATGTGTAAGAAGAATATTAATGTTTTATAAAATTTAAAATGTTGTTTGTACTATTCATAATTTCTAGTTTGTGTCCCATTACATAATAATATTTTAAAAATATATCGTTGTTTATTGAATCTTGTTTCACATCAAACAGTAGCTATCATGGAAGGTTGCTCTTGCGTGTAACACAATCCAAGTCAGTGTTGTGTGTAGTGAAAGCTTCATTTGGTGTTGTGGTCAACATAATTCAAAGATATTTCATTTATACAAAGAACAAAATCTATACATGATGTTTCATAAAATGATTTCTATCAATAGAATTTTAAATTATGTACAACACATGCCAAGAAATGTATTCTGTATACTACAAGCTAATACATTGTTGTGTATGGTGAAAGATAATAATAATGGTGTATCATACAACACAAGAAAAGAAAAAAATAAAGAAAATATATCTCATAATATATCGGGCTATTACACAACAAACGATCGAGAACATAGTGTTTAACCTTTACCTACTGGAAAACTATGCACTTCGCTACAAACTATGCCATTGCCTATTTCATATTGGGACACCAAAATTGAGTCCTCAAGCCACAGTACATCTTAGAAACATAGGTGTGTATGATAAAAATGAATTATGAAACATGTAAAGGACTCCTTCATTCATCTCCACCGGAACAAACAACTTTCCACAGAACAACATATGGTTTTGACTATCCACTAACCATCCCTTCGGTGCATCACCATGGCCAATACGATCATGAAACACCTCCACTTATGATTCTCCCCACTCAGACTCCACCACTAGTTTCTTCAAACAACACTTCACCTTCATCTAAAACAAACAAACTCTACCACAATCCACCATTGCATCTTAGTTAAGGGATACAAACTCCTCCCTCTATCTCTAAGAATCTATAGATTCTTGAACAATATTATTCTATGAATTTATTATCAATTAAATTACAGAGACATACCCCATCCCGGAAGTTTATGAGACCTTGAAATCATAATCCTAAATAAACTCCATCCATTTACACTTTTGTAAGATCAGATCATGCTAAGAAAATATATACATCAAACTCTTGTGATTTTTGAAGACCACAACGTGCTCCCAAATGTTGAAATGGCTCCATATCATCAGTGAAAAAACTACTAATACCAACAAAATATCATTGATAGTATAGTTATTCTCTTTTGGATGTAAATTTAAGGACACCTACGAGATAATTTCATGCTACTACATCAAGACACACCCAAGTCAGAGTCAGAAAGCATCACATAACTTCTCAAAAATCACGCATTCCAATCAAAACCGGAGCACTGGAGCCCAAAACAAATTCCACTTAATGTAACCAAAACCATTATAGCATTTATCACTCCACCTAAAAAGTTTGTTTCTTTTCTAGTCATATTTTTCAATAGAGATGCAACTCATGAGAAATGTGGTACGAACCTCTAATAATAGACTTCAAAACCAAGAAAGCTAAAATGTTATTCAAAATTATTGGGTACCTCCCATGAAACAATTGCTACATCCATTGATGTATAATTTGACACACCATACTGAAACAGCATATTACCGATGAAATGAACCAATCAATACTAGAACATACACATGAGAAAATTTTTGTAGAGATGGTGGTGTGGAAGAACCTTCAAGATGTTAATTAGATAATCATCATGCTCCTCCTTTGACTTTATATTCATTGAGATATTATTGATGAACACAATGAAAAGACTATCCACGAACTCATGAAATTAAAAGTTCATAATCACCATGAACACAGCTGGTGCATTCCTTACATCGAATGACATGACTAGGAACATGAAGTTCCAATAACTGAATTTAAAATAAGTCTTCAGTATATATCCCTCCTTTACCCAAATCTGGTGATATCTAGACCGCAGATCGATCATAGAAAACCAAATTTATTTTATCAATTATTTGAAATGATCTCATATCCATGTAATAGTGTAATTGTTCTTGACTATCACCTGATTTAGCCTACTGTATTATATAAAAAACCTCAAACCACAATCTTCCTTCCTTTCAAACAACTTTAGACGACCACATGACGAAAAAATAGGCCAGATATATATTTTCTTCCTCAAATAATTTATTTGAATCCCTATCTCCGTCAACAAAGACAGATCTATTTAATAGGTTTCCATCAAAATCAAAGAAGCATAGGAATATATGTCTATCCAAAGCACAACATCACATCATGTGTGTAGTGTCCTAACCTCCTATGGGAAATCATCAAGGAAATCCACAAATAATCATGAAAAATTTACAATGTCATAATCTAATTATTCTACTAATAGCTCAGCTAACGAAGATAGAAGGGGCTCAAAATGCCAACAACCCACTAGAAACCCCCACTCACCAAAAAAAGCACACACTTACCATCCAAATCTGAATTCACAACCCTCCTCTAGAAGAAATATAAAACATCATGAATGGAATAAATACAGTAGATAATGAGAATGACACCATATGGTTTGATATGTTATAGGAAAAAATCCACATGTGACTAATGCTACCCCATCATTAGTCTACAACCCTGACACACACAAAACTATCTAGTCTGGCATCCGACAGGAGTACTCAATACTAGGGGAATGAGAGGCCTCTCTATGACTATTCCAATATAATGGGCTTGAGAAGGTTCATCAAAGGATTATAAAGCTCCTAAATCAAGCAAATCACATGAAATGGTACTAAGAAAACTGTCCATATGTCTCGTGATCTCATGCCATGCAAGAATCACATCCTCTAGTACATTCAACTTACCACACCTAGATCCTCTATCTCTATGTCTGAAATTCTACCCTTGTACATTGCCAAAGACTATCACTGGAAAGTATGAAACACCCTCTACCACCGGTGATCCTCCTTAACTAGATAAACCCTCCATCGATCAACCATATTATCCTACTATACTTCTATTGTTTGAGCCATAAATAGACTATGACTAGGAGCCATAGCTGAAAAAAACAAATATTTTTTATGCTAATGTAGTAAGGAATTTTATATAAATTTTAACTTGTTTAACTAATTTATTTATTTTTTACCCATTTTAAACATCCCAAAGAATCCAAATTCAAATGGGAATCATGTCATTATGAAGTATGTTGCTTTACTAGGTTATCTACACTGTAAACAGTGTATCATCACTTGGTCATTCCATAGGCTCAGATTCCTTGAATTTGATCAGGGGGTACCCTAATATATCTTGTTCTAGTAGGTATTCCCTATCCTATTCCACACACAAAGATCAAGTGACACTATTTTTCTACCAACACATGTAATCATCAATATTAATAACTCCAAAGCCCATACTTTCTCTAATCCATCACCTATGATACGATCTTGTCATGGCCCCTCCTTCCAATGATTCCCCTCCAGAGTTGTCCATGAAGAAAGAGAGATAATGAACATCGATTCCCACCTATGGTAGGCCCCAGGATGGTGACCAACACTAAATGTATAATAATATCACAAATAAGGGTTTTATTGGCTTTTTTTAAAACATGATCGAGAGATAACTTGTATCAACCTCAAAAAAACCCTAAGAAATATACAGAAGAATGCCAAAATCCACCCCACATGCATGGTTAAAATAAAACTATTACAAATGAAATAAAACTCTAATTTAAGTACTAAAATGAAGGAAAAGAATCGACCAAAAAATTTCACCCATGACTAATCTAGTAACACCCATCATGATCCACATAGTCCTTATATAAACATGAAATTCGATTTATATATGTAGGGTGAGCATAATAGTATATTTAGTAGGAAAATCCAAATTCTCTCAGGTAGAATTAAAAGGAAGTATACTAATTCCCTTTTGAGAAAACAACAGAACCAAACAATACCTATCAATGTATACTAACTATCCCATCCTCGCCAAGGCAAGATCACCAAGTTATTGATGTCAGGTAATGTAATATTCTAGCCACATCGATGCTTTTGGTACCCTGCACTATTTACCACTAGTTTATCCACTCCTCCGTAATAGAAAACATCGTTTTTCTCCCACAAATTCCAAAAGAATTATGTCACAACCCACCTGCACACACCTATGCCACAATCAACATCACATCCAACCTGCACACACCCGGGTCACAAACCACATCACATCCTTTCTGCACTCACGTTGGCCACAAACCACATCATATCCTGTCTGCACACACATGGTCCACAAACACCATCACATCATGTAAACACAATTTTGAGACATAAAACACAATTGATATCACCCCAAAGACACTTGGGAAAGAACAACACATCACATCTCAAAAACACCTGAAAAAACACATCTCATCCTGAAAACACTAGGGAATGAAAAAATCACATGAAAAAACTAGGGCCATAGAAATAACAACACACTCTAATGATCTTGGGTTATCACCACATAGAATATGGAGAAGGGGAAAAAATGTGGCCATCCATCTATCCTCCCATCTGGATGTTTGGGAATGACACCCACCCCAATGACGATGGTGGAATTCAGCATGTGGTACTAAACTAGTGTGGGGTTTGTATAGAAACCTTAATAAAAATTCATGTATGTACATATATGATTCCAACCACTCAATCCCACCCTTTGGTTCCCAAACCAAAAAAATAGCCCACAAATATATCATTTTCCGTAGTACCGCTACATGAAACAAAACACAAAAAATTTAATAATCCCATTCACATTTCCAACTAATTACATTTCACCACTTCAAGTATTTATTAAATAATTTATTTAACCATTCCATCACAATCCAAAAATTACTAATCATTAAAAAAACAAAAAAACCAATTAAAATCATATAAGATGGTGGAAAGAAATATTAATTAATGTAGCTTCATATGCCTCTACATTTACCACATATTCACAAAATATAAATCTCAAAAAACAATGTAATATTTCTTCCATGCTACTCGTGGGGATGCTTTGGGTTGACTGCCAATACTAAACACAAATATCATTATTCAAAACCATTTTCTCAAATCATGTTCTAACCAAACCAATCCCAATCTCACAAACCTATCCAGAAACACAATTATGAAAAATTGTTCATCTAGCCTCGTAGTACTACACTTCTCATCCATTCCAAAAATTAATCAATATCTCAACCTGAGTTTCCAATAAATGGCCAGGTTTATATATTTTCTACCAGTTCAACCACAACACTACCAAACCAACACAAATAACACACAAGTGCTACACAAATGTACAAACACACAAACCAATGTGTACCCACACATCACAACATAAAAAAACATTTCCCATCTGTACCTCTCACACAACCACAAATATACCACATAAAACATCACCCCACATACCGAAGCATAACCCATATCTAAATTAAACATTGCATTACTTATTTAGTATGATTTTTAATGCAAGGTTTATCAGAGAAATTTTGTAATCATAGGGAACCCAATTTTTATCAATGAGTATGTGATTCAAAAATATCCATGTACATGTGTTCAATAGAAATTGACCAAGATGTATCTTTTTTAGTGTGAAACCAAGGACCACAAACGACCACAATTTTCATCGGAGATTTTATGCCATACAATTCATAAAATCACAATCAAACTCAAGTATATAAAATGAATGGGAACAAACCCCTCTAACTCTTTTCAATTTGTTTCAAAAAATATTATCATTGGTATTTATGGAACAATTAGAATCTACTGGTAGATAAGAGAAAACCCCTCCCAAACGTGTGAAAATTAAATAAAGATGAAAGAATCATACCTTGAATAATATGTTAAACATACCTGTGCACTGTATAGAAAAAAAATCCCTAAAAGTGACAAACACAAAACAAGAAAAATGGATCAACCTATTCTGCGCCATAAGATTTTCAATACACTGCCCAAACACCGAACTCAAGAAAATTCATACCACAATAGAAAATCCTCGATGAAGAACAAGAGGAAATGGATTATAAATAGAAGAAAACTCACCATGGATTATCCATGAATCACAAATGAACAATCACTAACATCAATGGATCGAAGAGGGATAAAGTGTTATATATTAAGTCCCCAAGGAACCTAGAATTAATCTGGAATGAGAGGAAATGCGAAAATATACAAATGAATAATTATTTACCTGAAAAAAATTAAAACAAAACTAGATCGGGGTATTAAAAAATGTATAATACCCTTCCACGTCATGTAGTACACTGGGTTTTATTTCCGATAAAAAATTTGTCCCCTCTGGATTTATTTTTTTAAACATCCTAATACTAAATTCTATGAAACCTTTCAGAAAAGCATGAAACACAATTTCACGTAGTGTAACCACATTATATGATGTGTAATCCCCCTACTTCATGACTTTAGTTACCGAACATATCATAATTCATGTTGAGCCTCCCTCGAACATCTCCAATAACCAAAACCCACATTGTAACGGACCAGGAGGATATAAAACATTACACCATATATGGAATTTCATTTCATTGAACACTATGTTTGTTAAAAGTAGGTGAGGCATCACTACCATGACCTTGTCTCATTCAGGAGACATTATAAAATCTGTAAATTTTTCAGATGAGTATGGATATTTCATAGTCCATGATTATTTATTATATATATCATTATCTCAAAACTATAGAGTTTGAGGTTGGTCATCATTTATTTAAATGATTTTCTTCTTGATTTTTTCATAGATTGATTAATTGACAGGGATAACCATAACATAACTACGCCATGCCTTTAAAGTTCATGGAGAGAGTTGGGCCATTATACTATTTATTGGAATTACCTAATAGTTATAAAGTTATTTATTAATTTTTCCATGTAGCATAACATTGATGCTATTAATAAGACCCTTCATGTTCAATTTATCATGTGGAACTTTCCATAGAGGTAGATGCATCCATTGTGGAGCATCTGATACGTATCACTGATCAGAGTACGATGGCTCTTTGATGGTGGTAAGTTAATATTTTATGGGTGTTATGGTAGTATGATTATGTACATGATGAGACATTAGAGTGAGATGTTCATGTACATGATCAGTGGATGGAACATTTACTAGATAATTCTTTACCACACTCCAAAGAGAAATTCATGGATGAGTTGTTTAGAGATGGGGTATAAAATGTCCCATGTTTTCAAAGAGATACGTACTAGTATTTTTCAATTATATTCATTATTATTATTCTTATAAGTTTTATAAGATAGGTCATGGACGTTACAAATGATTCATGGATTCAATGGAGCTATGAGCACTAACATTTAAATGAAACAGGTGGGCCCCAATGCTTGTATAAAACATGTGGCCTTGCATGTATGATTTTTCTAAAATATATGGGGTGGTCCAATGCTATTTATAGTGGAGATAAATTTAAATGAACTATTTGAATTTGTTCATGGTCATGTAAATTGTTGCAAACTAGTGATGATGGGGTTTTACCTAGGTTTTTCATGGTTAGACTAACCACATGTTCATTCATGAATGGGATTATACCTAGATAAGGTTGAATGCATAGTACGAGAATAGTTAGGAAGTACATGGGAATGGACCTTGAAAGGGACCTATACTTGTGTAGTTTCATCCACATGGTTAGTTCTTAGTTTGTATATTATTTCATACAAACTATTAACCTCTTTAAAATTATAGAAAATGATATTTTCCCTATATCATTTAGGTGATAAATCAATTTTTTCCCGATAAACATGCCAAGGCTCTGTCTCCTGCTGAAGAACACCAAACCAAATATAGTATTTAGGGTTACTCATCCATCCATGATCGGAATAATCCACCTTTTTTCCCATTGGATTCATCATGATAATATCATCAATTCATTTCTTTCATTTCTAAATTTATCTCACATTATTTTGAGATATTTTTCTATGATATATTTTGAAAAGTTTTAATGTATTTTTTTTATTTTGATCATTTCTCAAAATATAGTTCAATTCAAAGTCCAACAATAGATGATATGTGGTCTGAAAACCTTTAGAACATGTTCTTGTGCTTTTTTCCCAAAATTTGTGTATTTTCATGACATGTTCCATCATTCTGCACATTAGTCATTCTGTGTGTTGTCTAAAAATATTAATTTTACTATATTTATGTTATTAAAAAAGGTATAAATGTGTTATGTACCACTATTTATCATCATATACCCCACCTCAACAACATCCACACATTGGGGTGTTCTTATGTTATTCTTCTTTTATAGTTAAACGTGTTTATGGAAAATTAACCTTATGTTTGGCCTTATACCATATCATATGGTAATAAACCTCCTTAATTAAATGTCAGTTGGTAGTGTAGAATCCCTATATGACATCCATGTGTTCAAATGTTATTCTCCTTAACAAAATATAATGACAAATTAATTTCAGTTCAAACCATGTCTTAATATAGAGAATGACTTATCATATATAAATATGATAGACATGTGCATGTTACCTTCTATTCCAGATACATGGTCACATAATACATTATATTTGTGATACTAAATCATGGTGTCCCTTGTATTTGTGATAATATGGCATGGATTCACATCTATGTTTGACATTCTTTCAGGCTTTTCCTTCTTTATATGATACTTTGACATGGATTCCCTAATAAAATGAGATATACATGCATATAAGCCCTTAAAATTATATGAAATTCATTACTACTACCCATTAAATCATTTAAATTCCTTCTGTACTAGCTATTATAAGTATCCATATACATATATCTATAAACATCACTATATATATTAACTAGATATATATACACATATGGATTCTGGTTTGCATTTCCTCTAACATAGGATGAAGAAGGTAGTGTTATCATATTATCCTTTAAGAATCAATTATGACTTATTTACATTTATTTTCTTCTTCAAATTATGATATATTCACACATCTACTTTAATATGTGCTGGTTAGGATTATTAGAAACAAATTCTAGTGGCCTACTGAGTTTATCTCACACTAGGTCCAGCTTTCCAATTGGTACTAGAACATAGCTCATGGATGAAGAGAGTGATAAAGGTATGCATTTAGTTATAGTGGCATTATTTATTTCAAAGGAATAAATACATTAGTATCTTACATTTATTAGCCCTATTTTGTAGTAGATATAGTTTTTTGTCTTATTTTTTTAGCTTTATGTTTTTTCATGCACCCATGTTCCTTTTTTATATATCACATTACTTGAAAATCATTTTATACATGTTCTGATTTATCTTTTACTGGTGTATTTTATTCAGATGAATTATTATTATTCTTCTATTGGATTGTTACTATTGGTTTTATTGTTCTCCATTATTTTATACTATTTAGCTACATTATAATCAAGGGGGTATAATAATTCAACTATACCATCATAGACTCTCACAACTAGTTGAAATCCTCTGGAATATGTGTAGGTGTGGTTGAGGTCATATGCCCACCTATCTCGGAAAACAAATTATTGGCATCTAGGATTGGATAGTACATATGTGTACTCATGATAAATGATATGAGGAAAGATTATGGTTCATACCAATTGAAATTTCATGCAAATAAATACATAACATGTGATTTAGAGATAACATGAATAATTATTTCTGTAATGATATGGATGTCACATCTTTATGGTTATGTGTGTGTCATATATATTGATTATAAAATATTTAATTATATATTTACCCAAAAATAACTAAATATATAGAAGATAATAGGGTTGGATTAGGTTACATATTTTTACTACTCAACACATTATAAACATTATATAGAAACAAGGTTTCTAGTTATTTGATTAATAAAGATCATGATAGTATTTTCATCATGAATATTGATAGAGATCAATTATTTATTTATTTACAAAATATAGATCTTAAAATACTATTTAAATAAAGATGATCTAATATTTCATAGATGTATATTAATCTATCCACCAATGTGATGAAGAAGAAGGTGATGAATGATCCTGAAATCAAAGATGAACAAATAATATTGAGATGGTTCAGTGAATGAGCATGTATCCCATCAAATTAAATAGTTTATGCCTTTGTTGGTTGAATCTCATATTTCATCATTATCTTTTAAATCTGGATGTAAAAATATGTATAGATATTCAAGAGAATATTTATAGTGGGATAACATGATAAGTTATATTTCTATGTATGTATCTGAATCCACAGTGTGTCAGTAATTTATGATTGTGAGACATGTGTATAAATTGATGATATTACCATTAACTATACCAAAATAAATTTTAGGAAAAATTATCATTGATTTCAATATTGAAAACCAAGAATAAATTTTAATGTACAATTATAATTCAGTTATAAACGATAGACCCAAAAAATTTGAAAATTTTGTCACTATTATATAATATTTACGTCATGACTTGCCTACTCTATTATATGTTAGGAAATATATGAGATTCCTGGAGAATCAGTCTCAATAACATATAAACGAGATTTTATGTTTAAATAGATGTTTTTAATAATCCTATATTTGGGTCTAGATATATAGTTATGTATCAGTAGTTAATATCATTCATAGATAGATGGTCAGTTTGATGGGGCCATCGAAACACTAGAACAAAATTTGAATGCATTATCGATGATTTTAAAATGTGGTTGAGATCAACACCTTAATTTTGGTAAAATATTTTTACAATAATGTATTTAAACCATGAATTTATATCAATATATATTAATTAATCTATGAAAGGAATTGTTTAACTCTACATTTATGGGATAAAATTTTAGAAGCAATGATATTAGGGTATACATTAACTATTTAAATGGGTGGAAAAGTTAGATATATTAAAAAGAACATAAAGTAAGTTCATAAGAAATATATTTATGATAAAAATTGTCTGGGTGATCATTATATTCAAGATGGGGACATTGTATTCCTATAAAAATCTCATTAGAATATTGTTATGATATTCGAAATGAAGGGAAAGCTGAGCATTAGATATATTAATCCCATCAATTTTTTTGATCATATCAGTATGGTAGTAGTATACTTGGAACATCCAAAAAAATAATTCACATGATCATGATGTTTTTCATGTATCTATTTTTTGAAATTCATTACATGATCCCTCACTGTTATTGAACATAGATGTAAAACCATTTCGGAAATATTTATCTTATGAAGATTGACTGATGAAAAATACTGATAATTGAGAGAAAGTGAAATTTAACATAGCCACACTTATGGAAAAAAATTTCTTGGGAAATAATAAATGTTTAGATTCTTTCGGGAACCAATAGATATGAAAAGGCATAATTATCCTTTTTTATATTAGAGTGACTGAATTCTAATGGAGGAATTCAATTAACCGGGGTAGAATTTTACATCCAATGGGTTTATGATATATTTCAATAAAATTTATTTTATCGATATATTACATTACAGGAAATACATATTTTGGGAAAATTTTAAATATCTAACGAAATATTATTATGTGAAAATTATATCATTTTTAATTTATTAATTGAATGTTATCATATTTTGAAATATTTTGATTTTTCTAAAAATATTGAGTTTTCAAAGAATTCAAAAAATCATCAATTTTTCTAAAACAAAAATTTATTTTCATTAAAAAGGACCCATAAAATATTGAATTTAATATTAAATTAAAATAATCTTCATTTATTAAGAATTTAAAAATTTATTACATTTTAATAATCATTATTCTTAATTTTTTCACAAGTTTATTTTTTGACATAAAAACAAATTTTTAGTAAAACAATATTTCCACTGCATTTTAATTTTTTATCATAAATTAATTTATACCACTTATAAAAATTTATTTTGATATATTTGGTTCTATATTTTAAATCATGTGGTTATGAGTTCTTAAATTGGTCAATTTTTTTTTGTTCACCTTCAATACTTACCTTAAAAGATATATTTCTTCTCTATAAGGGTAAAAAAGGTGTAACAATAATAAAAAATTTTGACAAGTTTTTAAAAAATATCTAAAATTTGAATTCATATTATTAGATGAATGGAGTTCTACCATTTCCATCCATGTTTCATTAATGTGGACACATTATTCTTTTGTTTGATATGGAGTTTTATTGTTATATAATAAAGGCATAAAAACAAAATTTCACACTCTTGAAATTAACATTTGTAATATATTTCCCTAAGAATAAAAAATGATATGTATACTTTGAAATGTTCATTTGAAATATCATTTACTTTTTTATATGAGTAATTTATTTATATTTTTTTGTGATTTAATAATTACCTAAATTTCTTACCCAACACCAACATAATATTTATTGAATAAATACAAAACAAAATAAAATATTTAAAAAATATTAAATGTCAAAATTTAGTTCTAAATTTAAATTTCAAAAAAAAATTTGTTGATGGATATATCAAATTATGGATTTTTGAATGGATTATATTATAATTATATCATCAACATCATGGCATCAATGTCAAATGAAATGACTACAGTCAAAATTGACATTAATGATATTTAAATAATAAATTTATATAAAAAAATTATTTAAAATTCATAAAAATTCATGAATCAGAAAAATGAGATAATATATGGTAAAAATAATAATAATTTGGCCACTTATTATCCAATATTAACAATTTAATTTATTTTATAACCCCTAAATATTTAGAAAATCATTAACATGGTTATGTTTAATGTTTGTTAATGAAGGGGTAATCTAAATGATAAAATCTAAAATGATATATAAAACTATCCAAATTTTAATTTATAATTATATTAAGACCTTATCCCATTTATATTTTGTGTAATTAAATTTCAGAATAATTTTACATGATTTAGTCATATATTTTATTTTATTTTTTCATAAATTTCCCAAATTGAATCTCCACTAACATATAAAAGAACACCTCTTATCTGTTTTAATATGGAATAAAAATCCATATATCTAAATTAAAACCTACCCAATTCTCTTCTGATCTGAAATATTAATGATTTAGTAGAATTTTACTTCATAAAATTTCATTACAATGGTCCTCATGAATGGATTTGAAGAAATCCCCTCGAAGAAGAGGCAATCCCCTTTACCGAATCATTCATTTTTTTCTTCTACTGCTTCATCTAAATTTTATTACTACATCCTGAAATAACATCTACAATATTATAAATAAGATGATACACTGTTATGATAATGGGAAAAATATTTCCCCATACATTTTCATTATATGTAACGTGAAACAATATCTCATTCAATGGTACACCTTATTGTCACCGTGATGCGGTGTAATTCATTGATTCTCCACATAAATATTTAGATGGTAATAACGTTATAAATTATAAATATATAATAAAAATATGAAATAATTATGAATCTGGAATTAGCGTATCACATATACATTCTTACAATTCAAAATATTTGAAAAATATAATGTAAAATTATGTGTATGTGTGGACTACCACATCCATGAGGTGATGTGATACATTTTTTCCTTTCATATACTCATTGATGGAAATGAATATATATTTAATGAATATATATCACATATATATAATTTAATAATTATTTTTTCTTGGTGAATTATTATTTACCTTTCTTTTTCTGTATCCACAGAAATTTTAAAACATCATCCAATCATATTTATGGTTTTCCATCTCCTGGAACAACATAATTCATATTTCTATCTATATTATTAATTTATAAATAAAAATATTTATATAATGTATATATCTGTTATTTATATCTGCATTTCAAATCACTTTATAATGGAACTATAATTAATGTACAAGGATAAAAACTAATAATCCAAAAATTTAATAACATGTATAGTATTCAACACCTATTATAATGACAGTAATAAAATATTAAAAAAACATTGTTGTAATATAAAATAAATGGATAATATATGACACTACAGATATGTATAAAATTATTCATACTTATTTATAATATATATATATATATATTAGAGATAAATTTAGGATCACCTAAGATACAAGTTGAACATGAGGTAAAAGATTTAATCTCAATTACCAATCTATTGAGACATATTTGGAATTATAAAACAATTTATTTTAATGGGGTGTATATAGTATACCATTTATTTATTTCACATGAATATATATTTATTAATGATGATTAATGTTTCATTTTATGTTTATTCTTTCAATGGTCTAATACTTAAATATTATGAATGAGGAAAAATTTTATATTAAATTATCATTTATTGGGATTACTAATATTTTCATTTAATAATCTTATAAAATATAATTAAAAAATTAAATATATTGTCTTATGTTTTAAATATTTTTGTAATTTCTATATATTATTCCATTCTTTCTTCTATTTGAAAATAAATCGAGAAAAGAAATTTTTTAAAGAACCACGATCTTATTACTAATTTAATGGTGTATATTTTTATTCCATTTTCATATAATTTAAAATTATATAACAAAAGTCTTTTTTATATTCAGAAATTATTTTTTAGGGATATTTTATTTTACCCATTTCATTTTAAAAATTATAAAATAAATCTTTTTAAAGATTTCATAATGTTTTATTTTGGGATATCTTTATAATAATTGAAAAATATTGTTTCTTTCTATCCTATAAGGTGTTAAATAAAATTATAATAACCATTGTAATTTTATGATACATATAGTCTTATAAATTTTCTTAGTGGGGTTACAAAGAAAAATATTTAATGAAGGATTATTTAACTTTTTCACTTACATTTTATTAGATTCTCTAAATGAAATTATTTTATTATCATACATATATTTATGATTAATTGATGCCCATATTTTATACATAATTTATTTTTTAATCATTCAAATTTTCAAGAATCATTGACTTTATTATAATCATATTTCATTAGGTATTAAATTTCTCTTAAAAATGAAAATTTATAATTCTGTGGATATAATTATTTCTTAATCCTTATACCATACATATTGACGGAGTTTTATTATGAATGTAATTTATTTGACTAGGGAAAATTATTTATTTTATATTATTCACTAAATACATATAGTTTCTAATAAGAATATTTTTTTCTGAATTAAATTTGTCAATAAATATTTTCTTAATTCATTAGACATGAATCGATAAGTGGGACCCTCTTGAAAAGAGCCCCTTGAAGTATCAACACGACTCATGATGTATTCCAATTGGCCAAACCAATTCAGCGGGTTTTTGGTGTATAACATCCCATCAATTAATATATCCTAGAACAATGACTTAATGGTAATGATATCATGATGATTGAGATCATTACATAAAAAATAAATAATTTTCTTGACAAAGAATTCAGTTATTATTATACATTATAATGATTTCATTAATATTATGAATGGGTTTATTTTATGATAACCTTATTGTATAAGTAGAATTTTTAATTATATAACTTTAAATATGGATTAATTATTATTTTATAATTATATATTAAGTGGTATGATACCCTTACTAATAATATAACCTCACACATTATTTTTCAACTATTTAATTAGATATAAATGATGAATTTAGGTATAATATCAACTATGGGACAATGTGTCTTATTCGATGTTTTTTATTTTTCTAATGTAATATAGAAACGTTATATTTATCTAGTCTTACTACACTACTAAACTAATCAACCATACATTTTAAATCACTTTTGTCATGTTTTTAAATTTAAGAAACATAATCTAGGTTACTAGAGTTGGGTTTATTACAATCATCCTTTTTATACATAAAATGTTTAATATATCCCTTGAGAAAATATCCAAAATGTATCATTCCACACATAGATCATAATAACAATCGAATCATCTACTCTATAGTTTTTTTAGATTTTCCTTATTATTAAATGCATATATTAAAATAAAATATTGATATTGTGGGGGAAAATGAAATATATATTTCTATTTTTATAACACAAAGAGTTATTTCTTAATTTTAATTAATATCCCTTTTAGATAATATTATTTGATGATATATTTTTAATACATTTATGAATATGTGAACCATAATTTTATGTTTGATGATAATAATAGAAGCATTAAAAATAAGTATTGTAAAACATTCATCATAGGTACTATAATATTTTTTATTCTTCTGTTTCAGATCAAGGAATTCCTAATCCTTTTTTATAATGAAAAATGTAACGATGTTTCTTATTGGAAAATAAGCTCTTACACTCATCAAACTACATATATTCAATTTCTTAGAGTTTTCATGGATTCTTAATAAGATTACACCATTGATATGATTCACATCCATGATGGTAAACATAAAAATTAAATTATTATTTATATATATGATAGAGAATGTGGAATATATAATTAGTGGTATTAATCCATTGACCATGAGATGGTGAATTAACAGACCCACTAAAAGAAGGTGAATATTACATTTTTAATGGCTTATCAGAACATTCAACCCAATTTTGATCATTTAGAAGTGTATCATTATTCATGGATTGAGAATTTTTTTTAAGAATAATAACATAGTTTTTCAATAAATCTCTTAGAAAATTTGGTTTGTAATGAAGAAAATCATTACATTGTCCATTAAATAAACTAATAACATGGTTACTTTTGGATTCATTAATTAAATAAATAGAAAAATAATAACGTGAGAAACAAAAATAATAGTAAAATCTTCTATCTCTTTATATTTCAAAAACACTGGGATGTTATAGTAGGATTAAATATATTTCCAATTTTTATTAATGTTTTCTCATCCCATATTTTATAGGTAACTAATCCTTTCTCATATTAAAAGTATCACAAATCATACTTATAATTTAATAATATTACATATAATTTGATTAATATTTAATAAATAACATTACAATCCAGGAAAAAATCTTATATCAGTAGTTTAATTATAATTACGGATATAATTACAAAATTTTAATAAACGATCAAAATCATCTCCCACTATAATCTTCAAAACAAAAAACATTAAGATACATATCAAACATAAAAAAATTCTTCTTGACTTGGGGAAAGAAAATATAATAAATGGTTAAATGAGATTCATAGTGAAGTTAACAAAGGGAAATATAAATGACCACTTTAACATTAAATGAGAACACACGTCAGAAAACATGGGATTAAAATTTTAAAACCATATCTTATACATCATCGAACATAATATTGATTCATGCATACATTTTATTTCCCCCACACGCCTACCCAATGATGTGATGGTGGATTCCTAAAACTATATGTCATATAATGGATCCACTTCTCCCTTATAAGGACCCATATCCAGTTAAAAAGAGGACATAATCCCTCAGGATATGTCCATAGGACGTCGATAGTGATCTACATTCTCTTGTTGTAGTTGTGGAGGTAGAGAACAAGGATAATTCCCTACAACATCAACATGTAAACATTCTATATTTCATTAAAAAAATATGTCCTTGTGATCTAGGTGGATCATTGAATTTGGATCATCCTCTATGAATTTTAGTTAATGGTGAATCAATGGATTTGGTATCCCCTTTTCATGACTGTGATCATGATCAAGGTAGGTAGGATCACCCACTAGTGTTCCATAAAGAGTCAGTCAGAACCCTCGATGAAACTCGAAATATATAAATCACTGGAACATCGTCTGGAAAGGATAATTTGTCACTGTCTTTTTGTATTTCCATAGTTCATAATACCATGGAAGTCACAAATCATAATCATCAATGTTCAACTCTAGAATTCTCCCATATTCACTCACACCCACAATTGGGAATATGATTGGTTGATAACTGAATGGTAATAATAAAATAATAATTCCAAAAGAAGGAAACCACTCTATAGAAGACCTATCCCAAGGAAATGGAATCTTAACATGATATGGATGACAAATTTACCCATTTGAATCCATGAAAATAAGGTAATAGATTATTGTAAATAGATTGTTTTCTTGAAATTGAGAAGTCTCCTAACATGTTTAATCCCATAAGTGGATGTATTTGGGAATATGAAACAGTACCTCTAGAATCCTCTATTGATACTAATTCAAATGGAAAACTAGTAGATATTAAATGCTTTTGGGTTTTAAATAATGTATAGAAAATTAATTTGAATGTAATGAAAGAGGTAATTAGAATGATTTAACAGGCTCCCTTAAACTAGCTGTAGAGCATCCCCAAAAAATAGAAGATCCTATATTTGAATTGTTAAAGGGTTTTGGGACACTCTGAAATTAATATCTCTTAGAGAACTCATATTTAACAACATACCCTTGATGATTGGTCTCTCTAAAAAAAATTTACCTTTTCAACTAGCATTAATTTATGTCGGATTCTATTGGATAATGTTGTATCATATAAAAACTTTATTTTTATGAAAATTTATGGGTTCTTGTGCATTAAAGTGTTCATATTAAATCATATAAAAAAGGCCAATAATTTGTTTCATTTTTTATTTACATGATGAATATTTCACTATATTTATTTATCCCTACAACTCCTACATAAATATAAGAGATATTTGGAATGGGATGGATCCAATTTATGCTCAATTTTTTCAAAGATGGGTTATCATGGGTTATTTCAACATTTTCTGAAGGCCTAAAGGCATAACAAGGTCCCACTTCATTGGATAAGTAGTTTATGAATTTCCATATTTCATTAACAAGGAAATCCTAGTTTATGATTCTATTTTTTGAAACTTATTATACATGGAGAATATGTACATTAAATGGATGGATATCTACTAGACATGGAAGGTGTTTTATCCATGTTAATAATATGAAAAAATCTATTAGTTTATTTGGTATAATTATTCTAAATAACCACTCTAATCCTAACCCACTTATGATAGAAATATTATATAGAAGTGAAAGATCAACCACCAGTCTTTCAAATTCAACAATTTTTTGGCTTTTTATTCCATGATGCAGGGAAGTAAATATGGATACATTGAATATTGAGACCCATAGAATCCCCCTTCATATATTATACATGAAGATGAAAAACCAAAAATGTATAAAAATTTAATATAGTAAGGCATCCTTCCCTGATATTTATGATTGCTTAATGGTATGTAAAAATAAACATCTTCACTGTGAAAAAATTAGAAAATACAAAGATATTCCCATAAATGAGGAAATCCAAGACTTATCTAATGTTTATGACTTTCTCAATATTGAGGAAAATTTGGAAATTACTCAACACAATTTATGATGGGATAAAGAAGGATATGGAAGCATTATGATCTTTCATTACCTCTATATGGATGATATGGTCATGAAATGGGTAACATACTCTACCTATAATGAATATTTTTTCTTTTAATAAATTAATATTTCCAATGTTTTAACCAAATACATTATTGATGCGTACTAAAGTAATGGATATGAAAACAATCACATGATAATTGTTAAATTGTTCTAAGAATTTATGATCACAAAAATAAAAAGTTAGTTGAGTCCCCTAGTGAGAAGAAAGTACAAGAATACCTATTTTATTAAAACATTGATAGTGAGTTATGAAGGGATTAGTTTATCATTGAAGTCTTAATGTTCATTTGGGATATTGTGCATGATGAGGTCGACGATCCATCCAACGGTTTTTCCAATAATGATTACATGACGTATAATGAATACTAAAACATCTTTTACATGAAACTAAAATGGTAAATTATGTTGAAATCAGGTACATTGGGATATTATTGATTGGGAACATTGTATTATATTTGATTAGAAAAAAAGTTTCCACATGTTTAGGGGATATTTCCGAAGAATTTATTATCAATAATTAGTTTGGTTTTCCCTTTATGGAACATTTAGAATTATCTTTTCACTTCCTCTAAGTGAATCAAAATAATGAAGTAGAAGGTGTGTGATGGAAATAATTATCTTAAATTTTACTTCTCTAATTCTTTGAACACAATTATATAAATCTTCATTCTTATAACTCATAGAAAAAATAGCCTATGGAACTATTTTTCAATTTTTTCCACACTATTATTAATAGATCTACGTTTTTCATGCTTATTAATAAATCATAAAGATACATACATTAGTGTTTCAATGGGTCAGTCAGGGGGATCCATGACATAGAATTCTATATATTATAGATGATGATTGAAAATTCTTATCCCTTAATAACCTTGTCCAAGATGGGATTTATCAAAAAAAAAGGATGGGAGTGGGAATTTCACCTAATCACTAACCCCTTTAATTAATTACCTTTATTAAAAATGATATATGAACCATATAATTTATTAAATACATCCTTGGGAATAATGAAATTTTTTTTGGTTGAGTCATTAGTTGGAAGAAATATTTTATGGAATCTTGGGATATGGTAGCTATATCTATGAAAAAAGGTATAAAAACTATTTGGGTAAAGACAAGGTCTATAAAAGTAATATTTCATGTTTCTACCCTCATTTAAGTTAAATTTAAAAGGTGTCACCTTGAGAATACATATTCAATAATAATTTCATATATGGAAATTTCAAACATGAACACTATTTCTTAAGCAAAATGAATTAATTTTAAAAAATATATGATCACTTCCATGTTTGAATTTTCCTTATCTATTTATGTATAGACTATGTCCCTTGTTAAATATACTCATAGTTTAATTTGAAACTAATTCTAAAAAAAGACCATTCATTTATGAAATTTGATTAATATTGGATGGAATGAGTTTTCCAATCACATTGACCTAGTAGAAATGCACACAAATTATTTGATTCCATTTATCGATGCTCCCCTATGTAAATTCACTTATATCCAACATAATTGGTAAGAAAAGTAATTTTAGTTATTCTCAAGTATAATAATCATAGACATAAATATTGGATACTCTACATATTTATCCTCATCTTTTCGGATAGATATAAAAAATTCTTATATTCATCACATTCAATGTTCAAAATGAATGGTCTGTGTGATGTCTAATCTTAACTGTTGGAGGAAACCCTGTTTTACCAGGCCACTACATCAGTATTTGGATTTACCTGTTTTCATGAGATATATATCCATTATTTAACATCAATAGAATTATTTTTGAACATATGGATTAATTTCATCAAATATATATTTTGAAATTCAGATTAATGATTATGTAGATATGGACACACTCATTTAGACACTAAAATATAGTGGAAAACATATTTATAGGGAGTTATACATATAAATTTTTTAATTAAATAATATGGTCCCTCCAAGGATGTTTATATTTATAATGTTTTTAATTCCCCATGAATAAATCAACATGACTAGGGGACATGGTAAATGAATATTCCGATACAAAACTAGTTGAAAAAAATTTGAATAAATATTTCTTATGCCTGCTATTTATTCCTAAAATAAAAGTAAGAGTATCAATGATATTTTTATTACCTATATATTGACATGGAGTTTATTAGAATACATACATTATTAATTTTTTTGTAGGTTCAATAGAGAATGTTTTAGTGCAGGAAGATATCCATTATTGAAGATAGAAATACTGAGCAGGTTCACGGGACATATCATATATTATATTATTTTATCAATGAAAAAATACAAGGAGCCTAATGTGGGAAATAATATGATAATGATTATCCACACATGAAATATGGAATTAATTCCATTTCAATGATATTATTTATTCATTGAAATATCAATCATGTAAAATAAATAATTATATTTTTGATTATATTTTATTAAAAATCATTCGTGTTCCTATAAGTTAAAAAAACCTTATGTAATTTTTTTGATCAAGTTTATTTACCCAATCATCTAATTATTGAATATCAATGTGAATGGGATGGCTATAGGCGAATTTTTACCATCTGATTATAGTGGTTTCTTCTTAACATATTAGGGCTCCATTAAAGGCTCATTAGATCAATTTATTAGAAATTGATATACTATAAAACAAAAAATATCTGAAATTATCAAGTACATTAAATAAACTGTCCACGAAAATTGGAATTACAGTAGATAAAGTTAGATACAACATTTTTTGTGGATATTGTGAAGGCCAAATCCATGAATGTACCATGAATAATGGTTCCAACCTATATATTATCCCATAATCTCATTAAATATATCATAATTTACATCACACATCCTTATAGGTAACCTAACCATGTTGTTGATTCTTTGTCAAAGGGAGCCATTGTGTAGGAAAGCTCGAGATAGTCCATTGTTGTCATCAATTTTATCTCACATATTGTCAAGGATAATGTGTATGGTAACCTAGATACTAGACTGTATAAACACCCTTGTAATTTATATCAATATATTTATTTAATAATATTTTTCTATTACTGGGATAACATAGCTCCTAGAATTCTTTTTTATTCTTGATTCCAAGAATTAATCGTTGTAGTTCAGAAGACATGAATCATAATTGAACACATGAATATGTTCCGTGAAAGCATACCATTAGGGTTATAAATAAATTTTTACATAAAATTAAGTAGAGATAATCATTTTTGTAGTCATGGATCACATCCATTACTATAATAGTTGATTGGGAACACTAACAATTCTATTATATCATTAGTCAAATTTGACTCCCAGTATTATCATAGTTGAAAAAGTAACTTACATAACATGGTTAACTATCTATTATGGTCCTTCTAATCTCATGAGATATCAATCATTAGCCAATTCCTTGGAGGTATATATAATTTGAGAAGCACACATCTAAACATTCAAATCATTTATATTTGTCCCATAAGATTATAAAACATTAATAATGGAAGAATCCTTGAAATTAAAATCAGTATGGGTAGAATTTAATCCTATCATCATATTATACCACATATAAAATATATTGTATTAATAAAGGATTCATCATAATATTATTAGTCATAGAAATATAATGTGTTTCCTAGAATCAAACATTAATAATAATAATCACCAGAATCCTTTAAGTGAATTAAATTTTATCACATAATTGGATTATAATCCAAATAAATAATAATCATAAAAGTATTTCATCATAGAATAAAATACCTCCCATATATTACAGGAATAAATTTTAGGAAAATAAACTTTTCATTTTTTAATCACATAAATAAAATCTACAAATTTACCCAATATTAACAATTTTTTTAGAGAACCTTATTATCATGAAACTGAAAAATCAAATCATTGAGTGTTCCGGTTGATGGGAAATTTCATTCATGAATTCTATGTTAACATCCAGATTCTATTCACACTTCTACTAATGGACAAAATTACATTATCCATACAAAGATAATAATATTCCATGAAAACATTTTTAAAAAAATTCAATCATGGGTAAACATGACGTTAAATATTCATATGATAATATTAATACATTACTAAAAACATTTTAACGGAAACATGGAGATGGAAGAAATGAATATCTGAACAAAAAATATGTAATCCATAAAAAAATAGATAACAAAATTCCTGATATTAAAGGGAGTAATATCATGAAATTTTATCATTTAAAACTAAATCATAAACAATGTCGATAAGAAATTAGATTATAACATAAACCCTTATATCAAGTTCGATTGGATTCTAATTGGATTTATCCAACAACACAATAAATTTTAATATAGTATAATTCTATACAATAGTTTTTTACATACATATAATATGAAATATTAACCACGTATATCATTTTAACACTTATTTATAAATATTTTTTTTGGAAAATCATCATTATCATGCATTGCCTGCTATATTTTTCATAGTAGTTTTATTCCATTATTTTTGGAACTAATATGATGATTATGGTTCTATAATAAATATAATGTTATAAACAATATAATATCAAATATATCAAATATATATATATAATCTTATATAAAAATTCATTGATAATATATAGAGATTAAAATAATTACAATGTTCATAGAGATGGTAGGTCATACATACGCATGAACACTATTTTTAATTTTAAAAATCAGAAATGAATGAAAGATAAATATTAATTCACCACTATAAAAATATTATTTTATCATATATATTATACATATTTTTTAAATATATATTTATTATTATCCATGTAAATAGTAAATGGAAAACGAATCACATCGATTCATGGAGGTGCAAGTCAACACATACACAAAAGTGACATTATTGTTTCCAATGTATTATAAGATAAGAAGGTAAATATTATATTTTAATTATAGAATAATAATTATATAATAATTATAATTTATATACATTAATCACATCATTACTAACTTCCTAGAATAATGGAGTGGGTATTTGAATTTTTTCGATATTTGGATGTGGTAGTCCACACATACATAGGAATGATACTTTTACATCCCACTTGATATAAAATATTGTGGATTGTTATTTTTTATAATAATAAAAACATTTAATTATATATATAATACTTATGTTATTTATATTTTTATTTACAACATAGATTTAGATGATTTATATGGAAAAAAATTTAAAGGGACTGAGTGTAATGAATACATCTTCTTTTATAGGCCTAACTTATATACCTTCTTGTGGACACAAGGAATTGACTTTTATGAAATAAGCACAAAAGATTAATATATATTGAATTTAATGAGAGAATTGGGCCCATTTTGGTTCAGATTGAATGCTCAATCTTGTGTAATGAAAAAATATATGGGGTAAACTTTTATAGGGAGGGAAAGGACACACTTTTAATCATATAAAATAAATAAATATAATTAAAGTATTCATCATTTATAATTCATAAAATTTACCAGTAATTTGAATAAAAATAAAAAATTATAGGTAAGTAATCATTTAATGAAATTTATATAGGTTTTTATGTCATAATAATCATTTTATTTTGATTAACCCTTTAATTAACAAATTTTTACTTTAAATACGATAACAAATTTTTTGAACATATTGAGTTATAATATTACATATAGTATAATACTTGGATCATAAATGGATATGTTTTAAAATTTTATAAATTTTATAATTATACTTGTCCTTTTTCATAGTGATTAATATTTTTATATAATTTAAGAACATAATATTATACATGATATTTAATTAATGTGATTTTTGATGATATTTTATAATGTGTCATTAATGAAAACAATATATATATATATAGTATGAATATAAACAATTAAAAAATAGATAATATTTTATATTCTTATATAATATTAAGGGGTAACAAAAAATAATCCAAATATTATTTCATTTAATGTTTTTATTATAATTTATATGATGAAGCTACTCCATACACAACAATATCATTGGCATTGTGTAAGAATCAAAATTAAATATTTTATCACAAAAAATAAAACATATTATATGATTATAATAAATATTAATTAATATTTAAAATATAAATTAAGAATAAAATTCTCACTCTTTTTTACCGTATGTAAAATTTATATAAATTATTTTCTAGAAAGTGATATATCAAAATTTTCATTACATAAAATAGTATAATTTTCTTTATTAACTGGAAATAGCACAAAAAATACACAGATTTGAAACATATATTAAAATTACTAGGAAACACACAACCAATTTCATAATGTATACATTTAGATAATATTTTTAGACTTATCCCAATATTTTAATGTTGTTTTAATATTTTACCCTTACGATGTTTAAATATATTTACTGAGGATATTATTAATAATGTAAAAATTTTAAGAGTCATATTTTTAAAATTGTATCCTCCGAATACAATATAAAGAATCCATTTTTTTAATTACATGTCATTATGGGGATGAAATTCATTTTATGTTATGAGCACTAAATGTAATGAAACTTATTTTTAACATACATTGTTTCTATAAAATTATATTTATTCTTATCTAATTACAGTAAAAAATTGTGATTACTACTAAAACAAATTATCGAATATATAATATATAAAGAACATTAAAATTATTAAAAATTAGTTTTTAAATATATTTATTAGATAAAAAAACATTGTTTGTATAAAAATATTTTAGTGGAAAAACATATACGATACCTTTAAATGTTTATTATTTACATTTATAATAACCTGATGACCAAAAAAATATTTTATACAATTTTAATCAATAATTTTTTCTTAATATAGATAGTGATATTCATACTCTAACATCTTCTATCAAGGTAGTAAACATATACTACATTTAAGTTAATTTTGTCACAATTTATATTTATCGATTGATTTCAAAGAAATTAAATTATTTAAAGAGAGATATGTTATAAAATATTAGTACACTAAATGAACAACCAATTTCAGATAATGATAACCTCTCATCAGATAATCTCTCAGGGGGGATAGTACTATAATCCACCCATGTACTCCGATCAAATCTTCATCATATATGTGCCCCAAAGGAAAATAATTCCTCCCCAACAAGTGTTCAAACATTACCATGAACTCATGATATGACTCTTTGCTCAAATTCACATTGTTCATAAAGTAAGAGTTGATCAGTTAATGTGGCTAGGTCAACACTTCATGATCCCCTCATTCATCAACTATTTACTCCACCATCAAACTAATCAGATTCTATTCATCATATAAAGGTGACTCTTTTATCTCCTTCATAATTGAGTTATTCCTACTCAGCACATATGTAATGAAATCACCATTCTCTCAGCCATATATCACCTAAAAGTCTATTATCTATAGATACTCTACCCAAGATCTCTATCTCAATTTTGAATCCTACTAAGGAATGATATATTACAATCACCTGTGGTCGAATAATTCTAAAATCCTCTAAAGGAATAGATAAAGCCTCCATCATTATAGGTCATATACTATAGCTTCCAACTATATGTAAGGGATTACGTAGTTCCCCTCATTATGTCATAACTGATGTGATCAAAATTTGTCTACCTAATACAATTTCTTCAACACAGCTCCAAACACAACATCCATGTAATCATAATACACTTTTTATACTATACTATAAATCTCTTCATAAGAACATGGAGAATCCATATATGATCTATCTATAGTATACAACTAAACCAAGGAATCTCATTATCTAAAACAGAATCTTGGAGAACACCTAACACATCATTGTATGTACCTTCTTCAGGTCCATTTAGAAATATATATATACATTTTATGCTCGATGATTTTCATTTCATAAATAAAAATGTGACACTTTGAGGTGTTTTCATACGAATGATACAACTTATGTGTACTCAATAACATATCATGATTTTAATAATTAATTTATCATGTATTATTGTATATTAGGTTATGATCCCCAATAATAATCATAAACTTATCATGAACGAAATATAAAATATATTTCATGAGATCGTGAATGACATCTAGAAAACTATTTTTCACAAAAGTCATGATAGGGTAATCATAAAATATATATCTACTCATGAATTCTATTTTTTTGGAATATCCTCCACATTGACCAATAGTTGATGGAATCATGAATGTAATACAATATTGGAGAGATACTGAGTTCCACATATCTAATAAAACATTTCATCGATACTCTCTAACATTTATTAATTATTCATGGTCACATAGTTTATAAATATATAGTCTATACAAAAAATAAAGACCACCATCCCCCATCTCTGTGAATAACACTAGACCCACCAGGAGATATGTGATCAGTCTTATAGAGACATTTTTCTTAAATATCAAATTTTCACCCGGATTTCATTAAACATAGTTAGTTCCATGCATTATGGGGGAATCAATACTGGTTTCCCTCATGGAATGGGTTTTATATAAATGTTAATTTCTATATCATGATCGAGTCATGTACAATAATCAACTAAGATATAGTTGGAATAACCTTATATATATAAAATCTATTTTAAGAAAAATAAAACATGAAATAAATATCAATGATCATAAAGACTATCATCTTTGAAAGACTAGGTATACTATTAAAAAAATAAAACAAAAAAAATTATTATTTAATATCTATTAATATATCTTAAAATTATTTTAGTTCCTTAATATGTATAGGATAATCTTGAGAAAACATGATCAAAAGGGAAGAGCAAAAAATCCCAGTATGGGAATAATCAATGAAGTAATGCATAACACATGTGATAGAATGCCTAAAATGATGACATAGAACAGAATGAAACATTATTAAATATAAGGTGTACTAAAATATTTTACATGGGATAATGTAATCATGGAATCATAATAATTTTTCAACAAAATACAATGTGAAATATCAATGTGTCAAGGCTAACTACAAAGACCAATGCCCATGGAGGATAATATCCCATAATGGTATCTGATTGAATCCTTGTCCCAAAAGGCTTTATCATGAGATTAAACATTATCACATAAATTGTATTTCTATCTATGACCACCCATAAAAACATAATCATTAATATGTTTCCCACATTAATAATTAAACATAAAAAAATGTGTTACCCATGGAATGGAATGTGTATTTTTTCATCTCATAATGTATAAAAAGTGGTAATATCACAATGGTTTACATGTGTTAATGGATATAAAACTTAAATGTACATTAATAATCTTATATAGGCATATATAACGGAAATCAATGTTCAACTGAAGTGAAAACATCTCAAATGTGTTAATAAGAAACTTTAGAAATGATCTATTGTTATGCAGTTTATGGCAAAATATTAACGGGTCAGTAAAGTGTATAAGAAATATATTTTTTCATAAAACCACAGATTCACCATGGAATATTTTCATGAAAAATTTATTAATTTCATAAAAATAATTTTGTATTAAAATTTATTATAGTGTACTTGAAAATGGGTATGAAATTTAGTAATTACCTTTAGTTGGGCTTACATATTAAGAAATATTGACAATATATCCTTATTAAACATGTATTTCCCCATCAAATAAATAATAATTGAGGTTTTTACATGTTTTTGCAAAACATAAAATTGAGTTTTTTGGGATTAAACAATAATAATTAATAATTATATTTGGGTAAAAAAGATAAATTGTAAACAATGGGAAAATGGATGTTTGATGTGAATCCCATAACTAATGATTGACTTTATTTGGAACATTCACTTAATTACATGGATAGTTAAATTAGATAAATTGATAATTTTATTGATAACCTATTAAACATGTATTTTATTTATTGATATTTTATTATGTTCATTTAGGGCCTTTTTAAAAGGTTTTAATATTAAATTTCGTCATTTGGGAGTGTTCATTTTCTTAGTTTTTATGATTAGTTAACTTGTATAGATGTACGAAAATCATATAAAATGTAAATAGTTATCCATAATAGATATTATATGTTATTAATGATCATAAATAATATTAAATAGTCTTATACATCAATTTTACTATATATGAGGACACATCATTTGATAAAATGTTAATGATGAATGTTAGTTTATTTTGGTGAATTCTCAATCATCACAAACTCATTTCATTGTATTAGTTATTATAATGCATATATAATGGTATTATAACATTAAATAATTTTAAAATTTTATATTAAATTTAAATTTAAAAATTAAATTTTTTGTACGTCCACCCGGGAAGATGTTAATAGGATAAAATAAATGTATTATCTATTATGTTGGTAAATCAATAGATCAGGAGAAATGTATTCATAAAACAAATTGTGAATAGATTTAATGATGGATTATTCCATTAACAAAAAAACATTTCTGTATATAAACGACACTGGTATTATCAATCAACATTGGGATAGAGAGGTGAGGAGAGGATGATAAAATTTAAAAATTGATTTTTTTAAATGAAAATGAAATGGGATTTTAAATCTTGATCTTCTTATTTTTTAGAGCCTCTATAGAGAAATTGGGTATAGTCATTTTATGAGAAAAATGGAACTAGGAAATGTCAGAGGTATTTGGGAAGTTTATAGGATATATTTTTTATAGATTTCGTGGTTTTTTAGTGGTGAGGATTATAGGTTGTGAGGGGTGGTATTTATATTGGGAAGAGAGGGGTTTTTTAATATTTGATTCATTTCTTTAATATTTTGACTCAAGATAATGAATATTGTTTATTATTGTGTCTATTTATATAAAATAGGGCATATGAGTCAGATATAATTGCAACATATATCATCAAAGACACAATAATTTCACAAAAATTCATTTATTTTATTATAGAGTTAAATATGTTAAATTACTGTATTTCACTATTCAAAAAAATCAACTATTTTTGAGAAATACAAAAAAATACACCATAATAATTTTTATACATGTAGGCATAAAAAAAATTAATTTATGTCTCATAAAATTATCATATAATCCTAATAAAAAATATTACATTATTACTCTATTGTTTGAAAATGAATTTTCTTTGAAAATAATTTATTAATTATAAAATTGTAAATAAACATATCGTATTTCCAAAAATACCATCACATAATTTATCTTTTTTAATTAAATTATTTACTAATGAAATCATATAAAAATATCATATTTTAATTTATAAGAAAAAAATCATAAACAATTTTATAGGTGGGGTTATTATTCAACTGATCAGATTACTATTCATAATGTTCATACTACAATTACAATTGTCATTTTATTATTCCATTAGAATTAGTTACTTTATTTCTAGAAGTACTTATTATTTCATTAACTAATCATTTACAATGTTTTTATTGTGTTCACTTTGATATTTTATGTGATTCATTGTATGTAACAAGATTATTTGAGGGTAAATTGGATTGATAAAATTTTCAGTCATTTCATTCTCCCCCCAATAAATTTTTCCATCAAAATTTATATTTACATTGTAATTTGAAAAAAGTTTAGGGAACTTCCCATTCATTTATTCCTCTAGTTCTCATGTATCTTATTTGTATATATTTTTCCTCTATAGTTCTTTTACCATGTGGGGGGTCTTGTTGTGTTGAACATTATATTTACGGTTCAGGATCATCACCAGCTACTCCTCATTAGACATGTATGTTTTAAACTGTACTGGTATTGAATATATTATATGTGAGGGACCACGTATGTACTTTCTAAATAGTTATACATGGAATACATGATGTACAAGAGTCGTGGTTAGTGAATTTTATTGTCGATATTCCACAACTCTAACATCATCATCAATCTTAAAGGGTTTTATGTACCTAGGACACATATTTTCTTCCAAAATATGATGATCACATTCCATGGATATAGGTATATTAATTTCATGTCTATAACCTTAAACTCAATATCACATCAATGATTGTATTTATATTTCCAATATCTACATTTGGAATCTCAGTTATGATGATATATGGTTTTTATATTTTCAACAATTTTTCCAATCTTTTGGGTCCTATAATCATTCATTATAGACTTCATCCTATCTTGATGGTGTTCTGAATATTTTCAAAATAATGGAATCACATGGGTCCAATAGGATGATCAAGTGGAATATTTAATGGAATGAGAACCCAACTAGAGTATGATGATGGTCCCATCCTCCATTGAAGTCCCTAGATCATGATTTCAAAATTTATTCTAGTGTCTGAATAGTCTGATCAATCATGCCGGAATTTTGAGGATGATATGATCTACTGATGTCCAGTTCAATGTGTTGAGCTTATTATAGAATTTTAAAGATCTTGGAGGTAAATCATGGATCTATATTAGATAGTGTTTATATTTTTACTCTATGATTCCTCACCAGTTATCTAATGTATATTCTTGAATTTTAATCATATGAGAAGTTTGGTCAAATCATGATAAAGTGAGATGTAAATTTTAGATGATCCAAAAAAATCTATACATAATTGGTTCCTCTGGATGCCGTTGAATGTCTAGAAACAAATTCCATAGTGACGTTTTCAATCATCTATGTTGGTATCCATAATGGTTTCATCATCCCCTTATATGTTTTCCTTTTAGAGATCACTTTATAACATATCGGGCACTTTAATATATATTTGGTGATCTTATTCTTCATATTTCAAAACCAATAATTCTCTTAGAGATCTTGATACATATTTTTTATCCCCATGTTAATAGATAAAGTTTAGCTATGTGTGTCATTCAGAAGCTCACTCTTTATCTCTTTAGAGGATGGCACAAATTTTCCTAACCCAAATCATATGACTATTTCATAATCAACTTAATTTTTTTGAATATTTATTTATTCTGATAGCGTAAATATTTTTTGCTGAAATTCGATATCATTTTGTTGAAAATCATTTATTTTCTACATAAGGGGAGTTTTGGAAATTATTTTATAATGTATTGATGATATTTCTTCTTTAATAGTTTCAATGTTAGTCCATTGCAGATATAAGAAGATTGTATCCTTCTCAATTGTCATTATTGAAAAAGTATAAAGATTCCTTATATATAGAACATCGAACACTTTATTTAAATTACCAGGTTTATAGTGTATTTATAATTAAAAATTATTTATGACCTATAGTCATCTACTATATAGAATATTAAGCTTTTATGAGTTAATATATATATTAGGCTCTTACAATCAGTATATATTTCAAATTTTACCCCATAGAGATAATTCCACCATATTATTAACATAATGATCATATTCTGAAACTCCAGATCATTTGTGGGATATTGTTTCTCATGATTTTTCATCTCCCTTAAAAAATTGGTATCACATTAACACTTTTCATTAGAACAATACTAATACAGTATTTGATGCATAAATGTATACCCAAATGAGTTCCCCACTCATGAGAAGTGTTGGTACTTGTGCACTGATAATCCTCCTTTTCAACTCAATGAAGTAGTTTTCACATTCAATGGTTAAAAAAGTCTATTATACCTTTAGTGTCAGCGTGGTTAATGGGTTTGAAAATCATGGGATCTTCTTCACAAATTTTTTAAAAAAACCAGATATTACAGGGAAACTTTAAATCTTGGTTATAGATGATTTCATAGTCTACACATCGATTTCTTTATATTGGAAGGGTCCATTTATATTCATTTTATTGTGATAACATTCACGATGAATGATAATTATTCCATCCAAAACACACATTTACTATACATTTCATAGAGTTTCACTCCTCAAAATCTATTTATGATAATATTAAAATACTATTTCTGTTTCATATTTTCATCTAGAATATATGATATTAGAATCGATAAAGACAATAAATTTTTTAGGTAATAATTAAAGACTTTATTCATTAATTATAATAAATTTACTATAGAAATACTGACTCTGAAGGGAATCACTATGGACTCATAGTGTCTATAACTTTTTTGAAAGGTAGTATTGTGAATATATTCTTTATTCACCTTTAATTGGTTATATCCATACCAAAGGTCCTACTTTGAGAAATACATTCCCTCATGTAGTGGATAAAACTACTCCTCAATCCATTGAAGGGTATTCTTTTTCATTATTGTGATTTTATTAAGATATCTATAATCACTACAATGTTTGATTGATCTATCATTCTTATTGATAAATAGGACTGACAAAACCAATGGTAAAGCACTCCAGCATATAAAACCCTTGTCTAGATTCCATTGTAGAAACATCTTCAGTTACAAAAAATCAATGAAGGCCATAATATAAAGTTTCTTTGATAAATGAAGAGATACAGTAGTAAGATGAACTATGATCTCATCATCATGGTGAATAGGAATACCATGAAATTATTCAGGGAACATATCAGTTTTATCCCTCAAAATGGAAATGTCATTGATCATGATTCTCTCCTTTCCCATAATCAATTGTTCAAGATATTCTCAATCATAAGGATATAATATCAACACTTGATACAATGATTTTGAAGAAAATTTATCATCTTATATACATAGTTACCAAATTGCAGGATTCCTCCCGATGTGAAGAGTGATCTCCTATTTCTAATAATTGATGTTTTCTACATATTAAAATCATTAATCCCTTCCCAATATAGTATAAAACTCTAAAAAATTATGTATGACAAGATTTTATTGGAGTTTAAATAAAACAACATAAAATGGGGATGAGTTAGATACTTTGTATGAAATAAATACACCATTTTCTTTTCTCATAGATTAGTCAATCTCCATATTTCATTGTGGTGTCTGATTAGTCCTATTAATCATATAGGATAGGAAAGAATGTTTATAAATTGAATCAAATAGTACGTTCATTATTAATGAATGGGTAACTAGCATACCTATCCCAACATCATTGTTGGGTTCCACCCCAATCGTAGTGATTTCATATTCCCTCCATTTTTTCCATGTAGAATTTTTTTAGATCCTATAAAAACCAGGGGCATAGGGAATTATATTGAAAAATGACCATGTTCCATGCAGTTGAGACACTGAACTATATGCTCAATATTTATTTGAACCATACATTGTTCATCCACATTAGAAAGATTTTTTATACACCATTTGAAATTATTTTATATATTTCCATCTCTACCACATTCGAAACATCTTGTAGTTTGCCTTATGTAGTTTCCAGGATTCTTATTAAAAGAAATTTTGACATGTAAGATGTTGGTATTTCAATCCATAATAGGATATATCTTTTGGTCCTCCCATATTAAAATATGTTTTCAACTTTTTATCACAAGGTCCATGAGACCACTGAGATTATATTATCTTCCTTTAAACCATTTGAGAACAACATAAATATTTTAACAGATTTAATATCTATAGATTGTCATGAATTTTTGTTGAATTGAATTTTTTCCACTAAAGAAGTGATTTTTTTTATTTTGGTGTTCATGAAAAATCTAGATTCTTACCTTATTATCCTTGTAATTTTTTCCTCATATGACTTGATAGACATATCTTTTTTATTCTTCAATCCAAGGAACTCAATTTCTAGATTAATATAAAAATATCTGGGAAAATGTTATTGAAAAATATATTCTTGAAATCATCCCACTCCATAGAATCAATTTATTCCTTTTAAATTGTGTTTTGATAGGTTTCGACCACTGATTAGCATCCCCATCAAAACAATAGACCACCAATATTATTTTCCCTTCCTTTAAGCATTTAATTATCGAGAATATATTTGAAAAATGAGTTAATATATTGTTCTATGATGATGGAATTAGAAGATTGACTAAATATGGGAGAAATATTTTTCATTACAGACTAAATTAAAACTTTATATAACATAGGATAAGGAAGAAATTAAATACGATTAAAGATATTATTAATATTTAGATCTATTTGTGCTATTAATGTCATGATTTTTTGATCTCCCATGAAAATTATATCAAAAATTTATTTAGCGATATCATCACATTTCCTATCATATTTATTTTTGGCACAAGTTATTCTATTTACATCAATTATCTAGGAAAAAGTAATTAAAATTATGTGGTAATTAATACATAGCTATTAATCATATAAAAAATAAACATCAAACATTGAAGGATAAACTTATAAATGAAAAAATAGTCATTCCCTAGGTTTTAATCTAGGTTATCCTTGGTGATAGAATTAGCCCTAGGATTCTTACTATTGTTTTCTAATAATAAAATCAAATAAAAATACTTACATCATAATCTATTATCAACTATATTAGCCAAATAATTTTATACATATATTTAAATGAGTTTAACTAAAAATAATCATGAAATAGAAAACAAGGATTATAATTTATAGTTTCTTTGAAATATTAGATAAAGAATTAGAAATCATGAAAACAAAATAAAAACGGACATAATTAATATAAATAAATAAGTCCTAAATTCATTTTATCTCGTATAACATCATAGGATGACCTAGTGAAAACCTAAAAAACATGATGAGAAAAAAGTCATTGTATGGTAATAAACATAGAATTAAATCATAAAATTTTGGATAGAAGGCATAATATAGTGATAGAAAAAGGCATGGAACACGAATGAACATAAAGAAAAAAACATATAAAACATGGGATCATGGGATCTTGTAATCATAGAATCACAGTAACCTAGAAATAATTAAAAAACAAGACAAACGAACGATTCAAGGATAAAAACAAAGACCACTGCACATGGTGTACAATGTCCCATATAAGAACCAGGTTTACTCCATATCCCAACATGAGGCTTTATGAGACTAAAATAACCCACTGAAATAGAGTTATATCATTTTGAACCTATTATAAAATTTTAATAGATATGTGTTCCACAGAATGATTCATACGTAACCATAAGGGTTATCCATGGATTGAAATTTCTATCATAATCTTTGTCATAAGGCATAAAAAATGCACAACCCATAAATATTTCAATAGAATAATGGATCTAAATCATACCAAAATATTAATGTGGGGAAATAAGAATATATAAAGATAAATAATTTCAAACTTAAGTTAAAACATGTAAAAATAGTGTTAAATAAACATTATAAATTTGAAATTTTATAATGATTTAATGGAAAATTTTTAAGAGTCCTTAAATGAAGGAAGACATAATTTAAAAAATAAATAACGAAATTATCTAAGAAAGATTTGGATGATAACAATAGTGATTTTGAAAACATAATGTTTTCATAAAATATAGTATGTATTGTTCTTGAAAATGGCTATTAAATTGAGATGTTCCCTTTAATCAGGCTTTCTTATCATAAAGTTTAGAAAAGATAACCTTGAAATTTTTTTATTTCACCATCAATGAAAAATAACTAAGATAGGTACATGTTTATGAAAAAAGAAGAATTTATGAAGAATAAAAAAAATTACGAATAAAATTATGTTTAAGAAAGATAAATTGTAACCTAAAAAATTGGATGTTCTTATAGAATCACTTACCTTATGTCCAAATGTATTTTTCACTTTCACTGACTATCCCAGATAATAAAATTAGAATCATTTATAATTAAATTAATAATGATCACCTCATATATTTTATTTATTATAATTTTATTATTTTCATTTATTACCTCTTTGAATAATTATAAGATACAATTTTTTCATTTGAGAGTGTATGATTGCTTCACTCATATACAGGTATGAAATTTAAAGTAAAATGGTAAAAGATATCTATAATTGAAATTATATGTTATTAATAAATATTTATTTGAATAAATGGTATTATATATAATATTTTCTAGTATATGAGGATGATTCATTATATGATATTATAATTATTAATGTTAGTTTATTTTCAGGATTTTTCAATCATCAAAAAGAAGTTTTATTTTATTATTTAATATAATTCATATTTTCTTGTTCTAAAATGTTAAATAACCATTAATAAATATATTATGATCTATTTCAACCATAAAAAAATTGTTTTATTACCATTTATGGTGGTTTTAATGGGAAAATTACAATACATCGTCCAGAATGGTTGTAAATCGACACATCACAGAAAAAAATTTCATAAAAGGAAGAGTGAAGAGATTTAACGATGGATTATTACATTTAAAAAATAAAAGTTTATTATATAATTGATACTAGAGTTATCATTTCACTTTTGGATAGGGAGTTTAGGATATGATAATGAAATAAAATAAACCGAGATGGAATTAAAAGACCATGATAATGAATTTGACCTCTTGGACGTCTTCCTCTTGAGAGCTGAATTATGGGAATTGGGATTGGACTTTTGGTGAGACCAAAGGCTCCTAGACATGGGGGAGAGACTTTGGAAGAGTATTCGGTGTAATTAGGACAATATTAATGGATTTTTAGTGTAATAATAAGAGGTGTTGGGGTGGTATTTATAGTTGGAAGTGATGTATTTTTTATTATTTAATTTAATTATTTATTATTTTGGATCAAAATTGTAAAAAGTGTTGATTATTATAAATATGTAATATAACATGTGAATGTGAGATCAATATAATGTCCACATTCAATATCAATTACTCAAAAATTGATTTCTTTACTTATAACATCATATAACATAAATTATAGTATTTTACTATTAAAAAAATAATATACTATTTTAGAGAAACCCAATAAATTCACCCTAACCATTTTTCATCATTTTGAATTATAATAATGGAAACCCTTTTTGAAACTAATTTTTAATTTATGAGAAATTTAATATGTTATTAAAATCATCATTTATTTAAAAAATACCAATTTTATAATTATAATTGGTGTTATGATAATTTGAAATATTAATTAAGTTATCATAAAATTATTTTAAAATAATATGACAAAAAAGATTGATTTATGAATATATTTTGTGAAAATTAATTTTCTTTTAAAACATTACATTATTTATAAAATTGTAAATAAACATTTACTTTTTACAAATATACAAACTCATAATTTATATTTTTTAAAATATTTATTTACATATACCATTATATAAATATATCATATTTTACTTTCTAAGATACACAAATTTTATATACACATTCTTAGGCAATGCTACAATTCTATTGGCTAAATTACTATTCCTAATGGTAATATTACTATTCCAATGGTCAAGTTATTATTACATCAGTATTGGTTCCTTGATTTCTAGAAATGCCTCTTATTTCATTAAATTTTTATTTATAATGTTTCATTGTGTTCACAATCTAATTATATTTCAATTATAATACATAAACTAAATATAAGAAGGGAAATTGCATTGATAAAATTTTGTGTCCTTATAGAAGACATCATGACACAAATTTATCAATGAATGAAAGGAAGAGGCTATAACATCTTGTACTAAATGATACTGGCCTACTACTTACGCCATAATATCTAGCATATGGCTCATGTCTATTACTATATGGATTACTCCCAAATCGCACTCACCAGTCAAAAAACTTCTCCCCCTTTTGAATACTAAATAATACATGTCTCTATAATTAGTTTATGCCTGCCTGAAAACAATTCACCCAGTTGATGTCAAAGATAAAATCCAATCCAGTTATTCCAGAATAATGAAAAGACATATATGTAAATATCTTAAACCAAATACAAGAAAATATCTAAATAACTTAGTTTGGATGGAATATAGAATACTCATAATCAATTAATAAATTAAAAGATATATGGTAGTAAAAAATTATATTCCTTATGACATACTACATGAATATTAACATACCAAAAACTCTTATCAGGTTAGTAAATCATCTGTGTGGAAAATTAAATTTTACAATCCCAAAACATCTCTACTTGATCAATATTTCTGTCATCAGTTTCAATCCAGTAATCATTATGTCATAGACCACTAGTTCCCTGTAATGAGGTCTGGTATTTTAAAATCTTAGGAATAGTTGACCATTTTACCGCTCAATTCAGCGGAATGAAGTGTCTCATCAACATGATGAACCAGAAAAGGTTCAATATCATGAACAATTAAATTCTTTAGCATTAAATATGTTAGTACCAGAACATCCATCCTAGTGAGAGTATCATTGGAAACATCTCTAGGATGTCCCATATGATGATGTTGAGGTGACATTTTCTATATTTAAAAATTATTTTTTGAATAATTATTACCTATTAGATAGATAGTATCCCAATGAGTAAAATAAATACTCAATGGGTTAGAGAACATTTATCCCAAGAGGTTATCGGTTATATGAAAACACTTCCCTCCAAGTACTTCTCTATCCTCATTCCATGTTATCATTTATTCCACATTTCACAAAGGAAATTATTTAACAACAATAGTGATCATGTTCATTCAATAAATTCTAGCATATATATATCAAAAATTTTATAATACAGATGCATCAATAAATTAACTATCACATTGAAAATAATTATATTAATAAATTTCTTTTAACAGGAAACATGAATATATATTTTAAATTTGTATCTATGTTCCTATTTACATTTTAAGAACATTCGTAAAGGAGTAAATCCTGATAAAAAGGGAAGAAATTACCTTTATACAAGTAAAAAACACAACATAGTACGCAAGCTGAAGTAAACACTATGTAAACTAAGTACAAAAGTAAGTGCTGAAAAGTAAATGGGCCAGAATACAACCCCAACTGAAAGTATAATACAATTGAAAAAAAGAACACCAGTAGAAATGTAAATCAGCAACCACCGAGTCGTCCTCCGGCTACCCCACCTGAAGAGTGGGTACAGATAGTCTCCTCAGCTTCTCAGGTCCGGCCGTCCGCTCCGTGTTCGCCCCGCCTGATAGTCCACCTCCGGATACCGTCCCGCTCTACAAGCCTCAACCACGATCAGCGATGTATGTCATCTGCAACCAACACAATGTTGTGTGGGCATGGCTGGTGTAGGGGTGAGTATACGATACTCATTACGTACCCCGAGTCCCCCGAAGGTCTCCCAGAATCCACAAAGGATAAACTACAAAGGAAGGATAAAACACAAAGTAACAACCAACTCTACTTAAGTATATGACCATACATATACCTAAGTCATAATTTCCAGTTTGACTCCAACTCATGATCCCAAGTACAACCCAATCCATATAAGAAAACACAACCTAATACACACAGGAAAGCAAGTCAATCATTTATGGGATAATGATTTAAAGTCAAGACTCAGCTCACAGAGGTATACTACTCACGAAGATGGGTGGAGATGATTAGATGTAATCTCTAAATCATCATATATGTAGAACCCACTTAGGATCCATGAATAGAAGTCACCGGTGACGAACCCACGTAGTATCCAAGTACAATAACCATTGTTGTCGAACCCACGTTGGATCCAAGTACAGTCGTTATTGCTGCTGAACCCACGGAGGATCCATGTACAGTCATCCTTGCTGCCGAAACCATGTACGATCCATGTACAGTCGTCCTCGCTGCCAAACACACGTAGGATCCAAGTACAATCATCATCATTTTCACTGTATTAGCCAGCTCTTGGGTTCCCGCACACAGCACACTCGATTCCGGGAGGGTCCACTCCACGGGCCAAAAGGTTTGATACATCAACTGTCATGATGTCCAGAGTTGATGTATCAAGAAGTTCTGTCTTGTCAATAAGAGCTCAATGTGATAGATTTCTTAACAATCGGATGCCCGGTCTCAGAGATATTGGGTTTTTCGTCCCAGGGTCCCTGTGGGTTTTTAAGCTAAAACCAACCCGAACATAGTTCAGCTGCGTCCAAACCAATATTGGAGTAAGACAAAATAACCATCTCACTAATATTAATTCAACTTAATTGACGTCACGTCAATAGGACGTCCTTTCCTTAAGTTCTAAGTGTTTCCGCTCCGAGGGCCCGGTTGGTTTTGTGTAAGAACCAACCCTCCCATACACAAGGTTTTCCAAAACATTGATTGTAATATACTGAAACAACCGTCTCGATCCAAAAATCCAAACTCAACAAATGGTGTGTCGATCAGAGTTATGTATCTCATGATATGGGCATTTGAACTAACCTGTCTGAAAATAGGGGTTTGGGCCCGGTCCAACCCGTCCCAATACCCCCTAGGTCCCCCCAAACAGGGTCGACCTGACCCGGGTCCGGCCCGGCCCGACTCGGATGTTGGCTGCGGCTCGGCTCGCTGCTGAGTGGGGTACGAAGGGGGAGTGACCCCCCTTGTTTCGTAAACCCCCCCGGTGGGGTCCTTCTTAGGAAGGTCCAGGGGGTTAATCCCCCCGGTATCTTCAGAATTGTCCGGCCATAATGGCCGGCCGGTTGATCCGCGGCGGGAGCCGTGAGGGTCCCTCCTCCTGGAACACCGACGGTAGGCCGAGCTCGGCCGCCCCTGCTGAAGACCTCTACGGCTCCTGTCCATCCGGCGTGGCACAACGGCACTGCACCCCTCCATCGTGGCCCGCTCGTGGTCGCATCTCCTTCGGCCTCACCATCGTGGAACGTTGGTTCCCCGCACCACCGACACTGTCCACTCTGGTCGCGGTCCTCTTTGTTCCGCCACGGTGCAATGAAAATGCGCCTCCTTGGCCGCTAAGATCAATGAGGATCAACAAGAAAAGGGGAGGAGGATCGGCCATGTTTGTGTAGCCCAATCTCCTCCCGTTATGAATATTACAAGCAGACAAATTAATTAATGAAGAACGATAAATCAAACATGAACGAAGATAACCCCTGCCTCGATAAACGATGTCATTTGCCGATGACGCAAAAGATGGTGTATCAGTGTGAGGTTACGAGGATAGTGTTGGTTTGTGTCCAAGGAAGGGACGACGTCTCACACTAGCTGTCGAGAGAAGAAGGAATGGCACGTCATATCTCATTGTGGTGACAGCGTTCTTCGTCGAAGGGTGTCGTTCTTCGCTGAAGGATGATGTTCTTCCAACAAAACTAAAGCTCTCTCCCCAATTGCCTACAGAACAAGCTAACTCCAAATTAAAATAAGCTTTCCCATATTTTATTTTACCTTTCTATGCATTTCAAAAACTCAATATTCAAAACTTAAACCAATTAATTGATGAGGTTCAATTAAATAAATTATTGAGAGTTTCCATTATTAAAGAGGGGGAGAGGGGAGTTACTGAAAATAATGGGGGGAGTTAGGGAGCTAAGAAAAGTTAATAGTTGGGCTCATGTGTGCCCCACCTCACCTTTATCCTATCAAGGTTAGTTAGTAACTAGTGGGTTCCACCCCAACTTCCCCATGTAGATTAAAACCACATTAGAAAAAGATATAAAATTGTAAAACAATTTTAATTTACTTTTCATTTAATCCACTTTTTTTAAATACTCCTCCTGAGCAGACACATCTTTGGTAAAGGTCCTCTTTTGAAATTAATGGCGCTGCAGTTCCATCAATACCATAAGATTTAAATTCTGAGCCCCGGTTGAAAAAATAGAAAAAATAACCCGCTCGGTCATTCACTGAACGTAACCAAGCTAAACATCAGAAATTGACTCTGGGAACACTGGGCCACGAAATTAGGTTCCATCAAAAACTGTGTACTCGTAAAATCCAAAAGAATTATAGAAAAAGTTTTCCTTGAAATTTATGGGTGTTTACACTACTCCAACCTCAGGGGTTTACGTCTTTGTGAATCTACATCATAAACTAGGGAAACAAATGAGGGTACTGTGAATGCATCTGAGCCTACTACTCCCATGTGCTCTCCAGGAGGTTCATGTACTGCCACAGGATGCACCCCAGAGGAATAGACCATCCACATAGGACCCGCTCCTGTCGATCCTCAATCTCCACTGGGACCTCCCCAAAAGCCGCCCCGTCATTGATGTCTAGCTCCCCATGGTCGATGATATATGTCGGGTCGTGCACGTATCTCCTCAGCTGAGATACATGGAATATATCATGCACCCAGTGCAAATGAGGTGGAAGAGCCAAGTGATAAGATATGTCACATATCCTTCTGAGAACTTGGAATGGTCCGATGAAGCGCCGAGGTAACTTGCCACCCCGATCAAATCTCTATAGTCCACGTTGAGGTGAGACTCGTATGAAAACATTGTCACCATACTTGAACTCTAGTGGTCTTCGCCTCCTATCAGCATAGGACTTATATTGGCTCTGTGCAATCATCATCTGCTCCTGGATGATCTGCACCTTCTATGTCATAGCCTGGACCATCTCTGGTCCAACGAGTTCTGACGCCCCAGGGACTGTCCAGCACAGAGGTGATCTGCAAAGTCGGTTGTACAATGCCTCATATAGTGTCATCCAGATGGTGGAGTGGTAGTTTTTGTTGTACAAAAACTCCACCAAAGGTAGTTGATCCTCCCAGCTGCGACCAAAGTCTAGGAAACATGCACGGGGCATGTCCTCAAGAGTCTGAATGGTCCTCTCCTTCTAACCATCTTTCTAAGGCTGAAAGGCGGTGCTCAGGCGTAGCTGCATCCCAAATGCCTCCGGAAACCCCTTCCAAATCCAGGAAGTAAAACGAGCATCTCGATCGGAGATGATAGATGATGGTACACCATGAAGTCGTACACTATCCAGAATATAAGGGCCTCCCATGCTCTCCACAGAGCCCTGCTCTCTGATAGGTAAGAAGTGGGACGACTTGGTGAGTCGGTGTATGATCACCCAGATGGAGTCGTGTCCACTGTAAGTACATTGAATCCCTATCACGAAATCCATAGATATCTCATCCCACTTCCACTCCGGGACATCTAAGGGTTGTAAAAATCATTCTAGTACCTAGTGCTCCACCTTCACCTACTAGCTGGTGAGGCATCGTGAAAGAAACTCTACCACAACCTTTTTCATACCCGGCCACCAGTGCTTTCATCTGAGAACCTAGTACATCTTTGCTACTCCTGGATGTAAAACCAATGGGGAAGTGTGAAACTCCCTGAGAACCACCTCTCGTAATACAACTAGTACCATGGTACGTCCTTTGAAAAGGATGACATACTCTCCTCCTATGGAAAATCCATCTGGTGTATGTCCTGTGGATATCTAAGCACGTCGCTTCTCACAGTCAACGTCTGCATGCTGTTCCTCTCTGACTCACTGAATTAGTGGTGGAGTGACTGTGAAAAACTGTAGGAAGGCAGCCCCATCTCTATCTGTGAAGGATATTTGCAACGCAGATAACTACTCTGTCGCCTCTTCATGTAGCTAAATGCCTGACCTCCTGCTGAGGGCATCAGATACTATGTTTCCCTTCCTAGGAGTATAGAAAATATCAATGTCATAGTCTTGGAGGAACTCGATCCATAGCCGATGTCTCAGGTTTAGGTCCTTCTGTGAGAAGATGTACCTGAGACTTTGGTGGTCAGAGTATACTATAAAGCGCTCGCCGATCAGATAATGTCACCACATCTTCAAGGCGAAGACCACTACTGCTAACTCCATGTCATGGGTATCATAGTACTGCTCGTGCTTCCTCAACTGTCGTAAACCGTAAGTGATCACTGCCTGATCCTGCATCAGGACACACCCGAGTCAGGTCCCTGATGCATCGTAGTAATCTATGTACCCTACTCCCTCCTCCTGTAGCCTCATGATGGGTGCACTGGTCAATCTCTGTCTCAACTCCTGGAAGTTCTGCTAACATCTTCTTGACCACAAGTTGGGTTTCCACTTCTTATTCAATGCTGAACGTGGTGCTGCAACTCAAGAGAAGTCTGGAATAAATATCTGATAGTACCCAGCCAGACCTAGGAAACTCCACACCTCTGTCATGCTCATGGGTGGCTCCCAAGCTAGTACAGCCTCAATCTTCAAAGGATCCTCCACAACTCTGGCCTTAGGGATGACGTGCCCCAAGAATTGGACCTCTCGAATCCAGAACTGGAACATTGATATCTTACAATAAATCTCGTTCTCTCGGAGTGTTTCCTGTACAACCCGCAAGTGGTAGACGTGATCCTCCTCAGTATTCTAGTAAATCAACATGTCATCGATGAAGACTACGAAAAATCAATTGATGTAAGGCTGGAATATCATGTTCATCAGACTCATGAACACTTTTGGAGCATTGGTTACGCCGAAAGGCATAACCATGAACTCATAGTGGACATACCGACACTAGAAGGCCGTATTTGTCACATCCTCATCTCGAACTTTGAGCTGATGATAGCCTGACCTGAGGTCTATCTTCGAGAACTAGTGTCCTCCCATGAGCTGATCAAAGAGATTATCTATCCTTAAAAGTGGATACATGCTCTTCACGGTCACCTGGATCAGGCGATGGTTGTCGACACACAGTCGCAAGCTCCCGTCCGCCTTCTTGGAGAACAAAATCGGGGAAGCCCTGGGTGAAACACTGGGTCAGATGAATCCCTTTGCCCTGAAAGTCATCCAACTGGACCCGTAGCTCTCGAAGCTTAGAGGGAGCCATCCAATATGCTGGAGTAGATATCGGGACTGTGCCGGGGTACAAGTCAATATAGATGTCAACCTATCAGCAAGGAGGTAGTCCCGAACGTTGTCAGTAAAAATGTCTGCATAATGATCCACCACAACAGAAAAACTCAGACTCCTCACATAAACTACTCCCAGGATGAGACAAGCCAAATGATGAGTGATCGACTATCATCTCTTCTATGTGAGTCCATCCTACACTAAAAAGGTTCCCTTCTCACCAGTGAAGGTGAACCTACTCCCATCGGTGCGTGCACACTACACCTTGCACCTAATATAGTCGATCTGAGCATGGACCCTAGATGACCAATCCATGCCCAATATGACGTCGTAAGGTCGAGACGCCACAATAAGAAGATCCCAGCCGATGCTCTCGCCTCCTAGAGTAAGCTCACACTACTGACACAAGTGTGTAATTGTCAAGTATGCACCCGTAGGAGTCTCTAGCAGTAAGGATCAAGCCAACGGCTCTGTCGGAATCTCCGAGCTCCGAACAACGGCAGCGGAAATGACATAACGACTCGCTCCTGTGTCTATAAGAACAATAGCAAGGGTAGAGTAGACATAGATTGTACCTAGAATCATCTGAGGTGCACTGTGGCCATAAGCCACCACTACCTGAAGCTGAGCATGCCTCTGTCCGCTAGCTCCATGTGGTCGAGTGGACCTCCTGGTGGTGTTGGTGGTGGTAGAACCCTGAAGAGTTGTCCACCACCTTCCGCTCGGCCAGCTCCTCTACCTCATCTGCCTGCTCCCTGCGGACAACTACAGTCGAACCTCTACCTCTTCCTGGGTGGTCCTTCAACCGTCTGCTGCTCCTCTGCATGGCGGGTTGTGAAGTCATGAGCCATGTGGCCCTACCCTCCGCATGCATAGCATTATCTTCATCTCATGTGATTGGCTCACTTGCATGTGCGCCGCACCTCCGAAACAATATCTTGAGGTCGCCTACATGATGGTCTGATCTGCTTGGACCTCTGCGACATCTTTCAAATACCGACTGCAGTAGACTCCACTATGTGTCGCCCTAGGTGAGGCCTCGCTGCTGGTGTAGGCCCAGCATGAATTCTCTCCACAATAAGATCTCACTTCAGTACTCTTTCCTGCATCAGAATGTTGAGGGAGATCATCGAAGCCCTGATCTCATGCCTCAGTCCATGCTCGATGGTCCGAGCCCGGAAGAATGGGTCATGTACCATGTATGTGGAGTATCACGAGAGATCAGTAAATCTCGACGAGTACTGGGATACTTTCATGTAGCACGGCCACAACTATAGTATGTCCTGGATGTGCACCGTACGGAGGGTGGCTGGAATGAACTCCGAGAGAAAGAGGCTCTCGAAGTTTTTCCAAAGTAGATATGCATCACCGTGCACCTAGAGCATCAGGCTCCACCGTCTACCTGTTTCCGCGTGTAGGAGACTCTACACAAGGATCACTATGAGGTCAGCTATTGTCCCTATAAATATGAATACTCGAATAACAGCCTCCAGCTAATCCTTAGCTGCTTGATGGTCTGTCTCTCCGTGTAACCTGGGCGACCTCTAATACTTAAAATCATGCAGTGCACTCAGGCGAAATGCACTCTCCACTACTGGGGCTGGTGGAATTGATGGCTCAGTGGGTAGAGGTACCGTCGATGCCTCCACTGTAATGGGGCCCTGCACCGAGGCCCCGTCGCTCGGTGGGCTTCCATATCTCACAAATCTCTGAACCCTAACTGGCTTCCATTGTGGGGCCATCCTAAAAAGAAAAAGGTGTGCCATGGTTAATATAGTATAATTATTGAGTTGACACAAAGTAATCAAAATGAAAACTTTTGAAACACACATGCAATAAATGTTTTTATGCATTGAGTCAGAAATCAAAAGTCAGGGTCCTAGTGTATGGATACATCGGCCGCCGCACCGACACTGGAATCCCTGGACTGGTAACCACACTCAATACCATTAAAACTATTAATTCACATAGACGTAATTACCAAAGACCTAAGTTCTGCGGTAGAACCGACTCCTCTGTTACCAATTTCCATGACCCATCCTCGGGGCCCGTGTCATGACTACCCCAATCTCGCCTTCAAAGGCCAGGGGATTTCGACTAGCAGCAAAGGCTAAAATCCCAATACAAAGGGAAGGAATTGACTTTATATATGTAAAAAACACAACAGAGTACACAAGCTGAAGTAAACACTAAGTAAACTGAGTATAAAAGTAAGTGCTGAAAATTAAATGGGCTAGAATACATACCCAACTGAAATTATAGTACAACTGAAAAGAAAGAACAACAGCAGTAATGTAAATCAGCAACTACCGGGTTGTCCTACGGCTACCCCACCTGAAGGGTGGGTATAGATGGTCTCCTCAGCATCTTAGGTCCGGCCATCTGATCCGTGTACATCCCGCCTAATAATCCACCTCCGGGTACCGTCCTGCTCCACAAGCCTCAACCAAGATCAGCGCTGTCTGTCATCTACAACCAACACAACGTAGTGCGGGCATGACCCGTGCAGGGGTGAGTATACGATACTCAATAGAGACCCCGAGACCCCTGATGGTCTCCCAGAATCCACAAAGGATAAACCAGAATGGAAGGATAAAAACACAAAGTATCAAACAATTATACTTAGGTATATGCCCATATATATACCTAAGTCATCATTTATAGTTCGACTCCAACTTAGGAGCCCAAGTACAACCCAGTCCACACAGGAAAACACAACCCAATCCACACAGGAACGAAATTCAATCATATTGATGATAATGATTTAAAGTCAAGACTCATCTAACATTGGTATATTACTCATGAAGAGGGGTGGAGATGATTAGATGTAATCTCTGAATCATCCTCTCTGCCGAACCCACGTAGGATCCAAGTATAGAAGTTGTCGATGCCAAACCCACGTAGGATCCAAGTAGTGTAACCATCGCTGCCAAACCCACGTAGGATCCAAGTATAGTCGTCATCACTGCCAAACCCACGGAGGATCCATGTACAGTCTTCCTCAGTTCCGAACCCACGTAGGATCCATGTACAATCGTCCTCGCTACCGAACCCATGTAGGATCCAAGTACAATCGTCATCATCATCGTGGTCACAGCTACCTCTAGGGTTCCCTCACACAACAAGCATGATTCCGCGATGGTCCGCTCCACGATTCAAGAGGGTTGAAACATCAACTATAACAATGTCTATATTTGATGTATCACAATGTTTTGTCTCGTCAATAGGAACTCAACGTGATAGACGGTATGTCAAATGGACGCCCTATCTGAGAGATATTGGCTCTTCCGTCCCAGGGGCCTGGATGGTTTTTAAACCAAATCCAACCAAACCGTATATAAGCTACGCCCAAACCTAAAGTGGGGTGAGACAATAGAACTATCTCACTAAGAGGAATTCAACGTAATTGACGTCATGTAAATCAGACGTCTGATCCTTAAGTGGTAAGTGTTTCCACTCCGAGGGCCCAGTTTGTTTCATGTACGAACCAATCCTCCCATACCCAAAGTTCACCGAAACGTTGAGTTTAATATATAGAAATGAAATTCTCAATACAAGGATCCCAACACAACTGAAGGTGCCTCAATCGGAGGTCTGTACCCCAAGATATGGGCGTCTGAACGAACCTATCTGAAAATAGGGGGTTTGGCCCGGTACGACCCGGCACAATACCCACGGGGTCAGCCAAAACCAGGTCGACATGACCTAGGTTCGGGTTCGGCCCAGTTGGTGTAGCCCAGCCTGGATCGGAAGCCACCTACGGCTCAGATCGCGGCAAAGCAGGGTGCGAAGGGGGTGCGACCCCCTTTGTTTTGGAAACCCCTCCCCAAGTGGGGTCTGCCCTAGGCAGGTCCAGGGGGTTACACACCCCTGTTTCTCAAAAACGGCCCGCCATAATGGCGTCTTTTTGAGCCGTCGTGGGACCCGTGGGGGTCCCGTCACCTGGAATGTCGGCGGACTATTGAGTCTGGCCACCCCTATTGAAGACCGCAGCGACCTTACGCCGAAGATCCTGTCCGACCAGCACGGCGCGATGGCGCCATATCCCTCTTCTGGGGCCCACCCCGGTAATGGCCCACTTGATGTTCTGGAGCGGCGTGATAGGGCCGCGCCCCTCCGCTGCGCCCCGCTCTTCGTCGTGGCCTCCTTCAGCCTCACCGGTGCCGCGCAACGGCGCCTCTCACCCCCGCCACATCCCGCTCTGTCCGCGGTCCTCTTCGTTCCTACGCGGTGCAACGACACCGCGCCGCCTTCGTAGCTAATATAAATGAGGATCCACAAGAAACGGGGAGGTGGATCGTCCGTGTCTGTGTTGTCCGATCTCCACCTGTTATGACGATAAAAAGTTTCCAAATTAATCAACGAAGAACATTAAATCAAACTTGAATGAATATAACCCCTACCTCGATAAACGATGTTGTTTGTCGGCGACGCGGAAGATGGTGTTGTGGGGTGAGGTTTCAAGGACGACGTTGGTATGAATCCAAGGAGGGGACGACATCTCACAATTGTGGTGGAGGGAAGATGGGTTGGCATGTCATATCTCTATGTGGTGATGGAGTTCTTTGTCGAAGGGTGTCGTTCTTTGCCGAAGGATAAAGTTCTTCCAACAAAGATTCAACTCTCTCCCAATACCCAACACAACACCGTAACCCCAAAATAAAATAAGATTTCCATTATTTTATTTTAATTTGCCGTGCATTTCAAAAAATCCAAATTCAAAACATAATCAAATTAATTGAAGAGGTTCAATTAATTAAATTAATGTGAGTTTCCATTATCAAAGAGAGAGAGAGGGGAGTTACTCAAAATAAATGGGGGAGTTAGGGTGTTTGGGAATGTAGAGTGTTGAGATCGTGTGGGCCCCACCTCAAATTTATCCTCTCAATGGTAGTTAGTGACTAGTGGGTCCCACCCCAACTTCACCATGTATATTAAAAACACTTTAGAAAAAGAAATAAAATTGTAACACAATTTTATTTTTCTTTTTATTTATTCCACTCGTTTTTAACAACTCCTCCTGAGCGGACGCATCTTCAGTAAAGGTCCTCTTAAGAAATTATCGGCACTGCAGTTCCATCAGTGCCCTCGGATCTCAATTCCAAGCATCAGTTCAAAAGATAGAAAAAATCCTACTCGTTCGTTCACTGAACGTACCCGAGCTAAGCTTCAGAAATTGATTCCGGGAACACCGGCCCTCGGAATCAGGTGCCGTTAGATACTGCGTACTCATAAAATCCCAAATAATATCTAAAAAAATATTACTTGAACTTTATGGGTCCTTATATAAATAATACATTACCAATGATTCTTTCTTTCCTTTACCCCCCTCTAATGTGTCTGCGAATCCATTTTAGGAAAACTGATAACCATACAACTGAAATAGAGATTCCACCAATTATGAAAAAAAACAAACAAGGCATAAATTAAAATGGAAAAAATATATCTCTACAAGAAATTCAATAGGCATAGAAATATTACTCATGTAATAAGTGAGGAAAAAAATAATTAATAAGACATACTAATAGACTACATCATTCAAAATTATTAGTAGCTATACACACATGTGATTAGTATAAAAAAAGGATGTCATGGGCTATAAATATACATGATATCTGTGAAAAATAGTTCTATACGAGAAAAATGATTTTTAAGACTTAATACCTCAAACATTATGACATCAAATTTGAGGATCCCTAAGAGTATTTCTACTAAAAAATATCCAAACACCAAATTGAACCAACTCATAAGATAGTAGTTCCTAGAACTAATTAAAATTCAACATGGAATGGGTTCAAGAATTTACCTCATGTTTGAATCAAAGTAAGGGACTTATTTACAAAAAAATAACTTTTGGAGATTTCTAACAACACAAGATCTAGTTTCATTAAAAGGGAAATTACAATTTTCAATAATAACATTAATTATTGAAGAGAAACCATATTTGTGATGTATTTAGAATGATATGTACTATTACCTTTAAAGATGGATTAACCCTGGGAATTTGGTTATATAAGTATATTGATTAATGATTTACCCTAGTTCCATCGATAAAAGGTCTTCACCTTATTTGGATTTTTTTAGGGAATGGTCTAGGGATGGAAGGGATGTCCATTAAAAGTGGAAATAATCAATAATTATCACAATTAAAATTATTTATAATGATCACATAACTTTTCATCTTGAAACATGAAACTTCAACCTAGAATGTAAGTTATTTCATCCATTTCATAACCTTTAAGACCAAAAGCATGACCAGGATAGTGGCATCTACCATGGATGTGGTGGATTCAATCCATCCATCATTAAATGCCCTATAAATATAATATTTTTCTAAAAAATAGTTCAATTTATTCACCACAACCTCTACTATGGGTGTGATGATGTTTCTATGGTCATCATTCACGAAATAACACCGAATGATCCACGACTATGTCCACTCCTATTTCCCCATTCATTATTTCCTAAGGCATCATGAGGAACTGGCTCAGCTTTCACCATGGTCATGGTGTTGCACATGATTATCTAAGAATTATCTAAAACACCCAATAGTGTCTCATAATATTATAGGAAATTATCAAACATGGATCAAGCTATGCAATTAATAGTGAAATATGAAACAAGTTATAATAAAATAGGAACAAAATTACAAGGCTTTATAGAGTAGTCATGTTCACCATTATAATGATAAATTTAACAAAATAATATTTCATAATTAAATAATGAAATTTATATATGGTATTTTCAGAAAGGGTAAACATTATTGTAACACATCATTTGAAACATATATTTATTTTCTAGATCTTACTAAATTTTTAAGAATTGTAGGAACACCTAGTTTATTTGATCACAAATTAATGGATAATGTTTTAGATTATAACCCAAGGGAAGGCTAAACTTAGTATAAAAATTTGTTGTTTAATTAATCAAGGATTTAGATCTAAAATTGTTTAATGGATTTACTAATACCTAATGACTATATTTTTTGCATGATATTTTACTCCATCAACTCTCCTCTTGGAATTATAAATAATTTTATATACTAGATATTGTAAAATATCATGATATATTTTCTAAAGATAAAATACTACCATGTTTTTAAGATATGATAAATGTTATTATTAATAATCAAATCAATTATAAAAATAATTATCCATGGTAAAATATTTTTTTTGTTATTTCTTGTAAAATACCTGAATAAAGGGTAACTAAAAATATGTTATGCATCTAAATACATGTATTTTAATATTGATTATAGTATTAATCCTTATATCATCAAAAAAAGAAAAAAATATGTTATTTTCCTTTAAATCGACGTTTCAATTCACTCATGTGATATAAAACATCGTAACATATTTATTTGAATGCTATAGGTAATAATAATAATCAAATATTATGACATATATAAATTTAAAAATCATGGGGTATTGTTGATTCATTAAATCATAATATATATTCTAGTCCTACAAATGAGTCCATGTAATTGAAATTTGAAGGATTCATTCATTTTGGGGCATTAAGAAGTAATTATATGACAATGATATCAATTTAAATTTCTTATAATAAATGTAAACAGATTTTCAAGAAATATTTTCGTCCTACACATATGTCTATATACATATACATATGGAAAATTATAATATTATATTAAATATGATCCCCCCCATATCCACTCATAAAAATAGAGAATTATCATACTAATTATATAATGAATTAAAATCCAAAACTAATTATGAACATGTACTGTATCTACTTCAACCCATCTTTATCACGACTCACAAACCCAATATCATATCACTGTATAATAACATAATATTAAAATAATATATCATTAAATACACTCCATATTTGAATCCCCATTAATATCATTACATTCACAACCTTTTGAATAAGGTCATAGTTATATAACCATGACTCCCTCATAACAAATATCTAATATTAAAACTTCATATAAAATCCCTATATAACAATTTCACATCATAACATCCTCATAATACGGTATCATGAAAATGAACAGAATTAAATTACTTCTCTCCTACCAGGGATGTCTGACCATGTATTATGAAATATTCCACACAATCATCAACATTTGTAATTATTGATACTTTAACCCCTTGAACACATAGCTTGTGAATTATAACACTTGTCCATTATAGATTATATTGGGTCTAACTGAGAGATCTGATAATTTTGAGTAATCAACAATTCATTTTTAAATAATTATAGATGTTGTGAAAAAATACATTGGACTCATTTCCTTTTAGGGGTGTTGATAAATTTATCTGAATCATGTTGTCATACATAATAAAAAATAATGTAATACAAATTTATTTAATTATCCCCGTATCCAAAGATTTTATTCTAACACCAAAAGTTTTTTATTTTTTACCTTGATTGGCCATAGCCATTACGAACAAACCATGTAACAACAAAATTTCTACCTAAAGTACTATAGTGTGATCTACAAACACTAAACTAAAAAAACACACAGAAGATTCATTTTATAATATAAAAATAACCTATTAATTTATAGGTTTATTATTACTGGTTGTGTTTTATTAAATCAATTTCCATTCACTTCATCTATTATAATTCATTATAAAGAGTTGTTATATCCATTAAAAATTTATTTCATTATCCAAATTTTTTTAAACACTTCATTATAACATTACCATCGAACTTATACCATATCATTTGCTGACATAGTTAATAGTTAATGTATGTACCTTACCATATTTGTAGGAAATTATGAAGAAAAAAAAATTAACCAATCTATTAACGACAATTATTATATAATCTTATCCAGTAGGCACCACATTAATTATAAATTTATTGAAATATCATCCTCCCATATTTATTTTTTAATCATGATAATATAGCAATAAAAACATAAAAAACACCCACTAAATTTCTCCACCAATTCCATAATATAATTTTACACAACAGTAGCCATAATGAATCAATGCCAAACCACAGAATAAGGGGAAACGAAAATATCCATTGTCGAAATCCAATACATATAGAATTAATGAAAATAACAATATCCATTAATTATAATTTCATATACTATTATCAATATAGTAGAAACCATAAACATTGTTTATTCCATTTTTCAATTCCTCTGATTCATTACCATCCTAATAAGGATATGCATTGATGAAAGTTAAAATTCATAAAAATAACCATAATCAACAAATATTAATCGTATTAAACTAAAATGGCATATAGGACAGTAAATCTATTAAAAATATAATGAAAAAGAATGTAATTCACTTGTGGACGCACTTCTCACTTCATATTCTATATGATATAGATCATTATATTATCATATAAAATTAAATAACCCGTCCAATGAAAATAATATCAATTTTTTTTTAAAATTTCATTTAAATAATAATATTAGATTCTATTAATAAGTAATCGCAACATTAATAATTCTGTCAAAATAATAAAAAGAAAACTAGTGATCAAACCTCAATAATATTTATGAAATATACAATAAGGCCATGAAATTTTTATCTTATATTATAAACTTAACAAAAAGACCCAAAATCAAATTATACATCATGACCAACATTTTTTGGAAATATGAATATTGAGAAGAAAGGATAAAATTAGAAATGGATTGAAAAATAGACCCAGTGAAATTGGATCTCAATAACCATTTGAAAATGATGATTAATGCACAAATATATGACTAAAGGGTACTCATGATGTCAAAAAAATTATAGGTATCGACAGTGGTCTTAGGATGTGGATTGATTCCGAGAATGATCCCCAATTATTTATTAAAATATGACAATGGGAATCAATATATGAAAACATTGTTCATTCCATATTGCTATAAAAATATATATACTGGGAAATAATTTCTCTTGTATCCTATAAAGTTAATCAACCTGGATTCAATGAATTAATGGAATGAAATGGTGAATGATTTCCATCATGTCAGAATATAGGAAAATCATAAAATCATGACATAATAATTATCCTTTCATCTAGAATATAATATTATCAAAACATTACTCATAGCCTAGTGTGAACCATTATGTTGAAACATATCCCGAATGATAGACCAATGAAATAATCATATCATGAAGTCCATATTTTATATTCTATTATCTCAAAATGATGCCTCATGCGTAAGTTAAAATTAAATTCTTCAAAAAAAACTCTTAATGATAAAAAATGAATCACCAAATGATAGGTAGTAAATCACATCCAAAAATAATGATGTTAAAAAAACACATGGACTATGATCTATTAAATAAATAAAATCCTCACACTCTATACTAAATAATAGTAAAATTTAAAATTGGATAGTTTTATGAACCCATCTTTGAGTAAAAATTGATTCATTATTGGTCAAGGTCATGATTTTATCTCAAAAGTCATCTAATATTTAAGCAATCCTTCTAACATAATTACATGTAAACCTTTTATCTCCATCAAAACACATACATAATCTAATTTATACATTGATGATTTTTATGAAAGACAATTACTCTAAATTTTTTGAATCTCAAACAATTTTCACCATCAATTATAATAACCAAAACTAAATAATGTAAATTCTACCATAAAATAAAATCTCATTATCAGATAAATCTCAAAAATGAGTATTACAATAAAAACCAAAACAACTATAGAGGAAAGAAAAAATTAATTAAAAGTTGAATAAAACCAAGAATTACAATATCACATAAAAATAAAATCTTGTTTAAATATCTTATTATACTATGAATTCATCTACATATCACATTACCATGTAAATTAATTAAATACACTATGATTCAGTAAGATGTAGACTAAGGGAATGATGATCATATGCAACACCTTCAACCAAATATTCATAATATAAATAGGTCACTCTGTGAATTTACTAAACTCTTATAAATTAAAATAACATTAATTGATGTCATGAGAGTAATATTAAGAAAATTAAAAAGGATATACTACTGAAATTTTCCACTAATCTAACAAATCATTTCAATAAGTGTCAAATGATACTTACCTAAATCAATATTCTTCAACACCATAGATGGTTCGATGAAATAGTGAGACAAAAAATTTTATGTCTAAAATTCCAATACACATTGTAAGGATAAACCTTAAAAAACCCATGATCAATAAACTAAAAATATAGATTTATCATCCTCCAATTAGCATATGATGATTGAAAATTGTGATCACCCATTATATACTGATGAATTACTTTAAAATTCATGATCAACATGTGTAAAAATTCACATCCATTAATGTTGAATCTCATAGCTTGGTTAAAAAAATATATAGATATACCATCCAATTCATATAATTTCATGAATGGATCTATGAAAATATAAGGGTGAATGAAATTTTTAGTGAAAAAATCAATCATATTTAGGTGTTTTAACAATGACATTCCAAAATCAAGAATGTGTGAACTCAATAAGTAAAATAATATATTTATATGTTATACACCAAAAATTATCAAAATGTATATATAATTTTGTTATGAGTATAATTTTATAGCCTAAAGCATAATTCAAACCAGTATTAACTCATATTATAAAATATATATCATGATTAGATATTATAGTCCCCATAAAAACATGAATACAGGCAACTTCCTTGACATACATATATACTAGAGAATCCACTATACTCAATAAAACATCAAATATGTAATAATATTCATTCATTAATTGATAAATTATCACCCTAATATAATCATGTAGTCATTTATTTTGAGGTAACCCTATGAATGAATCTATTGATGTTTCCCCATGTATCCATTTATCAATGTACACCAACTACAACAAACCATTAAAATCAAGATGCTCGAACTAAAACTATTAAAATATAAATCATTTAGAAAAGATCTCAATCATGAAATAATTTATCCTTTAACAAAATTATATACCCCTCATGGTGTGTTACATAATTGATAAACATAAATATACTAGTATATGTGATCTATGGAATTAATACACAAACACTTCATGCACCACCAATGAAAAAAAAATTCTTATCATGGAACAACAACCAATATTTATTTCCATTGGACCACCTATTAATATAATCCCCAAAAAAGGTATAATCAAATTATACCTCTAGTTAAAGATATCTAAACTATTAATCTCCATCAAACCATAACAAATATTATTGTACATTCATATTCTGTATAAAAAATCTATTTTTCCCTTCCCCTATTTCAAAATATATTGATTTAAGACCGTCCATAATATTATAAGAATATATAAACACATAAATAGTACCCCCATGAGACTTCACTCTAAATAAATTTAAAAAGACATTTCATTTTCTGTATATAAAAATGATTTAAAACAAATAGTACCAGAAAAACATTTCAAGTATAGGTAAATTTTTTTCAATATAATTGATAGAATATATGACTTATGATTTTTATTTTCGTTAAGTGAATAAATAAGTCACCATTCAGATAATTCCTCTAAAGCTTCTGAGTGGACAGTATCTCTACCATCCCATGATCAATAGTGTTAAAGTCACAAACTTTTGGATGTAACTTACTAACCCCATAATATATTAGTACACTATGTAACATAATGATGTATCTTGAAATGAGTTGAGATGCATCAAAAAATACCCCAATATTATATCCCATCAGAAGAATGAAATGGATGAGTGTAATAATTATCTTCACCCTAATGACATAGAAGATGATTGGAAATTACTATCCCAAAAAAATCCATAATTATTGTTTTTTAAAAGGATATTAATGGATCTATAATAAAATAAAAATAGGAAAAACCATCTTAATATAGCTAGACAGACATGGATGTTGTTAAGCACAATGTATTTTTTCAGAAGCACGCATTAAATAAACACCAATTAATTATGGAGATCTAATTATCACCCATATTAGACAATAAATATCAAAAAAATGAAACTCTTTCATTTGGTACATGCAATTAGATTTCTTCATCAATATTCAATGTCATAAAAAACGTCAAGTAAATCTAAAATTATCATCATTATCCTCCTCTAGCCTCAACCACCTTAGGACGTCATCAATAAAGACCATAACATATTAATCCAATAACCTAGGGAATAAATTATTTTTAATTCCATGAAAACAATTTTTCAATTCATGATATCGATCAATAGAACCTTGAATATGATGTTCCTTAATGAAAACTAAAATAAATTTTTAGGATATCATCATATTTCACTATAATCTGTTGATATCCAAAACACAAATCAATATTCCTGAACCTAATAGATTCCTATATCTGATTGATCAAACAATAATTCATAAGGATATGTAATTATTTATTCATTATAACATTATTAAACCGATGTTAATCGATGTAAAAAATAGATTGCAATTCACATTTTTAGATAATAAAACCACAACATCTTAAGGAAACAAACAATGGAATATGAAACTCTTTTCTAAAAAATAATAAATTTAAATCTCTAAATCCTGAAATTCCAAATGTTCAATCTTGTAAGTATCCATTTAAATATTATAGGAATTAAGATGTAACTCTATCAATAAATCATTATCAATTTAAGGCAGTATCACTGTGAACTGTTCGGAAACGATAATGACAAAATCCTCATCAACATTCAAGAACATTGATACCTAAATATCTAATAAAACCAACAATAACTCTAAAATATATGAAGATAAAGAATCCATATTACTATTATCTATACACGTATCCTATATAAAATTGAACCTAGTGTTCTTACATTATTTATACATTTAAAAACTATCATTTAGAAGTAATCAATAATAACATGTACATAATACAATAAAGTCATGCCACAATTGAAATTATATGGTTGTATATAAATAATTAAATTATTCTATAGGGACTAAAAACTATTTTTCAACTACTTAAAACATTAAAAACTAATAGAAAATTAATCTAACCTCTTAATGGCATATATAAAAGGATAATATAGTAGAAAGGGAGTTTTTAATTCAAATTTTATTCTTAACATTTTGTATAAGGTTCCACCATTGTGAATCAATATATATATATATATATTACTATATATTCCATTTTAAATGGTTTTGAAAATGAGTAATTGTTATAGATGATCCTTAAAACCACCTAAATATTAAACAAAATTGGTTATTTTAGGACAAATATAAATAAATGAAATAGTGGAATGTAATTAATTTATATTTGCTGAAAAAAAAAATTTCAAGCCTATTTATTGTAATGGTCTAAAAAAATTGAAATATAGGTCTTCCAATTAAATAATATATAAATGATGTAATTTTTATAAATTTTTTATATAACATGCAATAAGAAAATTGGTTGAAAAAAATATTTAAAAAAATAACAATGTAGGGTAAAAAATATTAATGAAATAAAACCATCAATATTGAATATTTAATTATGAATAAATTTATAATTTATCATCATTATTGTATTTTCATATTTAAAATAACAAATATATGAATAATCATGTAAAATAGAAATTAATTTTTTTTAATCTTGTGAAAAAATCAGCCCGTACTACATGTAAATGATTTTTTTTACATGGAATATATTGAAATTTTTCATAAAAACATACGAAATATATATAAACTTTTTAACATTTCATATCAATATAATGATATGTTCAAAAGAATGAACTCTTATGATATTAAAAAACCATGTAAAAAGATGATAATGAACTTACTTGAAATATTTCAAATATAAATATTATTTTAAAAATGTTTTATTACACATATTGTTATTCGAAATAATACTATGAATCAAAAACATGTATAAAATTTAAATTATCAATCTATATAGTTATTAAACTAATTTACATATAAAATAATAAATTTTTTAAATATAAACATATTTTATTTATCTATTATTTATTCTTAATAACTTGTGGTTGAATATACCTGATATATTGAAAATAATAAACGCTAAAAATGACATAAAAATATATTAATATTTACATTTTAAAAAAATAAAAAATTATTACATTAATTATACCATTAAATGACACCCAAGTTTTTATTTATAATGAATGGTCATAATCATGTACATTAATTTTCATAAAGATACACCGTATAAAACATTTATTATTTTCTAAAAAAATCCATTATAATTTGTGATACCATATGATTTAATTAATTAGAAATATATATATATATATATATATATATCTATTTTCAGTCATTTCATGATGTGGAAGGAATGGAAATATAATTTATTTCGGTCTCATTCATGTTGAAATATATTTGATCATTTCACCACCATTAAATGTCCTTGGTAATGTAGAAAACAATTGTGTATCCATGAATATATACAGTAATATCTTCATTTCTTCATAATATAAATTATATAGAAACTGAATCAAAAGAAAATATTTTTAGTTATATTATATTGAAAAAATTGAATGGAATTTTATAATCGAACACATGAATAATTAATTGGGATCTCTCATGACTAAAATATAAACTTTTACTATGTCTAAAATATCATTATTCATATATGTTAAAAAAATCACGTCGAAAAGAGTATAAACACATCAGTAGCTCATAGGTTTCTATCAACAAAAATATATCTGGTTTTAATTTAAAAATCTCATCAGATTCGTGAGAAGTTGTAACTAAAGGGACTATAAATTTTTTATTTTTCAATACATCATCTATATAAAATTATATTATTCATAAACATAAAAGTATATATAAACATATTTAAAAATATATAATTACTGAAAAATGATAAAAAATTATTGAATAATATATGTTATATATGAATACCTCATTATTTAGTTAACATACAAGTATTCAGTGCCGATGTTTAAAAAATATTTTTTTCATTGTGAAACTATATCCACATCATCAATATGTTAATACTCTCTTTCCAATCTATCAATAATATCTTGTAGCATTTTTCAAAGCTAATCCTTTTAAATATGATGATGATGTGTTGTGAACCAAATATATTGTACGATCCCATATAATACTGTACTATTTTCAATATACTATATATGTAACTCACAGTATATTAAAAATTATGGATGAGGAGGTAGAGGAATGTGATATATCTTAAAATATTTACAACATATTTATAATTGAATGCATGAAATTGAAATTACAGGTAATAAAAAATTATATCATTTATACCACCATTATATTCACATTATATGGGGATTGGTTTTATTATTTTTCGCTAAAAATATCACTACATCAACAAAAAAACACAAGTAATCTAAAATATAATTTTTCTTTCCTTATCATTGGTATAAAATTCATCTCTATTAATGTCACGCATTAACCATGATTTAATATTTAAAATTAAACCTGATAACTATATCAATGGTTCAGATTCACATAAATAAATTTTCCTGAGATCTTTTAAATGAGATAATTTTTTCTTATTCTCATTCAAGAACAATACATCTTTCTTCGATGGATGAAATTAATTTAATTCATTAATATATTATGTTATATTTATGTGAAATTATTTTTTATTATTAATGTATAAATTTAGAAACATTATTTTCACACATTCTAGTGAATTAATTTTTAATCAATAGATTCTTCCAAGTAGAAAACTAAATCCCTGGTAGATAATATTTCAATATCTATATCCCTCAATTTTTTAGAGGTAGTGTAAACAGAATACCAAAACCTCCTCTGAAATATATTTTTATTAAACAGAGGCATCCAACCAATATATATTCTTATTATACCACTCTAATGTGATCAAATATCATAAAAAAGAATACATTAATTGTAAGTATATTGTTCCATGTAATATTATTTTTCCACTAAATGAAACATCAAATTTACCAATATATCATTAAATTGTCGTTGAATTTACATCTCTTATAGAAAAGTTATATCAATTATATTTCATCGAAAATGTTAAGAGAATTATAATCTATCACATTGTTGGAAATAGAATTGGAAACATTACAGCACATATGGATAGACATTTAGAAACTTATGGGTATTATTTTATGTAGTGAATCAAGTATAAAATATTTCATTATAAAATAAATTTAATATATTCCATTCCAAAAACTATATAAAATTTTAGTTTAATATTTATTTAAATTTTGTTGAAAACCCCTATAGAACCATAATATCATGTTGGCACTTCAAAAATGTAATTTACCTCACTTGTATTGTTTATAATAATCGGGAGTAAATATGCAAATTTTATAATAAAAGGGTGCAACTCAATTAAAATTCCCACTGACAATAATTATCATCACATATTTAAAACATCATTAGTGTTGTCATTAATATCATCTAACGATTCAATCAAACTATAATAATGTTTTTTCTCAGTATGCATCATATAAATATTCTATTTTAACAAGTGACATCAGAAATATTGATGAAGAAGAATATCATTCTCTATTCAATATATTTTTTCATTATAGGTCATTTTTCATTGTTAATGAAATTTTTTTTTCATATTATTCATATAATGAACAATGGATATTGGATTTTGTAAAGACCCAGAAATTTCAAGTAAAATTTTTTCTTAAATACTTTGGAATTTTAAAAGTCTACTATTTCTGACAGTGCCTGATTCTGAGTCACGGCGTGCCCAGAATCAATTTCTGATGTTTTGTTCGGTTAAATTCAGTAAACGTACGAGCAGGTTTTTCTATCTTTTAAATCGTTGCTCAGAATTGAAATCAGAGGGCATCGATGAACATGCAGCATCGGTATTCGGTGAATTCTATCATTACTACAGTTGCGTTTGTAAGACAAGAGAAGTTAATTTTTGGGGATTCTTAGAAAAATAAATAAAATTTTTTTATTGTAAAATTTTATTTAAGAGGTGGTTATTTCCACCAAAGGGAGGTTGGGGTGGGGACCACACCCCACATAACCACTGATGAGAGGATATTTGTGTGGTGTGTCCCACACGAGACCTAACCCTTCAACTACCCATTAACTCCCCTTTATTTATATTATCATCTCCTCTCTTTAATTGTGAATTTCCATCTTATTCTCACTCCCATGAATATTTTACATCACCTTTTAATTAATGAATTGAACTCTACAATTAATTAAATAATGGGATTGAATTTTTAAATTGTTGTGTGAATAAAATAATAGCCTTAGCTGTTATTTTTTTTTAGAACTCGTTTTGATGGGAGAACATTGGTAAATCATTGTATAAATAGAAGAATAGTTTTTTTCTCCCGACGAAGAACATCTCCGGCAAAGAACACGAAGAACATCTTTGACAATGCTTATTCTTCGGAAGCACACCAACGTCAACAGAATCGACGTCCATTTTCTGCAACGCCCGACCTCCGTGACGCTCGTCTTCTGCGGCTTGTCGATGTGCAACTTACTTGAAATCGAGGTAGGGGTTTTTACAATTTAAAGTGAATAATTTGTATCCCCTTCTTTGTTGAATTTTTTGGTTATCTTTGGCCTTATGTTATCGCCTAATGCGGAGGGCGCGGGCTGAACAAACACGGTCTGATGACCCCATGATTGTTCTGGACTAATTTGACAGTGGAAACCGGAGGCGATGGTGAACGGAGGAAGCGGGAGCCTTGTGCTGGCCGCATAGAGAAGAACCGCGGCCCGCATCTACGGCTGCTTGGCCAAATAAGAACCAGCAGAATAAAGTCAGTCGGACCGAAGGAACCGTGGCGCCATGAGGGCGCCACACTGCAGAGGACCACAAACCGTGCTCCGCAGGCCGCTTCAGTGGAGAACCTGTCGGCCACCTGCTGGCCTAATTGAAAGACGCGGTGCGACTTGGTGCCACGTGCAGAAGACAACTTCCCGCCTAAGAGGGCCCCTCATGCCGGGATGACAGTCTGGCATCACTCAAACAGATAGTAGGATGGTGCTGCTCAACGCCGCCGTTTCGAAAGACCGGGGGCTGCACCCAGGATCTGCTCAACCATATGGTCAAGCCATAGCCAGGTGCGGGCCGGGCTGCGCCAGACAGGCCGGGCCGACCCCTTAGCCGGTTCGGACCCGTCGAGCCAGGACGGGCCGACCTGCCAGCCCACCGGGCTTGACAGGCCATGCCAGTTTCGCATAAATGATAATAACATCCGGACTATGCGTCCAAACGACGCAGCGTCTACGGCACTGGGACCCTTGTGATGAGGCGGTATTTTTAAAATACTCTAAGTGAGTTTTGGATATCTTTGGAAAATGACCGGGGTTGGAATGAGCGTAATTTAAACTGGGCCCCTAGAACAGAAATTCCAATAACTCTCAGATCAGGCGTCTAATTTTTTCACCGTCTATCGTGTTAAGTTTATTTTGATGAGTAAAAACTTCATGATAAATCAACTCTAGACTTTGTGACCATTGATATATCGCCCCCTTTTCTCGAGGATCGAACCCTCCAGGAATCGAGTGTGTTGTGTGCAGGAACCCTAGAGCTGGCTGTGACTGCGTCGACTACTATACTAGAATCCTCCGTGGGTTCGACTACATCGACTACTGTACTGGAATCCTTTGTGGGTTCGACTGCGTCATATACTATACTGGAATCCTCCATGGGATCGAATGCATCGACAAATGTACTGGAATCATCTGTGGGTTCAACAGTGACGACTACAATACTGGAATCCTCCATGGGTTCGACGATGATGACTAATGTTATTTTATCTTGTGTGGGTCCAATAGTTTAGCCACTGTACTTTTATCATATGTGGGTCGGGTAGAGTAGTTGGTCTTGTATCATTTCTGGGTCTGACAACATAGTTGGTCTTGTAACTAGTGTGGGTTCGATAGCTTAGATGAATCAGTGACTACATCTGATCATCTCTATCGACATATGAAAGTTGTATACATTTGTGGGATGAGTCTTGACTTTCAATACTTATAATAGATTTGATTTACTTCTTTCCTATGTGGACTCAGATGTGCTTTGGCTCGAGAGTTGGAATCGAATTTCGATTGATAAATTAGGTATATGTATGGGCATATTCTCAAGTAGGGTTCGTTGATACTTTGTGGTTGTATCATTCTTCTTTGGTTTGTCCATCATGGATTTTGGGAGACCTTCGGGGTCTCAAGGTCCCTACTGAGTATCGTATAATCACCCCTACAGGGGATATTCTCGCACTACGTTTTTTTGGATGCAAATGATGGACATCTCTAATTGAGGTAGCGACATGTAGAGATTGACGGTACCTGAAGGTGGACGACATGGTGAGATGTACGTGAAGAAGATGGATGGAATAGTGGTGCAGAAGAGGCCATATGTACTCACTCTTCAGGTTGGGTTCCTGGAGGGCGAATCAGTAGTTTTTTTACATTACTACAGTTGTACTAGATTTTCAGTTGTATTAGTTTTTCATTTGTACTATACTTATTGTTGGGATTTTATTTCCTACCCTTTGCATTCCACACTTACTTTTGAATATAGTTTTTCTTAGTTCTTACTTCAATTGCATAATATTTTGTGTTTGTTTACTTTATAAAGAAAATTTCTTCACATATTAGGGATTTATGCATTTGATTCTAGTCGCGAGCCCCTGGATTAAGGAAGGCAGGTTTGGGGTAGTCATGGCACGGGCAACAAGGATGGTTCATGAAAAATTCGTATCATAGGAGTCAGTTCTACCGCAGAACTCAGGAATCTGATCATTATTTCTATAAATCAATAATGTTATGAGTGTGGAATGTGGTTTTTAGTCCAAGGAGTCCAGTGTTGGTGTGGCAGTCGATGTATCCATACACCAGGACCGTGATCTCAGATTTACGACTCAGTACACGAAAACACAGATTGCATGTGTGTTTAAAATGATTTATTTGTTATTATATTGAGTCATCTCACCAGGTATACTGTTTTGACCGTGGCACACCTGTTTTTTTAGGATGGCCCCACGAAGGAAGGCAGGTAGGGTTCCGAGTTACGTACGAGATGGAAGCCCACTGAGAGACGAGGACTCGGTGTAGGGCCCCATCACAGTGGAGGCACTAGCGATACCACTACCCACTGGGCCACTGATACCGCCAGCCCCAGTAGTAGAGACTATACGCTGCCTGAGTGTGTTTCAAGATTTCTAGTGATAGAGGCCACCAAGGTTTCGTGGAGAGACCGACCCACTGGTAGCTGAGAATTGGATGGAGGCTATCATCATAGTTTTTAGATTTGTAGGGACACCTGCCGACATTTTTTTGATGCTTCCGTGAGTATCCTGCATGCAGCAGCATGTAGATGGTGGAGCCTGATTCTCTAGGATCATGAAGTTGCATCACTACTTTGGATATAATACAAGAGTCTCTTCCACTCAAAGTTTGTTCCAACCTCCTTACATGCAGTGCAGATTCAGGAGTTACTTCATCTGCTTTAGGGAAGCATGACAGTAGCTCAGTACTCAGTGAGGTTCACCAACCTCTCTCGCTACTCCACCAAGATGGTTCATGAACAATTTTTCAGGGCTCGTACCTACAAGATGGGACTCAGGAACGATATCATATCATCGTATATTCCCCTTAGTATTCTAACGTAGTAGGGGGTGCTTGAGATAACCATTCTAGTGTAGAGTTTTCTCACTGTACAGACACTTGTAGAGAGACCCACCACATGGTTACACGTAGTAGAGTCTTCTGCAGCCGGTAGTAGAGAGATTTCACAGAGGTCCAAGAAAACCAATAAATCAGGTGGGCGACCTCAGGATACAGGTTTGGTTGTGTGGGGCACACGAAATACAACCATCCTTATGAGGAGGATCCATGGATATGTATGCGGAGGGCATGGCCACATGGATTGTGACTGCCCGACCCACCATTAAGACGATAAGTACACAGTAGATGAATCTCCCAGGAAGAGGTAGAGGTTCAACCATGGTGGTCCACCGGGAGAGGGCGGACGAGGCAGAGGAGCTGGCCGAGCAGCGGGTGGTGGATGAGGTTTCAAGGATTTAACTCCACCACCACCAGGAGGTCCACCCCGACCACAGGAAGCCGGCGGACAAATGCGGGCTCAGCTCTAGGTAGTCGAGGCCTACGGACACGGTGCACCTGAGATGATTCAAGGTACTATCACTTTCTATTCCACCCTTGCTGAAGTACATATAGACAGAGATACGAGTCATTCTTTTATTGTCGTTGACCTTGATCGGAGCTCGAAGATTCTAACAGAGTCGTTGGCTCGATCCTTATCGCTAGTGACTCCAACGAGAGTATACTTGATGATTTCGCACTAGTGTCGACAGTGTGAGAATACTCTAAGAGGAGATAGCTTCAGCTGGGATTTTCTTGAAGCGGCTTTGAGGCCTTATGACTCCATCTTTGGTATGGACTTGTTATCTACAATCCATGCTTAGATCGACTGTATTAGGTGAAAAGTGTTGTGTATCCGCATGGAAGCGATCAGGTACACCTTTACCAATGAAAAGGGAGCCTCATCATCGTAGGAAGGACTTAGGTAGAAGAGTTGTCAGCCATTATACATCATTTGGCTAGTCTCATCCTTGGAGCAGTTGATGTGCGGTGTTTGAGTTTTCCTGTTGTGGTGAATCAGTATGCACATGTTTTTCCTGACGACATTTCAGGACTACCTCCTCGCATAGAGGTAGACTTCTACATTGACCTGTACCAACGGGATAGAACTAAAATCTACTCTAGCTTGTCGGATGGCTCCCACCGAGCATCGTGAGCTACAGGTACAGCTGGAGGACTTGCAGGGGAAGGGTTTCATCCGACCCAGTGTTTCACCCTGTGATTCTCCGATTTAGTTCTCCAAGAAGGCGGATTAGAGCTTATGACTGTGTGTCGACTAACGTCGCCTCAATAAGGTGATGGTGTTGAACAAGTACCCACTCCTGAGGATTGACGAACTCTTTGATCTTCTCAATGGAGCATGATGGTTCTAGAAGATAGACCTCAGGCTAGGTTATCCCTAGCTCAGAGTTCGAGACGATGATATGAAAAAGACGGCCTTCAGGTGTTCGTATAGCCTCTACGAGTTCTTGGTTTTTTCCCATTGGTGTAACAAATGCACTAGTAGTGTTGATCAGTCTCATGAACAGGATCTTCCAGACTTCCCTCGATCGATTTTTTGTAGTCTTCATCGACATCATACTGATTTACACGACTACTGAGGAGGAGCATGCCTACCATTTCCTTGTAGTACTGGATACACTCTCAGAGCACTAGATTTATGGTAAGATCTAGAAGATACAATTATAGATTCAAGAGGTTCACTTCTTGGGACACGTCATCTCGGAGGCTAGGGTAGTAGTGGATCCAGAGAAGATCAAGGTAGAACTTTCTTGAGTGCCACATAGGAGTGTGATAGATGTACGGAGTTTCCAAGGTCTGGCTGGGCACTATCGGAGATTTGGTTCATACTTCTCCATAGTTCCAACACCATTTTCAGCATTATAAATAAGGGGAAACCCTTCATGTGGTCAGATAAATTCTAGAGGAACATTCAAAAGCTATGGTAGAGGTTCACCAGTGGGCCCATCTTGAGGCTTCCAGAGGAGGGCGTAGGGTAAGTAGTTTACTATGACACATGAGGGAATGGACTCGGATGTGTCCTGATGAAGGAGAGATTGCTGATCGCTTACAGTTCAAGGTAGTTGAGATAGCATGAGCAGAACTATGCTACCCATGATCTGGAGTTAGCAGTAGTGGACTTCACCAGGAAGATATGGCAGCACTATCTGATGGGTGACCACATTACAGTCTAATCTAACCAGCAAAGTCTTTGGTACATCTTCTCGTAGAAGGACCTAAACCTAAGACATTGATGTTGGCTCACATTCGTCCAGGACTATTACTTTGAGATACACTCTACTCATTGGAAGGGGAACGTTGTAGTAGATGGTCTCAGCAGGAGAACAGACATTCAGGTTATGGGAGATGCGATAGAGGAGCTGGCCGCATTTCATATATCTTTTGTGGATAGAGATGGCGAAACATTTAATCAGTCTCTCACAGTCACTCCTTCAGTTCTTCGGGGAGTTCGAGAGGCACAACAAGGGGACACTGACTGCGAGACACGACCTTCTCAGATATCCTCCGGGGTGGCACCCGAAGGATTTTCTGAAGGTGGGGAGCACATCATCCTCTTTAGGAGATGTACCATGGTACCAGTAGCACTACAGGAGGAGGTTCTAAGTGAGTTCCACACTTATCCACTATATGTACATCCTGTAGTGGCGATGATGTATCAAGACATCATATGACCTTATAGGGGGCTGGGTATGAACAAGGTTGTAGCAGAGTTCCTTTCACGATGCCTCACTTGCCATCATGTGAAGGCGGAGCACCAGGTACCAGTAGGCTTGGAACAGTCATTAGAGGTCCTAGAGTATAAGTGGGATGGGATATCTATGGATTTCTTGATGGGGATTCCACATACATCCAAAGGACATGACTCTATCTGGGTGATCATAGACTGACTCACCATGTCGGCTCACTTACTACCGATCAAAGATCAGGGCTTAGTAGAGATTTTGGGATGCCTCTACATTCAGTAGATCGAAGGACTTCATGGTATACCATTTACTATCATCTCTGGTCGAGATGCTCATTTCACATCCCTACTATGGAATTGGTTACATGAGGCTTTTGGGATGCAACTTCGTTTGAGCACCGCCATCCATCCTTAGAAAAATGGTAAGACTAAGAGGACCATTTATGATCTCGAGGACATGTTCCGTGCATGTGTCCTAGACTTTGGTCGTAGCTGAGACGATCACTTACCCTTGGTGGAGTTTTCATACAACAACAGCTACCACTCCACCATTGAGATGGAACCATACGAGGCACTGTATGGCTGACCCTACAGATCACCTCTGTGCTAGACTGACCTAAGGGAGTCAGCACTTGTAGGACTAGAGATGGTTCAGGCTATGACCGAGAAGGTGCAGATTATCAAAGAGCAGATGAAGACTGCACAGAGTAGACAGAATTCTGATGCTGATAGGAGACGAAGACCGCTAGATTTTGAGGATGGAGATCTTGTATTCCTACATGTCTCACCTCCACGTGGTCTACAGATATTTAGTCAGGACAGCAAGTTATCTCCACCATTCATCGGACCTTTTCAGGTCCTTAGCAGGGTAGGCGAGGTTTCTTACCGCATGGCCCTTCTACCTCAGTTGCACTGGGTGCATGACGTCATCCATGTATCTCAGCTGAGAAGATACATTCACGACCCGACCCACATCATCGATCATGTGGAGCTGCACATTGATGACTGGGTGACCTTCATAGAGGTCACGGTGGATTTCGAGGATGGACAAGATCAGGTCCAATATGGACGGTCGATTCATCTGCTGTGCATTCTCTAGCAGCATAGGAACCTCTAGGAGAGCACTTGGGAGTGGTAGGCTCATATGCGTGCTCAGCACCCCCTTTTGTTCCCCTAGTGTTTGTGTTGTAGCTTTACGGGGACGTAAATCCCGGAGGTGGATTTTATTTATAGAACCAGAAATTTCAAGGAATTTATTTTTTCATAAATAATATGGAATTTTATAAGACCACGATTTCTGAAGGCGCCTGATTCTGAGGCCCGGTGTGCCCAGAAACAATTTCTGAAGTTTTTTGTGTATGTTCAGAAAACGTACATCCGGGTTTTTCTATCTTTTAAACAGGTGCTCAGTATTGAAATTTGAGGGCACCGATTAACTCGCAGCGCTGGTATTCGCTTAAGGTGACCTTTACTGCAGTTTCTTTTGTACGAGAGGAGAAATTATTTTTTGGGGATTTGTAGGAAAATAAATAAAATTTTTTTATTGTACATTTTATTTAAGAGGTGGCCATTTCCACCAAAGAGATTTTGGGCTGGGGCCCACACCCCACATAAACACCCATGAGAGGATATTTGTGAGGTGGGTCCCACATGAGCCCTAACCATTCAACTCCCCATTAACTCTCCTTTATTTATTTTGACAACTCCTACCTTTAATTGTGACCTTCCATGTCCTTCTCACTCCTATAAATTTTTCACAACACTATTTATTTAATGAATTGAACTCTATAATTAATTAATTATATTTTTTGAATTTTTAAAATCTTGTCTGTATAATATTATAGCCTTAGATATTATTATTTTTTGAAATCGTTTTATTTAGAGATCATTTGGAAAGCTCTTGAGAAATTGATGAATAGTGTTCTTCGCTCGATGAAGAACATCTCCCGTGAAGAATGTGAAGAACATATCTAAGGATGCTTCTTATTCGGAAGCACCCTGACGTCAACAGAATCGACGTTTGTATTCCGCGACGCCCGACCTCCATGATGCTCATCTTATGTGGCTCGTCGACATGCAATGTACTTGAAATCATGGTAGGGGTTTTAAAATTTTATGTGAAGAATTTTTACCATTTTCTTCATTGAATTTATTTGTTGTATTCGGCCTTATGTTATCACCTAAAATGGAGGGTGTGGGCCGAAAAAACACGCCATGATGACCCTCTGATGGTTCTTGACTAATTTGGCGAAGGCAATCAGAGGTGATGACGACTGGAGGAAGCGGTGGCCGTGTGCTGGCCGAGTAGAGAAGAACTGCATCCCATATTCGCGGGGCTGCTCGGATGAAGAAGAACAGGCCGGCTAAAGCTGGCCAGGTTAATGGAAATGTGGTGCCATGAGGGCACCGTGTAGCGGAGGACCACGACCCATGTTCTTCTGGCCAGTTCGACGACGAACCTATCGGCCGCATGTCGGCCGTGTTGAAGGCCGCAACACCACCTGGCACAGCATGGGGAGGACATCGGCCTACCCAAGCAGGCCGATCATGCCAGGAAGACCGGCTGGCTTGGGTCGGTCGGACAGGAGGGTTGTGCCACTCGGTGCCACTGTTTCAGAAGACCGAGGCTCACGCTCTCGATCTGCTCGGCCAGCTGGCCGACCAGCGGCTAGTTGCGGGCCAGGATGGGTCGTGACCCCCCTGGTTGGGCCGCACCCCATCGGGTCGTGCCAACCCCTTAGCCTGGTCGGACCCTCCGTGCCAGGACAGGCCGACCCGCCAGCCCACCGGGCTTGACGGGTCGGGCCCGTTTCAGTTAAATGTGAATAACTTCTTTAGTGTGCGTCTCAATGCCACACCGTCTATGAAACTGGGAGCCTTACGAAGAGGCAGTTTTTTTTAAATAATCTAAGTGATTTTTGGATATCTTTGGAAAACGAACGGGTTTGGAATGAGGGTAATTCAACCAGACCCCTGGAATGGAAAATCCAATAACTATCAGATCGGGCGTCTGATTAACGTGTCGTCTATCGTGTTTGGTTTCTTTTGACGAGAAAAAACATTGGGATACATAAACTCTAGAATTCATGGCAGTTGATGTATCAACCCACTTTACTCGAGAGCGGACCCTCCCAGAATCGAGCGTGCTGTGTGTAAGAACCCTAGATATGGTTGCAACTGCATCGACTACTGTACTGGAATCTTACGTGGGTTCGACTGCATCAACTACATTACTGGAATCCTCCATGGGTTCGACGACATCGACTAATGTAACGGAATCCTCTATGGGTTCAACTACATTGACTTCTGTACTGGAATCCTCTGTGGGTTCAACAGCGACGACTACTGTACTGGAGTCCTCCTTGGGTTCGATGGTGATGACTATTGTTCTTGTATCTTGTGCGGGTCTAGAAGTTTGACTTCTATACTTGTATCCTGTGTGAGAATGGAAGAGTAGCTGGTATTGTATCCTGTGTGGGTTTGACACCTTTGATGGTCTTGTATCTTCTGTGGGTCCGACATCATAGATGAATCAATGACTACATCTGATCAACTTTATCGCTATACAAAATATGTATACCTGTGCGAGATGAGTCTTGACTTTCAATAATTATAATTGATGTGATTGAATTCATTCCTATGTGGACTGGGTTGTTCTTGATCTTGAGAGTTGGAGCCGAACTGAGATTGATAACTTAGGTATATGAATGGGCATTTACCTATGTAGGGCTCGTTGATACTTTATGGTTATATCTTTCTTCTGTGGTTTATCCTTTGTGGATTCAAGGAGACCTTCAGGGTCTCGAGGACCCTACTGAGTATTATATACTCACCCCTGCATTGGTCATGCCCGCACAACGTTTTGTTGGATGCAGATAATGGACAACACCGATCGAGGTAGATACTTGTATATATGGATGGTACCTGAAGGTGGACCACTTGGTGGGATGTACACGGAGCAGACGGATGGACTAGAGGTGCATATGAGGCCATATTTACCCTCCCTTTAGGTGGGGTTCCCGGAGGATGACTCAGTAGTTTATGTTTACTTTACTAAAGTTGTTCTGGATTTTTAGTTGTACTAGTTTTTCAGTTGTACCGTACTTACAGTTAGGCTTGTACTTCCGGACCCTTTCCTTTCAACAATTACTTTTGTATACAGTTTTACTTAGTGGTTATTTCAACTGCGTACTATGTTATGTTTTTTACTTTATAAAGGCAATGCCTTCCCAGCTTAGGGATTTATGCCTTCGTTGCTAGTCTCCAGCCCCTGGCATATGGGAGGCGGGCTTGAGTTAGTCACAACACGGGCCCCGAGGACATGTCATGATAGATTTATAGTAATATCAATTCCTTTTGATATACTGCCTAATTTTTTAATATTTGATAATAATGATTAATATAGAAAAACATATTGTGACCCACATTCACAATTTTTATCTTTTTTTGAAGTAGATAATTTGATGTATCTCCTTCCAAAATTTGATATAATTTTTCACCATTACATTTTATCCAAAAAAAAATATATTTTTAAATAAATTTATAGTGAACATAATGATTTTTACAATTTGATATAATCTTTTTAATTTGAATTAAACATTTTGATATATTTCTCCCATTAGAGTTTCTAGTCATCAATTATTTGTGGAATCAAAACATCAATTTGGTTTTCTAGAAATATTGGACAAAAATTCATTAAAATCAACATGATAAACCTCTTTCTCAATAAATATTCCTAAGGGATGAGTTATAAATTAATTGAAATCTAGATAATGAGAAATGATTTCTATAAAGTTATAGATAATGATTCATTCTATTCATGTAGATAATATGTCATTGATTTTAACATCATATCTAAATATAGGAAAGTATTTATCATTTTGGTTCAATTATGGTATATTATAAGGAAGATATAATATTCCATTACATATACACTCATCATCATAAGATCCAAACATATTTTAATTAATTTAATTTAAAAAAAATGATTCAAACAAGTTTTTATTAGAATATACCAGTAATCATTAAAATATTTTTATATAGTATAATTGATAAATAAACCTATAATCATTATATCATCATCTATTGTGATGTCACTTATTTAAGACATTCTGAAAATGAATTGGAATACCTTTATTGATAAAACAAACTCTTTATTTAATATATGTGTCATCTTGTACTCCAATATCACCAGAGTAAATATTTTTTTCCATTTTAATTTCAATTGGGAACATTTATTTCTTAAAGAAGTATTTGTTTCAAAAATTCTAAAAATTTAATAAAACTCATAAAGATACATATATGAAAATATTTCATGTCATCAAATCTCATCACTATTTATAAAACAATTAATATAATAAAATCCTAATATTATAATTTTTCAAAATCAACATATCGTCAATCAATTGATAGTTATATCTAAATTCCTTATATTTCAATATGATGATTAATTTTTCAATATTATAAAAAGTGTAATATTAAATCTTCCCATCATCAAAAAATAATTATTTCTATATCATTTCCACTTTATGGATAAAAGGACTGTAACACTAACTAAAATATTTAATATTATATGATATTTTATTTGTTAAAATTATATATTTATCATATTTTTGTATATATTGCCTGGATAGTAAAAAAAGGAATTATATGAATGATTATGTTTGGTAAATATAAAAAATAACCACAAATTTCTTATTAGTCACATGTTCACTATTTAGTAATATTTGTTGGATTTTTATAATCAATCATAAATATAAAGAAACATGAGTTAATAAATGTGGAAATTATAAATTCAAATATACAGTAGTAAAAAATAAATATATGTAATAAATTTAAAAAAAATATCATCAGTAGTAATAAAAACTATGATAATAAAAATAATTAAAAAAATAATAACTATTATAACAATATGTTCATTAAATTTTAAATAGTATATATTATAAATTAAAATACTTGTTTTTTTATTGGATTATAAATAAATGACATAGTAAATTTATATATACTGACACACAAACACACAAACACACACTGTTGCATATATATACACAACACTATTTAACATTCATGAAATAATAAATATTATATTTAAATATACATTAAAATAGGATATATATGGAATTTTTATTAATTATGTTATACAAAAAAATATATGAATATATATTTCAAAGTGTATATATATATATATATTTGTAAAAAAATATATAATTTTTATTAAATTAATAAAATATTAAAACAAAAATTATATATATATATATATGTGTGTGAATTAATACTGATAAATTTCCCATTTTGTAAGGTCCTTATTTACTAAAATATAATAAAATTGAAAAATTATGAAATGTGCATTTAATAATGATTATTATTCCAAGAAGAAAGGAGGTCACCAGAAACTCCATTGAACTGTGTTAATGAAGTGACATAAAATTTTCTTATATAATTTGATAAAATAAATATGGTTTATAAAAATGATCCTAGGGTGCAATAATTTTTAATAATAAATATATAGAAATTTAATTTTTTTTCTTAACAAATTAAAATAATAAATTACTAAAATCACCATGATACACAGCGATTTTTCACTTCATCACCACATTAAATATGAGGAACAAATTTATTTATTTAATATTTATTGTGAGAGAGTCTAGAGATGATAACCTCAGGGAGGAGTGGGGATCTATTGTTGTGTGGTTGTACAAAATAGGCTGGGTAGACATAGAATACACAATGTTATGCGGAACATGCCAGTTGGGTTTTAGGGTGCTTATCAGAGTGGTCATTCAGGTAACCTACTAACTGAGGGGTAAAATGATAGTGTTTTAAATGGACTATATCCACTAGGGCTTTAGGATACCATCTTAGCAGTCCATCAAAATTCCATTTGAAAAATGAGCCTATGTGGGAGATTTCAATTACTTGTGGGGAGGTATGAAAAATATTCAAATATTTTATTCAGTTTGTCTGAAAACTGGTTTTCTGTAATTTCCACAATATGATTAATTATAAATAATATCGATAGTAACATTATTTAAAATAATAAAGTTAATGTATATATAAACATTTTTAAAATTTGAAAATTATTATGGCATGGGTTTTCTGATGGAGTGAATTAGTTCACAAAGAGAAAAGGTTTTTCTGTTTTGATATATGTGATAGAAGTAAAAAATGTTTTTAGATGGAAAATGGGTGTTTAGAAGAGGAAGATGTGTTGTAGAGTCATCACAGTAAGGACCATTAGTATACCATGGATGCATGGGTAAATGATAAAATGCTACATTATTAGCATTAGACTTTATAGAATGGTGATCCAGTAGTGTCCTTTGATAGCTACATGTGAATAATGTGGGGTCTTAAAGCATTTATATATACATGTACTCAACACATGTACTAGGTATCCTATAATGGGAGAAATTGAAAAAATAAATATTGAAAAAATATACTCATGGCCAGTTGGCCTTTGGGCCATAAATTAATTTATCCCATAATCAAATAATAAGTTCCATAAATTGTAGTTTAAAATATTTATAATAACGTAGACATGATTGGTCATATTGTCTTCTTAAAATTTATTATTGGGAGTTATGATGCTTGATTGACATTAGTTCCTTGTGTGTGTGTGTTTGATTGTTGTTGATAATCCACTCTTCGAAATTAATATCTAATTGAAATAATATTAGCAGTGATATTAATTATATTAATGATAATATTAATGTTAGCATTTATCTTAATAATATTAATACATGATTATTATTATTATGACTTGACTATAAGATAATTTAACTATTTTTATTTTTAAATGATTATGTAGATGTAAATTGTATAATAATGAGAAAAAATAATTTTAATTTTGAAATATAAGTTATAAATGAATAAATAAATAAATTCAATTATATATAATATTATATATATATTAACAAGTTATTTTATTCATAAATATAACCAAAATATTACAATTATTATTAATAAATCATTATTCATATATTATAAGTAATTATAAATACACGAATTAAATCATTTGAAATTATACAATAAACTCAATATCAACAAAATTTCAAAAACTATATGTACATATACAATTTTATATTTGAGAAAATTTATTTTTTACAAAATTAAGAAGATAATTATTCTCATTAATAGAAAATAAAGATGTGAATTTTTAAAAATTCACAAAATTGTGTGAGAAAACAATTTTATGGTAGGGAAATATAAACCAATTATTTTCGGATTTATTATTTCAATAACCACTATATAATTAAAATTTAGAACTTTTATTTATAAATTCAAACAATATTGACATGAATTTATTTAATACTATATTATATTTGAATAAATGAAATATATATTTTTGATAACGATTTAATGAGTTCCTTAAAGAAAATAACAATAAAAGAATGGAGTTTTTAGAGTGGATGAAGACCCATGGAGATAAGAGATAGTCAGCATCTATTGAAGTAGTAAGCATATGAAATATGAGGAACAGAACAATGATGGACATAGTGGATTCAATGGGGAAGGGGAAATGCTGGATACAATTGTTTCTGGATGATGATTTTTTGAGTTTGATTCGATCCATATAATAAATAGAAGAATTAGTTGGACAAGTTTTTTAATATTTTAAGGTATTTCAAAATTATATAATACTAAAAAAAGGATTACAACATGTTTTCAATATTTCATATTTTATAAATAATGTTAAAATCAACATTACATAATTTGAACAACTATTTTATAATAATAAATGGCAGATACAATTTCAAATTATAGGTTTAAAAATATCATATTGAAAAATAAAATCATGAAATTATTGTTTACTAATGGAAACGAAAATCCTCTACCATGATATATAAATATTACACTATAGAATACACAAAAAAGAGGGAAATACCATATAATTAAATAATGTTTAATATTTGAATATATATTAATAAATAGTACTCACATGTTCTCCAAAATACCTAGTTAACGAAACACTATTGCATGAAACTATCTGAAACTCTTCTCCTATTACACAGTAGTGAAAATTATTTCTACTCATTTCACAACACGCTTCTATATATCACTATATATGTGGAATATCTGGGGAAATCCCACTAACCAATCTGTCTCCCTTGTGATACTAAAATGTCTACAGACCCTACTAGTATTTTTGAGATGGTATTTGGGTAAAATACTTCTATGGATATATAAGAAATTGTCCACCTATCCTATGATACCTTCCATTGATGGTCAGAAAATAAGACTAATTAAAAATATAACAGCCACAAGAAAAACAATGTATATTAGAAATATCATTAAAATCCTAAATATTATTATCTCTAGAAAAGAAAGATGAATATTGTTATGATAAACTCTCCATCAGAAAAAACATGACTACAAAGATAATTGAGGTCATCTTTTTGAAGCCTTACAACATAATAATTTCAGAAATCATAACTCATGTGTTGGTATGGTTTACACATGTATGATCTTAGAAACTCTAGTCTTCCAAAGTTCCGCGTGATACATTTGGAGAACCAATTATGGTACATGTTTCTATATCTATGAAATAAATTATTCAATGAAACTTTATTCTCAATAATCTTGATCATGGAGATGATTTGGAAGATAAATTGAATTTTTTTGGTATAAGATCATGAATCTACAAAATCCCCATCCCCGGTTGCACTAAGATAAACTTTAAATTCTTGAATACATTCATTTTTAAACAAATGAACACTTTATATAACAATTCAGAACAATATTCCCTTGAAAATTCATCATCCATGTGCTTTAAAAGAAATAGAGACCACAAATAATATTTTATAAATCTGAACTACGTAATAACCAATGAGATAAAATTCTTATTCCAAACATGAATTTGAATAATCTACTATCAATATCCTTTAACCTAAAATCTATAACTTAATTAGAGTAAATCCTCTTATAAATCTCCATGATATGATATTGAATTTCTTGTAGTTTCTTCCTACAAAACTATTCCTAATCATCCACATAAAACATACTACCAATTATTGGAGCATCCTTATCCACTAATCTAATAAAAAGACCATGGAAAAATTCCCACCAACCATCCTTATAGAAAAAATAAGGGAACACACATTCCCAAGAACATGAAATTCAATTAAGATATGTTAATTATATCAAAAATAATTTCCTATAATAATTCCTTGTTAAACACAAAAATAATCATGCATGATTTATATACCTCTCCCAAGATAAAAACCTATAGTAAAATTCCACTCCCTTGTGATCATTTGAGTGGATAAATTCCTCACATTGCATCACAAGTTTCCCTAAAATCTTATTTTTATATCGATCCCTCTTACTAAAATACAAGAACAATTTTTTGATATTATTTCTTAGAATAAATATACATGTTGCACATGTTCTTTATTATAAACTCCATTATATCACTCATCTATACATATAATATCTATCTTTCATATACATCCTCCACTACATACCCAGTTAGGTTTTTTAATATATGACTGATCTTTGAAGCCCAACTACGATTATCTACGTATTAGTGACTAACACCAATTTTATGAAAAAAGACACAAGATAGGAATTACCCATATATATATCTATTGAACATAAAATAAATAAAATAATAAAAAAAATAAAATAATTAATACATTCAATTGAAAATGTATTTAATTTTAATATATAATTAACATTCACCATAATAAAAATACCTAGATTAAACTCATATGATATTGACTCTTCTAACAACCACATTATACACGAGCTAATAAGATGCATCTATATCACAGACACACTCTTAGAAACTTGAATGTAAGTACATATATATATATTTTTTTGTGTGTCTGTGTCATTATAAAATAATACTCAGTAAAATTATATGAATAAATCTTAAGAAATGTTGAAGAAATAGATTAATGTTTTAATGAGTAAATATATTTCCCAACACATCTCTTATTATTTTTTTACTAATAACTATCCCAAAAAAGACTCACTAACCCTATATAACATCCACATATTGTAAAATAGTATAAAAAATATATATCATTAAAAGGAAACCCAAAAACCAAATCCCTAAAAATCGAGAACGTACTATATCCAAAAAATATTTTGTCTAGGTTCCCTTATCTCTTCTATATCCACAATACCATATCACAACCACATCCATATAACTATAGCTGCATGACACATTCCACATACAATGTCATTACAACACACTCATCACTATCACCATATACCTCAAATATATTCCATATAACCACACCACAATAACAAATCACATCCAATACAAAATAGGGAACTCGTGAACATGATGTTTATCAACCTCATTCCCTCCCCCTACCATTAACGTCCTACATTAAGTATCACAACATCAAAAAATCATCATCACAACATAACACAAAATGTACTCTAAACTATATACATCCTATCTCATGCATAAAAACCTTATGAAATGATAGTATATACCATGTTGGAATATTATATTTGATATGAGGAATTAGATATCTATACATTACATCAAAAACATGGAGGATTGAAAAAAACATAGAACCGAAATCCGAATTTGGGAATTGATAAATTTATTAGACTCAGGTGGTAGTGCATAATAAATATCCAAGGAAAATAAAAAGATATTGTTAGACACACAACTCAAACTGTCTATTGAATCATGTATAATTTTAAAACTTTAACCGTGATTAGAAAATACTATATTTTACAAATCACTTAACAAATACCACTACTTCCTTAAATAACTCGAAATGATTCAACCAAAATATCCAAAAAAATATACCAAACAAAAATATCATACTCACTTAGATAATATCGTTCTCAATATCCATGTTTACTATTATAATCTTAATTATATTTAATATCTTTTCATTTCATTTTAGTATCATTGTTTAACATCAACATTTATTCCCATAATATTTTTTCAACCACACATATTTTATATAAATAATCAATTTAAATATTTTTACCATCATAATAATTTACCTAGTTTATAATTTAATTATTTCAACATAAAACCAAATTCCTAGATAAATATTTCTAAAACCATATCGGGGTCTCCCATAACTACATCCATTCCCACAAAACCTAAACTAATTGGCACCCCCACTAATATAAATTGTAATCCAAACTATTATTTCATCCCTCCCACATACTCCATGCCATAAAATCTAATAAAATAACTCCCACTTACTTTTCCAACTTATCCATAAGAAACTATCTCCCAAAACCAGCCACCATGACTTTTAATCAAACCATAAAATATGTAGAATCTGGAGAGACTAATAAAAATTTAATTCCTATATTTTTCAAGAAGAATATTATTTTATAAAACATTTTATATAAATTTATTAGAAACTATTTTTTTAATAGAATATTAATTGATTTGTAAATAATTCATATGATATTTTAATTGAAATAAATGCACTTGTTCATTAACTTGTTGAATGTTACAACAAAAGAGAATGAAATATACTATATAATAAGTTGAAAATTAATCTTCATGGATAAAATTATTCCATTAAAATTTATTGAATCAATATGGTAAAATGAATGAAAGAAAATTTATACATGACTAGGAAATATCCAAGATTGTCTTAAACCTTTAGGATCACCAAAACCGAAAAAACTAACAATAAAGAAGATCCCCATGAAAGGATAAAGAATTATGAAAAATATATAATATGAAATAAAAAATATTCCATGTGAAATGATATTAGAATGATTGATTTTTTATTATATTAATATATATGAATGGAATCAAGTCATTATAAATATGGCCCCTCTATTTCTGTTTATTATAAATATGTTAATTATAAATATTTTATTCGGTCATGCATCTAATAAGTATAGTGTTGTTGTGTATTTTTAAATAGTATATTTAATATAATATAGTAGACAATTAAAAGATAATGATATTAAACCATTATATTTATATGTGTCTGTGTTATATATAAATATAAATAATAATATTTTTTATATTTTTTATGATAAAAATATAAAATAGAAATATATATTTTAATATCAATGTATTTGTAAAGTTATATTTTATAATATAAATAAGTAATTATTATAGTATTTATTAATATTTTTTTAATAAAATTTAAATTTTACTTATTCTCAAGGATTAATATTATTACAAATTTTTTATTTTATCCAAGAATATTATATTTTATATTTTTTAAATTTTATTATATATATTCATGAATATTAACATTATTAAGTTAAAAATTTTTATGAAATAAAAATATAATAACATATAGTTTTAAAAAATATATTCTCAATAAAAAGGTTTTTTGTTTCGATTATTATTTTATTATAAAATTAAATTTATTAGTTTCCTACTTTAAATTAGATAACATAAACATAATTATAAAATTTAAAATTTACAATTATGGTAGAAATTTCTTTATGGTTTTTTCAATGATTTATTTTATCTGAAAAATATTTGTATTTAAAAATTATAATAATTTTCTAACATTATTATTATATAATTATGAACAGAAATTTTTTTAAAATATTTATAAGGACAAATATTTATTTCAAAATATATTTTTTAAATTTGTAAAAAAATTTATAAAAAATTAAACATTTAAAAATTCAATTAATATATTTCAAAAATTATTTTTTATTACTATATAAAAATAGTTTTTTATAAATCATTTTCATTTCATAAAAAATTGAAAAAAAAATTATTTAAAATAAAGACCTATTTTAAAAAAATATATAATAAGGAATGTTTTATGTTCCCATATAACAGATGAATTACTAATGTAAAAATGAGTTTTCCTAGTGAAACATTAAATATTTAAAATGAGTATTCTGAGAAATAAAGGTAAAAAATGTTATAAATTTTTTTAATTGAGTTTTTCATGTGTGGATAGAAATTATTTATTCATATATCTATTTTATATCAATTTTGAACCTCTTTTTATTTTTCTTGTCCATTTTACAAATGTTTTCATTACATTCAAAAACAAAAATACTTATAAAATATGAAATGGGATCTTCTCTTCTAACTTCCCATTACACAAATAAACTATTAATTCATTTTTAAATATTTTCATACCTCTAAAAAACATTCCATGACACCTTATAGTGGTTTTATTTTTCTCTAAATAAAATCCTTTAATGGTTTAACCCTATTCATTGATGATATATCATAATTAGTGATGCATCGATTTCTTCCTGTTTAATCATATTTTTTGTTTTCCTTATGTAAATTTTTTTTTATAAAAATCTTATTAACGATATTGAAATGATAAAATCAGTATCTTTATTACACATATATGTTATATTTTTTTTTACAATATTTAACCACCCTTCCCTCTTCGTTAAGACTAAAAAAATGAAATTTTTGTGTGCACTGATTATAGCTTCCAAAAACATCAGATTTCATTTTACATAACCTTGGCATATAGATAGTTATAATTTATAATTTATTAAAAAGGTATCACAATAATGTTATTTTTAATATTCATAAATTATAAAACATGTTAATCATTTTTTTCCATTTTCTTGATAATGTAGTCAATTATCATGCATACATATAGACTACCACCACCATGAGACAATTAATTTCTGATTTTCTTTTCATCACCTCCATATATTTTTTGTCATTAGCGTGGGATTAATGGATAATTACTATACTAATGATATCAATAGGTTTTTTATTATCAATATGAAAAAATACCAATGATATAATCGATAAATGATTATCATTAATTTATTTTTATAAAAGAATTATACTAAAAGGTAAATAATTTATTCAAATTATGTTCTACTTTCATATCTATAACATCTTATTATAAATAATTATTTATTCATATATATATATCACATCCATAAAAATGTAATGATATTATTATATTTTTAGTGTAATGATATTTAAATTAAATCACCTAATCGTCATCAAAAACCATAGTGGGTTAATGTTTGACCCAGTTATACCACCTACTAGAACAATGATGTGTTGTTATATCATGGATATTTATTAAAAATAAATTTTTAGTATAATATGATATAGAAATGTATGTAATTATTTTCTTATTTATATGGTATATAAATAAATAAATCATTAATTAACAAAACTACTTTTAAAGGTTAAAAGTCATCAGAATATTTTGTTTTTATTTTCATATATTACGATGAAGACAAAGGTACACAAGAAGTAAATATAATTAGTATAATTAATTACAATACATTCATTAATTTAACTACAATTAAATTTTTTTATTAAAATTTTTAGAATAAATAACAATAATACCACTATCATAAAACTATTTTAAAATTATCAATACTTCCCATAACCAAATAAAAATTAGGTGATAAATAACTCATAAATATTGTTAATAATTATATATTATGTTAAAAAATATTATTTATAAAAAAATTATGATGTATCAGATTATGATCATTATATTTTTTATATAAGAGCTTATATTTAATTTGACTATGTAGTGAAATAACATAAGGGGTTATTGTCTCCAAAATAATTTTTTGATACTTATTTTTTAAGGTGATACTTGACACATTTAATATCATGTTAATAGAATCTAATGAATAAATTATGAAATATTTATTTTTTTTAAATTTCAATATCATGTAATATCATTAAATGGACCTTAATTGTAAATTTATCTAGGCTGATTGTTGTTTTGATAAAAATTTATGTCAGACCTTAAAGGATTTAATATCACATTTCTCTCTTTGACACATTTTATTATTATTAATTTATTCCAAGTTTTTTATATTATCCCATTTAAGGATATTATATCCTCAATTATTCTTTATTAATATTAATCTACATTCAATTTTAATCTCTCTCATTCATATGGATTTGATTTAAATTCTCATTACATTATGTGGGTTTCTTTGTCACTTTTTGATCATCATGTGATATGATTTCTTATTATGGACCATAATTTATCATTTATGTTTTAATATCTTCACAATTTCAGTCATAAATGAAAATATATTCAATTTTATTATATTTTATTATCATTTTTGGATCTTATAAAAAATATCCATTATTTATTATATTAATATTTTTGAATGTATTTCATCCACTAAATTTATGATTCAGTAGGTCATGGAATTTCATGCATTAATATAACAACGATGCATTGATTTTTTTACATTATTGTATATAGTATTTCATTATTTTTGTCTAGTGAAATTACTTCTTATGAACAATAACAACAAATTTTTTTAATGTTTTTTCAAATAATTGTGTAACTTTGTGATGAATAAATCATATTATTACCAATGACTATTTTCTTACATTTCTATGATTTAAATCGTGATAATTTTATAATCACTTTTTGGGAAATAAAAAAGTTTATATATTTTTATGATTATCACAAATCTATTTACCATACATTGAAATGAAATATTAATACACATTTTGTAATGACATTTTTTATAAAATGGTATTAAAAAATATTTTGACAAAATATTTATTTGATAATAACTATAATTATTTAAGGAATCATTTATAGAAGTGTGATTTTAAATTTTAAATTTTTTATTTAGTCATAACATAATGTTTTTAAAAATATCCATTGAATGTGACCTAAAAATTTTCATTTTACAAATATATTTAAAATTTTCTATGTTAGCTCAATTTTTGAGAACAATTATTTCTTTCTACATTGTCATTATATTTGAAAATTATATATATATTTTAATGATTTATAAATGATAATTATTTTTCTCATATATTTAAAAAACTGCTCATTTAAAATGAATTAAAATCACCACTATCGTTTCTTATTTCCTATGTTATATTTCAAATTATCCATGAAATAATTTTTCATCTATGTCATTTATAATCTTAATATATTATATATTATCAAGGATTTTTGTAAAATGTATACATCCCCTGTCTTTCTATGTATGGCTTGTGTAATTTCTTTCACTTTTGGTGAAATGAGTAATCACTAACATCATATTCTCTATTCATTTTGAGTGTATATCCTTCATTTTAATACCAATTATTATCCTCTACAAATACACTCTAATTGATTCCATTAGTTTATGATTTTTCACCTTGAAGGCATAAATTGATTGAGTGGGTAGACTTGTTTTCATAGATTTACATCCTTTTTTGATGTATTGTAAAAATGTATACACTATTATCTTGATTTAATGGTATTTACCAATAATGATACTACATGCACATTTATACTCATTTATTTTCCATGGTGTTAACATGTTATGATACTGATGGATGTAATTATTTTCCTTCGGTGAATTCAACTCAAATTGATATGAATCCAATTTTATTTCCATGTGTTTTAAATAAAATGTTAAATGGTTGATTTTTTATGTCACTCATATTCGTGGTTAATGTTGGGTGATATCCTGTATCATCATCCAACGTAATAGTTAATATTTTATTTCTCAAGATATATCTATTCATGAGTACATTATATTTTCCCATAATCATGGGAACTGATGTAGTGACACATGAATGTTATGTTCTCTTTAATAATGTATGTTCTATATTATAATGATTTTTAATAATTTAATATTATTCTCAAAAATATTATATTATCTCATGGATCGTGTTTATAGAATTGCAATTTTTTCATGTATTATTTTATGTCATGATTTATTCAATTATTTATAAAATTATATTTTTGGTAAATATTTTCTTATATATCAAGATTATACCCATATTCTAATTTTACTACCTCTTATAATCTTTGACTGTTATCACTATTGTTTATTCTTGTTGAGAATCTTATATCACCACTTTATTGTGAATCCAATTTTCTAATATATGATGAAATTTAATATGTAATATAAGTCTATAAGGGTGAATTATGCGATATATTTATGGGAGATATGAATTCTTGTTAGGGAATAGAATGAAGTCTATATAGAGTGAAAATATAAAATTATTTAAGAAGACATGAGTTTTTTTCATTAATGTATTTTAAAAGTTCTCTATAACTCTATTCCAATGAGGTGTTGGGAATTTATTGTAATAAAATATTTTATTTGTGTAATTAATTTAAAATTAGGTTTTTCAATCATATTTTTATTTAGAGTAGGGTTTAGATGACATTGAAGATAATTATTTTATTAGTTGAGGATAACATATATGTTATAACATGTATCAATTTTTGATAATTCATAGTTAGTCATATTTTCAAATGTATATAACATCTATTAGGATTATTTATTTAGTATTGAATATTATGAGGATTATGATGTGATAAATTTAGTGGAAACCCTTGGGATAAGTCTAGGGATATTTATAATCATAGGATAAACTCTATAAATACTACTGTAAATGTGTTCATATGGTTTTGTCAAATATATTCATGTATTCAAATGGAAACTTAACAATGGATATGGAATAGTTTTACCTAGGGTGAATTACCATAACGTGGTTCTATTTTATATTAAATCAACCATAACATAATTAGTGGCACATATGACCATTTATACACCCCAACAAACACTCAAGGGGGACATGATTCTGTTGATAAAATTCTCCTTATGATCCACTAATGAGAATTTTATTTAATGTACCATTAAAGGACTAGGATAAGATAAATGATACAATACGACTTAAAGTGACCATCATAGTACCAATTGTGTAATAGGATTAACGATGTATGAAATAGTTTAAAGGAATGTATAATAGGTTTAAATTAATATTATAATGGTCATGAAACCTTTGGATTGATCATTAATGGTTGTATACATTAATTCATTCATATATTATCAAAATCATTTAGGTTTTAGTATCTGGAAGAAACATCCTCACAAATATGAAGTTGAGGAATTCATGTATACAATAATACTAAATATTATACAAAATAAGGGGAGATTACATAAATAGTTGAGAATCTAAATATATTCCTCTTATAGTGGGAAAGTTGAGCTTCCTGGTTTTATGTAAGTTAATATGGTTCATATAATAATATAAAATAATTTTTTATAATAGTAGATACTTTTATTATCTAGTGACCTATATTGATTTTATTTTGGTATATTCAAACTTTTATGGAAGTTATGTGATATAACATAGACTTTTTCTTCAATAATTTTGAATTAATTTTTTTGAATCATATATTATCTAAAATTAATATCTTCTAAATGTAATGTTATTATGGTGATACATTTTTTATAAAAATTAATGAACAAAAGGTTGTGGTTTAAATAAATCCAAATATTAATAAAATAAATATGTCTAGGTAATAATAAGTCGATTGATTTAGAAAAAGGTGGGTGAAATATTATTGGAATGGAAAATTAATTTAATGAAAAGTTAATAAATCATATTTTTTTTATCATGTATTTGGATTATGTTATATATGAACTATATTATGACCAAATTTTCTAGTGATTAATACATTTATAAGCTAAAAATATATTTATTTATGGGAAAAATATAAAATATCATATGGGTTTAATGCATTGGAGATTATAATTTTATTTGGAGGGGATTATTATTGAGAATAAATAATTTTTCAACGTATATAACATGAATTATTATTGTATTAATGATAATTATTTTTTATTAATTGATAAATAACTTGATATGTCGTAAGAATTTAAGGTAAATGTCCTATCAGATTTTATATATTGGATGATCATTATGTTATGAATACAGTCATATACATTCATTATTTATGAGTAATATATATTATGATGAAAAAGTTTATTTATTGTGGAGAATGTAATGCCCTCTAATTTTAGGAATGTTATTCAATTATAATAAATATTATTATAATACGAAAAAAATTAATATACTTGTTTATATAATTTTTTTGTATAGTAGAAGAGTTAATTGAGTCCAATATCCACTCAAAAAGTGTCAAATTTTATGGATCATAACAACATTTTTTAGGATATTAATTCCATTAACAATGTGTTTTTCCCAATGAATATTAACAAATAGGGTCACCTAAACCAAGAGAAGCTCATTTCCTAATAAATTCATGTTAATTTATAAAAATAAGAAGAGTTAATACCTAGGAATTATGGAATTTATTAATTGAATATGATGATCATCAAAAAAACATTTTCAGTTAACTATTTAAGAGTATGTCGGACCCATGTTTCAAATCTCGCATGTGATTATAAAAATGTACTCCTTTGATCTCTGAGAAACTCAGATTTATTTTTTTTGTGCTTTCATAGAGGATATATATTTTTTTGTGTTCAAAAAAATCATTATAATGATTCCTAAAATCTTGAAGAATATTCCGGTAAATAAATTCCTTATATGATTGAGAAGAAAATTGAATCTATAATCATTTATCTAACTTTAAAGAGTGCATTGGATTTTATTATGAACAATGATTCTAAATTTTAAGAGATCTTTATATAATACATATAGTTCTAAATTTTTATAGGTAAGGTTAGGGATAAAGTATTATTTAATTTGATAATGAACCATAAAAAATATAAATAAAATTATATAACCACATTCCATTTAAAAATAATTATTATTATTATATTTTTCATAGTGAGTGTGCTGAATATAGATGCAATGCATATTATTTTACTAGATAAAATATCAATATCTTTAACTAGATTCAATCATGATCTTATAGTCTTCCTTAATATTTATAAATATCTCTTAAAAAGTTATTTAATGATTTATTATCTTGTAAATGAATACTCATTCAATTTTCAAAATAAATAAATTTAATATAAAATTATTCTTTGTACTTAAGAATCATATTTATTACAATATAAAATATTCAAATAGAATTTAGTAGATATGAACATAAATTCTTTATGTGTTACCTACATGGGTTAATTCTTATTGGAATTATGCTACCTACATAATGATTAGTATTATTTTATACCAATAGTTCAATTAACAAATGATTGAGAAGTTAATGGTGCAACATAATTAACCGTATATAAGCACTATCTATATAATATTTTCTATTATGGTATTAGATCTCATCATACAGATTTCACAACCATGAAATCAAACTATATATTTGATGAAACATTCATAAAATAACTAATATAAATTATTGTTACAACATGAATATAGAGTCATCATCTTAAAGTAAACTTTTTAATAAAAAAAGAGAGAATGAACAACGGAGAGACACCTATGCAGAGAAGGCCAAAAAACTAGCACTTATGGAGGACTAAAATAATAGAGACCAAGGGTGTCTCCTCTAATCATGTTGACCCCTCAGGCTTGAGGTAGTTCAAGCTATATAATGTCCAATGTTCTCCAGTCCCCAGTCATCGAACTATGGATTTTGATCCACAACAGTGTTACCCTCCTTTATAGTGTGAGTAAAATTTGTGTTGTTTCGTAGAATACCGCAAAATTTCCTAGTGGAATAACAGAGAAAACAAGGAATAACATTGATCCCATGTAGGGAATCATATACAAGTATTGAATCTATTTTGACCTCTATGATGTCATACCCCTCTAGTTAGAAAACATAAGGCCCATAAGCACTTCTATAGTCTCTCCCTAAAGTGAATAACCCCTTCCTCACTGGGCAGTGATTTCTAAGATGATCAAACCATTAGTATCTAGTATGACCCCTCTCTGTGCATTTCTCCCAAAGTACATGACGCATATTTTTTGAGATTCAAAACCCTCAATGGTGGGATAAATCAAACCCATTTTTACCTAACCTGTGATTGTCCAGTAGGGTATTTAGAAACCATTCATTAAAACATTTGATTAAAGGGGCCTCCATCCAGTTACAGAAAATCCTGATCTGATAAATTAATATATTATTTATTCGAATGATGATATATGTTCTTTATGATTGTTTCCCCTCATATATCAATTTTTATTGATTTCTAGAGACACCATCATCTTGAAGGATGAAACATTCTGTGTTTCACTGTTTTTGGGGCCCCCTCTCTTGAGCTATGATACTAGGGAACCATGAAGGGATGATCAACTATATAAGGAGAGGATATGGTTGTAAACTCCCCAAATTTACTCTACACCGCATGCACCCACACATCTTATAAGATGATATGAACTAAATGTTTCCCCTATTATCATTTCAAAATTTTCATCGGGATTCCATGACAATACCACATCACTAAAAATTATCATCTATTATAACTTCATAGATTCAAAATATCCGGTTAAGAAAATTATACTTTGAGGGGATACTTTTTCCCAAATGACATTATTACTAACATCCTCATGATCATGAAAGCTGTGGATTCAAAAATAATCCTCTAACAAGAATGAACTGAGGGAGAAGGGCTGATAAAATATCTATCAGTTTCTAAACAATGTTCAATGAGGTTGTACCGATCCTGTTGTTCACTATGATTAAAAATCCTTAATAAAAGGAAAATGAAGACCAAATTCCATTACTGTAATTTCAATCATTGGGATCAGAAAAAAAACTCATGACATTCCCTCTCCAGTTATGATTATATAAGGATATATCCCCTCTCCCAAATATCCTCAAGAATAGGGTTCATTGACCATGATGAGTGGCACAATCTTGGATTTGAGAGGTGTGGAATGGTCATCCTCGAATTCTGGATTCCCCAAATAGCTACTGTGAATTGTTATCACCCACATGGTACGTTTCTCTGAGATCTAACATTATAATTTTTCATTCATTCAGTAGAGGGTATCATTAATCCTATGAACATTGATTCCACCATCCTTTACTAGCCTAACCATCTTATTCTAGGATACCCAATGCTTTTTTACTTCTGATAAGTGTTCCCATAATAAGAGGGAAAGGATTATGTCATTGTTTTTGATGACTCCATTTGGGAAATTAATTTCCAAGAGGGGATGAACTAGAATAGAAACAAGGACATTGTTAACTAGTTCTATTAAAACACTAAATGATAGATACGTGTTCTTCCAATCATGAACATGATATGTCATATTACTAATGAGACAATAAATGTCGCAGATAAAGAGTCACCCTAACAAGATGGTGGAACCCATGTATTCCATCGATAGGACCCCTATCTATATGTCCATATATGGGTCATTGTTGATAAATAGGTAGAGGGATAATCTTTTGAGTTGAATAAGTTTATATTATGATTTTTAATCACTTGTCCACTCTAGGGTATATACTCCTCCAAAAACGTAATAAAACCTCGAATTGATATTATTGAGGCATTCATGATGATGATCGTGTCATATATGAACATGAGAAAATAGATACAGGGTGATATCATCTTTCTATGATATGATAGGACATCACCATTTATTTAGCATCATTGGATGAGGCGACTGTGAAAATACTTAGAAAGAATGAAAATACTCAGAGAGATCGAGTCTACCTTCTCAGGCCCTCGGGTGGCCTTAAAGAATCCATATGAATTCCCCATGAATGTAACCAGTAACCACGAGGGACAAAAATAGAAAAAAAATAATATCAACATTCAAAGAGTATAGGTTGATATCTGCAAGACTATTATTCTTTAAACACCATTGAATTAAACACTGAATAATTTATCACCATTACATTCCATAAATAGAATAAGATATAAAAATCCATTATAATTTAATGAAAAAAATATCCTTCCTTGGATTATTTATTAATAACACGGTGTTCATGACACACCTAACAAACCCAATTTTTCTGAACTATTTTCAACAAGATTTATATCAATACAAATAAGTACATGTTTTGTAAAATGTATTAATAATAATATGAATAGTAATGAAAAATTACACATGATAATTGATATAAATATAAAATTACATATAAACATTTATAATTCTAACTCGAATGTAAAACAATAGGATTTTACAATATTGTTCTCCTTAAGAAATTTTGCTTTCAATAATATAATGCTCTACAGTCAAATTTATGTTTTAATGAACCACATTGTAATATAATATTATTAAACATGAACATTATATAGAAATCATTGAATTAATTGGTCTAAATTGGAATTAACCCATTATTAAATATACATATAGTTCAATGTAATTCCATATCTAATGATTAATTTTTTAGAAATAATTCATAGAATTATTAGTAATGACATTTTATGCCTCAAAAAATTCATTTTAAAAAACATATTTTTTAGTTTCTATTCAAAGATAATATAATTAATTTATACAATTTTTATAAATTTTATATTATAAGTAAGGTACCACTTATTATTAATGGAATTGAAATTATCTAATGATGAAATTTACAATTTCTTTTTGAAAATATAGGTTATTCCACAAAAATTGAAATTTATGTAAAACCATCATTTACCTTCATTAAAAGATGAAATTTAATGTCAGATAAGATTTTCGATATTTTTGACGGTGGAATATGATCCATTTAATTTACTCTAATATTAATAATTTAATTTGAATAATAAGCATTCATTATTTTGGTATAAATATAAATATATTCTTAAAAATGAATTTTCCAAAAATTGTTTTTTATATTATGTTTTTAAATATTGGTTAACTAAAATAACCAAAATTAAGTAATTTTTTTATTTATATTTATAGACTACATATATTCCTATATCGATTTAAATTCATATAATAATTATTAGTAGTCATAATGATAAAATAAAATCATATTTACGTGAAAAAATTCATTCTATTGAAAAAAATCATTTTGTAGAGTCTGAAACAGCGATTTTAAAATTAATTTTGTTTATTTAAAAATATTTATTTTAGATATTTAGTTTATTTTAATTAAATAAAATTAAAAATTATCACAATGTTAATTTTTGAGATTTTTCTAAAAACTTTATTTTTTAATGAATTTTAAAAGCCAAATTTTTTAATTTAAAAATACATTTTTTGATTAAAAATATTCAAAATGTTACATCTTTATTTAAAATTTATTTAGGGTACAATAAGTTCAGTTATATTATTATTTATATAATTTAATAAATTTTAATGATTTTTATACTGAATTTTAATTTTAAAATTTTTATACTTAAGAAAAGATTCTCTTTGTAAAAAATTTTGTCATCACTTCTGTAGATTTAATTTATATTTCATTATTACAATTATATTAATTTATGTTTGAAATTTTAAGTTTATATTTGGAATAATAATAAATAATATTATTTTAAAAGGGTAAAATTTCCAAAAAACATGTCTAATACTTATTATTTGGCTAAATATCTACCTTCACTCATATAAGGATCCTAAGAGGTCCTTTTTAGAGAATTTTTCATGATGAAAACGTGGATATAAAATTTTCTTATAAAAAAATCAATGTGTTTCATCCCCCCCCCCCACTAATAAAACTTCAATGCTTATACTATATTCATCAAACATTGGAATCATTCTATATCAACCAAACCCAACCAAAATATATTTCTATCTTCCCTTACCATAACCATGTGTTCTTAGTTGGATTAGTAACCCATCCCACGAATTTATTTGTTTCAATCCTGATGAGTAGTAATGAAGTATTTGAGGAAAAAACATGTGAAAAGAATGTTAAAACATGAGGCAATGGATAATTATCTCAAATTTTATTCTCTAGTATATATGTTTGGTTATCATGATATATAATTTTATTCAGTGTATATATATCTCTTTAAGATGTTATATCATAAATTTATTTATTATCATTATAATAATTGATTCTTTTAATATTATTCTGTCATAGGGTTATGTTTCAATTGTTACTAATGTTGTAAAAGATCAATGTTACAAAATCATTATTTAATGGGATTGTTTATGATTCAGTTTATGATGATCTACCCTTATATTTTAATAATAATGAAACTCAATTCCATTTTATATCTTATTATTTATATATAATGCATGATTTGCATTCATTTTCATCTCTTAAAAGTTTAAAGAGACAAAAAAAATTTATTCAATAGATAATAATGTTATTTCTCTCTTCAGAAAAAAAACATATCACTTCCAAGTCCATGTTTTCAAAAAAAATTAATTAAATATTTTGTAATCAATTTTTTTTATTATATATTCTTTGACTTTTAAAAATCTATTTTAATGATATATTCTAATATTTTTTTAGACAAAGAACATTTGTGATTTTACCAAATATGTTAATGGAATATTTTTTTAAATTTATATGAAATGAATGATATTATAGGCCATCATGAATGCTCTGTGATTTAAATCCTAACATAATGGATATTAATATTATTTTAAAAAGTTTTATTTAATATTTTTGTAATGTTTATATTTTAGATATGTTATATTAATATGGAAATGATATTTTCCTTCACAATGTTTTAATAGTTGTTTTATAGAAATTTGATTCATAAATGATAATACTATTTGGTTTCACATCCTATTTAACTGGGATAATATACAATGGTATAATTCTTATTATTTCTCTAAATGGTTTATTATAGTAATTATAATGTTATAGTGAAACCCATTTCATCTATATGGGTTATGATATAATGAAATTTTTATGAAAAACATATACTTTCTATGGGTTATTATATGATTAAGATTTTATGATCATGTGAAATAAAAATTATTTATTATGTGATATGATGGATTTATTTATCCCTCCAAATCATTTCGTAATGATTAATTTTCTATGAGAAAAAAAGGACACAATAGATTTTATCTAAATATCAATACAAGAGGGTATATAATTTTTTATCCCATTCTTAAAAAATAGGGTAAATGATAGGTTATCCCAATCCTGATATATTATGGTACAAAAGAGGATATGAAAATACCAAAAGAGAGTATACAGAAGGTTATCCGAAGCATGAAGTTGTTAAATAGGTGGTTATAAAAAGTATAGCAAGTTATCACTGTCATGGTAGGTATATTTTATATGGGATATTTAATTCACATGTTATTTGAAAATTCTATGTCTAATTCTAGTACTTGGATCAGAATGATTATATTATTTATTTACATTATTATTCGTTTCATATAAACATTCTATATTTCTTCCATGACTCAATTTATAAATGTATTATAAAAATTGTATATTTTAAATATCTAGTCTCTTCTTCTCATAAACATATTTTCATATAATGTCCATATCTCCCCTGTTTTCCATTTATGAGAAAATGCACTGACCCTTTCAGATATTTCCTTTCCATAGGGTAGAAATTATAATATTATAAAAGTATTATCTTGATGGGTGAATTTTTCTCTGAAAATAGTGGCAGATAATATAGTCCACTTGTGAAACACTATTTTAAGATACCAATATATCTAATGTACTATTATTTTATAGTCATCATGCATGTTTTTTATTAATTAAAGAATTATTTATCCTCTATGATTTATTGTCTATGAATTTGATTCATGGGTTATATATATAGAATCACAGTTAATGATTAGTTAAAATTTGGAAACTAGAATGTGAAAATTTAATTGATATCAACATAATATGTATAATGATATGTCTAAAAATATGTATTAGTATTTGAAAATATCCTCTAATTTTTTTATAGATAGTGCAAGTGATTTATTTGAAATTACTTACATATTTGGGAATTGCTAGTGGATGTGGCTGTGGTATGGATTTATCTAGGAGTAATATCTCCAAAAATGGTGAATTGATCCATACATGACCATCTCCCAAAAAAATACGCCTTGTTTGACACATAGTTAGACACTCCCAAGGAATATGTTTTTGAAATTCATAAACTCATAAAACACCATCATAATGTATTTTAAATGATAATGACCAAGAATGACCTAGTTAAAACACAATTTGACATAGATTGAATATAGTTTGTAATGATTTAAAAATATTATAAATGTGTATATTGTTTCCCTCTATTATTGTTGTTTCTTACAATATACTTTTCAGTTTTATTAATGGGTTAAAACTATGATTAATCCTATTAACTATATATTTTATTGACAATAACGTTATTATGTGAAAAAAATTAGATATTGACTAGATGGAAATAAATTTATATTATTCTTAACCGTTATCTCAAAATTTCTTTAACTACATGAACATTGTTTAGATTCTTAAAATAAAATATAATAAGAAATTGACATTAATATAACTTCATATGGAAATGATCATAGTGGTAATAATATTTAATTTATATAAAATAGATAATATGGGGATAAAAATATAAAACAATATATGAAATATAGTGAAAGACATTTTATATGAGGGAAAAATGGGAATATATATAAAAAATTATAGTGAATTTTATTTGATAAATGGTTGAAAAATGGCCACTATCTGAGAAAATTCTCCAAACTATTGGTTAACCTATAGCCAATTGAAGGACCATTAGTGTTCCAACCATTAAAATGAGTGAATTGGAGTATTTATGTATTCCGATTCAAAAATAATATTGTATAATTATTTTTACCAATGTAAATTTTTCATAAGAACAATGATAGATATATGTATTATGTTAATCTTGATTGAATTTATTTTATCATATAAGATTATTATAATCGATATGGACACCACAATGGATTTATGAATTAATGGTTGGTAAGAGGATCAATGTCAAAGACCCCACTTTAGTGGTTTTAAGTGATGGGATGTTGATATTATTAATGAAAGTTTTCATGGATTTTTATTTGGATGAGGTGTATATAACCCATAGGTTTAATAATAATTATTATTTATAAAGAATAATCATTTAGTAAGTTTAATCTTACTGGTAATATTCAAAGATTATATTTTATTTGATGAAAAATATTATATTAAAATATTTTTTCATAATTATATGGATGTAATCATATTATGTAAACATTTTTTACTAAAACTTTCCACCTGCATGTTGTGACCCTAACCCCAGTACCCCAGATATAGTAACTAATTTAATACATTAACATTATATACTAGGAATCACATCCCAAAGGACTGAATTTTTAAACATTCATGTTATACTAGATCTAGACATGATTCCCATATTACATTTCAATACAAAAATTAAAAGATTATTTTTTTAGAATAAAAATATAACCTCAAATATATTCTTACATATAATTCATAGCATACTTCATGGATTCCAAGGAAATGGATAAAACAAAGGTGAGTTAAAATCTTTTGAAAAGGTTATATAAAGAGGAACCTATCATAATCAACATTCATAATCTTCATTGATGATTAATTAATAAAACAAATGTCATTTAAATATTTGTATAAGGAATGATCAATATAGAAATGAAAATAAATGATAAAACATTACATTTTTTTAACTATATAAAAATGACCAATATAGAAATGTAAATAAAAAATATCACATGACATGTATTAAATAAACATATAATGAAATTAATCTATATATAATTTCATTGAAAAAATATCATGGATAATATTGAAATTAATTATGAATGAAGACAATTCATAATTATTTTATGTCATGTTTTACATTAACATTATTCTTCTACCATCGAAATATAATCTCAAGACAATTAAAAAACTATGGGTAGAAACCCATTAAACTAAGCTTGTCTAACTTTTTTTCCATTAATAATAACGAGGCATCATAGGGAAATCTATAACCACTACCCACGTGTGTCTTTCATGTCTTAATCATTCCTCATATATCATATAATTAGTCTAATTCCTAAACAATGTTCAACATCATAATGTATTCTTATAGAGTAAATAATATGGATTCAACTATTTTTCCCTAGAAAACAAATAACTCTTAATATAGAATTTTTTGTGTATAAATGATATAGAATATAAAGAGTAAACATATCAATTATAAATATTATATATATATTTTTTAAATTATAATATCTAATCATCCCAGTAAATTGATCATTTTATGGTAAATCTATTTACAATAAAAATGATTCAAGGATGGAAATTTCAAAAATATCATTGTTTTAAATGATCATAACACATTTAAATAAAAAATAAGTAAGTTATCAATACAATATATCCATGTTTGTTTATATGTGAAATATAGGCTTAATATCAATAAATAATATAAATACCATAATGTTATTTTTTCCAAAATTTTTCAAGAAACTATCCTTTCCATTTTCAAAATAACATTCTAAAACATAAAAAATTTTGAAAATCATTTTTATTAAAAGTCTCTTTAAGGAAATAAGAATTTAAATAAAAATATTAAAAAAATTTCTTTATAATTAACCTTGTAAAAATATAAATTAAACATCAAATAAATTCCATTAATTTCAAAGGATAATTATAAACATGTTGTAAAATTTAAAAATAAAATTTCTTTTAAAATGTAAAAGTTCAGAAAATGGGTCTTGTACTGAAAATGACAAGTATATTCCCATGGAAAATAATAACAAATGAAAAATGGATAGAAAATATATTAATATATCATTTTAAAATGATTAAAAACATTTTAAAAATATTATAAAAAAACTTTTTTAGTAAGAATCCATAATTCCAACAGAAGAGAGAAATAATATCGTATTTTATTAAACATGTATTATTAGTTTTTTTATGTACCAAATAATGAAAAAATGGTACTGAATGAAAATTCATAATTTTCATTGAAAACACTTTTTAGGTAATGTGAAAACCCATAAAGAGTACTATAAACTAAAATTTTTATACTACGTAGGAAAATATCAAGTTGTTCTATAAAAGCATTAAATAGTTTGAATTAGTCACCCGATGTAAGATCATTGTTATCAATTTTGGATTCATTTATGGGTCATCTTTGAGGATCTCCTCATAGTGGTTGTCCAGTTTGTCTGATGTTTCATATAATCATCTATACATATCTTCCCCTCATTTATTCCACAAGAAAATATCCAATCTTTTTTGTTGATCCATTTAATTTTATCATATTTAAGAACAACATGAATTAATATATCACACATTCTATCATCATATTATTTTGAAACATTGATATCAATATATTCCTCTGATATCTATTCCATAAAATGTTTAAGAAGATGCAAATCATCATCTGTCTTTTTTTTTCCTCTAGGATAAATCAATTGTATCTATCCCCAAAAACTAATTATGTTCTTCTAAATTACAGCATTCTTATTCTCATCCTTATCTCTTGTTACATCAACCTCATTATTTGTAAGAGTACCCGGAACCCTGATAATTCTATATTAATGAAACTCCAATGGATCTAGTATGTCCTCTACCTTAGGATTATTTTGTTTTACATATTATCTGGATACTATGGGATTTATAATATTGGATTAATCATTTCATTTCTCAGTTTTTTGAATTGGTTGACAGAAAAATTTTCCAAAACAAATATGATGTGATTCTCATTCCTAAATACACACCAATTATCCATTATTGTACGATCTTTCTCATAGTTTAATAATGATTCAGGGTATGATTATTTGTCTCTCAATTTTTTTCCACCCGTTTCTTACAGCTGACCTACTTCCACTTCCATATTGGAATGAAAGACTATCACCCATCAATATCACCATCCTCCTCCTTTACTGAAACCATAACATCCAATCCAATAAATTTATTACTTAGATTAGGTTTCATAGTAGACTTTATAGGTCTATGGTAAACTAATTTATTCACCCTTCATTCACATGAATACATAGTGAAAAAATTATATCCTTCATTTTTCATGAATCCCCTTTCTGAAATCCACCAGTAGTAGAGGTATTCACAGTTTCTCATTTTGAATATTTGAATATAGGAATTCTAGGAATTTCCTTAGAATTCTATACCACACCAACTGCCATGGATGTTGCAATTGGTCATCCATCCCCTCACCTAGGGATGGGAGAAATTATATCATTACATTCACATCCCTTTCCCATCACTATTTGATAATAGGATATATCCATATGAGAGGAATCTAGTTTAGGCTCATGAGAATAAGCACTAACTACTATAGAAGGAATTCAATGAATCTAGTCATCTACATTACTAATATCCCTTGAGTTAGGATTTTCCAGCTTCTTCATCCTTAAATATATATAAAAATCATGATATGAGTGTCCCCATCAAAAAAATGATGATCAGTAGATGAAGAATGCATTTATCACCACTTCCTTATGGACTCTGGGGCCTTTATCCACATCATTGCACAAAGAATGCAAATGAGGCTTATAAACATCAAATTTTATGAAAATTTGATGGGTAATGGGATGACACAGTGGTCGAGAGAAGTTATCAAATCCCAATTAAATTATGAAAATATTGAAATATATTTGGAGGATATAAGTGTATTTAATGAAAATGGGTAAGCTCCGGAATCATATACAAATCTCCATGGTCAGAGGATCATGATTTTACTTATGTAATCATATCCCCAATAGAATGGAATGTTTAAAGGTATATATTATATAATAAATTTAGATATATATTTATGTTACTAATAACCTATATATTCATTATATTTCTCATCTTACCAAATAGTGAGATGCTGTAATGGAATCAATTAATGGCATCAGCTCACATGGTGTTAGTTGGCTTTACACATTAGTAATGATTTCATAATCCATTTACATGATAAGGTGGTGGTTGTATGTAATTAACTAATTATAAAAAAAATCTTATTATATGGATGATATTGATTTCATTATAATATAATTTTTGAATAATAATTAAATTATGCTGATGAAGACGTAGAATAAAAAACACACAATTTTTTGAATATTATCTCTTATTCGGGTATCCTTAGATTTTCACCAAAATCATTCTTAGGTAGTATTTATCCACAAAATAAAGATTATTGGATTTGAGGAGTGACACTATGAAATGATTTCGTTATGTATTGGATGAACCAATATGGTTTCATGGTGTGAAGAATAGAGGAGAGAAGGTGGCATTTTATAAGTAAGGAGATTTAAAAAGTTGTAATATTTTTTACAGATTAGATCATAAATATATTTTTTATGATTCCAAAAGATTCCAAAATGGTTATTTAACAAACCTTGAATACGTAAGGGTAAAATATAATTATACAATATATTTTATAAAATGTTTTAGATTATTTTAATCCATTAATTTTTTGTTTTACCAGCTATTAATTCATATCTTCATTAACCATAGTAATAAACTATTTCTATTTTCACTGTACATTTTAGAAAAAAAAATAAGTTTCCGTTATTATAAATAATAAATTATTATGAATATAAATATTTGATTAATTTATTAATATTTAATTTCTAAAAGTGGGAAATTTTAATATTAATTTAATCCAAAAGATGTGATGGGAAAGTTTATTTTTAAATAGAACATCATTAAATGTATATAATGCCTTTATGTAATTATTCTAAAAGAAAATTATTATATTAAACAAAATTGAATTAATTGATATAAAATTTATGTAATTATTCGTGAAAAATAATTCATCATATAATTTAACGTTAGGTATATTTTAAGAGAAATAGAAGCTCATAATTAAAAGTCAACATTTATCAATATTCATAAAAAATAAATTTTGAAAATAGAATGAATTAAAACAAAACTATTTTTTATATTCTAAAATAAAAAATTTTATTTTATTTTTTCAAATAAATTTTCTAAATTTATTAATAATTGTTTTTTAATTATGTGTGTAAAACAAGACCAATGTGTATTTTACAAAAAAATATTTCTTTTAGAAAACACTTCTTTTTTTAAATGATTGATATTTTATTTTTTTCATTAATATATAACTATAATTTTCATATTTTAATTAGTATTATTCACAACATCTAATTTAACAAAAATGTTACAATGGGATACTATATTTTGGTTCATTTATACATAGGGATGTGTGTTCCACAATTTTCAAATAAAATATTCCTATTTTATAATTTATAGGTGTTACATTCTCACCACCATAAACAAATTACATCCTCCCAATTGAAAAAAGATCTTATAAATAAGAATCATGAAAGTTGAAAAATCATTTATTTTTAAACCAACATAATATGGTGATTAATAAAACATCCTCTTAATAAAATAAATTGTTATGTACCAAGGTCATATGGAGTAACACATAACTAAGATTCCATATAATCGAATATTGTGGGAAATTGAAGATGTGTACATAGAGGAAAAGTGTACGCATATAAAGAGATTGATTGTGGCCGTTAAGTACAATCAATTAAATGATTAATGGGACATTAGGGGAATAAAAATAATACATAATTGATGAATTATAGGTAATTTAATTCCTGAGATGTGAGTGTAATAGGATAAAACATCAGATCCATTTTGTAATGTTGATGATTTGTATTATGGTCTAAGAATATAAGGAAATATACTTTCATGGTACATTTCAATTTCATAATAATAATTTTATACTTTTCATGTTTTTGTATTAATTTCAAACTCATATTTTACTCTAATAAATGAAAATATATAAATTATATTTATTCCATACTAACAAAAATTAACTTGTAATGGATTATAAGATCCATTAATGTGTAACCAGTATTTCTATGTGTCTCTATCCATTTTATAATTATTTTTACAATAATTTAACAAATATAGTAAATTAATATCAAGAAAAAAACATAAATACCAATGTATCTTCATTCACATTTACCCAAAAAATAATTTAACTACAAAAAACTACATATTAACTAGGACACCACATAATCTAGTGGTCTTCATTAAATCCATATTGTCCATCGATCACATGTCCTTGCCCCGAATCCTTACATGATGTGATGGGTGTTCGCCCAAAATTCACGTAATGATATCAACTATTATATAGTAATATAATTACTATACCATTACCAAATAAATTATTATTTACATACATAAAATATTATTATCCGTTAAATAACAATTTCACTATGGTTTTAAAAACATAAATTCTCTTCACGATGACTAATAATATTATTTTATTATTATTTTAATATCATTAATGATCCTATAAACCATAATGGTAAACAATTAAAAAATACATTCATTAAAATTTAATGGATTTATTTAACAAAAAATCACTAAAATATATACTCAACCAATTGGCCGAATTACCATAAATTTCTTCAAAAAAAATAATTAATCCTTGTAGACTATTATAACATAAAACCTATAAAATAGGTTTTAATACATTGAACATTTGATCAATCGTAAAAAAATAAACCCCTAATGGATCTAGTAATAATTAAGTTAATGAATATACTTGTGCATCTAAAACATAAAACAAAAATCAGATGTTTCATAATAATTATCACGAAAATACCATTAGTATAAATTATTGATCAACTTAATTATTTAATCTCAATACATAATAACTTTATACATTCTATTTCCACATAATTCCTCCCATAGTCTAGGATTTATCCATTAAAGGAATAAATTGATTCAAGTAATGACTGGGATCCACACATTTAAAAAATTAAATTTAAATGTGTCTTTAATATGATATTTATTTTCCACTATTTTACTCTTATTTTTTCCTCAGTGATTCATTACTTTATGCCTTCATTTTTAAAACATAGAACATTTTCCCATTCCATTGAGACAGATTATTTACAATATAATACACCTTATGTTTAAACTAGTCCATTATTTGATGGATTCTATGAAAACAATCCTAAGATTTTAAAAAAAATTGAAATATCTTAAAAATATCCCTTTATTGTGTGACAGAAGGTCCATAATAAGTCCCATTGTCAGTCATGATGAGGTGACCAAGTCAATTTTTTTTCTTTTTAATGTTATTACCCCTAGGTGTATATTTTAAAAAACTACATCCACTTATAGTATATTGATGGGCATGTAATCAATAAAATACCACATTTCCATTATCATACCAAAACGTTAGGATGTTCTCATATACCTATCATCAAATATTATCATTAAGCTATGTTCCAAAATTTATGTTTTACTTAATCATGTTCCTGTTGATTCTACCAAACATATTCAAATACCAAATATAGAATACCCAACCACAGTATGCTGAATCCATTTTCCACTTTAATACATTAGAATACTATACAACGAATCACATCCCGAAAACAATGAATAGTTAATTGGTCTGGGTAAACTACATACATAAATGATTAAATATTACATTTGAATACACAAATTAAAAAATAATGTTTTCAAAGAATATAATTATTACCTCTAGAATATTAATACATTTATTTCATAGTACAGTTCATGGATTCTTGGGTAAGGAAAAACATATGGGTGACCTCAAATTATTTGTAAGTGTTAATTATAGTAGAATATATCATTAATCATTAAAAATTGTAAACATGGAAATTTAAATAACTGATCATGCATAACATTTAAATAATAAAACTCTAGTATTTTCAATATGGGAATTTCAAAAACAGTAGACAAATTAAATTTAAATATATAGATAAGGAATAATAAATATGTAAAAGTAAAATACCGAAAACACCTGCCATTTTATCTATAAACTATTAATCAATTGAATCCATATAGAATATCATTGTGAAAAGATAATGGTTAAATATAAATTAATTATGATTGATGAAATCTCTTAATTAATTGACCTTACATTTCCTTGGAACAATATTTATTATACCATTAGGCTAAATTCAAAATATAGTTTAACACTGATTGGAAAAAATTATTCAAATGAGGCTAGAAAATTGTTTCATTTGTTGAGACAACCAATGCATCATGTGGACATCTATAACTACACACACCCATGTATTAAATTTTCAAATCATTCATAAAATATTGAATAATTTATTTTATTTATAAACAATGTTTATTATGAACAAATATCACGATCGTGTAAAGAATATGGAATCTTCAATATTTTCCCAGATAAAAAAATGAATTTAAAAGTAGAACCACATAGGTAGAACTGATATAAAGATTAAATTATAAACATATCCATGAAATTTATCTTTTATAGGGGAAACATAATTTCATATGACCACAGGAATGTAATCATTTTAGGAGAATGTTATTGACTAAAAAAAGAATTCATGAATTTAGTATCAGTACTATCCACGGTCAAATTCACACCCGGATATTAATCATTGAACCATGATATGGTTTAAAATTTTATATTGAGTTTTAATATATCATTTAATGGGTGTTCTTATTTCTAATTTCGAGGTTTGGGGTTTTTTCGTACACAGGTGGAACATAGATAGGGGAAACCATGTGAATCCGCCCAGGTAATCATTTAACATTGGAGTGTCTCTGGTCGAAGGTGCAAGACCTGTGAATGAGTATTCAAAACATATAGAGTATGTATCAGAATCCACTCTCTAATGGTAGATCTATTCCATACATTATTCTCCCGGTTTACCAAATCATGCTGGTAAACCGTGTGGGGTGACTGAAACATAAAAATTATTAAATTTGAAAACAACCATTATATGATTTTAACCCAAAATTCACCTATTTCTCCTCCACCACGTTTTTATATGCCTGGGGGTTCCTATACATGGTTATTTATTTCACATTATTCCTCCCTTGGTGTAGTTTTACAGAATTCTTCAAGAGTTATGTTTGATTTCTAAAGGTAATCTTCACTCTAATATTACCTCTTAATACTTCTTTCATTTTATCTTGAGATATAATGTTCCTTTTGTAATGTGGATATAGTTTTCATGTTTAAATACCTTTATTTATGGGGTTTTGTGTATTTAATTTTCCTCTTATTATAAAATGGATCTTGAAGCCTTTGTGGTGTGTATTTGGGTTTGCGTTGTGGAAGCCACATGAGATTCTGGTAGGTTACCCCTTGAACTTGCCGTTATAATTTGTGATTTATTTGTTTATTTCTTTTCAATATTTCCTTGTGAATTAAATAGTGTTACGTGATATTTGGAATAATTTTTTTATTTTTAAAGAATTGATTCAAACCTTATTTTGTGAAAAATGGAATTGTATTGTTATATTTTTCCCACAAGTGTTTGGTAATATGATCAGTTCTCCTTTATGAGTAATTTATTATATCTAATGGATGGTTTATTTTTTTAAATATATTTTTGGAATATCCAAATATTTTTTTGGGTTTATTGATTGGTTTTATCATGTGTTTTTTACTATAAAACATGATTTTATTTGGAGATTGAATGTGGTTTTACATGTGATGACGGATTCTAGCCCGTTTGAGAAATTGATGAAAATGGATTTTTCTATTAAATGTAATGTGATTGAAATAAAGAAGTTGTTCTAAAAAAGATTATGAAATTTAAATTTAATTTTTCCCCATTTTGGACATGTGTATTTTATTAATTTAATAGTGATGTGTACGCGAAGTGTTCTTGAGGCTTGTTTTTCACTTTTATAAAAATAGTGAAAAGGGTTATAATAAATATCCTTCGTAGATAATATTCTTCCCTTATTTATACTTAATGGTTGGGACGTCTTCGCATTAGATGCCATGTGACCCAATTACATTTAGAAAATGGGATATTCTTGGTGTAGAATCATTTGGGATATATTATTCATGGGAATATATTAATCCTTGGGGTGATTCGAGGTGGAGCATTTTGTGTCAATTATTATATATGATATATGTTCTTGTGATTATATTCATAGTTGGAATTGGTTTCAACAACACTATTCCAAACATCACGACATCGTAACCTGGCATTGTCAGTGAATTTTTTGATAGTGATTATTGCACAATACTAGGTTACACATTGGTTAGTGGCCCATTGCACAAGGATATATTTTTTTTATAAGGAGATAGTTCCCTTAGGTTTACACTAGGTGGGGTGTAACAAAAAGGTGGATATTATTGATATCATTGAGTGAGATATGCTTTTCAGGATTATTTAACATGTATTAGTGTGTTTTAGATTATTCATGATTTCCTAGTTTCACCCATGTCTATTAGAACATAGTTACATGTGGTGAATGGAATTTATTCATTATTTGTAATATACCATTGTGTAATATATACAATTTACCTTTTTTATGGTTTTTGTTCTTATTTCATAAGCACTGTGACTTATTTATGAAATTGATGAATTTTTTTCAAGGGTTTTGAGAAAATTATTTTGGAAATGTTTTTAATTATTCCAATTATTTTTTTTAAATGAAAACATCTCTCTTTATCTTTGAAATGCATACGGTTCGTTCCATAAAAATAGTGCGATTTTAAAAGGTAAATGGAACATGTACATTGTTTGGTTTTAAAGTGGAAAATGTGTGGAATGTACTAATTTTATATATTTTATTTCAAGCATGAAGTTGATTTAAATTTTATTTTAAATGAAGTGAATTGGAAATATAATTTTTTGGTAGATCTATTGAATTTTAATACTCATCCCTATTGTTTTTTTATATTTTTAGTTTGTGGTGATGGTCTCAGATTATTTTTGATTTTCATAAGTGATGGTTGGTTTTGGTATCTATGAGTGACCCTCAGGGGGAAATTGAGATGTGTTGTCATTATGTGTTGTTATATAATTTCTATATTGTTTGTTGAAATTTCAGTTTTGTGATAAAAGATTTTTTGATATTTGTATATTATTCAGGTAGATTTTTTTAACATTAATTTGTTCAGATTATTTATTTATTTTGGGGGAAATCATTTCCTTGTCTCTCTGATGATTCTTGACAGTAGTTTCCAGATCGTTTGGATTGAGAACACCCTTAGGTCATTATCTCAAATAATCATTGGTGACATGTTTAGGGAAAACATAAGTGTGTTTGTGAAAAATGGTTTCATATTCAAGTAGATTATTAATGATTCATAAATTTTAGGGCACAAATATTTATTTTGAATGTCATATAGGGTGGAATATGATTTATAGAACATGAGGTGTAAGTATGGGGGATTGTTTGGTCAACACATTCAGGACTGATCCTTCAGTTTCAATGGGATGTCCATTATTTTGTTTTCATTGGGTTTTCTAGATATTTTGTGATTAAGATATGAAGTGGGAGTTAGGATAATGGAATCAGTGATATCATATATCCTTGAAATTCACATGGAGATGAATACATGGTACTAGATTATTATCCATAATGGTTCTAGGATATTAATATGACATCTAAACATACGGCCAAGTCACCAATCAATACTATTTCGATCTTGCGAGGTTTTTTTGTTCTTCCTTGATTGTGATTTTTTTGGAAACTCTTATTTTTTATTGATAAAATGGGGTCTCTAGTGGTAATTGTTGCTTTTTTCAAATTGTAAAAATAACTTTCAAAGTCAGTTTTGATGAATGATTTCAGAAAATGATGTTTTGAAAATGACACTTTGTGGTTAAATAGAAATGGTTTATCAAAATTGGAATTTTATAATCAAAATCATGAATTATTGAAATTTATGTCTTATAGATAAGAAATATATTTTGAAGGATGTTATGGAGATGTTTTAATAATGAGAAATATTGGGGTTTTAACCAAATGTTTTTTGATGTAATGGGGTTGGTTGATCTACTAAAATTGTATTGATTTTTAAGAATTGAGATTTTGAATAGAGAGAACGGAATTGATGTGAGTTGTTTGAATTAGATATTTTATTAGTAGTTAGTTATATTTTAATAATTGTTATGAATTTTGATAATTAAAGTGGATTATAAGTATACAAATATTGGGTTGTGTGTTGTTTAGGAAAATTTTAATGTTTTTTCTTAAACATGATTATTTCTATATTTATTCCTATATATAGATGTGTGTGGATTAGTTCTCAAATTATAATGAGTTGATGTGTTGTTGATGTATCATATAAATGTGCATGACTAAGGATCAATGTAATAAATTTGTTGAGTGTTCAAATCCATTATGTTTTTCTTCATTTAAAAATGTTTTTAAGAGGAAAATAATTATGTTTTGAAAACTAATGTTATGTAGTGTGTTATATCATGATTTGGATGTTTTATTAATTTTTTGTTATGAGTTTTAAATTCATGTTTGTGATTTGGTTTTGAATAGGTGTTTACCAAGATTTAATAATATTTTTTTTGGAATTTGGGAGTGGGTTCCCCTTTTTGATGGAGTTCTCTATATGTGAGTTTGGTTTTAGAGATAATTTTTAATGATTTGTTCGATTAATTTTTTTCTTGGATTATGAAACTATAGATATTCAATGTATAATTACGGTGTTGATATGAGTGGCTCCAAGTTAGACGACCCTCCAATTGATCAACCTAATGATTTACTTATTGATTCTAGGAAGTTTAATCCAACTCTTTTTTATGGTCAAGAAGATCCCCTCGAAGCGGAAGGGTTGATGCAGAATATTGAAAGAAACATCATTTTACTTATGTTTCTTGAGTAATGGAAGGTGTTTTTTATACCTTTATTATTAAAGGACCTACCTAGAGGCAGTGTAATATCTTTTCTGAAAACAATCCTTGGAAAGATCTTATTGGTGAGTTTTTCAGGGCATCATTCATGCTTAAGTATTTCTTAGAGACAATGAAGGTGAGAAAGGGGATAAAGATGTGCTATTTTATGAAAGGTAATGGATTAGACTTGGATTATATTTGTCATTTTTTGGATCTTGTCCCTTAACATTCATTGTATAATAAAAGTGATTCAATAAATAATCAGAATTTTGAGTTTGTTCTTCCTCATGATTTTCAGTCAGATGTGTCAATGTTTAATCAAATATCTTTTTCTAACATGGTGACGAAAGCTATTTCGGATGATGATGTGATTGAAGGAGTGATTTTTGTAGTCTTACCTCCATTTGTCCATGGATTTGGTGGGGGTATTACATTATTGATGTTGGGAAGTGGACCAAATCTATTGGATCATGTCATATAACTAAAAGGCCAGTGGATATTTTATCAACTTCTTCTGGGAGTGTAAAAAATATATGGCATCAGTGTATCAATCTATAGAATGAAAATTCTTCATGATCGAATTCTATTAAGCCCTATCAATTATATGGATTCCTATGCCAACTCAATGATTTTTTTTTCATGGTATTTCTAGGATGTGATGTGGAAATACTTCAAGGAAAAATTGAGTTGTTCTTGGATCTGTTTAAAGTCCCTTAATATGTATGCTTCCCTATTGAAATGGGTTTAACCAGTGGTTTTTTACGGTGTTTTATTTTATATAAATTGTAAAAGTGAATAATTTTGTTTTCCCTTTGATTTTTGTTTCTATATAACCATTCCTAGAAATTATGAATTTTTAATTCTTATTGGGGATTATAAAACTCTGATTGTGAGGCAGTAGATACTTCAATCATCTTGGCTCCATCAATAAGCTTCATAGTTAATCTCTCACATAGTCAAAAATCCTTGGTGTATGAGGGACTGTGTTCAATATTTTTTATTCATTTTTGAAATTTAGATATTTATACGTTACGATTTAATTTTTTTCACCATTTATTTGTGGAATATTTTTTATTAGTGTGTATGTTTTATTATTGTCTTGATTTAGTTTGTTCCTAATGGTGAGGAGGCCCACCATAGGCCTCGTTGATATTTATCCGATGATAAATATGTTGTTTTTTATAATAGTGTGGAGTCCATTATATTCTCCCATATTGAATGTTTAATTTGGTTTTAATGTGGTCCGGTAGAAAAATGGTTACTTTTTTATATTAGATAATTTTTATGTTCTATTCAATTTGGGTAAGAGTTAGGGTTTTTGGATTGTGAAAAACAGTTTAGTGGAGGTTTCAGCTTGATTTTCCGCATCATTTTTTAGGAAATAGATTGAGTTCTTTTATTTGTTATAGAAAATAGGCATGAGTTTCATTTAGAGGTTATTTATATTTTCATAGGTTAAGAGGTCGAATCATGTGTTTATGGAATCCTTAGTCATGACCAATTAACTGGAAGATGATGGATTATTTATAGTGAGAAAAAGTTTTAATGGTGAGTAGAATTATCACACCTAGAATTTTATATCTAACCCATGATTCAACATGTATTTTGAACTTGGGTTTTCTTTCTCTAGTCCCTCTTATGATAGTTTTGAATTTTTAGTTTTAGAATGTTTTTCTCTTGGCTCATAGATGGTGCACAGTTAGTCGAAACCATGTATCTTAGCCCAAATAACCATTCATCTTATGAGAAATACTCTTTAAAGGATAACGAAACACACAAAGTTAGTTAAACCATGTAGAGAGTGTGTTGGAATCCATTTTCTCTCAGAAGAAACATTCCATACTGTTTGCACATATATTTCCAAAATGTTCATCGAAATTGTGCTGGTTTTTTATAAGATAATAAATATGATATTCCTCAATTACCCTTATAGTATTTTAACACCCAATAAGAACATTTCTCCACAAACATAGTTTTATATCTATATGGGTTCCCATACATGGTTAATGAAGCCTCTTTATTCCTCCCTTAGTGTAGATCTAAGTATTTCATTAAGAGTTATTAGTTATTTCTCAAGATGATATACTTTCTTCCCATCCCTCGTCACCATTCTTCTATTTTCTCTTGGGATTTATTTCTCTCTTTTTCATGTGGATGTAGGGTTCATTATTCACTTCATTTATGTAGGTTGTATTGTGTTTTTTGGGTCCCCTATAGTATATCATGTCTCTTGGAAACATAATGGTGCATTTTCAGGTGTCTATTGTTGAAGCACTATGAGATTAAGGCAAGCATCCCTTTCTGTGTTCCCTAAAAATTTAATATTCCTTATTTTATTACTTCTCACTACTTAATTTGAATTGAAAAGTGTGTTTTTATCTTGGTAATAGTTGTTTGGTTTTCCGTGTGGTGACACATACGTTATTTTTTAAAAAAATGGAATTTTTTTCTTATATTGTACCAAACAAGTGTTTGATAAAATGTCTTGTTGGACTTTGTGAGTAATTTGGGATATCTAAAACATGGTTCTAATTTGTAAATATATTTTAGGAATTAAAATATATGGTTTGTGTAGTACCCTCAATTTCGGGTATGTACCCCTTTCATTAATGTTTTCATGTTTATAAAGTAGAAGGGTGATATTTGGGAGGGTTTGGAGATCTTGTGGAATGTTTATGGGGCTATAGAAAAGGCACATGGGAAGTGCATAGTTTATCTAAACCATGTGGAATCCTATGATAAATCATTCAGTGTTTTAGATATTGGAAAATAGCATTTGCATTGTGGGTCCATGGTTTAGGATTCCATTGAAGGATGTCATGAAAGTTTCATCTCAAGTAGAAGCTAATGCATGATTAGTGAACGGTTTGTCTCATCACGTTGAGTAACCGTAGGCGTAGTTAAAGAGATATCCTAAAAAAATAGATCACACAAGTTTTTGAATCCAAACCCCTCGTTTTATATCCTATGCAAACCTCAATTGGTATTCTCCTCCATTAATTGTTGAATTACATATCTAATGAAATTTGGAATCAATATAGTGATTTACATCGTGTTTATAAGATGATTTCATGAGGTATATCATCGTTCTTCTTCATTCTGAGTAGGTTTTCTATGATCTAATTTAATATAACTATTATGCCATCTCATATTATTGTATCTATTTCATCTATTTGTAGATTTGATAATTTGGAAGAAAAATATGATTATTTATATCACTTTATTTATAAGAGAAGATATTTAAGGTTGTTTCATGGATTTCATACCGAGTTTCTTGAGTGTTCTTTATTCATTTTCAGTTTTCATATAAAATGTCAAGGTGGGTGGATTCACTCTTGACTCCTCTTAGTAGTAAAAAATGGAATTATTTCAAATTGAATGAATTTTTTGGAATTTATAGGGATTTATCTAATTTTTTATTATTAAAATCTTTCACTAATGACAGTTTGTAGAAATATAGAAAAATGGTGGTCTTTAATGAATTGTTTGATCGTTGATTTTAAAATGACGATTTTAAAATTGGTTATTTTGATTTCTGATAAATGGATTTGATTAAATGGTTTTCAATAATATAAATTATTTTATTGAAATATAATGGATGCGTGGAATTGGTTTATTTACTTATTTTCAGTAAAATAATAATTTTATTGAAATGAGTTTAAATGGTTATTTGGAATGTTTTGGGAATAAATTGGGTTTCATTTGAGTTCATGCGTGACGAGTCATGAATATTGTATTTGAACCATTCAGTTACAAGGTGTTTGGCCCTCTATCAGGGCATGTGACATTGGCACACAATGTTATTAGACAAGAGACTGCTCATGATAATGGAACTACCAGAATGAAGCATTTATGTGTGGGTGTGTTGTGCATAATTGAATGGGAATTCCAATATGATATTGAGAAATTTCATTAATTCTTTTTTTTAGAAATATTACATAATATAAACCTATTTAGAAAATCACTTTTTTACATTTGGTTATAAATTATTTTTGAACTTTTTAATATTTAGTTAGAATATGTTTTGGGTAACTGTTTTATATATACTCTTTTTGATAAATTTCTCAAACAAATATATCCTAGTGGTGTGATTAGGGATGTAATTGGGGAAAACCTATTTATTTTATACTCACACATGAAATTTCACTTTGGTGAATATAAGGATGCTATCTTCTGGGACATGGGAAAAGGGAAAGTATCAAATTTACTTTGAAAACCCTCTTGATACAAGGTATGTTTTGTGATTGGAGAATGGAGCTTTTGGATCATGGAGACTTCTTGTCATTTTTGAGTTTATTAGTTGTCTATACACTATTTATATGTTAGTTTATTTTTCATCCACTATAATCTTTTTACGATTTTGATAAATGAAGTGGTTGGTTTTTCTTTAATTTATTCATACATCATATAGGGATTCATTTGGTTACGTTTTTCTTGGTTAATAATTTTAGTTTTGTAAGGTAAAATTGTCCCCAACATTCACTTCGAACCCTTTGTTATTTATTTACAACCATTGGTATCTTGGGGATGTTTATTAAGGAAATTTATCATCCTCCAACCTTCTAATGTAAATTAGCATAATTTGGGATGTTACAAAAGGTATCATCTTATTTATTCATTTCATAACTAGTGATATTCCGTTACTTTTTCTTGGAGTTGAATTCATTCTTATCTATTACATGGGTTTGAACCATAAATATCAGTAGTACATTCAGCACATGAACTTTAAATCATATAAATTCATATCTATCGTTTTATTTTTATTTTCATATTATTAGAGAGTGGGTTCCATAAGTGTTCTGAATACCTTTATAGGATATTGGAATCTCATTGTCATGAGTTTAGCCAATGAGATGTTAATGAAACAAAATATAGGAATGTCTTCCCACTAGGATTTGATATTTAATTTTAAAAAAATGGCATATTTTGGGATTTATTGTGTTTATGTTTTGAAAAATATTTATATTTTATTCAAATGAATGATTTTAAAATCGGAATGGTTGGAAAATTTTAAAAATGGGGTGATTTTCAAAATCAGGAATGGATTTTATTAAGTTTAAACAAAAAAAGGAATTTTTTTGAATGTAATGTTGTGATAGTTCATTTTATTGTATTTGAAATTCTAATCCATCAGTTTCTATAGAGGCAGACTTATAGAGTATTTTTTTGTTAAAAAAATGGCACCTAGTAGGCATTGTAGAAACTAACCCAAAGAAATTGTATAGAATGTGGTTGCACCTAAGAAATAGGTTAAGAAAGAGTTAGTTCATTTTATCTTCCAATAATATCTAGCTTTATAGAAATGAAACTAGAGGGATTAGCTAAGACCAATGGATCATTCTATCCAGTTCTGGAAGTAGAATCCACCCATATTCTAGGGTAACTCTGAACCGAAAAAGGTGGAGGTGTGACTGAACAGGATGAATCATATATTCTATTTCATCTGCACACCATTTGAGATGAAATTAAAATACAAAACATATATACTCAAGGATCTTACACACTAGTGGTGGGATCTATTGTTTCATGAAAATGTGGATCATGGAATGAGTTTAGAGGATTTTGAATAATTTTTCAATAAAACATTCTATCCTCACAAGTTCAAGATCCAAAAAATGATATATTTCATCATCCTGAAGCACGAAAATATATTTATCACATAATATACGACTAAACTCATGAATATAGTGATATTTTCACCACAAGTTATGGGGAGTGCATCCTTGAAGGAACACATTCCAAATTATGGTTACGGTAGGAAATTCGATTGAAAATTGTAGTACACTATATTATAGATTATACAGAGATAGTTAATAGAGAGATAGTGGTTTAATAAGATATCTCATTTTCTATAGGGGGAGGATGTATTATAATACATATGATGAATTGTGGGAACATTAATGTTAGGAGTAGTATGAATAGGAACACATATTTCAAAGGTGGGAGTATGACTCAAAATCAGAATGCTGGATCAGTGACCCTTCCTCCATGACCATAGAGACAAGAAGGATGTTATTAATGTGGTTTTTTTGACCCCATAAATTTATATTGTACAACCCAAGCTAGACCATGTCATAACTATAAGCGGATGGGGAATATTTATATTTATTATCGTAGTGCTATGAGATCAAGTGCACAAGACATTTCTCAGGCATCATAAGCATTACATGATTCTGAAGGGGATAGGGAAATAGAATCAGTCACAACTATATAGTAGGGATAACCAATGTGATTATAGGAATACCATGAATCCTCAATAAGGGAAATATCAACAATTTATTAAAGGGAATATTACAACGATAAACAAATTACAGTGAACTATGTAGATGATTGTGGATGATAATGATGGGAAATCTATGATGAGAGGTATGATTATATTTAATTCTACCATTATGAAAGTGTTTTTTATACTGTTGAATAATATTCCTTCATTTCTTCATGTGTTGTTGATTTTCAATATTTCAAACTCGATATTATTCCATATATGTTTAATCATCAAACCCCTCTTAGAGAAATATAATTTCAAGCCTTTATGTGTAGAGCATGTTATATAAAATTTGATGGAGATGTTCATAAATTGGATTTATCAGTTTCGAAGAATGATTTCTATGATGGAATCATATGTATGGATTGGTTGACAACGTTAAAGGATCGCATCGACAGTTATAGTAGAACAATCAGTTTTACAACTAAGGACGATGTTGAGAATATCCTTAGAGGAAAAAGTGTTGTAAATACAAGTTCAACAAGCTTGTAGGCACTAGTAGTGGAAAACATATCGTACCAGTTTCTAATTTTATCCTTGGAATCAATATATGATATCAAGGATAATATTCATCAGATGTTGGGGATCCATTTCCAGATGAATTTCATAAAAACGTTTTATGGTTACCACATATAAGGGATGTTTAGTTTACGATTGATCTCTTCCAAGGGACCAGTCATATTTCCCTTCCGTCTTATAGGATGGAACCAAATAAATTAAGGGAATTTAATGTAAATTTAAGGTAGATATAAGGAAAAATTTTTATTTGGAAGAGCACATGTCTATGCACAACATGGTTTTTTCCCATAAAGAAAGAAGATTAAACTCATTAGTTTTGTGTTTATTATTTAATCATAACCAAGTTGTGATTATAAATAGATATTCACATCCTCACATTCATGACCTTTTTTAAAAATTATAGGGATATTAGTAGATATCAAAAATTAATTTGGGATAAGAATATACCAATCGTGTGTTAGGAATAAAGATTTTTCAAAGATAGATTTTAGTAGAAGATATGTCCACAAAATATATGTATTCATGACATTTGATCTAAAAAATGTACCATCGGTATTTATAGGATTAATGAGATAAAAATTTCTGAGATATATAGATTCTTTTATTATGGTGTTTATAGATGACACAATGGTGTATTCAAGGACTAGGGATAAGAATGACAAATACTTTGTATCCATGTTGGGAATCCTGAGAGATCACTATTTGAATACCAAACTATCAAAGTGTAATTTTTTGGATACAATAGGGATTCTTATTTGACCATGTAATTTGTGAAAATTGTGTATTTTTTTTATTTAAAGAATGTAGAAGCTGTTACCTCCTAGCAACAACAAAATATTATATTTGAGATACAAATATTATTATTTATTGCTTGTAATTAATGATGTTATTTTCATAATTTATCATGACTTTATTAACATATGAAGTCCTTGAAAAAGAATAACTATCCAATATAATGGAAATAAGATTATTTTAAATATTTCCAAGAGTGAAAAGTTCATCTTACATCAGCACCAATCTTGATTTTTCCAAAACTAGTACTAGGATACATTGTGTATTATGATGATTCAGGATCTAGGTTGGGATTTGTTGTTATGTAGGAAGCCCATGTTGTGGATTATATCTCAATGATGTTTATAGTGTATGATAAGTACTACCCAACAATTGGTATAGAGTTAGTTGTGGTCATCCATGCTTTGAAAACCTGGCATCATTATCTCTTTGGTGAGAAAGATATTGTGTTTACTGATGACAATATCTTGAAAAAAAATTCTCACAACATGATTTGAATCTGAGGTAATGGGTATCGATAGATTATGTACAGATGTTTGTCTTTGAAATTATTTATACACTCAGAAAAGGATATATTTATTTACAATTCATTAAACAAAAAGTTATATGATCAATTTTACAAATAAGCTTTAGAATAATGGATGTTAATATTGGTATGAGACGATATGCATATAAAATTTGAATACTGATGTGATGTTGTAGTTTTATTTTCATCCACTCATGTTCCTTCTTTTGTAAGGATAGTAAAATAGAAAGAAACATTTGACAAATAATTTATATTTATGAGTTCAAAACTCAATGATTTAGAGACCAATGAGGGATAGAAACTTGGCTTGAGTTTGATTTCATGGTTCAGAAATCAGATGGCTATGCCAATTGCTTATTATGAGGAACATCTTCATTGATACCAATATTTGATAGGGACTATCCATCTGGGAATACAGGTTATTTTTATGGTGTTGAAGGCCCTGTTTTGGTGGTGCTACATGAAAGGAATGTGGGAGATTTCATCTAACAGTTCTTAACATGTCAACATGTTTATGAAGAGCATAAAAGCCCAATATGTATGTTCTAGTAATTCCCTCTTCCAGTATGTAAATGGGATCATACAGCCATGAATTTTGTTACAGGTCAGCCAATATTGGTTTGTAAACATGATGACATATGGGTCATAGTGGATCGACTCACAATGTCAACTCATTTAATTCATATTCATGAAACTCATATGGTAGGGGATCTGTATAAAAATTTTATCTATGAATTGGATAAGATACATGTAATACTAGTGTTTATCATGACAGATAGAGATACGAGGTATGCTTCTCAATTTGAGAAATCCTTATAAGATTACCTAGGGACTCAGTTGACTATTAGTATAGTGTATCAACATCAGATGGATAACCAATATAAAAGAATGATATAGATATTTGAAGACAAGTTGAGGGCTTGTGTAATGGATTGTAGTGGATAATGAGAGGAGTATATAACCATAGTGGATTTCTCATATAATAACAACTATCAAGCCTCAATACATATGGATCCTTTAGAATATTATATGTGCATCCTTACTGTTCTCAACTTTGTTAGGTGAAAAAAATGAGACATTAGTAATTGTGATGAGCTTTGTCCATGAAATCACAGATAATATTCACATGATTAAGAAATTGATGGATATGGCTCCGATTTTTCATTATTCTTTTGCAGATCATTATTTAAGATCATTGTCATTTTTATTGAGTTATCATGTGTTCCTAGGTATCACACTAATTAATGGAAATCACTATTTTGGAAAGCATGGAAAGGTATCTTCTCGATACAAAGGCCCTTTCGAGATAGTGGAATAGGTTGGAGGGGTGGAATATTAGTTATCATTACCATATCGATTTAGTTCAGTACATTTGGTTTTCCATTTATCATTTGATAAAAATAATTAGCCTGATCCTAACCCAATGATCAGATGGGATAATGTTGACCTAGGACATTATATTTCATTGGTACATCTCTTGGACTAGATTGTGGATAGAAAGCATAATGTCTTGAATAGAAAATCATCAGTCCATAATGGAAACATGCTATGATTCAGGAAGAGGTTTGGGAACAAAATAATAAATGAAAGACCAATGACCAGAACTATTTTACGGTAATAATGATTTTCTATTTAATAATGATGAAAAGGAATATTGTGGAGGGGGGTGTAGTACCCTCGTTTTTTGGTACATAACCATTTATTTAGGGTTTTGATGTTTATAATGTATAAGGGTGAATGTTGGGAGGGTTTGGAGATCATGTGGAAGGTTTTTGGGGATAAAGGGAAGATTCACAAGATGCACATGATTTTTCTAAACCATGTTGAATCCTAGGATAAACCATGTAGACATTCTGATATTGGATTGTAGCTTCTCTTAGGTGGGGATCATGTTTACGGAGTGGGAGGAGGCCATGGATGTGTCATCCCAAGATGTATATAATTCATGGTTAGGGCACAATGATTCTAACAGTGCAGACTAACAGTGTGTGGGGTCAAAGTGAGATACAGAAAAGGAAAATCTCAATCGTTTTTGGCACTAACTCCATTGTTTTTTATATAAATAATCACTAACTCAGGGTTTTTTCCCTTGAAGGTTATAGAACCTCTCCCAAGAAAATTTGAATCTATTCAATTCCATTCCTGGTTATTTAGATGTTGTTTTCATGAATAATATCGACATTCTTCTTTATTCTTGTCATATTTTCTTAGATATAACTTGATCTAATTATCTTCTCTTCACGTATTCACTGATATGTGCCCTTTATGGGTATATATAATATTTTGTATTCTAAATATGATGATTTTTTGTCTCATTATTATTAGGATAATATATCTAGGGTGGTTTGTGGATTTCGTACCCAATTTATTGAGTGTTATTCACTAGTTTTCAGTTTTCATAAAAATGGTTGAGGTAGGTGGCTTGAGTCATGAATCCTCTTTATAGAACTGAATTTAATGGTTTAAATTTATTAATTTATGTAGATTTAATTGTTATTTTAAAGTTGTTTTATTTTTTGATACTATCTGGAATGGAGGTTTTTGGAAATCTGGAACATTTGTGTTCTACAATGTAGTTTGTGATCCTAGATTTTAATATGATGATTTTAAAATATTATTATTCTATAATTTCAGTAAAATGATTTTATTAATGGGTTTTAAATTAATGGAATGATTTTATTGAAATGGTATGGGTGTGTGGAATTGTTTTTTTGTAAGAAAATAATGGTTTTATAGAAGTTGGTTGAAATGGTAGTTTGATATGGTTGTAGCATACATTGGGTTTTTTGTGTGTTCATGCTTGAAAATCCCTAAGTAATGGATGTGTAAAATTAGGGTACAAGGTACGTGACCTTGTATCAGGGGAATGTTTCATTGAGACACAAGATGATTAGAAAAGAGATATCTCATCAGTATAAAATAGTAAGAATGACACATGCATATGTAGGTGTGATGTGAATAATGGAATGGGTATGAATAGATGATATTGATAAATAATTTTAATACCCATTTTCTTATTTTTAAATAAATAATAATAGATTTAAAATATATTAAAATAGAACATGTGTACATTTGGTTATAAATATTTTCGTAACTTATTTATATTTAGTTATAAACTGTTTTCAGTAATTTCATAAAATAAATAGGTTTATATAATTGTTCCTAACATTTTAATCCTTTTGGAAAACATATTGAGTTTATACTCACCCATGCTTTGTCACTTTGGTTATTTTTGAGATGTTATCTTCTAGGAAATTTACAATGGTAAAGTATCACACATATTCATCACAACCTTAGGTTACTTGGGATACTTGTTGAGTAGAGATTAGAGCTTGTGTATCATTGAATCATGTTGTCTTCATTGGGTTTATTTTTTTCTTTTTCGTTTTCATATAATAGTTGATTTTCCATCCACTATAGTACAAATTCGTGTGGTTTTGATAAATTATGAAGTTGATATATCATTCATATATTTCTGCATCATATAGAGAGTTGTTTGGTAATGGTTTGATGGGGTAAGGGTTTTAGTTATTTCAGGTTAAATCATACAATACTTTCAAATGAAACCCTTATGTATTTATTTCCAAACCTTGGATTCATGGGGATGTCTCTTATCTCCAAGTAGCATCCCACCTCCTTCTCTTGATAATGAGGAAACAGAAGGATGTTTTAGTTTTAGTTTTTGGAATGGGGTTTCCTTGTTGTTTTGAGTATACAAAAAATTATTATTTAGATTTTGAATGTTTTTTTGACACGTGACAATAGAATATAGCTCGTTTAAAATTTTGTTGAAGACGGATGTGGCTTGTAATTATAGGGTGGGTTCTAGAGTTTAATTGTTTTAAAAAATATTTTGAAATTGCATGTTGTGTGTTTTAACATTTTTTAAATGATGTGTTTATTTCGTTTAAAAGCGGTGGTTACATGAAGTGTTCATGAGGCCCATTTGGAACTTTTATAAAAATGGTGAAAATTATTATCTTAAAAAAAACTCATTATATAATATTCATTATTGATTTTTACTAAATTGATTGGATTCTCTTATTGTATACTCCACCTGACACATTTACATTGAAAAAAATGAGTTATCCACAGTGTGGATTCCTTTTATATATATAGTTCATGAAAAGAGATCGATCCTTGAGATGATTCAAGGTGGTACTTGTTGTGTGGATTATTATATAGGATATATATTATTGTGGTTTGATGATCAATTTGCATCGTTTTTCACACAATATTTATTTACATCATGACATGGGAACCTTCAATAGTGAGCCATTTTTTGAGAAAGGTTTCCGCACTAGCCTATGATACGCACTGGATAACTGACCATAGTAGAAGGATATATAGACTTCTTTTATTATGGGGTAGTGACCCTCGATCTGTACCAAGTAGGGTGTGGATGAGTGTGTGGGAGTTATTAATGTCATAAAGTAGGGAATTAATTCAAGGATGAGTTAACAGGTATTAGTACATTCTTTATTATCGATGCTCTCCTAGGATCACCAATTTATATTGGAACACAGTTACCTACTATGAAATAATGTTTTATATTTTTGGTTATATGAATTTGTATAATATCTCTCATTTCACTTGTATATGTTGTTTGTGATTATTTTATAAGTAGTGTAACTTCATGATAAATTTTGTGAATTTTTTTCAATTGTTTTGAGAAATGATTTTTCTAAATGTTGTATACTCATTATCTTCCTTTCTATGAATGAAAACATATTCCTTTGTCTACAAAATTCATATGGTTCATACCTAGAATTTATTATGGTTTTAAATGGTAAAAAGGGAAATGGTTTATTTTTTGTTTTTAAAGTGGATAATGAGGGGAATTTTATACATTTATATATTGTATTTCAAACATGATATTTATATTTATTATATGTTAAATGACTATCATTGGGAATAGATTTGATTACAAATTCCTAATGATTATTATTGCTCGTTGGTATAGTTACATATTTTATTTATCTTGTGGTGTAGGTCTCATATTGTTTTCAATTATTGTGTTAAATGCTTTGTTTTTGTATCAGTGACTGACCCAATGCATCACATTGAGAAGTGAGGTCATTAGATAAAGTATCTGTTTAGTTATATAGTTTATTGAATTTGTAGTTTTTTTGTAAAATATGTTCATTTTAAATATTTTTATAGTATTTGGGTGGATTTTTTTTATTTCTGATGTTTAATTTATTTATTTATTTTGGAAAAAAGCATTCCAATGTCTCTCTATTGATGACGGACACTAGTTTCCATCCCATGAGGATTAAGAATGTCCTTTGGGACTTATCCCGAATCGGCTTGGGTGACCAGTTTATGGTTTATCCTGGTTGGTTTGTAATTGACAAAAAAAATCGTAAACCATCAAAATAATGTAAAATGATTAAAAAATACATCATAACCCCAGTATAATATGTTTAAAATCAAGTTTTATAGTTATTTATGAATATAAATACCATTAAATGTTTTTTTAAGAATAATTATTAAAATATCATTTTCATTTTGAAGAAATTTGGTTAAAATATAAAACATTTTTAAATTCATTTTCTATGGAAAATTGTTTTACAAAAATAAAATTCAATGAATATTATGAATTAAATAATTCAAATTAACCTTTTAAATATTCTCTATATTTTGCAATAAATTTAAATTCATGTTGGAACATAATTTTATACATGATGGGATAGTTAAAAAGATAATCCCCTTTGTATTGTAGAATGTTTATAAAAATGCCTTGTTTAGAAAACAATAACAATATTCCTCTGGATTATTTTTAAAAAGAATAAATTTGTAAAAATATTTTTAATAGAACATTTTAAAATTTTCGAATGTATTTTTGGAATTTATTTTTGGAATTTTTTAAGAAATTAATTTTCCAACCAAAGTGAGAAATGATGTCATATTTTATTAAAAATATTTTCTCAAATATTATAAGTAAAAGGTGTAGAAAAACTGTAATAATAATTTAAAATGATCGTAAATGACCAAAAGAAAAGAAAATTATAGTGTTATTAAAAAATGATCAATTAATTTCCTAAAATGGAAATCAAATAATAAACAATCCAAATTAAAATGATACTGGGAAGAAGTTATTTACATAAATTATATCATTGATGTTGGGATTACTAAATGAATAAATTTTCAGTATCAAATGTAAATATATATAACAAACTAGAAATTATAAATATTAGAGGCAATAATATTTACACAAAAAATTATAGAATATAAAATACAATGAGTAATTATTAAAACCTAACGAAAAAAATTGAGTTATGTAATACATTAACAATTGGTAATTTTGTAGTGAAATCTACATAGATGAAATAATTACAATTGTAAATCAAAATACTATGATATTTTAAGGGTTCATTACATTACATTTAAAATGGATAATATAAACAAAAAATTAAATTAAGAGTATAAGATAGCAATGTTCTTCAACAAAATAATTTGAAATGAAGTACATTACCTCACATTTCCTATTGGTTAAAATAATTATAACATCCTTAATTACATTGTTAAGAAAATAAAAAATTATAAAACTACCATATTAATTTTTTTAATCTCATATATAATATTTTTATAATATATATTCACCATTTCGATTAATATGTTTTGATTATTAAAATTATTATAGGTGTTAATTTCATTGTTTTTTCATGAATGTTTCATCTTGAAAGATCGAGATAATGTACATATTATTTATTAATATCATATAATGAATAATCAAGAAATAATAATAATAATTATTATTATTATATTATAGTTTTATTCCCAATCTTGATATGTATTTTTTATAAATATAGAACATTACGATCATGGAGATAATATGTCGCACGTATGCATGAGTAATATTTCCATTTTATACAATCATTATGGAAAGAAGGTAAGTAATATTTCATTTTTATATAATGATTATAATATCATAAATACCATATTATATACATATATATATCATCCATGTTCTGTGTTGATTCAAATAGAGTCATATAACTTTGTAAATGTGGTAATCCCCACATAAAAAATGATGTTATCATCTTTATGTGAGATAAAAGTTAAAAATGAAAAAGATATATTTTCGTTTAATAATGATAAATATTTTATTTATAACATATATATTAATTAAAATTATCCTTATTACATTCCATGTAATGTGTTACTGAAAGACAAATCACATCTGTTCATTAGGTAGTAGTCTATTGTATAAACGAGTGATGATATAATATACCCTATTGAATATAATTTAAAACATTATATATGATATAATGCCACCAAAGAAATAATTATGTTATAATTATCATATAATTAAATTATATATATCATTATACCCTACCCTAAGAGGGGGTAATGATAAAATGAATGGCATCGGTTTGTGAGGCAGTATTCTGGTGAACAAGTGAATGGTGATTTCATAACCAATTTGATGAAGATGGAGATGGTTTGTGCTAATGAACATATAAACAAATTATACTATATAGATAATACTTATAACTTTATATCATTATGTTTTAAAAATAATATATGTAGTTTTATGATGAAATTATATAAAAAACTAATGGAGTAACATTACCTCTTCTTAGAGTTCCCACATTAGGTTTTCCCCAAATGCCTTCATAGCATCACTATAGGAAATATGGCCTTTTGTGCTGGGTTATTTGAGAATGGAATAAATCCTTTTTCAAATAGTCTATCAAAATGATTATTTTCAATGGTGTAATTAAACTGTCGCAAAATGTTATTCATGGTTTGGCACGATTTATGTGCCAAACCACGAGAAGGGTTATTACGACGAGGAGGAACCCCCCCATGCAAATACCAGGAAATGGTAAAATACTATTTCCGATGGGGAAATTCTCTATCACAAATAGATCATCTATGGGTCACTATTTCTGATAGGACCCAGTGAAAATACCCGGCTGTGGTAAATACTATTTGTGATGGGGTGTTTCCCTATCACAAATATTGTGTCGACATGCCACTATTTGTGACGAGTCCTGTCACAAATACATTTTTAACTGCTGACAAAAATTAATCCCGCCAAATTTATTTGCGATTGGTGTTCCATCGTTAATGCTATCATCACAACTGATCAAACCTATATTGTAACGCCCCAACCCCAGTTACTCAGAGTCAGTGCATTATTATGTTACATTGGCATGATCACAAAAGATCAAGTCTCGAATGATCAATTAGTTTAGTATCCTTGGAAACACTAGATACATTCACAAATGTTACATTACATCATAAAGTGGAAAAGAAAAATAACATAGTCGAAATAGTCCACACTCATATCCCCTTCATACTATCCTTGCTATCCAGTCAAAAAATATTTCTTCACATCCTTGGAAAAATAAAACATAGGAAGGGGTGAGCTCAGATGCTCAGTAAGGATAACAATATAGCATAAACTTTCATAAATAAAACATAAACATTTAAGGCAATGTATAACTAAAACAAAAGCCTTCTAAACATGATCTTCATTATAATATGGAAAAAATAAAATGAAATAATGCCATTTACTTATTCACATGGATATTCTACTATCGAATAATCAAATGCAATATCAATAACCTCTTTCATATTGATGGAATGCATAATTCTAGTCTATCATAACCACATAGTCATGACCTTGTGCCAAGACTACAAATAAGATTTTTTAAAGGCATTGTGCCAAGACACTAGTTTGTCTCATGAGACCTACTGACGCATCGAGGAGCTATAGCGGGGTCCAATCATCAATTATTAAGTCCAATTCATTCCTTATATGAAAATGTTTAAACATATCATAATCAATTCCCAAGAACCATAACATAATCGTATCACATAAAATATGAATGAAGGAAACATAACATTTCCACATATCAATCACAAGATATCATAACAACACATTAATATAATCAAAACATTATCCAAACACTTTTCAATAAAATAAATGTAAAACATGGTATTTAATTTTCATTTTAAAAAAAAGATATGGCTTATAGAGGAAGCCAAAACTCAAATAATGGTGACGACGGCAGATTAGTTATTGTCGCCACATACATAAGCAAAAACATTCCTTTTGTCATTTAGTAAAAACAATTTGTATAAAAAGATTCATTTTGAATAAAATTTAATGTCAAATGGGATTATACACCGTATAAAAGAAAGTTGTGTATAAATCAAAATATGCCTTAATGAAAGGAAATTGAGACGATGACCCTTACCTTGTGTCCAAATTGACTCGATCGTTATTTAATCTATTCAATAATAAAATAGTGTTAATTTATACATTCTTGTGAAACTTTTTCAAGTTCATTATTCCTTTTATATCACTTATTACCTTGTTATGAACATTATGTAATTATTTAAATTAATAACGGTTGTTTTGTCGATCTTTGGTACTTGAATCAAAAATAAACTTCTGATAATTACAAGTTGTTCATGTGGTAAAATATCAATTATACCCAGATTTATATTCATTATTTTGATATCATATATATCATATATATCGAGTTTACAAAATCATTTATAATATTACATAATATTTAGAGGTAATACATGAAATGCACCGTTCATGGAGACGGTAAGTCGTACGCACGCATGAACGCTACATTCATTTCTATTTCATATTTAATGGAATGAAATCATAATTATATAAAGAGATTTTATAATTCTAGTATAATATAATATATAATATCATTTAATCTATCCTTTATACATCCCACATATGGCATTAACGAATCAAATCACTTTGAGGGAGTGGTAGTCTGCACTTCCTAAAATGAAATTATTGCGTTTACCCATAATGGAAATCATAATGATATGACATAAATGAAAAATACAGAAGAATAAGGAAAACATAAACATAATATATATCATATATAAATATAGAGACATATTTATAGCCACCATGAGAGGTGTTAAAAAAAGATTGAACAATCATCGTTTTGTGAGGCACTAATTCTCCACCCATAGAAACAGTATGTTTTTTAACCATTAGACGAAGGTGTGTATAAGTTTAAATAAAATATTTATCATAAAAAAATCCTAGTATAATGAAGATACTGGTGTTGTTACAGAAGATAGGAATAAAAAGAGTTTAAGGGGTTGTAGAATCAAAATATTACAAAAGAACATAAGAGAAGACATTACCTTAAAATCATGCAACTCTTTTTGATTTGAGCCAAAGGATTCATTGGTAAAACATCTTCCCAAAGAGAGGATTATATAAGTAAGAGAGGGAATTTGATAGAGTATTTGGGCAGATGTTGGCCGACCCAAATGGTTTCGCAGGTGTGAATAATGTGGTAGAGGTGGGGGCCTTTTATAAGAGGAGAGGAGGGGATCTTTGGGAAAGATTGAAATGTTACAATATTATGAAATGATATTATGATTTTAATGGTCCCAAAATGAAATATTTCAAATATAAGGTGATAAGGGTTATAAATACACCAATAAAATAGGCTTTTGACAAGTTTAAGTCTTAGATTTTTCCTTATCTTTTCATTTTATTTAAACCATTCATTAATTAGGTAATCAATGCAGCATCATGGTGTCATAAATAAATTTATTTATACAATGTCTAAAAATTATAAAAAAAAATAAGATGATATAGGAAATATTTTTAGCTTCCTATTGACTATTCATATTCTATATGATCATTTATTTAGGCAATATTGAAATTGTTTTACTTGGGTTATACATACTTTTGTTATATTTTCCTTTCTTTAAAAAAAAAGGATAAAATGTCACTATCACACAAAAGTCATTCAGTGGGGTCCCTAAGTTAGCACAAGGCATACCATGGTCGGCCATGACACAAAAAATAGCATTAGGACACATGTTGGGCTCATTTTAGATTATTATGATATTATTTCATTACTCTTAACTACCCAATTACTAATTAATCATGATAATTAAAGAGAATTGTCGTCGTTACTATTCATAATGTCCAAAAACAAGAGTCTTAATTACATAATTTGGACCTTATGATTCCAAATATGGAATCTATTTTACCAAATTCCAAGCATAGAAATTTCAGTAATTAATTTACAAATAATTCTTGTTGTCTAAACCAAAGATATGTTTTTTAGAAGTAAAATCTATCAAAATATTGACGTGTTTTTACGTCCAATTGAAATGTGAAATCACTTACAATGAAAAAAATTGTATTAACTGATAAAAACATAATTCAATTTTACTTTAAAACCAATTAAATTGAAAATCTAACTATATAAATAAATTGGATGAAATGACAGTTTTGAATTAAAATACAACAGTATTCACTATTCATTAAAAATGAACATTTTCATAAAAATAACAAATATTCACCCTATAGAATATTTGTTATTAAAAATTTAAAAATGAAGTCCATTTTGAAATATCGAATTTATATAATTCAAAAAGTGGATTTTACTATTCATAACTGCTACTTTGATTAGTCGTGGTGTGTTAGAATCTCGAACTTTCGTACAATGCAAGCTATTTCTTTATTGAACAAGAAGCGTATTGTAGAAACATGGAATGTTACATTCTACCATCCTTAAATAAATTGTGTCCCCAAAATTTTAAAATGTTCTTCGAAAATAAAAGTTTAAAAATAGAAAATAACTTTGTGGAAAACCCATATCGGAAATATGGTTAATAAAAATACAACTGTAATAGAAAGAAAGAGAAGTACAAAGCTCACCCGAGATATCCAATACAATGATTATATGAAAACTAGGATTTGGAGGAGAAACAATCCATCAAGATATGATGGAGAGTAGTAGAAAATAGGATTAAGAGAAATTTAACTACCAGAAAATCAAAAACTTGTGATTAGTTAAATGGTTATTGATTCCCCAGTTGGAAAAGTTAACCAACAAAATTTTTGTTTTTATGTTAACTTTTATAATGTTGAGGAATTTATATAAGAGATTTACTAAGAACGTATGGAAATATATTTACAAACCCATATTTCACTACAAAAGGTAATAAAACTAAAAATATTCTATTTATCCTAATTATATAAGTTTCCAAATATTAACACATATCATTTAGATTAGGAAAACTATTTTGTAATAACTAGGGGCTTCCTTTAGGCTAGTGGTAGGTAATAAACGTCTGTCGCACTATGGTTGTGGGTTTGATTCCTGCGGCTTTGTCTGATGTGACAGGTTATCCCCCGACCTGCAGGTTGTCCTTTTCCTAAAACTATAGTATTATAATATTCAAGAAATATTCTTCAGAAATGTTTTAACCTTAAAAAATACTATCCAAAGTTCAACATAATCCATTCCAACCTTTATAGTTATCCAAAATACCTCTGTCCAGAATTTCTCTAAAAGGTCTCTAAATTCCATAATGCGTTGTAACATTAGATTCCCCAAACAAATTAAAGATTCTCTTATTTTCGCATAATAAAAATTTGATTACCTTCATCATATTAAAACCTTAATGAAAACAACAAGTATTGTAGTATAAGACTTATATATATCACATTATTCTTATAACCATACTATAGTTCTTGAGTCCAAAAACACAAATAAAATAATTATTCCACTTCAACTGTAGTAACATCATAAGATTGGACTTGATCCCTTGGAATTTTGGAGGTAATTTTACTTGGCGCTTAGGGAATTCATTTTCATTATTCCCCATTTCTCTACAATTGTATCATTCAATATTGAAAACCTATTTCTTTCCCTTGAAATCACGATCCTGATGACCTTTTTCTCTACATTTATAACAAACTCCCATTCCTTTTAGGCAAGTACCAGGATGATGCTTCCCACAATTATAACATAATAGAAAATCCTTCTTTCCCTTTTCCTTTTATATATCTCTTGTACCATCATTTTCTTCTTCTCTTGCATAACATTATTGTCATAAGATTTAGAAAATTACTTTTCTGTCTTAATAGCACATGAGATAATGTCTTCGTATTACGAGAAAGATTATGAGACCAAAGGTCGACGAAGAAATGGATTTAACCCATCAAAGAAACGATCAATATTACTTTTTGGGTTATGTATATACTCTACAACATTCCTCGCTAACCATTTAAAGTTAGAATCATACATTGCAACATTATCATCATCCTTTTGCCTCAGACTCAGAAATTGACATTCCATATCTGCTCGATGTTCACGATGAAAGTATTTTTCTAAGAAATGCCCTTTGAAATCTCTCTATTCCATACTTGATTCTTATTCATATTCCTTTTTATTTTTAATCAACAACCACCATTGATCCACATCTCCAATGAAGCGGTAAACTGCCATGACAACATTTTCCCTTATACTACTCCCAAAAGCCTGAAATTTTTTTGTAGGGAATTTATCCATTGCTCAGCAACTAAAGGATTTTTACTCACATTAAATGTTCGTGGTTGTTAACTCATGCAGCGGTCTAACATTGATCCTCCACATTGTGGATCATGGTGATCCATATGAGTAAGGTTATTATTCATAACCTGAGAGAGTTGTCCCAGTATGGTGATAAGCTGATCAGCACCAGTTGTGTCACCAACTCCACTATAATTATCTTGAGTAGGAGGGAAACCCCTACATGGAGTGCATGCATTCATATGGTTTCCATTTCATCCACAAGGCACCATTTCTAAACAATGGCATAAACTGAATCAGTTCATGAATCAAAATACATAATTCCATACTTGTAAAACACTTAACATAAATTGAAATATTTATAGATATAATCCATAATCATAAAAATAAATGTTTTCTTTGATGAATTAATTTCTCATAAACCCTTCATAATGCTTTGTATAAAAAATGAGTATTATCCTAAGCATATACCCCAGGAGTGTCGTAAACAAGAGTGCAGCAAAACCCGTAGTCGTGCTGCAGTTCCCGTTCGATTCTAGCTCAAAGCGGTGTTTTTATGTTTTACCCCTAGGTACATATGATCCTGAGCTGCCTCTGCCTACTAATATCTAGAGATGGATGCATTTTTCGGATAACTCACAAAATCACTACAATACCAAAATTAGAGGATGTTTTTATGTACTAATCATCAAGGCCTATCTTCTGGCTATGTGATCTAATCAAAAATTATATAAATCTATCATCCAAGGTTAGTACTAAACTGCCTCTAATACCAATTGTAACGTCTAACCGTAGTAACCCACAGTCGGTGTATTATTACGTAACAATGGCATGATCACAATAGATCATGTCTCGAAAGACCGATTAGTTTAGTAGCCTTAGAAACACTAAATACATTCATAAATGTTACATTACATCATATAGTTAAAAACTACAATAACATAGACTTAATAGTCCACACTCATATCTCTTTCAGACTTCCCTGATAGTCAGTCATAAAATATTTATTCACGTCCTGGGAAAAATAAAACATAGAAAGAGGTGAGCTCAGATGCTCAGTAAGGATAATAATATAGCAGAAACATTCATAATTAAAACATAAACATTTAAAGAAATGTATAACTTAAACAAAAGCCATTTAAATATGAACTTCAGCATAATATGGAAGAAATAAAATGAAAGAATTCAATTTACATATTCAAATGGATATTCAACTAGTCGAATAATTGGATGAAATATCAATAACCACTTTCATAATGATTGAATGCATAATGCCAGACTATCATAACCACATAGTCATGACCTTATGCCAAGACTAAAAATAAGATTTTTTCAAGGCCTTCTGCGAAAACCCTAGTTTTTCTCATGAGACTTACCAATGCATCGAGGAGCTATAGCAGGATCCACTAGTCACTTATTAAGTAAAATGCATTCCTTATATGAAAAGTTTTAAACATATCATAAACAATACCCAAGAACCATAACATGATCTGATCACATAAAATATGCATAAAGGAAACATAAAATTTCCACATTTCAATTACAAGATATCAATAAACATTAATATAATAAAAACAATATCAAAAACCATTTTCAATTAAATAAAAGTAAAACTTGGTATTTATTATTCATTTTAATAATGTTATGGCTTGTATAGGAAGTCGAAACTCAAATAATGGTCATAACGATGGAGAAGTCGTTGCGCTGCATTCGTAAGACAAAACATTACTTTTGTCGTATAGTAAAAACGATTCATATAAAAAGATTCCTTTTGACTAAAATTCAATGTCTAAGGGGTTTATACAACTTATAAAATAAAGTTGTGTATAAAACAAAATATGCCTTATTGAATGGAGATTGAGACGAAGTCCCTTACCTTGTGTCTGACTTGAATCAATTGTTCTTTAATCTCCTGAATAATAAACTAGAGTTAAGTTATACTTGCTTAAGAACCTTTTTCAAGTTCATTATTCCTTTTAAATCATTATTACCACGTAATGAACATTATGTAATTATTTATGTTAATAACGGTCATTTTGTCGATCTTTGGTACTTGAGTCAGAAATAATATTCTTATAATTACAAGTTGTTCATGTCGTAAAATATCCATTATATCAAGAATTATATTCATGATGTAGATATAAAATATAACATATATATCCATTATATAAACGAATTTATAATATTACATAACATTTAGAGGTAACAAATGAAATGCACCGTTCATGGAGACGGTAAGCCGTACGTACGCATGAATGCTTCTTTCATTTTTTTCGTATTTAATGGAATGAAATCATAATGATATTAAGGTATATTATAATTATAGTATAATATAATATGTAACATCATTAACTCCATCCTTTATACGTCCCTCATAAGTCATTAACGATTCCAATCACTTTGAGGGGGCGATAGTCCACACTTCCGAAAATAAAATTATCACGTTTACCCATACTGGAAATCATAAAGGGATGCCATAAATGAAAAATACAGAAGAATAAGGAAAAAATTAAGATAATATATAACATATATCTATATATTGACATCTTAATGTCCACCATGAGAGATGTTAAATGAAGATTGAAGAATCATCATTTTGTGAGACACTAATTCGCCACCCATAGAAACAGTATGTTCCTTAGCCATTAGACGATGGTGTGAGTAAGGTTAAATAAAATCCTTCTCATATAAACATCCATGTATATTGAAGATACTGGTGTTTTTACAAAAGAAAGGAATAAAAATAGTTTAATGGGTTGGAGAAGAAAAATATAACAAAAGAACATAAGAGAAGACATTACCTTAAAATCAGGTAACTCTTTTTGATTTGACCCAAAGGCTTCTTTGGGAAATATTCAGCCCAAATTGAGACTTCTATGAGTATGAGAGGGAATTTTAGAGAGTATTTGGGAAGAATATGGCCTAGCCAAATGGATTTGATGGTGTTAATATGGTGGTAGAAGTGGGGGATTTTTATAAGAGGATAGGAGGGGCTCTTTTGGAAAGATTGAAATGTTACTTTATTATGAAATGTTTTTTGGATTATAGAGGTCCCACAATGAAATATTTTGATTATAAGGTGATAAAGTTAATAAATACACCCATCCAATAGGATTTAGACAAGTTTATGTCTTAGATTTTACCTTTTATTTTAATTTTATTTAAATCATTCATTAATTAGGTAATCGCTACATCATTATGATGTCATAAATAAATTTATTTATATAATGTCTAAAAATTATAGAAAAAATATCATGATGTAGGAAATATTTTTAGCATTACAATGACTTTTTATAGAATATAGGATCATTTATTTAGGCAAAATTAAATTTTTTTTACTTGGGTGATACATACTTTTGTTATATTTTCTTTTCTTTAAAAATACAATGATAAAATGTCACTATCACACAGAAGTGATTCCATGGGGTCCCTAAGTTGGCACAAGGAATCCCAGGTTCGTCCATGAAACTAAAAATAGCATTAGGACACATGTTGGTGTCATTTTAGATTATTATGATATTATTTCATTACCCGTAACTACATGATTACTAAGTAATCATGATAATTAAAAATAATTGTCGTCATTAATATTCACAATGTCCAAAAACAAAATAGTCTTAATTTAATAATTTGGACCTTCTCATTAAAAATATTGAATCTATTTTACCAAATTCCATAAATAGAAATTGCATTAATTAATTTAAAAATAATTATCATTGTCAAAACAAAAGATGGGTTTTAAGAAGTAAAATTTATCAAAAGATTGAATTTTTTTTACTTCCCATTGAAATGTGATATTACTAACAATAAAAAAATTTGTATTAAGTGATAAAAACACAAATCAATTATACTTTAACCCAATTAAATTAAAAATCTATCTATATAAATAAATTGGATTAAAAGATAGTTTTGAATTAAAATACAACATTTTTCACTATTCATTAAAAATGAACATTATCAGGAAAATTCAAAAAATTCACCATGTTCTATATTTGATATTCCAAATTCAAAATTGAAGTAAATTTTGAAATATAGAATTTAAATAATTCAAAAAGCTGATATTATTATTCATAATGGCTACTTTGATTGGTCATGGTGTGTTAGAATCTCGAACTTCTGTACAATGCAAGCTATTGCATTATTGAAAGAGAAGCATATCGTGGAAACTCGAGGTGTTACATATATATACCCCCATCGATTTTTTTCATTCTCCCCCTCAATTCCTAATTTCTCTCTCTCTCTCTAAACTCTAAGTTTAGAGGGAAAATTTATTTGAGTTATTTTATTATAATGAAGTTTTTGAATTCATCTCAGCCTATAAGATATCAGGTTGAAACTTATCCATGTTTTATTTAATTTAATATGTATTTCTTATTTTAATTTTAATAATTGGTAATTAGATGTAATTAAATTATATTTATATTTTTTTCAATCAGTATTTATTTGTAATAATATATATAAATTATTAGTACTAATTATTAATAATTAAAAGCTATTAAAAATTATTAAAGTTAATTAGTTATGAATGTAAATAATTAGCAGTAATTAGTAATTAGTAGTAGTAATTTGGAGTAATTAAGAATAATTAATGCTAGTTAGTAATAATTAGTAGTAATTAGTAATAATTTAGAATAATTACTAATATTTAGTAAAAAAATATAATAAATACTTATAAATAGTAATAATAAGTAAAAATAATAAAAAATCTTAATAATTAGAAATAAATATTGATAATTAGTAATAAATACTAGTAATTAGTAATAAATACAAATAATTTGTAACAAATATTAGTAAATTGAAAAAATTAATATTAATTAGTAACAAATAGTAATAATTAGTAAAAAATAATATTAAATATTAATAATTAGAAATAATTAGTATTAATCAGTAATAAATAATAATAATCAGTAATAAATATAAATAATTAGTAAAAATTAATAACAATTAGTAACAATTATATACAATTAGTAACAATTAGTAACAATTAGTAACAAATAGTAAGAATTTATTAAAACAAGTTATAAATACTAATAATTACTTATAATTAGTAATACATACTAAGAAAAAGTAATAAAATCGTAATAAAATCGTAAAAAATTGTAATAAATAGTAATAAATAGTAATGAATAGTAGGGAATATTAATGATTAGTTATAATTAATAATAATTAGTAATAATTATTAATAAATAGTAATAATTAGTAGTAAATAGTAATAAAAGTTAATAGATAGTAATAATTAGTAATAATTATTAATAAATAGTATTAATTAGTATTAATTAGTATTAATTACTAATAAATAGAAATAAATAGTAGTAAAAACAAATAATTATTAATAATAAGTAATAATAAGTAATAATAAGTAATATATGGTAATAAATAGTATAAAAGAGAATTAAATAGTAATAATTTGTAATAATTTGTTATAATTAGAAATTAATAGAAATAAATTGTAATGAATTGTAATAAATAGTAATAAATAGTAATAAATTGTAATAATTAGTAACAAATAGTAATAAATATTAATAAATAATAATAATTAGTAATAATAAGTAATAAATAATAATATATAAATATATATATATATATAGTAATAAATAGTAATAAATAGTAATAATTAGTAATAATTAGTAATAATTAGTGATGCTTAATAATAAATAGAAAAAAATGGTAATAACTTGTAATAACATGTAATAATTACTGATAATTAGTAATAATTAGTAAAAAATAGTAAAAAATAGTAATAAATATTAATAAATAGTAATAATTAGAATTAAATAGTAATAATTACTAATAAATACTAATAATTAGTATTAAATTGTGATAACGTCAAATAAATAGTGATAATTAGTGATAATTAGTTATAAATAGTGATAAATATTAAATAATAGTGTTAAATATCAATAGATAGTGATAAATATCAATAAATAGTGATAATTCGGGTTAATTCGGGATAAATAGGGATAATTCGGTATAAATAAAGATAATTAGGGATAATTATGTATAATTAGGGATAATTTGAGATAATTAAAGATAATTAGGGATAATTAGGGATAATTAGGTGATTATGGATAATTCAGGATAATTAAGAATAATTAAAAATAATTGTAATAATTTGGAAAAATTATAGAAAATTATCAATAATTTGGAAAAATTATCAATAATTCAGGAAGAATTGGATATAATTACGAAAAAAATTAGCAATAATTAATAAAGAATTGTCATTAATTAGAAATAAATTAGAAATAATTAAGAAATATTTGGCAATAATAGGAATTAATTATCAAAAATTAGGAATAAATTTACAATAATTAAGAATAAATTGTAATAAATGGATAGAACATGGAACAATTTCTAGTGGATTGGCAGCACTCCTTTTGCTCGACGACTCTTCTCCTTTCAACTCTCACAGGCTCAAAAAATTATGAAAAATGTGCTTCTATGTATGCTTATCAAATCTCGTATGCACGAGATTGGATATGCATTAATAGGGTAACATTTTTTATAATCTTTTCAAGAGGTGAATGTTGGAAGAAAATGATTCATCGTTGAAAATGGGCTCTTTTGTCTAACAATTCATTTACTTGCTTCTTTCTCACACTAAAATCACAATGAAGAATCTGGTCAGAGGTAAACATATGAATTCTTGTATGAATGGGAATGGATATGCATACCTTTGAGGAGATTCTTCATTGTGATTTCAATGTCAGAAAGTTGCAAGTAATTGAGCTGTCAGACAAAAGAGTAGTCGTCAATCCCCTGAAAATTGTGTCACCCGTAAATAGTGGTAATTAAAAATAAGTAGTTGTAATTATTTATCTTTCCTTTTTTGGATAGGATTTTTCATATTTCAAATTATTCAAAAACTGTAATGATTTTATATTTTTTATAAACACATGGAACAAGGAAGTCAAAAATAGTAATTATTAGATGATCGTGATTGGATAAATCAGCACAGAAATTTAAATAGTTCTAGTTTAAATCATGTATATTTAAGGGCATTGAGGATTTATTATCAGTATCATCATCAAAACAAGAATTTGTTTCATGAGGGAGAATTAATTGTCCAAGTAAAATAATTTCTCTAAGAATGTTTAACACATTTGACAATGTTGGAGGACATATATTTCATTTTGATTTTCAACCGGATTATGATTTTTGTTTTCAACATAGTGATCGTAGTTCCATTTAAGATATAAATAAATTTTTTTGGGTCCATCATAATTTCAAAATTTAGTACATAAGGGTGTAGTTCCATCTGTTCCAAAAACTGAAACTCGGGATGATATTGATTTAACTACCGAGCTGGCACTATCTAAATTTTATGAGTTGTTGAGTTTTTTTGAAGATGCATTATATCATGTTAGTAAGATAAGAGAATAACAAGTGGTTGAAAAAATTATGCATATTATATCAGATAATTCAATAATAATCATATATTTTGATCAGATATTTTCTTTGGTTAAAACACTATTACCTAAATGAAATATGTATCCTAAAAATTACTGTGAGAGTAAAAGGTTGATTTGTAATATGGGCCTTAGTTATTAGAAGATCCATGCATGTGGAAATGATTTTATGTTATATTCTGGTGAAAATGATTTGTTGAAAATTTGTCCTACATGTGGACACGTGGGGTATAAACAAGCTCAACCGGGGAAGTAAGGATTGATTTATGTAATGCAGTTGAGATATTTCCAACTTATAAAAGGTTGCAACATTTATTTATATCTCAGAACACATCTACAATGATGTTGTAGCACAAAACGAAGATTTCAACAGGTAAAAGCATGAATCATCGATCTGATGGTGATTCATGGAATCATTTTGACTGGGTACATCTGTCTTTTTCTTCAAAATCCCATAATGTGTGATGGAGTCTTTCTATTAATGGATTCCTTTCATTTGGTTTTTATGGTAGTTAGTATTCATGTTGGACTTTCATTATAACTCCGTATAAATTACCTCCATGGATGTTGATGAAGGATCCTTATATCTTTTTGACCATATTAATCCTAGGACTTCTAAAAAATAATATTTATGTTTATTTGAAACCATTAATTTACGAGTTAAATTCATTATGGAGTAATGGTGAGAGTATATATGATGTTGCTAAAAAAATATTTCCAACAAAAAGATGCATTAATATATACCATTTGGGACATCCCGGAATATGGCATGTTATCTGGTTCGAGTACACATGGTCTGATATCATGTGCATTCTGTATGAGAGACAAAAAAAGAATTTATTCCCTTTAATTGAAAAAAACCATTGCAATTTTGACTGTCATTTCAAATTTATTCAAACCGGTAATCCTTTTCAGAGGAACAAATCTCATTTCAGAAAAGGCTCAAATTAAAAATATTAACATGATAAAAAGATCTCAGTGATAAGGTTACATTCCATTTTATTTTCATTACCTACCATCACATTTGGAAACAAATAATCCAAAAAAATATGGGTTTGGGAAACACACAATTGGATAAAACATGGATTTTTTGGGATTTGCCTTATTGGTCTTATTTTTTGGTCAATGACATATTGGATTTCATTCTTATTGAGAATAACTATTTAGATAATTTATTTCTTATAGTTTTGGATACGGTAGGGATAAACAAAGATAATGTAAAGGCACTATTAGATCTCACCTAAATTTCTAGGTGACTTTAACATGTACTATTTGAAAATGTCAAATCACAAAGGTTAATAAAGCCAAAACCATCTTATACTCTATCCAAGAGGAAATTAGTTTTTTCAGCTCCCATTTTTTTTAATTTTAATATCATTCAAAACACAACCACATATGATGGAATGAGGCTAATGTTGATGATGAAATAGAGAAAAAATTATCAGTTTTTAATCAACTAGATCTTGGCTTCGATGGATTTCATGAAGGATGGATTTAAGATGATGAACATCACATAGCTCATACATATGTTCTTCTCAACAATGTATAAATGTCATCATTTGTTCTATGAGTGATTTTATCACTTATTCTATCATTTATGTTACATTAAGTAAACATATTTTATCCGTAGGTTATATGATAATCATATCAAGAAACAGATTTAAAAAATTATAGCAGCGTCTCTTGAAGAACGTTGGAATAAAAAATTCAATTATTTAAATAACATGTAACATAAATTATTGATGGTTTAACATATCATGTATAATTATTATTTATTATATTGATAATGGATTTTAAAAAATTTAAGTGTCTCAACATGCTGATAAAATTTATAAGAAACTATGTATATTGAGTAAACCACTATCCAATATAGTAAAATATCATAATGCATATGAGGTGAATTATTTTCAAATTCACACACATGTATATGGGGAATAAAAAATTGTGAACAATGTAATTTTATATAGAGTATATCAATACAAATAAATGGTAGTTGACATTTATGGCCTTTGGGATGATATTATTTAATGTGTTATCTAGGAAAAAATTATAAAATTGATGTTTAAATGTTAGTGGTTGGATGTTGAGAGAGGCTTGCTTGTTCATCCGACTCATCGAATCGTCGATATTAAATATAAAAGTAATCTTGTAGTAAATTAACCATTTTTACTGGATAAATAGGCACATAAAATTTACTGCACAATGTACAGTGCTACTTCATGAGACCTGAGTGATTGGTGGTGCATAATAAAATGAAATCTCAGGAAAATTAGATTACTCAATGTCAATGTGGTTCCACTAAAGTGCAAGAAATTAAAATTTTTCTAGATACTACTCAAAATCTATCTTTTTAACAATGATACATGAATATCGATGATGACTTCCACGAATTAAGGGTCAATGTTGAAAATGATTTTAATGATGTTACAAATGAATTTGAAATGGAATGAGATGTTGAAATTAAAACCCATATGGATATTTATGATGTCGAGGGGGAATATGAAGACATTGAAATTGTTTGATATGAATATCATGATGAAGGAAAACGTTTTAATAGATAAATTATAGTTATAATAATTACTAATATATTTATAAAAAATATATTTATATCCAACTATTTGATAAAAACAATCATTTTGTGTTTCAGATGAATGATGATCTATTTCATCAGTTGTAGGAGGGTGAACTACCATTGGATGAGGGGGATTTCAGAACATCTGACCCCTAACATACCGGATGTTCAGGAGGTATGTAGAGGTGGAGTGGTCTTGCGCGACTAATGATTCTTAACCCTATCCCCGAGTGATGTCCAAATCATGGTTTCAATCCATCCACATAGAGGTATTGTAACCTGTTTATTTTAGTTATATTTCATTAATTTATTTATATACTAATTATTTGATTATATAATTATTTTTCATAGTTTTGTGCATATTGATTTTGGACATGGGATCGTTATCTTGCACAATATGTTTTCTTAGCCATGAATCACATGGGAATAGATTTTCATTGATAGCATCTCAATATGTTTAATCATTGAATAGTACATAAATATATAATATTTATTTTTAAATTAATTTCATTGATAAAATTATATTATAAAATATTGGTAGTTTTTAAGGTATCTCATTGATGATTACATGCGAGATGCTATCCTCACAGCATCGGAAGTGTATATTCATGACTCTTTCCTTCAGTTTTTCACAATTTGACAAGGATGGCCATAAAAAAAGCAGGAGTGATAGTATTTGATGAGCCGTTAAGAGCCCAAAAACTAGAGTACATTTAATCTCATGTTTGGGATGAATTATGGTCACACTAGTGGGGTGGTGGATTCTATAGGAGATCTTCATTGGGCCAATAGAATTAGTGGAAAAAGGAGGTAACACATCGAGCTGGTAGCCATACATTCAGTACACATAGATAGCATCTGGTAAGTATAGTTTTAAAATATTTTATATATCATTAAAAATAAATAGTCTATTTTAGATTCATATAGGTAGTTGAGATAACTTATAATGGAGTTCAACATTTATCGGTGGATGTACAATGATCGAGCCACTGGAGAGATTAGAGGTGATCACCAGCATCAGATTTTGGTCAATATTTTTTCTTTTCCTGTTTAAAAATTAACTAAATATAATATTTTCACTATTTTGATTTCAAATTGGAAATGAAGAGGTCATATGAGATTGTGACCACTCATATATTGGCTGAGAGTGAGGATGAGATGGCTGATTAGACTAGTTTCCACCATTTCGATGAGGCAGAATAGATGAAGGCGACCCAGTATGCCTTCGAGAAGGGATGAGTAGTTAGTATCACCTCATATTTAACTCATGGGGCTCATTATGGAACTGATGTGATGTGGACTTCTAGTTAGAGTGGAGCTAGTGAAGATGAATCATCCTATTGCTCACAGTATCAGGAATAGCTACAAGCTCAGAGTGATTTTATTCCGATAATGAAGAAGCAGTATGAAGTGATGTGTCAGTAGTAGTAGTAGTATGAGGAAGATAGGCATTGATGAAATCAGTAGCAATAGCAGCAGAACCATGATGAGGACATGCATTGATGGGAATAATAGTAGCACAACCAGAAGAAGTCCATGTGCTCTCTGATTTGTATTTTAGGGATGTATTTTTCTCCACTATCTCCTCTAGCTCCTCCCCATCCTTCGGACGTCTATCTCCCTTCTGATTTTTTGTAAAGTTAAAAACATTTGAATTTAATATTTTTCTAATATAATATATTTAGAGTTTCTATCTTTTATATTGGTGCGAATATTGCCTAATTTTATTATTTGTTTTTTAAATATTCTAATATTTTATTATTTTTTATTAGTATTATATTTTTATATGTTTTTTTATTTTCATAATAATAATAATATTATTATTATTTTATGAATTTTTATACTTATTTCTGAATATTGAAAATTTTAATATTAAATATTTTTTCTATTATATTAATAATAATAATATTTTTTTATTATTTTTTCATAATTTTATTAAATATATATTTATATTTTATTTAGTATTTGCGACGTGACATTTTGCGATTAGACCCCATCACAAATAGGTCATATATATTTTATTAAATAATTTTTTGTGATTTGCAAAAGGGAATGTCTCAAAATGTCTTCATATATGTAAAATATATAAACAGATAACTATTTGCGACGGGAAAATGGGTCTGTCGCAAATTCTTTTTTACGAATGGGCCCATCACAACATGTTTATATATATGTAATGTATAAAATCATATAGCAATTTGCGATGGAACTGTTTCCCTTCAAAAATTATTTTTTAACGACGGGCATGTGGCAAAAAAAATATTTGTGATGTCGTTTTCTACAACGGCCTAATTTCAACAGGGCCCCAGAACAAAAACTCATTCGCAACAGGATCCCGTTGTAAATAGCTCATCTCAAATACCTCAAATTTTAGTAGTGGATGGATTTATGAAAAAAAATAACTCTTCTAGTATTAGATAAGGGTATTTGGGAATTAATTTGGGTGGTATTGTGTGATCAAAATGTGTGTGATCGTGAGATGAAGAGAGGATAAGGGTGGGATTTTATAAATGAGGTGAGTTTCACACATATAATTTTTTGAAAATATTCAATCATACAAACATTTTTATAATTCTAATGGATTTAAAATTTGAAAAGTATAGAATTTATAAGGTATAAGGTGTAAATATTTCTATAAAATATACTTGAGACATGTTTTGAGGTAATTATAACTCATATCTTATTAATTTTATTCATAATAAATTTATTTTTACCTTTACCATGATAATTAATTTTTTACTTTCAAACTATTCGTTCTGGTCAACAATTAAATTTAATATATTTGAAATTATAAATATTCTTATTAAATATATGTAAACCATTTTATAAAATCTCAATTAAATGATGTGTCAAATTTTAATATATATTTAATTTTATTTATTCGATGAGAAATCATATTATGAAAGAGAAAATGTTTAAATGTTTTTAAATTTTTTAAAACATAATTCTATATTAAAATCATTCCAATGATCTAAATAATATTATTTCATATAAAATTGATCATATTGTAATTTTAAATCAATTTAGAATATATTATAACATTACATATTATTGGAAATAAAAGGAGGTTTCCAATTAAAATTCTATATTTTTTACTATTCATTAAATAATAAATTTTTTTAGAAATATTCCAAAAATTTACCTAAAGATAAATTTGATATTTTTAGTTCAATGTTGATTTATATTTTTAGAAATATATTTTATAGAAGTGAGAAAAAATAATTTTAAATTATTTTCACAATTGATGACAAAAATTTCTTACAAATGAATTGATTGTTTTGAAAATTTTATCTTTTTATTTTAAATAATAATTATATTATATCTAATCAACATACACACATAATTTTCATATTTTATTATTTAAAATTATTACCCAAATATTTAATTTCCAATTTATAATGTTTACTATATTACGATTCATTTAAACTCATGGCTGTATGTTTCACAAGCTATCAAATACAATGCCCATATTATAGAATTTCAAGGAATTACACTTCCACATTTGGAAAGGATACACTTATTAAACCCACAATAAAATGGTTATATATTTGAAATTCCTACCAATATCCTTTGTGATTTGTTTGATATTATTATATTTTAATGATATTATTGAAAAGGACCAATTTTTTTGGTTGTATATATTTTATGGAATAGATAATTATAGGATTGAAGAGGGACTTTTGGATTAATGTTATTTACGTATAAGATAATTGTTTTAAGAACCATATATGATTAATGAGAACAAAAAATTAAATGGATATTATTTTAATAATACATGCTGAATTTCAATTTTTGATGCACAAATGATTTTAATATTACTTTATGGTGATTCCTATGATTTATAGAAATAAATAACATATCATGATAATTATATTATTAGGTTTTATTCATATTTGGAATGTGAAATTGAGAGTCAATTTTAAATATTAATGGGATTAATGATAAGTTTAATTTTTAAATTTTGGGACCATATTCAATATTATTTTTCTGAATTTTTTCATATCTATTTGGAATTTTTTTAAGGATAAATCCTTGTGGAATTGATTAATTTGAATTTTGTGATTTTCTATTGAATAATTATATATTAATGAATTATATAATCTACATTAGATAACTATTTAATGACATTTTGGTTTTGGTTTTTTCTAAAATACCAGGTAAATGTATTTTTATACTACTTTGGAATATATGATCTATTAAAATGAAATTTTAGTAGTTCATGAATAAAAACATTCATCCTTGATATTCATTTATTATTGAATGGAATATAGTTTAAATTTTTAAAATATTCACCCATAGATGAAATTTTTATTCAAAAAATAAAAATATCTCATGTTTGTATAGTTTTTGGTGTTTTATACCAAATTGTAAAAGAATCCATCAACATTAAAAAAAAAGAATGAAATAAAAATTCAGTAAATTTAATTTTATTTATAATGAGTTTATGGTATTTTTCGGAACTCATTAGATTCCATTGTGTTTTTATAGATTCCATGTGATAATTAAATTCATTATGATCAATGATCTATGAACATTTACTTTTATGAGATTTCTATATTTTCATATCCCACAACTATTTTAATAATTTGGAACAAAATATTGTAACCCTTCATCCGATTTGATATTTGAACAAAGGTTTTTCAGAAAGAACTTTTTTATTTAGAACAACTAAAAAATAAAAGATCTTTTATAAAATGGGGTGGATAATGAAACACCATGAGATTATTTAATATATTTATCATCACATAAATTGTATTACATTGATATCTTGCATTGCAAAAACATTGTGTTTTAATAAGCCACATAATACTATTAAAATACGAATCATGAAAATTATAATATAATAATTAAATATAGGGGAATTGATATGATTATTTGAATTATGAATTATATATATATATATATTTTTTCTAATCGATTAATATGTTTTTATTAATTATTCTAAAATAATAACAGATTTTTTAGTATAGTCATTTTATAAATCAAAATATGTTATCAACAATAATGTGTTTCTTTACATTTTCTTCATGTATAATATAATTATTTTATAAAAAAACTAAATTTAATTTTATTAAAAATTAAAAATTTAAAAATAAACCTACCAGTATTTGGTTATGGTAATGTTTTATTGATTTTTTATTAAAGGACTAGGTTTTTAGTAAGAATAGAATTTTTTTAATATTCATTTTAAAAAATTAAATAATGTAATTTACGGCTCAATAATATTTTTTATTTTTTATTAATGTTATTTATGATCTATGTTATTTATATTGTTCTAATTAATTAACTTCGAAACATCAAATTTTCTTATTCTGGTATAAATACTTTTTTTTAAAAAACATTTTTACAAAAAATAGTTATTATAAGGATACTGTTTTGTTATTTTATTTACTTCAAATAACCACTAATGTTGAAATATTTTATGAAATATATATATTACATATTAAACTATATTCAATTAAATTCATATTATAATTATTATTAGTCATATAGTTAATGTTAAATCATCTTTATTTAAAAAATACATTTTGATGAGAAATATTCATTCATTTCGTTTCATGAAATTATATTAAAATTAATTTTTTAAAATTATTGAAAATTAATTTATGATAATTAATTTAATTTTTAAAATAATCATGTAAAATTTTATTGGATTGAATTTTTGATTATTTTCTAAAAATAAATGTTCTAAAAAATATAGAAGAGTACTAATTTTTGGTGAAAAGTTTCTTTTTTTATGGATCATATAATTAGATAATTATTAATTGAAAATGTTTTTAAAGGTAAAATTAAGTAAAATTATATTATGAGTAAGGAAATTTATTTTAATTTATTCATGTTATAATTTAAATTTTTATAAAAGTTTCATACTTATGAAACTTTTTTCATTTTTAATTTATTTTCTGTCATGTCTGTATGGTTAATTTGAAATTAAATTATACCATGTACATGAATTTAATTTTTTTTAAATAAATTTCATATTTTATATCAAAATTATAAATGTTATATAATATATTCAACGTGATTTTTTCAAAATTATTTTTTGAAACATTACAAATTAATTACTATGTTAAGGGTAAAAATTGGTTTATAAGTATGTTAAACTAAAACAATAAGTGTTATAATTACATAATCACTTGTATAATTCCTATTGTATGGATACAATCTGAAGTTATATCAAATAAGGTTCGGTATTTATACTTTTATGATTCTTATATGTGTTTAAATCATAGGTTTTAGTTTTTTTTAAAAATTCCAAGTGTTTCTTCTCCCATACCTAAGAAATGGAACCCCTATTATCTCTCATTCAAACATCAAATGAATTTGGTTTATGAAAATACAAAACTAAATCTCATATTTATTTAACTAGACATGTATTTTTGGTATTATTATTATTATTAATCCCTCACATGAAATAATTTTGTAATAATCAAAGGATGTTCACTGAAGAAGAGGAGGCATGAACACATACGAGATAGCCAAGACATGAAGTAAAGGATTATTGTTTTAAATTCTATTTTTTTGAAATATCTTATGTTATGAACCTATATTATTTTATGATGTGTATATATATCCCCGTTTACATGTTATATCATTAATTTAATTATTCTTATGATATTTATTTTTTATTTAGTGTTATTATTTCATGGTACATATGATTCAAAAGTTACCAAAGTGGTGAAATATAAAGGTTAAAATATTATTATTTATCAATATAATTTATCAATATCTTTTTAATTACGAAATTTTTTGATATATATTTCATCAAACACATTTATATTATTGTAATAATTTTATTTATATATAATCTTGTTTTCCATCCATTTTCCTCTCATAATGTATTAAAGATACTAGAAGAATGTTTTTTGAAAAAATGGATTTATTTATCTCTAACATAGGAAATCCATTCACTAACAATTCCATTTTTTCTAAAAAATATTAAATAATTTTAATAATATTCTCCAACGAATATTTATTTAATAAAATTATCCATGTTTATATTTTATAAAATTTTTTAAAATGAATCTATTTTTCATTGTTTCAAAATGATACTTTTTAATTTTAATCAAAAACATAAAAGTAATCATAAATTTAACATTTATAACATGAAAAATATTTCCGACCATCAAGAAGAGTAAATTATTTAATTCATACCTTTCAGGATTCCATTTTTTGTGATAAAATTTTCCATTATTATATATGATGTTTTTATGTTTTATGATGTGATTTCAAAATAGAAATGATATTTTCATCAATCATGTTCTAATAATAATTTATATAATGTATATTAATCAATGAAAATACAATTTGTGATTATTATGTTTTACTTATTATGTGATCTAATAGTGCCATACATATTCTTTATATGGATTTTTATTTTTATAATGACATGATTTTAATGAAACCCATTTATCTTCCATAGGTTATTCTATGATGAAATATTTATAAAATACATTTAATTTCTATAGGGTATGTTATGATGAATTTTTGATGACCATTTTTCAAATATATATATTTCATATAAAATATGTTTGGATTATATCTCTCACAAATTGAATGGGTAATGATTAATTGTTTACGAGAATAGATTGTACACATTTGGTAATCTTATTCCTGAAACAAAATGGTACATGTGAGGTTTTTTTAATACATAAAAAAGAGGGTTAATTAGAGGTTATCCGAATAACGAATCAAGGGGGTACATGTTATGTTATTTCATATCCAGAATTGGGTACATGGGTTGTTTTCCCATGCACAAAGCAGGTACATGGGTGTTTATTCCATCACTAACATGTTATGAATTTCATGGATGGAATCCTTGATAACAGATTTACTATTATAATTTGTTTTCTAGAAATATATGTCTTAAAATAATAATATTATCTCATTTATTATTTTCAATTATTTCACTATGATTTATGTATATGCAACATCCATTTTTTTTCTTGACATGTGTTTAAAATTTATATTATAAATGGTTTAAGTTACAAATTTTATTCCCATATTTACATATCATTATTCTAATGTTATACTGATATCTACCTTGTGTACCCTTAATGAGAATCAAAACTCACATTTCTAATTATTCATTTCCCTATGATATAAATATAGGTATTATTTCTGATTTTTCTAATAAGGATACTATTTTGGAAGAACACAATGGGAGATGATATAATTCACTAAAGAACCAGTTTTTTTTGTATCTTTATTTCCAATGGAACTCCACCAATATGGTCATCAAGCATAAATTTTTATAATATATATATATATATATTCATATTTTTAGATTTAATTACCAATTATATGAAGTATGTGTTTCTATATAGAGAGTATATTCTAATAATATTTCTTCTTGAAGACTACCTAGTTGAAACATCATGATATATAGTCTCATCTAATTATGAAAACTTAAAAATTGCAGTGAAAATACTATATCCCCTAATCCTAGAATGTTATTTTACCATAAAATGAGGTTATTAATATTATCAATTTGTAATTTTAGTTTTTTTTAAATATTTTAAAATAATCTATTCTTTTTAATGAGACTGATACTTTAGAAAAATATTTAAAAAGATTCATAAAAATTATGAATGATATGTAATAAGATATTTTATTTAATTTTATATTATTTTAATATATATTTATTAGATCCAATGTAAATAATTTTTATAATTTCCAACCAACTCCAAAAAAATACCCCTTGTCATAAACGCAACTACCAATAACCTTTAATCAACAAATGGCACATGATAATCCGGTTTCAGATGTTATACAGAATTAGTTAAGGTTCCTCTCATGTTTTATCCACTTTGTACTATTCTCATACTCACATAACTAATCTATTAAAAATATCTCAAGAGATTATTTTTTGGTTTTTTTCATTGATGTGATATTTTCTCCATTTCTTAGGCCACAACAGCAGTATTATTAAAAATGAATATGGTTTGAAATTTCATTCTTGAAATTAAAAAAGCCATTGGTAAAAATTTCTTATCTATTTTTCTTATTTATCTCTCTCATAATCCATAATAAAATTATATTCTGCAGTACAATCAACGACCATAGCCTACTAGGAGCTCTTCCATCTCACAATGCCTCCATTGAGATTAAAGATTTATCTTTACAATAATTTCATTTCATCATGATATGTATATAAATTAAAGTACACATATAACCAAATTCATAGTTCCACATATCCTATATATAATATGAAAATATCTTTAGTTCAAAATATATATTTAAAGATAGTTTTTACTTCCATCTAATAGTGGTGTTCTAAGTCAGCATAATATCATCCAAAAATAGTTAATTTATAGGATACAATGAGTATATTTTACAACATACCATACTCGACTAACCTAATTTCATATACATATGAAATCGTGACATACATTATCTATCCTCATGGGTTTGAGGACAAATTTTTAAGGTAATATTAAATCTATATGACACTGTAAATAATCCACTCTTGGAATGTTACATAATAATTTTTTTTAGTATTTTTCAAATATGAGTTCATTTATATATACATAGATAACACTTAGATTTATCACGATGGGTTATGGTCCATAGAATATATGTTTTTCTCATCTTCCCTCCATGAAAAAGATTGTGTTCATCCAAAAACTGTTAGATTATAAGACTAGTATTTGATTTTAAATAAGTAAAATATATTTTATATAGACAATAAAGAAATCAACCAAATTCCCACTAAAATATTTATAGATAGAATTATAATATTCATTATTTGGGAAACCAAATTTTATTTTGGATTCATAAAATAAAATATTCAATTACCTAGATTCACTCCCTAGTAAAAACATTCTCCATGGTAAAATTTATATAATATTTTCATCATATAATTTCATAAATCCTTTAGGTTGTGTCATATATATATATATATTTTAATATTTGTGTCCTTGAAAATTCTCAATAAGGAATGTTATTTTAAAATCCAACATCCAAATTTAATCTTCAATGTAATACACTATAGAAAGTATAGTTTTCATGATTTTCAGAATAGAACTGGGAGAAAATGTTTCAATATAGTTTATTCGATCAAGATGATCGAACCATTTTGCATCCAGTTGTTCCACCGTAACTAAAATACCAATCCCTATCCAGTTACTTCTTAAAAAATAACTTATAATGAACAAAATTTACCTCCATTTAAGATTTATGAAAATTTAAACATGGACTGACACATGGAATACATTTTATAATTTATAATATCTTTCCAGTTGGAAATATATGTTCTATATTCTACTTATTTATAGGTTAAAGGATGATTAATATCAAAAAATAATGAGACACCATAACTACTTACTATATTCCCATATTTTCATGTTCTCACACCTAAATTATACTACTATACTATTATTTTATATCTATAATATTATATTCCATTCTTATTTGAAGAATATGTCCATATTCCAACTCTTGGGCATCATGATCTCGAATGTAATCAATGACTCTCCCAACATATTTTTTAGATGTTTGATCCCCTATATGAAAAATGATACACATATTAACAAAAACATTCTAAATCATTCTCTTATTTAGGTTATATAGTTTATTTTCTGTAGGATTCCCAAAAATGATACAAATATTTTCTTATGATTTGATTTTTGTCTCTATAAACTAACTTAACATACAATTTACTAAATCACATTAAAATATAACAAAAGTGGGTTTATTTTTTTACTAATTATGATATGTAGAATTTTTGTTTCATTAGTTGGAACTTAGTTTTATATATTTTTTTATATCTATAATGCATATCCCCAAAAGAAAAATGGAATACATTCCTGACTCATCATTGATAACACCACTTATAAAAGTGTGTGGTTATAGGTTTTAGATGAAACATTCCATTATGGTGTATATGAAGGAGTAACTTTTTTTTAGAATATGAAACTAAAATAAATGATAAATTATGTTTTTATTAAGTAATTATAAAACACAATTTGAGTAGAGATTCTTATTATTTTTAAAGAACATGTTCAACACACCCTTCTTGTACTCAATGAATTTATCAAAAGAATATAACTTATACCTCATTATGTATACATATCCTTATCCAAAAAAATAATTAGTGAATTCTATAAAGTATGATTAACCAACCCATAGATAAACTGCAAATTATACAAACAAATTAGTATGAACAAATTCATAAGGTTTCTTATACCATTAACCATTTACATTTTGTTCATATTTGGATATTTTCAATTAGAACCTTCTATGAGATAAACAAAATGGTTTTTGATCAAATTAATCCATCTATTTAACATTATTTAAAAATATAAAACACTTTTAATGTACATGACCTATCTATTAAATTTATTTTTCAATGTGGTATGACTCATGTGATAAAATTTCCTTATGGAAATCAATTTCATTGTTAATGTAATCCAAAAAATTAATTGAGTTATTTAAATAATCATTTACATAACACAAGAGTTCATTATAAATAAGGAAAAATTTATTACTCCATTGAAAAAAAAATTATTTTTTATCAATTATCAATATTTATATAATGTTTTTGATAGGTAATGGTGCAAAAATAAAAAATTTAAAACCAACGTAATTTTCATCAGCAGTGTATGGTGGATTTTTTTCAACATAAAAAATTTAATGAAGGGATCTATTTTCTACATGTACATCTACCTATAATAAATATTACATTCAGAATCTATATCTTAATTTTATTTTAATACATATTTGTAATCTATATACATTATCTAGTCACAAATTTGTAGAAATTGATAAATTTTACTTGATAATAGACACTTATTGTATCCCCTTGCATATTTTCCTATGTTCAGTTGATCTTCCTCTTTCCATTCATTCCACATGAGATAATATAATATCAAAATTTATTTATTTTACATTTTCCATTAAATAATATCGTATTTTAATGAATAATATTTTGACATATATCTCTTCAGTAAGAAGTTACATTATTTTAGTATTAAGAAAAATTTATTTTTTTCACTTAATATCATTTCTAATATAAAAATGTGGATTGTGATGTTCAAGAATGTATTTATATATGATTTTCATATTCAAATTAGTAAAACAAACTAGTGATAATATAACGGAGTGAATAAAAATATCAGCACATACTTATTTGAGAATAAAAAATCCTAGAATCTTTAATAACTCCATGTAGCTTTTGGGTTTGACTTCATGAGGCAATGATGGTGGAAATTATTTGTGTCAACTATGAAATATAATCAAATTATATCTCAAACCACTAAGGTGTTTTTCTCTCCGAATAATTATTATGAAGATGTTGGAGAATTTTATAATAATACATTATCTTTGGTGAATTCATGAGTTTATTTTGACATTTATGATAGGATTGAACAATAAATATCAACTAATTTTCTGAGGTGTTTATCATAGGCAATAAACTACTCAACAAATTACTAGTTTATAGTTTATTATGAATTGGAGACTATAGATCCTATTATTTCCATTCATGTAAAAAATAACCATAGGAATCTGAACAATTAATATAAGTTAATAGTAGTTTGGATATGGATATTATAGATAATAGAGTCAATGGAAAATGTGGTTGATAATTTTTTTATTGTTGTATATTAAAATAAAATATAATTACTAATTTTCCTGATTGAAAATAATTTTTTAAATTATAATTATAATTATATATCCCATTATGTTTTAATTTCTTAATTTCCTTCATAGTGGAACTCAAAATAAAATATCACCACATAAATTATAGTGGATGTGATCCATATTTCAATCAATATAATCTAGATGATGGACATGTAAACTATAATAAGGTGTTGTATAATGTCTTAAAATTTTTTGTATTATATATCCATTTTTTAATATAATCTCATATCCTAATAATATGGTATTTTTCCTAAATAAATGGCATCCAAATTGTAATTTAGTAGAAAATATTTTTTATAATGAACAGAAAATCAGTTTAGTTGAACAATTATATCAGTTATGATTCCCTGATAAATAAAAATTACCTCTACTATGTCCTGAACTAGCACATTATCATTTTATATCCTGAATTAAAATAATGTATGAAATAATAAAGTAATTTTTTTTTATTTTTTATGTATAACAATTTTTTGTTTTATCTTTTACATTTAATTATAATTATAATTTTATTTTACATTATAGATTTACCAAGTGTTGAGAAATATTTCTTAAAAACCCCGTTTATTATAACTCTTTATTTTCTATTTTTAACCATTTATTTTAGTGATTGTATTCTTGAATACCAAAATTATATCATGGATATATAGAAATAAAGTAATTAAATAAATTAAATAATAATTATCTTTTGTAATAGTTGATTTGTTGTGTGGATAATAAGTCAATCTATGGAACTTGGGGATAAAATATTTATGGAGATCATGGGATAATCTACAATATTCCTTATTACCACATATTTATTAGTTTTGTTGTTTTTTTAAAAAATAATTATTTATAAAATAAATAATTTTCATGCATTAGCATATTATATTGATTATAAAATTAGTAGCTAATTTTTTATTTAAATATAGTTTTAAATAATCATGTTTCATATAAGTTTTTCATTTGATTGAATAATTTCAAAGTCTCATAATTTTAATTATAAAAAATTAATTTTATATTTCTAATCAATATATCGAAATTTACCAAGGATGAAATTTTTGGATTTTATCATAAAATATTGATTTTTCATTGAAATATATAAAATAAGTATTTTTGCAAAAATATAATTTATTTTAAAAAAATTAGGTGATTTAAAATTAAAATACTTATTTTAATATAATTTATTATAAAATATTCATTCATTATTTATATTAAATCACAATTGTTACTTTTGAATCAATTTTTTATTGGATTTTATTATAATATTTTTTGCGATTCGGAATGGGTTTTTTCTAAAAACTATTTTAAAGTGTATAACGTATCTCAATTTCAATTAAATAAGATAATACCAAATAACTGATTTTTAAAATTAAATTTATATATTATTTATAAATTAATATTAATTTTATTTTATACTATTATATTTATTAATAATATATTTAATATAAAATATTCTTTTCTTGAATAATATGCTTCTTGAAAAATAGCTTTTCCTCAAGTCTTCGGGATTAATTTTAAATTAATAATTTATACTTCTATGAATTTGATTTGGGAAAAAAGTTTTGTTTTTTTATTTTAATTCTATATAATATATAATATGTTCAACATAATATTTTATTATAAATAATATTTAACTTGTTAAAAATTAATTACTATGACTATGGTGAAAACATGTTTATGGGGGTTAATAAAAAAATATTATGATTAAAATAAACTAAAAACCTATATAAAATATGAAATATAGACATATTTTGAAATTACCAGTTATAATGCATGATAAGGGTTTTTTTGCCTTATGTCATGTGAATAATTTTAGTACACCATTATTTAATAATTACATGTGTGTCACCCACCATAGTAATAAATGGATAACCACTTTAATATACTATCATCTTCACACCATCGAATAGATTTCCCCAACATCAACCTACTAAATTCCACCATATTTACATACCCACATATTATAATCCTTTATTATCATTAATCTATCACATGATATATTTTTGTGATGACCTTATGAGGTTTTTGGAAGAAGAGGTATCATGCTTAACTAAGTGTATCAATATTATTTCTTCTTCCACCTCCATAAAAAAATTATACAATTATTATTTTATATTAAAATTAATATAAAATATTTAATTTTATTTTTATTATATTAATGGAATAACCTAAATCCATCTCCTCCATTATAAAATGGTTTACAAAATCATTATTTGTGTGTGCGGTGACTACCGCCTCACGAATTGATATCATTCATTTTCTATCACTGCCTCTAAAAGCATAATTAAATTATGTATTTAAATAATAAATATAATATTTTTATCATACATATAATTATATACTTATGATATAATATTTAACTTCTTAATTTTTATTCTATAAGGGATACAAAAATATCGCTTCCCTATACAGTGGATTAACGCCTCACGAAGAATTGTGATTCATTTTTCACTATCAATTCACATGGAAGGTAATATGGATAAAGATAATTAATATATGTAATATTCATTAAATAATCATGAAATTAATGACATGTTTATCATTATGATACTATAATATGTCATTTTAGTTATTATAACAAAATTTTACAGTATTGATCAGGCGTACGTGTTGCCCACCACCTTCACGAATTGATGTGTGTCTTTTGTGATAACTCAGAACCTCAAGGTCTATCCCTTTTCCAATTTCTAGATCCTATGGGTTGCGTCTCAGTGGAAGGATGTCATTTCAGTGTGCGACTGATCGGCGTGACTGATCGGCGTCACCCAGCCTTTTCAGGTTTCTCTTCTATAGTTTTTCCAGAAATGCTTCTTTTAGTCCTTTTTAACCTTTTGGAAGTGGTTCAAGGCCATTTTATGCCCTTAATAAATATTTAAATTCATAAGGGTGGGATGACACTCAACGGACCCAACTGTGTGTCCGAATTTCATTCCCCTCGATATATATAAAATCCTTTAAAAACAAAACTATTACCACATTTTTCTGATGAAAATATTTAAATGACAATTAATTCTTTCGTGTGTAACCACCCAACCGCGTCGGGAACCAGGATCCAAATTTAATGCCTTTTAGATCCCCATATCTCGTAACAACGGGATCTTATCTATATCGCATTGGAATTTCTTCTTCCTTCTTCCTCCTCTTGGCTGGATTCCATTTCTTCATAGTGCATATAGAGTTTCCCTTCCCGGGGAAAGTGGTGCACCTACACCGGAACATTTCCACTCACCCTTGGAGTCCCCGACATTCTTTCCCTACAAGTCGTGCATTCTGAACGTTCTTGGTGCGTGGAGAACTCTGATCATTGATAAACTACGTAGGGTTTTTCCTTCGTCTCTCCTTACTGTGCATCTTGCGGGGTGGGTATGCTTTTTTTCTTGTAGGGATTAATGAAACCAAACATATGAAGATAATGAACAGACCATAATGTATGAAGGATGGTGTGATCGATGTTATGTTGTACACTTTTATGTTGATATGTGATGTGATCATTATGGGCATGTGTTCACTAAAAATCATGGTCATTGGTGGTCTTTCCTTGCATCTTAAAAAACTCTAGTCTTTTGTGATGACTAAATAACTGTAAAATGGAAATTGGTTAGTCACCTAAACTCAATTGGATCAAATGAATGTTCAGTAAAGCAAGAATCCCTGTGTGACCACCACGATTAACAAACATAAAGAAGAACCTAATAAATGATGTGCTTGAACATGGAAGTTTCCCACTCTGTTTGGTAGTAGAGGTGTTTTTCTACATGGTACTAATGAGAATATGTCGATTGGGATGGTATCATCTATTGTCAAACGGTTGTTGGTTGTGAATCTGAAGCTGTGTGGTAGCTCTGATATGACATGAACTCGGTGGGATCCTCTATTGTTGAGAAATCGTTGGTTCCTAGTTTTGGAGAAATGGGGTTGTGTCTTGGGGTTTTATTTGTTTCTAGTACATCGAGGGATATCACTATTCCCCTTTTTTGTTGTAATATTACAAGATAAACAGGTGTGAATGCTTATGTTGAGGTTGGTTATTTCTCTTTTCCTCTGGCTTGTAGATACGCCTGCTGGTTTCCCAGTAGAGTAGGATTCATTTCAATGGGTCTTCCTGATCATGAAACAAGAAGGATTTAAATGAGTAGTTGGTTATGGGAATGAGTTGTGTCTTGGCCATGAGTGATGTGGTTCTTTTATGGATGAATAGTAACATGGATGTTCATGCTTGGGTTGGCTTTGGGAACCCTAGGTTGGGATGAGTGCTTGATACCTATATATATATATATCTATATATTTTATGTTTCTTTTTCATGCCCTACCCAAGTTGATAATGTTAGTGCCGAACCCCACCATTTCATGGGAGAGGGTTTTTTCCCAACACTCCTATTAGGGGAAGGTTATTAGCTGCTTTCTGGTCCTTTTCTCGAATATCCGAAGACACTTCAGCTAGGTTGTGATGGCCTGATGTCCATTATTAGCCCATAAATCGTCGGGCAGGGTAGTTTTAGCGGTTGGCCCATGTGTTTGGGGGCAGGTTGATTCCAAAATGTCTTCGGGATGAGGCCCAGGTGTCTTCGGGTGTGGCAGTAGTTGTTTTAACCCTGGTGTTTGCGGGTGTGGTTGTGTGTGGTGGTTGTGACCCAAGTGTCTGCGGGCGGGATGGCGGTTATGGCCCTGGTGTATGCTGGCAGGATTTGGAAGTGGGACTGCAATGAGGGTATGGCACGGTTGCGTGCGGGTGGTGTATGGAAGTGGGACAACGGTGAAAATGGCGGAATTGGTTCGATGCGTAGGATGTCTGAAATTACTAGTGGGAAAGTGTCTCATGGTTCCCAAACATCGATGTGCTATTAATATACTTTACTTGACATGCGTTATTTGGGGAGTGTGCCTTGGTGAGGCTTGGGTGGATAGTTTACCTTGCTAGATGTTTTGGTTATCACTTTTCTCACTGGGCATTAGAATACCCCTCCACGTGTGCACAAGAGATTTTTGTTTTCTATAATGAGTATACTGGTATGCTCACCCTACATATATAAAACTTCTTTCAGGATTCCAGGAGGACTTCAGGGATCGTGCAGGACAATACTAGCTCAGACGTTGGGGTAGTTGCTGCTGTTTTTTTCCTTTTCTTGGTACATTACTTTTTGGAGTTCTTTTGACTTGTATCTTTTACTTTTGAACATTCATGTGGGAATTATTTACTTTGGGATTTACCTTTACCTTCAAATTTTGGTGTTGTTTGGGATTTACTATCTTATCTCTCGGTCCTATTTAAATAAAAAGGGTAATGCCTTTCATATTGTGATTGATTTTTACACATGGTTCTAGTCACCACTCCGGGACCTATTGAAGGCGGGTCACAGGGGTCATTGTCTCTCCTTCAACTTAAAGAAGGAAGGGTCTGGCAATCTGTTATCCCTTCCCTTCTTTTGGTGAAGGCGGGTCGTGAATAATTGGTATCAGAGGCAGCAGTTGAGAGATAGGATGGAGTCTGGAGTTAGGCAGAGTAAGGATTGCATGGGGTGGAAGGTCAACAATGGTGTGTGACCATGGTTCCTGAATTAGGCTAGGTAAGACTGGCTAGGACATGGGATTTTAGGGCCCCCCGTGATTTGATGCAAGGACTCTGAACCTACCGAACGACCACGTGAGGCTAGACTGATAGCCGGGTAGACACCCTTGGAAAGGTAGATGCATCATTATGACTTTTTTTCTTATGTTTCATGGGTTTTTTGGGGATTCAATATAAAAAAAGGATGTCTATGAAAATTTAAGAACAATATTCTACACTACTCGGGCTTAGGAATTCCTTGTTTACCTTGGAGCTATGGCACTTGGGAGGAGGCCACGAGTAGTGCGGGCGATCGAGGCCAATGTGTTTGAGTTGGCCGATCAAAAGAGGACCGACCGAGAGGAGGAGGATGATCAGTGTCAGAAGATGCTTTGATCATTTCAGCGATAGATCCTCGAGAAGTACAAGGGAAACCTCTCAGACATAGAAATAGAGAGATGGATAGAGGAGTTGGTGATAACCTTCATCTTGATACAGGATCCAACAGAGTACTGGGTTCTTCTGTCTATAAGCCAAATGCATGGGGCAGCGTGTCTGTGGTGGATGCTTTATCATGTGGAGAAGAAGTAGACCGAGGAGATATGGGCAGACTTCGAGAAGGAGTTTTGGGCAAAATTCATCTCTTCCACAATGAAGGCTGAGAAGATACAGGAGCTAATATCCCTCCATCAGGGGAGTATACCAGTGAGAGATTTGGGGATCAAGTTCATGGATATCCTTCACTTCATTACAGACCTCATTCAAGATGAGGAGTCATGGGAGAGATGTTTAGAGGAGGCCCTCTGACCTTCTCTTCAGTACGATATTACCCCCTTCACCCTACCGACAAACATAGAGGTGCAAGAGAAGGATGAAGTTGTGGAGAGGATGAACACGCTGGGAGGTGTTTCATGAGAGGGGATCTAGTTGGTCTCGTCAAAGGGTAAGGTCGTCAGCAACATGCCTCCAGCATCAGGACCCTCTAGGTTTCAACCAGTAGGGAGTAGGCCTTAGCAGTTCTAGTTCAAACCTTATGGCCCTCCCCCTTTTCCATCGAGACCAGGGCCGAGATGTCTCATCTGTAGAAGCCATGGGAACCTTTGGAATCCATACCCAGACAATGTATATTATGGTGGGGGTGTCCAGGACTAGCACCCACCTTATCAGCAAAAGTTTCTAGCTAGGCAATTTCAGCAGCAGCAACAAGGGCATTGGGCTCCCACTCAACCGAGGGCATAAGTTGTAGGAGGCCGACCTCAAGGGGATCCTTAGGGACCTCGACCCAGGCGTGGTCGAGGAGGTGGCTAATAGTCAAGAGGCAGAAGAGCAGGGCGTGGGCAGTTGCACGCCATAGATGCAGCAGTTCCAATAAGGCCAGAGGTCGTTCGAGGTACAATCATCATGTTTAGTACCCTTGCATATGACTTGTTCGATACAAGAGCTTCTCACTCATTTGTTACACCTAGTCTGGACCATGCTCTGGGTTTAGACGCTGAGAGATTTCCAGTGCCCCTGGTGCTGAGCACACTAGTCAGAGGTCAGACCGACTTGTTATATGTTTTTCGAGGATGTAGAATGCTGGAAGGGACACATTAGTGAGTCAGAGAAATTCCACTGTTAAAGATACAGCCATAAGATGTCATCCTAGGCATTGACTGGTTGTTCTATGTATGTGTCGTCATTGACTACATCCGATGAAGGGTTGGTTTTTTAGACATGGGCAGCCTGCGGGTGACTTTCATCACCGAGCGGAGTTGACAAGGAAGCAGCGAGTGAGGGGAACCCCTCCACTCCTTGTTAGCTGAGCTATTATTAGAGTCGATGGATGCAGAGATGGTGGATGTTCCAAGGGACATCAAGGTGTTTATGGACGTCTTCCCTCAGGAGGTGATGACTCTACCCCCTCGATTTGACATCGAGTTTGGGATAGACATGCAACCTGGTGCTCATCCAATTTCGATGGCTCCCTTCCAGATGGCACCATCGGAGCTACGAGAGTTGCAGATTTATATTGACTATATGATTAAGATGGGTTTTGTTCGGCCAAGTGCATCACCCTGGGGTTATCCTTTCTTGTTCGCAAGAAAGGCAGATGGTGGTCTTAGGCTGTTCATAGACTACTGGAGGCTAAATCAGGTGATGGTCAAGAATTGATACCCTCTCCGAAGGATAGACGATCTCTTTTAACAGCTAAGGGGAGTAGGTTGGTTCTCGAAGATTGACCTGCGGTCGAGATATCTCTAGCTGATGGTGAAGGAGGGTGACATCTCGAATACTACCTTCAGATGCATATATGGGCACTTTGTGTTTCTAGTCATGTTGTTCAGCATCACGAATGCTCTAGCTGTTTTCATGGCGCTCATGAACTCTGTCTTCCTGGAGTACCTGGATCAGTTCGTAGTCATATTTATTGACGACATCTTGATCTACACAAGATTAGAGGAGGATCACGCTGAGCACATGAAAACGGTTTTGGAGGTCCTCTGACAACACCAACACTATGGGAAGTTGTCCACGTGCATGTTCTGGACAGGATATGTGCACTTCCATTGGAACGTGGTGTCCGAGCAGGGGATAGTAGTGGACCTATCTAAGATCATGGCGGTTGTTTCTTGGGAAGCCCCCAAGAACGTGGTGGAGGTTCATAGTTTCCTCAGGCTGGCAGGTTACTACCGGAGATTCGTACTCAACTTATCCTGAGTTGCAGCACCTTTGACGGCTTTGACCAATAAGGACTAGGTGTTTGTGTGGAATGGGCAGTGTGAGGCAGCCTTTAGCTATCTGAAGGAGAGGTTGGATAGTGCCCTAGTGCTTATGTAGCTAGAAGAAGGGGCAGTTTATGAGGTTTTATGTGATGATTCAGGGAAAGGCCTCTGATGTGTGTTGATGCAGCGACAAGGGGTGATCTTTTATGGGTCTAGGCAGTTTCATTCCCAGGAGCGTAATTATGCAACCCACGACCTGGGGCTTCCCGCGGTCGTTTTTGCAATAATTTTATGGCAGCATTACCTCATTGGGGAGCGCTTCGTAATCTTCACTGATCAAAAATGCTGGAAATATATCTTCTCTCAATGGGACCTGAACTCGCGGTAGCATAGGTGGTGGCCTTTTTTCAGGACTACGACTTCAAGATTTCATACACCTCAGGAATAGTGAATGTGGTGGTCGATTCCTAGAGCAAGAAGTCACAGAAAGATGCGGTTCGAGAGTTGAAATATTCTTGGAAGGTGATAGAGGATTTAGCTTCCATACACCTAGATTTGAGGATGGAAGGTGGTAGAGGATTCATGTATCATATGACAGTGCAGTCATCTCTTTTGAGGCATGTAGAGGAGACCCAATGGGGAGACTCAGAAAGCGAAGTGAAGTGTGACCATGTTAGCCAAGGTGATGCTCTAGAAGGGTGGACATAGGATGGTCAGAATCAGGTACTTTTCCAAGAATAGTTGTTTGTTCTAGAGGCGATGCATGAGAGAGTTCTTGGTGAGTTCCTCAACTCACCCCTAGGAGTGCACCAAGAAGTTTCCAAGATGTACCGGGTCTTGAAGGGATTGTTTTGGTGTCCTAGATTAAAATGGGCAGTAGTAGAGTTCGTAGAAAATTTCCTAGTGTGTCAACATGTGAAGGTTGAACACCATGTTCCAGGTGGCTTGTTGCAACCTATAGACTTTCTCGAGTAGGAGTATGACGAAATCTCAATGGATTTTGTCCCAAGGCTACCCAAAGTTTGAGGAGGCTGCGACAATATCTGGGTGGTGGTCGATCAGTTTTTGAAATCGGCCCACTTTCTCGCGATCAAGGAGTCAGTAACAGTGGATGCCTTATCATGGAGGTATGTGGATGAGGTGGTGTAGTTACATGGAGTTCTTAGATCCATATTCTCGGATTATGATACACGGTTTACCTCACGAGTATGGAGGGGATTGCAACATGATTTTGGCACCCATATATGACTTAGCACTGCCTTCCACCCCCAGACAGATGGACAGACAGAGCGCACTATCCAAACCTTGATCGATATATTGCGAGCATGCGTTTTGGACTTTGGGGGATCATGGGTGTGACACATGACTCTGGTATAGTTATACTACAATAACATATACCACTCTACCATTGGTATGGCTCGATTCAAATACTTGTAAAGGAGGCCATGTCGTGTACCCATGTGCTGGACAGATGTTGGAGAGGCATGCATCCTTGGGCCGAAGGTGGTTCAGAGCACGATAGAGAAGGTTAAGCTTATACAGGAGAGGATGAAGGTGGCTCAGGACCAACAGAAGTCATATACAGACAATAGGAGGAGACCCTTAGAGTTCAAGGTCAGGGACCACGTGTTCTGGAAGGTCTCCCTTGGCATGGGAGTGGTGGTTCGACAGGGGATGTAATCTTTCTCCTAGGTTCATCGAACCCTTCCAGTTATTCCAGCGGGTCGGTGAGTTAGCATAACCGCTTGTGTTGCCACCATAGCTACCAAGAGTGCACGATGTCTTCCATGTTTCCGAGCTTCTTCGGTATCTGCACAACGACTCAGACGTCCTTGACTGGGGAGAGCTAGATATCGATGACAATGCGACGTTAAAGGAGTAAATAGTGATGATAGAGGATCTTGAGTAGAAGGTGCTCTGTGGATGAACCATTCATCTGGTTCGTGTGTTGTGGAGGCATGGTGGGCTTGAGGAAAGTACCTAGGAACGGGAGACGCAGATGTGTGCCTAGTACCCAGAGCTGTTTTGAGTTTTTTCCCGTTTGGTTATACATGGTTGTGATAGAACAAATTACCTTGCTAACTATGGAATGTATGATTTTCCTTATTCTCTAGATGAATGTGAAATGTCTTGACTGTGGGGAGGGGCGGACTCGATCCATAATCAAGACTCATTAAGGTGGATTCAATTAAACCTTTGCAGGTGAGTCTGTGCCACCCAAATTGGATAGTATCTTGACATGGAGGAAGAAACTCCCTAACCCATATGGCTAGATAGCTTGACCCTTAAATGTTTCATGGTTTCATGAGGGATAAGTGTTTTTAGATGTCGGAGAGGTTCATTCTTGAGAGGTATCATTCGAGGTGGTTGTTCGGACCCCCCCCCCCCCCCTCTTTTCTTCTGGTTTTAAATTCTTGAGGGCGAGATTGTTTTGAGAGGTATCTGAAGTGATGACCCAGACCCTCATGGTCTATCCCTTTTTCAATTTCTAGATCCTAAGGGTGGTGTCTCGTTGGAAGGACATCATTTCATTGGGCGACCGATCGGCGTCACCAAGCCTTTTCGGGTATCTTTTATAATGTTTTTCCTGTAACGCCTATTTTAGGGCTTTTTAACCGTTTGGAATTGGTTCAAGTCCATTTTTAAGACCTTAATAAATTATTAAATTACTAATGGTGGGGAGACCCTCAACGGACCCAGCATTGGGTCTGTGTATCATGCCCCTTGGATTATATAAAATCCTTTAAAATCAAACCTGTTATAACCTTTTTCCCATGGAAATCGTTAATTGAAAATTAATCCCATCATGTGTAACCACCCAACTGCATGGGGAACCACCATCCAAATTTTAAGCCATTAAAATCCCCATATCCCATAACAACGGGATCTTATCTATATCACACTGGAATTGTTTATTCCTTCTTCTTCCTCTTGGATGGCTTCCTTTTCATCTTTTTGTGTTTGGAGTTTCCCTTCCCCGAGGAACGTGGTGCGCCTGTTCTAAAACCATTCCCCTCGCCCTTGGAGTTCCCGACGTTCTATCCCTATAATTTGCACATTCGGGATGTTCTTAGAACATGGGGAACTCCGATCGTTGATCAACCTTGTAGGGTTTTTCCTTCGTCTCTCCTTACTATTCATCATGCGGCGTTGGTATTCTTTTTTTCTGTGGTGATTGATGAAACCAAAAATAACGAAGATAATGAAAGGACCTTAATGTATGAAGGGGGGGTGTCATCGATGTTCTATTGTAATATTTTATGTTGATATGTGTTGTGAACTGTATGGGATTGTGCTCACCGAAAATCATGTCTGTTGGTGGTCTATCCTTGCATCCTAATAATCCATTATCTTTTGTGATGACTAAATAACTGTAACATAGAAATTGGTTTGTCACCTAAACTCAGTTGAATCAAATGGATGTTCATTAATATAAGAATCCATGTGTGACCAACCCGGTTAATAAACAGAAAGAAGAACATAATGAATCATTTTCTTGAACTAGGATATTTCCCACACTGTTTGGTAGTAGGTGTGTTGTTCTGCATGGTGCTTATGGGAAGATGTGGAAGGGGATGGAATCCTCTATTGTGGCACACTTGTTGGTTGTGAATCTGAAGCTGCGTGGTTGCTCTGTTGTGACACGAACTCAAGTGGGATCCTCTATTGTTGAGAAATTGTTGGTTCCTAGTTTTGGGGACATGGGGCTGTGTCTTGGGGTTTTCTTTGTTTCATGTACTTTGAGGGATCTCACTAATCCCCTTGTGTTGTTGTAACATTACAAGAGAACCGGTGTGAATGATTAAGTTGATGTTGGTTGTTTCTCCTTTCCTCTGGCCTTTATTTACACCTACTAGTTACCTAGTAGTGTAGGATTCATTTAAATGAGTTTTATTTAACATGAAACAAGAATGATTTAAATGATTAGTTGGTTTTGGAATGAGTTTTGACTTGGCCGTGAGTGTTGTGGTTCTTTTATGAATGAATATTAACAAGGATGTTTGTGTTTGGGTCGGCTTTAGAAACCCTTGTTTGGGATGAATGCTTGTTACCTATATATATATCTATAGATTTAATGTTTCTTGTCCGTTCCCCACCCAAGTTGAGGAAAATAGTGTCGAACCCCCCATTTCATGGGGGAGGGTGTTTTTTCCAACACTCCTATGAGTGTCTTGTTATTATCTCCTTTCTACTCCCTTTTCCGAATAGCCCAAGACTCTTCGAGTAGGATGTGATGGACTGAAGTCCATTATTAGCCCAAGAATATCCGAGCAGGGTTATTGTAGCAGTTGGCCCAGGTGTTTTCGGGCAGGTAGTTTCCCAAGTTTCTTCAGGATGAGGCCCAAGTGTCTTTGGTCATGGCAGTAGTTGTTCTGAACTAGGTGTTTGCGGGTGTGGTTACACATGGTGGTTGTGGCCCAGGTGTCTGTGGGCAAGATGGTGGTTATGGACCAGGTGTGTGTGTGTGGGGTTTGGCAGTGGGACTACGATGAGGTTATGTCCCAGGTGTGTACGTGCGTGGTTTTGCAGTGGGAATTTGGTTAGAATGGCGGGATTGGTTCGATGAAGATTATATATTCAATAAACAGTGGCAAAGTGGCGCGGGGTACCCAAACATCGATATGCTATTACTATACTTTACTCGACTTGAGTTATTTGGGGAGTGTGCCTTGGTGAGGATTGGGTGGATAGTTTACCGTGCTAGATTTTCTGGTTATCTCTTTTCTCACAGGGCAATAGAATGACCCTCCACTTGTGCATGAGAGCTTTTGGTTTTCTTTACTGAGAATACTTGTATACTCACCCAACATATATAAAACCGCATTCAGGTTTCCAGGAGTACTTGAGGGATCATGCGAGTCTATACTAGCTTGAACGTTGGGTCAGTTACTGTTGTTGTTTTCCCTTTCATAGTGATTTACATTTTGGAGTTCTGGTGACTTTTATATTTTACTTTTGAACATGCATGTGGGAAATGGTTTACTTTGGTCTTTACATTTACCTTCAACATTTGATGTTGTTTATGATTTACAATCTTATATGCCGATCCTATTAAAATAAAAAGGGTAATGCCTTCCATCTTGTGTGTGATTCTATACCCTTGCTACTAGTCGCCACTCCAGGACCTATTGAAGGTGGGTCTTAGGGGTTATTATCTCTCCTTCAACTTAAAGAAAGAAGGGTCTAGCAATCTACTGTCCCTTCACTCTTTTTGGTGAAGGCGGGTCGTGACATTATTTCTTCATCACTAAAACAAAATTAAGATATTAATAATTATATTTATTGAAATATTAATTTACTTATTAAATTATGATAATTCTTGACATATAAAATAATATTTACCTTCTATCTATAATTATAATTGAAAAACCGAAGTGTTACTAATGTATTTGAACAACCTACCATCTCCATGATCACAATGTAATTAATTTTTCATAGACAACATTCCTGAATAGATTGTAAAATTATATTTGATATATAAATATGACAATTGATTCATTATTATTATTATTATTTATATTTTGAAATAATTACCACTTTGACCATAGGTATCCTACCAAAGTCATTTTTGACATGTATTCATAATATAACCAAAACATACGACACAAACATAATTGAATAAGTAACTATATATATCATGGTAATAAGTGAAATAAAATCAATAATAAACATACAATAGTTAATTAATAAATTTAATAAATAACATATATTTATTATTTAGGATGATAATGAATGAATGCGATGAATTGTTTTTGATGTATAGGAATTAATCTCAATTTCCATTCACTGAGGCATATTTCGACATTATCCACCTATAAATATTTTATAGGGGTATATACAAGCCCATTTAAATTTTATATAATTAATTTGTCAATTATCATGATTTTTAATGATTTTTAATGATTTTTAATCATACTCGTTCAGGGGATTATAAATCAAATGTTTCCAAAGTTGTGAGAGACATTTCTATTAAAGAAATCATCATTCAGTGTATCTATTAAACTATTTTTTCATCAATGTAATTGTCTTTAAGAATATTTTATAAATGTAATTATATTTACAAGATAATTTAATAAATTAAATATTTTTATTTTATTATTTTTTTTCAAAAAATGAATCTTTTTATGAATGTTTCACAATCATTGTAATTGAAAAAAAATTCTTATTTTAATGTGTATAAAAATTCTACATAAACCCTAAACATTATAGTATGTTTGGATTTCTTTAGAATATTTCATGTTCTCTTCAAATAAAATACATCCGAATATTTTTATAAGAATTTTTATATTGAAATTTTCCCTGAAATTAAAGGTTATTTTGGTATTGAGAATGGTGTTTTTCAAATAATGGTTAATTTTGATATGTGAAAGTGTTTTTTATATAGGATTGAAATAATTTTTAATGGTTTTTATAATGTCAATTAAATAACAAAAGAATTATGATAATGTTATCTTTCCTAGGAATTTTTTATGTCGAATTGTGGTCCCATTAAAGAGCAATGATGGGTGGTTATGTAATATAAAAAATTATAGGTGGATCCAAGATAATACAACAAATAGTGTTTTTAATATAAACAAATATTGAGTGGTTTCTATATTAATAAATGATCGCTGGTTCCATGATAAGCAAAGGATGAGTTCATCCCAGATAACCCAATGATGTATGAGTCTATGGTATCCCTCTTAATCATAGGGTACTCAGAATATAGAACTTAAATATAACAGTTATTTCATTTGTACGAGTGATATGAATGATGATGTTCCAAGTTACGATCATTATTTATATGTTCTTTATAGGAGGTTTATAATTATTATTTACAGTAGAATGTCTATTTGATTTCACGTGAAAATGTTTTATTGCATTTTGATTAATGAAAAATGACATAAAGCTGGAAATTTCACGGGTTTCATGTTTTGATTGGATTTCAAACTACATTATTTTATGTCCCTTGCGAAGATTTTTTTGCTCATCCCAAATTATAAAATGTATTTTATAATGTTAAATTATTTTTTAGGTAATGGATGAGGTCAAGACTGATTTGGAAAATATTTTTCATGCGAATGAATAAAATATTTTAAAATATTAATATTACTGAAAAAATGGATACTCATCAAAAGATTCTACATTATATATATGGTTTTGTAATGTGTCAGTTTTTTCATATTTTTCTATAAACCTAAAAAATAAATGTTCATAAAATTTAAGTGATTGATTTAATGAGTTAAAACAAAATATTATGTAAATTTATGTTCATAGAACTTATAGTTTGAATTAATGGTTGGTCTATAGAATCATATAGTCGAGGATACAAATAATAACATATACTTGAATGGTTTTATAATATAGTTCCATGATATTATGTATTTTTAATGATTTCCATTTTTCTTTATCTAAAAAATATATTTTCTGATTGGTCTTCCATATAATAAATGAAGAAAATGTAGTGCGAAGTCACTAAGAGGAAAATATATATCCAAAAAAATCTTCAAAAATGGTTGAAATTGGAATAAGACATTTTTTATAGTGATAGAGCACTTGGAACAACATATAAATTTTCATGGGATCCACTACAGAGAGAAACTATGTGTACCTTGAAGGAATATATCTATTGTATATAATTTCATGAGATATCATCCAATATCATTCTATGGATCATCAAACCATTTGGTATCTAAATTATCTATCAATCATTGAGATATGATTTCTAATGTCATATGACGTTTGAAATATACATAGACTACTATTTTCGTTTATTGTTTTGAATGTGATGTTTATAAATTATGGTGTCTATTGAACAACTCTAGAGAGAATGACTATCATGATTCCATGGAATTAGAAATATATATGAATATTTTCCATGATAAATTTTTTGTATGGTTTTTTAACATTGATTGGAAATGTAATTTGTATAATTGTGACAAAAAATTAATATTATATGGCTATGTATGAATAATTAGTTACAATTTTTTCTCGTTACATACAAGATTTTGTTGAAAAAAAATTATAGTAATATTAATATATTTTAATCATATTTAATAACTAGTTTAAAAGGGTAGTGGTTTCATGGGAATCTAAAATCCATGATAAACTTTTCCATTGTGATCAGATAGTGGATATAGAGTTTTTTTGGAAACATTTGTGAAATGATATGACAAGATTATGAAAAGGATTAGATGGAAATAGATTTGGAAGGATTCCTTAGATTAATATGCTGATCAAAAAATGAAGTTCCCATCAAATGATAAGTGAGGTAAAAAATGATGGATAATTTTTTACAATATATGGAATGGATGATGATGTGGTATGTTTGTACATTTAGATCTTGACTCTATGAAAAAATTGTAGATAAATAATGAAAAGAAGTCATTATGATGCATCAATTGTAATTAGAAGGGGTATAATTCTAATATTTTTCTAGAGATAGTCATCCAGGGGGAAATCATCATGACTGAATATATAATATTAAGGAGAAAATTTTTTTATGTAACTATATTTGATGTTGGTTCATCATGTGAAGTTTTGAATGTTATTTTACTTGTTTATTCAAATTATTCCAACACCCTATTTGATAATGGATCATCACATTAATCCATTTATGTGAAATATTCATGTAAATTGGGAATATATCCTCATGAAATTAAGATATAAATTTTATATGAAACTCTATCTTGATGTGTTAAGTAAAAATATTATATAAATATTAATGTTATCATTAGTGGGATGGATATTCTTAAAAATCCTACTAAACTGGATATAATAGAGTTGGATACCATTCATGGTATATAATGGAATTATACTTATAATGATACAATAAATTTTCTTCTTATGAAATTTATGTTCAATGATTTCATTCCTCTTTTAACATACCATGAAGATGAGAAATTTATTGGGGATGTAAATGAATGTTACCTATATCATATTGTTTAAAAGAGAGAAACTATTAAAGTTAGTGATGTGCAAGTAGTTAATAAACATATAGTTGTATTTATTGAAACATTTTATACTGTTATTAATTATCTGGAGGTTGAGTATAATATTTATGTAGTTCATGAATCTAATCTTATTTTGAAAACCCTTATCGAAAGTCTCATGTTAATCTTTTAGAATTTAAAATGAAATTTCATGAGTTGTTCAATAAAAGTTCCATTCTTCCCAGCACTTCACCATGGTGTGGTCCTGTTTATTTAAGGACAAATGTAGTTTAATATATGTTTTGATTTATTATATAGACTTTAATAATATATATAATATGTGCATGTATACTTTTCCTCATCATTATGATTTGGTTGATATGCTCTTAGAAGATCATTATTGTCAAATGTTGATATAAGGTTTTACTACCATCACCTGATGATAAAGTAGGATGACATTCAGAAGATGATTTTTTAGTCTAGATACGTGAATTATTAATTTTTCATTACTTCATTTTGGTTGTCTAATGAACCTGTAATATTTTTAGACCTCATAAATATAGTTTTCAACGAGTTCATGGACATATTTTTAGGATTGTTAATTGGCGTTATTTTTTGTGTAACATCCCCGGTAAATTAAGAATAAGACATATTTCATACTTATTAATATTTTTTAATAAAATATTAATTTTACTTTAATGGGGTTTCTATATTCGATAGTGTACCTGATACGCAACAACAGGTTTCATTGGAATCTTACGTTGCACACTAATAATATAATATTATTATTTTAAATGGTAGTTAACTTCTAGAAGTTGTATTTTATGTAATGAATGAAACTAACTACAATATTATAATACATGTTTGTTAAATGTATTTGCATTATCCTATAAAATGTCAGAGGCTTAAAATGTGAACAAATCTAATTTTAAGCATAATTAACATTAAAAGGTTGATTTATCACCTTTTAATGGTGAACCTTCATTAAATATAATTTTGGTCACTATAATACATTATTATTGGCCAAATAAAATCCTTCCTCAGAATGGGGACATAAAATTTTACATTGGGTAATTTTTTGGTATTTTTCTGATAAAGTTCATTTTTAATGAATAGTGAAAAAAAATTGAATTTAAATTCAAAAGTGCCTTTTAATATAATTTAATTATATGGATAGATTATTTTTTTAGTCGGTTTTAAAGTGAAATTAAAATATATTTTTACCATTTAATCAATTTTTTGTCATTAAATTTAATTACAATTTGAAATTGGACATAAAAAAGTATCAATCTTATGATAGTTATTGTTTCTTAAAAACACAATATATGTTTTAATAATGGGAATTAGTTTTTAAATTAATTAAAGAAACTTCTATGTTTTGAATTTAAAAAAGTATACATAAATTTTGAATTCAGAATGTCAAATAATGGTTAGGCTGAATTTTTGGTATTTTTCCAAAAAACTTCAATTTTAGATGATTAGTGAAACCAATTAGTAGTAGTTAAAAAACTGACTTTTTCATTTAAATAAAATTTTACCACTTTTTTGAATTGAATTTCAAAAATCTAACATACATGGTTGTTATCAAATAGTAAAATTTGTTTCAATAAGATGAAAATAATTTTTGGTGCATAGTAACTTTTGACTTTTATTTGCCGTAGTTAAAGGTAAATTTTGTAATTCAAGGATAGATGAATATTATAATAATTTAAAATTACCTTAACACTTGTACAAACCTTATTTTTGAGTAATTTACGACCATTGTCATCTTTGGGTCGATTTTAGGACCCCATTGGGCCACTTGAGAGTGATAATGTCAATTTAGATTAATTAACTTAAAGTAAAAGAAAATATGACAAAAGAAAATATCTTTTAGTAAATTAATTTTTAGAAGGGGGAATATAAATTATATTTTTTCATATAAATATTCATTGGGAAGATAAAACGAATTCCTACATGATAGTATTTTTTTATAATTTTGAGACATCGAATAAATTAAATTATTCCGGACAAAATAATGATGTAGTATTTACCTCATTAATAAATTATAAAAATAAATAAGATTATAATGATTAAAATATTATCCAATAAATATCCAATTCTGATTGGAAGATTTTTTTTCCACCATGAGTCGTCTTATCTTTGACTATAATGATTTTTTGTCCTTTAGAAACCGAATATCTTTATATAATAAAATAATGTTTTCACACTTTCCTAAAGAGCCCCTCCTCTCCCTTATAAAAGAAGACCACTTCTACCCAATTCCACACTACTCTCAAGCCATATTTCTGGTCCAAACGCTACCCAATTAAGCTCCCAACATCAGTCTCCTCCTCTGAGAAGCCTTACCTTAGGCAAGAGGCACTTCAAGAAGTCATTTAGTTCAAACCAAATTGAGGTACCCGAATTAAAGGTAAAAATTTCTATTAAGTTTTTTTCTTTTATTTTAATTCTCCAACCCCAAAACTCTTTTAATTATTTTATTTTTTTAAAAAAAATAGTATAATCAATATACTAGAATATTGTTATGAGAATGATATGAACTACACTTCCACACAACTCCATCTAATTGATAAAGTACATAATGTTTCTGTGGATGGAAAACTAAGGCCTCACAAAATGATGATTGTTCAATTACATCTTACCGCCTATGATGGTGTCCATTATGATGGAAATGTATTTATATAAGATATATGTTATGTTTATGATTTTATTATTCTTCTATACTTCCCATTAATATAATGCCTTTATGGTTTCATAGTGGGTAAATATGATAATCTCATTTGAGGAAGTGCGGACTACCGCCCCCTCAAAGTGATTTGATTCGTTAATGACTTCTGTGGGATGTATAAATGATGGAGTTAATGATATTATATATAATATTAAACTGTAATTATAATATAACTATGTAACATTATGTTATATTTCCATTAAAATAACAAATAGAAATGAAAGTAGTGTTCACGCGTACGTACGGCTTACCGTCTCCATGAACGGTGCATTTCATTTATTACCTCTAAATGATATGTTATATTATAAATACATGTATATACTTGATATATATGATATATATGATTTCCAAATCATGAATATAATTTTGGATATAATGAACCTTTGACCACATGCACAACTTGTAAATATAAGGTGTTCATTTTTTACTCAAGTACCAAATATCGACAAAATAAATGTTATTAACAGAAATGGTTACATAATGTTCATAACATGGTAATAAGTGATATAAAAGGAATAATAAACATGAAAAAGGTTCTTAAGAAAGTATAAGTTAACATTATTTTATTATTTAGGCGACTAAAGAATTATCGAGTCATGTCGTACATGAGGTAAGGGACATCGTCTCAATATTATATCATTGATGCATTTTTAGTTTTATTCATGAATTTATATTATACGGTATATAAAACCCTTTTACTTTTCATTTTATTTATCGGAAAACTTTTTATATGAATCATTTTACTAAATGTCAAAAAGTAATGTTTTTTTAATGTAAGCGGTGACAACGAACTTTCCACCGCAATGAGTATTATTTGATCTTCGGCTTCCTTAACAAGCAATAATGTTTTTACATGAAAAAAATACCATATAATATTTTTACGTATTTTGTTATTGAAATTGATTTTGAGAAGGGATGTATTATTTCAATATCTTGAAATGATATTTTGTTATTGCAATGTGGAAATGTTATCTATCCTTTATGCTTATGTTATGTGTTATGATCGTGTTATCGATCTTGGGAATTATTTATGTATACGGGTGGTTCTGTGATAAACCTAGGGCGGGTGAGCTTGATATTTCTCTCCAATTAATTGGGTAACGTGATGGATGTAAATGTGAATGTTTCTCCTAAACAATATAGGTTATACACTGTGATTGGTATTCCAAAGTAACTCCCTATATAGTTGTGATAGCTACAATGTAAGTATGATATGGATTCCACATGTTACCTTTATGATTAATGATTTCTATGTGTCTTTCATGAATACTATGATTTCATGAGGTAAGTAAATTATTTCCTGTTTTTATGTATTTATGAAAAAATGTTTTCATTCTTTATTTTATAACCCTTACTGAGATTTTTATGCTCATCCCAAGTTTTGAAATGTTTTCACAGGACTTAAGGATGAATAGGGTCAAGAATGGGATCCAGGAAAAGTCATGTTGTCTACAACATGAAACTTGACATGACTCATTGTTTCAAGTGTTTTTTTAATAATAAATTGAAACTTTGTAGATATGACTACATTGTAATATTTTGAGATGTAATAGTTATGTCGTAATTCTCTAAAACTCTAATCCTAAAAAGATCCTCAATATGAATAATTCATTTAATTCAATATTAAGTAATGTTTAAGGCCATGACCTTATAGTTGGTATCTGAGGTCAGTTTAGATATCTTTAGGTGTTAGGGTATTACTAAAGTAATATCCATAATGTAATTTATGTTTATATTGACATCATATAGCATTTCCAGATTACCATGTTGCTTCGCCTAAGATATTTTTGGGTTCATAACGGTTTTCCGCAGAGGAAATAGGGAAGTTGTGTTGGGAAGACATCAAGAGGAAGACAACCTTCCAAATAAGCAACCTAGGATGGTCGGAATCAGAACTGAACATTTTGTTAATGTTATGTCACTGTTGACTCAGGCTATAAATGATGGTGGTATCCATGTATGAGATCAGCCAGATCAACCTAAGAGGAACATGTCAGTAGGGGAGCATTTCATGAGGAAAAATCCACCATCATTAGGAGAATCATTTGGACATGTGGTACCTGAAGGGTGGACTAAAGCACTAGAGAAGGCTTTTGATGACATGGGTTGTTCAAAAGATCAAAAGGTTAGTCTTGCTGTTTACCGTTTTGAAGGTGAAGCTGATCAGTGGTGGTCGATGTTAAAAAATATCAGGGATAGTGAGGAGAATGATGCTCTTGATTGGGATTAATTCAATGGTATATTTCCTGAGAATTATTTTCCTAAGGTGGTTCATCTTAGGATGGAAAACAATTCCTATAATCGAGGCAGGATGATGACTCAATGGCTGCTAATGAAGAAAAATTAACTAGACTGACAAGGGATGCTCCAAATTTCAAACGAGATCTTGATAGTAAAGTCAACTGTTTTTAATCAGGAATAAATCCAACATATCCAAGGGCTTTAGCATCTCGTGAGTTAAAATTTTATGAAAAACTTGTTCATTGTGTGGGGAAGGTGGAAATGGAGTTTGCTGTTGATCATGTATTCTTTGAAAAACAACAGAATTAGAGGTCGAGGTGGCAGGCGAACAGGAAGAACTCTTCAAAAAAGTCTAATGGTAAGAAACTTAAGTTTACAGTTTGTGAAAATTGTGGTAAAAATCATACTGTAGAATGTCATTTGAATTCTATTAAGTGGTACCGATGTGGTAAAATGGGACATAAGGCCCGTAATTGGACAAAAAAAGATCAGGGTAATGGTAAGACAGAATCCGATTTACAGTCAGTAAAATGTTTTAAGTTCAATGAAATTGGTCATTATTAAAATGAGTGTCAAACAAAGAACACAACAAAAGGTAAGCTACCTGACTAAAAGCCAAAAGGGGTGATTAAATCCCTTGCAACTACTTCAGCCGATGTAGGGCCATCAAATGAAGTTGTGTCAGGTACACTGTTTGTTTGTTCGTATTATACCAATGTGTTGTTTGATTCAGGGTCTACACACTTTCATTTCTGAGAAGTTTTCTAAAAAATTGGGAATTCCATCTCATGATATGAATACAGAACTTACAGTAAAACCACCTAGAGGATATATTGAGACAAAAAGAAAACATAATAACATTCATATCATTGTGTGCGGAAAGAATCTACCTGCAAACCTTATTGTTTTTCCTCTAGTAGAGTTTGATGTTATATTGGGCACGGATTGGATCTCTGTTTATCATGCTAAGATTGAATATAGATCTAAAGAGGTTTCGTTTTAAAATGATTTTTAGTTTGTATACAAAAATGAACCCTTGCTGATGATAACATATCAGGAAGCTAAGAAACTAGTAAAAGATGGAAATGAATGTTACATTACATATATTGTTGAAAAAAAAGGAACTGTTCAGATTAATGATTTTCCCATGGTAAATGTGTACCATGATATTTTTTCTGATAATTTTCCTGGTATTATAACTGACCGGGTAGTTGAGTTTATTGTTGACTTAGATGTTGATGCTAAGCCAATTTCAAAACCCCCTTATTGAATAACTCAAATTGAACTTTTAGAGTTAATGAATAAATTGTTGGAGTTATTTGATAATGGTTTCATTCAACCTAGAACATCACCATGGGGTGCTACAATTTTGTTTGTTAAAAATAAATATGGTTCAATGAGACTTTTCATTGATTATAGACCATTGAATAACATCACTGTTAAGAATAAGTATCATTTGCCTCATGTCGATCATTTTTTTGATCAACTCAAGGGAGATTAGTATTTTTCGAAGATTGACTTGAGGTTGGGGGTACCATCATTTGGTATTTGACTTGATAAACTTTGGCATAGAAGTTGTTGTTGGAGGAAATTCTTCTGTATTGTTTTAGGTTTCAGTGAAATCATCTCTATCAGACAGAATTAATCAAGCACAAAAGGAAGACACTGAGTTTCATAAAAGGTTTTGTTTGTTCATAAGGGTAAGTTTCTTGATTTTAACGTTGATAATGATTGGGTTTTGATATTTTAAAATAGATTATGTGTTCCTTGTGATTCAGAGTTGAAGATTGAGTTGTTATTTGATTCTCATAGTTCTCTGTTTTCAGTACATCCGGGTAGTACTAAGATGTACAGAGATCATCAGGAGTATTACTGGCGTGATGGAATGAAAAGAGATATTGCTAATTTTACTTTGAAGTGTTTGACTTGTCAGCAGGTTAAAGCAGAGAGACAGTTACCGAAAAGAATGATTTAGCCTTTACCAATGCCAGAGTGTAATTGGAAAAATATATCCATAGACATTGTTGTTGGATTACTAAAGACATCTCAAGGTAATAATGCAGTCTGGGTTATAGTTGACTGATTGAATAAATCTATTCATTTCCTTCCTATTATAGATACTTTGTCTCTAGATCAACTTGTTCAGTTTTATGTTAAAGAGATAGTCAGGATGCATGGAATTCCCCTCTCCCTTGTATCTAATCCTGATCCCAAGACCACTTCAAACTTTTTGAAAGGCCTTCAGAAGTCATTGGGTACTGAATTAAATTTTATTACATCATTTCATCCTCAACCATATGGGCAGTCAGAATGAACAATTCTAACCTTGTAGGATATGTTACATGCTTTCTCGATGGATTACCAGGGAATATGGGACCAATATCTTTCATTGGTTGAATTTTTTTATAATAACATCTTTCATTCTAGTATATAGATGGCTCCATTAGAGGCATTATATAGAAAGCATTGTCAAAATCTAGATTTCTGGGATGAAGTAGGTGAATGGTACCTGATGGGACAAGAATTGGTAGATGAGATGGTAGAGAAAGTTCAGTTGATTCAGAAGCACAAGAAACTAGCTCAGAGAAGATAGAAAAGTTATGCAGATAACTGAAGGAAGGATCTTTCCTTTGAGGTAGGTGATCATGTCTTTCTCAACGTTTCTCCATGGAAAAGTGTGATGAAATTTTGTTAAAAGGGAATGTTGAGTCTGATTTTCATTGGACCTTATAAAATTCAAGAGAAAGTTGGATTAGTTGTGCATAGAGTGTCTTTACCTCCACATTTATCCCATGTACACAATGTTATTCATGTTTCGATGTTGAGAAAGTATATTCTAGATCCATCTAATGTTTTGATCCCTGAGCTAGTCCATTTGTAAGAGAATATCTCTTATGAAGAACAACCGGTCCAGATTCATGACCATTGAGATCATATGTTTTAGAATAAGGTAATTCACCTGGTATAGTTTTTATGAAAACCCATATTTTTGAAGAGGCAATGTGGGAATCTGAAAATGCTATGAGGGATAAATACCCCCACTTATTTTTATAAGTGAATAAAAATTGTGAGGATATAATTCTCAAAAGAGGGGAAGGATGTAACATTCCAGGTAAATGAAGAATAAGACATATTTCATATTTATTAATATTTGTGAATTAAATATTAATTTTACTTTAATAGGGTTTCTATGTTCGATATCGTACCCGATATGCCACAACACGTTTCTTTGGAATCCTACGATGCACACTAATAATATAATGTTAATATTTTAAATGGTAGTTAACTCCTTGCCGTTGTATTGGTGGAAATTAATGAAACTAACTAAAGTATTATTATAAATGTTTATTAAATGTATTTACATTGTCCAATAAAAATTTTAGAGGCTTAAAATGTGAATGAATCAAATTTTAAGCATATTTAACATTAGAAGGCCGATTTATGGCCATTTAATGGAGAACCCTCTTTTAATATAGTTTCCTTCACTTTAATACATTATAATCGAACAAATAAAATCCTTATTTATAATGGGGACATCAAATTTTACTTTCGGTAATTTTTTGTTATTTTTTTGATAAAGTTCATTTTTTAATGGATAGTGAAAAATATTCCATTTTAATTAAAAAGTGCCTTTTAATATAATGTATTAATATGGTTAGATTATCTTATTAGTTGGTTTTAAAGTTAAATTAAAATATATTATTACCATTTAATCCATTTTTGGTGATTTGAATTAATTTCACTTTGAAATTGGACATAAACAAGTATCAATCCATTGATAGTTATTATTTCTTAAAAACACGGTATTTGTTTTAACAACGGGAATTAATTTTTAAATTAATTAATTCCACTTCTATGTTTTGAATTTGGAAAAATAGACATCAATTTTTAATTCGGAATTCCATATACTGCTTAGGCTGAATTTTTGGAATTTTTCTGAAAAACATCAATTTTAGATTAATAGTGAAACCACTTATTAGTAGTAAAAAAATAGACCTTTTCATTTAAATGAAATTTTACCACTTTTTTGAATTAAATTTCAAAAATACGAAATACATGGTTGTTATCAAGAAGTAAAATGTGGTTCAATAAGATGAAAATACTTTATGGTGAATAGTAACTTTTGACATTTATTTACCCCGGTTAAAGGTAAATAGGGTAATTCAAGGTTAAAAGAATAAAATAATAATTTAAAATTACGTTAACACTTGTACAAACATTATTTTTTGAGTCATTTACGACCATGGGTATCTTGGGGTAGATTTTGGGACCCCATTGAGCAACTTTTTAGTGATAATGACAATTTAGATTAATTAACTTAATGTAAAGGAAAATATAACAAAAACAAATATCTTTTAGTAAATTAATTATTATAAGCATTTATATAAATTATATTTTTGCCTATAAATATTCATTGAAAATATAATACAATTTACTACATGATAGTATTTTTTTATAATTCTTAGACATCGACTAAATTAAATTAATATTGACGCAATAATGATGCAGTATTTACCTCATTAATAAATGATTTAAATAAATAAGATTATAGTGATTAAAATATTATCCAAAACATTTCCAATTATGATTGGTTGATTTTATTTCGACCATGATCTATATTATCTTCGACTATAATGATTCTTGGACCTTTAGTATCTGAATATCATTATATGATAAAATAATGTTTTCACACTTTCCTAAAGAGCCCCTCCTCTCCATTATAAAAGGAGACCACTTCTAACCAATTCCACACACCTCTCAAGATATTTGGATTATCCGAACACTTCTCAATTAAGATCCAAACAAACCTATCCTCCTCTTAGAAGACATACCGTATGCAGAAGGCACTTCAATTTTTCCTTTAGTTCAAACCAAAGGGAGTTACCGAAATTAAAGATAATAGTTTCTCTTAAATTGTTTTCATTTATTTTACTTCTCCAACCCCTAAACTCTTTTTCTTATTTTCTTTTTTAACAACACCAGTATCCTAAATATAGTAGGATGTTTTTATGATAAGTATTCAAACTACACTTACACACAACTCCATGTAATGGATGAATAACTTATTGTTTTTATGGATGGAAAACTAAGGCCTCACGAAATGATGATTGTTCAATTACATCTTACCACCTCTCATGGTGTCCATTTTGATGGCCCTGTATTTTATATGATATATATATTAGGATTATTATTTCCTTATTCTTATGTACTTCCCATTTATATAATGCCTTTATGGTATCCATAGTGGGTAAATACAATAATCTCATTCGAGAAAGTGCGGACTACATTCCCCTCAAAGGGATTTGATTCGTTAATGCCTTATGTGGGATGTATAAAAGATGAAGTTAATGATATTATATATGATATTATACTACAATTATAATATACCTATTTATAATTATGTTTTATTTCCATTAAAATAATAAATATAAATTGAAGTAGCGTTCAGGCGTACGTACTATTTACCGTCTCCATGAACGGTGCATTTCATTTCTTACCTCTAAATGTTATGTACTAATATAAAAACATGTATATAGTTGATATATATGATACATATGATATAAAAATCATGAATATAATTCTGTATATCATGAACCTTTGACCACATGGACAACATTTAGATATAAGGTGTTCATTCTTTACCCATGTACCAAATATTGACAAAATGAACGTTATTGACATAAATGGTTACATAATGATTATAACATGGTAAATATAAAAGGAATAATAAACATTAAAATGTTTTTTAAGCAAGTATAAGTAAACTTTAGTTTACAGTTTAAAATATTAAAGAACGATCGAGTCACGTCAGACATGAGGTAAGGGACTTTGTCTCAATCTCCTTTCATTGAAGCATTTTTAGTTTTATACATGACATTATTTTATACAGTGTATAATCCCCTTTGTCATTTAATTTTATTCAATGGGAATATTTTTATATGAACCATTTTACTAAATGACAAAAACGAATGTTTTTTTAATGTAAGCGGTGATGATGACCTTTCTACCAGCGAGAGTATTATTTGATATTTGGCTTCCTTAACAAGATGTAATGTTTTTAAAAAGAAAAATAAATAACATATACTCTTTTTACATATTTTGGTATTGAAAATTTTTTTGAGAATGGATTTATTATTTAAATATCCTGAAATTATATTTTTTGTTGCAATGTAGAAATTTTATCTATCTTTATGGTTATGTTATGTGTTATGATCATGTTATGGATCATGGGAATTATTAATGTATACAGGTGGTTCCATGATAAACCTAGGGAGGATGATCCCGAGATATCTCTCCAATGAATTGGGTAACGTGACAGAGGTAAACATGAATATTTCTCTGAAGAGATTTATGGAATATACTATGATGGGTATTCAAAAGTAAATCTCTATATAGCTGTGATAGCTACAATGTAAGTATGATATGGATGCCACAAGGTACCATTATGATTAATGATTTCTATGTGTCATTCATATATCTTATGATTTCATGAGGTAAGAAAATGATTTCAGGTCTTGTATGTATTTATGAACAAATTCTCTCATTCTTTGTTTTATAACCCTTAATGAGCTTTTTATACTCATCCTATGTTTTGAAATGTTTTCAAAGGACTTAAATATGAATAGGGTCAATTATGGGATCAAGGAAAAGTCATGATGTTTAAAACATGTAACTATACATGACTCTTTTTTTCAAGAATTTTTATTTTAAAAAACAAAATGGAAACTGTGTAGATATGTCTACCTTGTAATATTTTGAGATGTAATAGTTATGACCTAATTCTATAAAACTCTATACCTTAAAACATCCTCAATGTTAATTACTCATTTAATTCAATATTAAGTAATGTTTAAATTTGAGCCTTTATATTTAGTATTCTAAAATATAGTGGAACATGAATGAAAACTAAGGGTTTTTTCAAACCATGAATGATAATAATCAATATGTGAACTTTAATAATTTTAAATATGGGTTATAAAAAATTCAATCACCTTGTCAAATCATTTATAAATATGGAATACCCATTTATCATTAAAAATATCTTGAATTTCCATAAAAAAAATATCATGGAATTTCATAGTTTCTTAGGGATTTTTGGGTTACTAATGTTGATTTATTAAAAAAATTTCTAATTTGACTACCGCACTGACTAATTTAACTCGAAAAGGTGATAAATTAACTTAGAAAAAAAGAATGTGATGATTCCATTTAGAAACTACATAGATTTTTTGTGAATTCCAAATTTCGTCATAAGCCTTCTAGAAATGGAAAACATGTAAATTTATATTGGTTATTAATTAAATGTAGATGGATATATCATAATTAAACATTATTAAGTAATTGATTATTGTTTAGGTCATTTAAAAACACTTATGATAAAAAAATAAACACGATTTGGAGTTATCTAAATTGGGTTTTTCTTTAAAAAAATTTAGGAATAATTTTTAGATTGTAAAGTGTGAAATATATAATGATAAAAAATTATCCATGAATAAATTAAATGAAAAATAATTAAAGATAATAATGATAAAATAGATATAACTAATCAAGGATTATTATTACATGATTCGTTACCATCATGGAAATGAAAATAATTTATTTTTTGTTTTTTGTTTCAAAAATAATTCTATATTAACCATATTACATTTATAACATGACACATTGGTAAATGGTTTTATGGATTTTTTCTTAGAAGATGTGGTTGTAGGGGTTTCCACTATTTTGATTTAGGTTTAACTGTAGTATACTATGTAAACCATTATTTAAGAAATCACAAAAGGAGGATGATAAATTTTTAGAAAAGTTAAAATATGATTAGAAGAGAATGTTTCGTGATTTTAATATTCACAAAGAAGGTTTTTTGTGATTTGTAAAAATTATTATATAAGCCTTTTGATACCTATTTGTTAAAATATTTTTTGTTTAAGGATCATAGTTATTAGTTTTTTGTTTTTATAGAGAACATAAAGTTGTATATATACCATCATAGGTTTTACGAGTAGAATTTAATTAAAAAAGATATTAATGAATTTACTATGAAAATATTTACTTGTTAGTATGTTAAATATGATAGAAAATTACAAATGGGAATGATTCATCATTTTCAGTGTAAAAGTGGAAATTTAAAAATATATCAATGGATTTTGTTGTGTAATTTCCAAAAAGTTCATTAAGTAACCATACAATTTGGGTTATTTTTTATTTATTAATATAATCTAGACATTTTGTTACCATTTGATATATAATGTCATTACATAGGCTTTATCGAATTTTCATAAAGGAGTCCGTCAATTTACATGGAGTTACTCTATTAATTATATTGGAAAATGTTCTTCGGTTCACATCTAATTTTGGATAGTAATCATAATACAATGGGTATTGAATAATATTTTTTTATAACTTTTCATCTTCAAACATATGGTTTGGATTAGTTGATGATAATTTCTATGAAAAATATACCAAGTTCTTTTTATTGAATATCAATGGAATTTGGGATCAAAAACTTCTTTAGTTGAAATTTATTATATAAATATATCACATTCTATTATATATATGGAGCCTTTTATTTAATTATATATAAAGTGGTGTCAAATTCCATATTTTTTGGATGAAGTATGTAAAATGATGGGTAACACCACCATGATTTTGGGAAATGATTTTTTTTAAACCGTAATATTTTAGATATTTTTCTTTATTAGAAACACTATTTTTATATTTCATTCGACACAACACTAGGATTAAACTAATTGTGTAATATGATTCAGATAATATAAATATAATTGATAGTTATATTCTAGTGTTATAATGCGGGGCATGATTAAAATCAACAAAATTATTTAAATATCAGGTTTTCAAATGTATATAAAATAATTTATTCTTTATTATCTATTTAAAAAATAATATAAATTCCATTTTAATATAAAGTAAATTAATATATAAAAAACTATTTTTATGAAATCAAAAACGTTTTACCCCAATAAATTTCAAAAACCACTTTTGGTTATTTATTTTAATGAAATATATATAGTATATATTTTAATCAACTATTTTAAAATAATATTAATTCTTATTTAGAGCGAAATAATAAAAGATGTAATTTTAAACATAAAATAATTATATTTTTATAAATAATATTTCAACATTATCATTTGGGTAATTTTGGGTAATTTTTTTGAAAATATTAATTTATGATAAATAGTTAAAATAGAGAATTTTAATTGGAATCTTCCTTGATCATTTAAAATGTTTTATAATTATAAATGATAATTTATAAATTTTGGAAATTATTATTATTTAAACTATATATCTATTTATCCAATTTAGGTCATTGAAATAATCTTGATATTAAATTTTGATAAAAAAAACTTATAAACATTTGGACATTTTCTCTTGGAAAAAAGTCTTTCACATCACATATGTGAGATTACTTTTAAATAGAAATTTCAAACCCCATTGAATGGAATTATGAAAAAAATCCATTATTTTTATAAATAATATTTTATATTATCTATAAATGTACTGAATTTTTTCCATCAATGAATAATAAAATTGATTTAAATGGATTTAGTGGGGTCTGAACTAAAAAGATAAATGTTAAAATGACATAAATATTAGATTAAAATATATTTAATGCCATATTTTTATCCAATAAATTATAATTAGAGATAATAATATATTATGGATCCTTTTTCATTTGAAAAATGATTGTATTCCTTTTTCTTTAAATAATTACATGTTTTCTACTGACATCACATATAAATAGCCACCCTCCCAACTCTCATATGCACACCTTCAAACCATTTTGGTTCTAACATAACCAAACAAAAATAAATTCAAAACCTACCTCATCAAATCATTTTATTCTATATTTTTTAATAAAATAATTATAGGATAGATGTTATAGAAAACATAAGAAGGTAACCCAAAAAAAATGTAACATTCAACAAAGTGTGATATTTTATTTTCTCCTCCACATAAATTAATTTTATGAAACATAGTGATTTTATAAAATAAATATATCTAATATAGAATAATTTTTTGTTATTTTAATTCCCTATAACCGTATTCGTCTCCTTAAAATTGGATAATAAACAATCATCCATGTATACACTGGACTACAACATCAAAAATAGATGTCAGTTTATTATATTAGCACCTCTGATGATTGGGTATGATGGTGGATATAATGAAATATATTTAAATATTTATAAAATAATTATAAATTTTTAGTCATTTTAATATATACCAATTTATTTTTCATTTCATAGAGGATACGATAATTTCACTTATATGTATGACAAACTACCTCCTTACAAAGTGATATGATTTCTTTTCCACTAAAATTTTACATGTATGATAAGTAAAATAAAATTAGTCAATATTTGTTATATTAATGATATAATTATTATATTAATTGAATTTATATAATTATATAATTATAATATTTCATTTTATTTCATACCATTTCGTACACTCATTGATGATAAATTCGTTCATATACATGTGGAATATTTCCTTCACAGAGAAATGTGACTCACCTTTTAATCACTAATCTAAATAGATGATATATATGTTTTTTTAAATAAATAATATTATATTTTTGTTTTCATGATAATTATATATATATAAATACAACGTTTCTGAGTTCTTTATTTATCTTCGAAAAAGGAAATTTTACACATGTCTACATATGACCTATTGTCTCCACGATATTAACATACTTCATTTATGAAAACAATATTTCATTATTTGTATTAAAAAAATAATTTATGTATAAATATGAATATTATTTCACCATTTTTATTCTGGATATGAAGGCACCATGGTTAATGTTATAGTACCAAAAATTAAAAAATCAAAAGATAAATGGAAAACAACATGGTTAATAACCAAAATGCAACATTAATAATGAATTGGAAATAAACTAGTAATAAATGATAATAGGTAAATAATATACCTTATTATATGAATAATAATGGTTCTATAATATTTTTATATTAATCTTATATATATTATATATTATGATCCTATATGTACAATGTATTTTGAAACATAATGTAAGTTGTTTCCATCTCATTTTTTTTGTGAGATACATGTCATTTTCACCACCTATTTGATTTATTTGGTGTATATAATTCTCAAGAATTTATATTATGAATATTATCCTGAAATATATTTTTATTTAAATATAAATTTTTACCAATCTTTCATTAGTTTCTTTGTTCAAGATATACCAATGTGGTAATGGATTTTTGCCCCACCTTTCCTTCTTTGAGAAATTTGTTATGTTATACACATCTCCAATATTTTAGGTATCTTTATAGACTATTTGATATGTAATATAATGAATATATTTAATCTCAAGGCATTAAAAATGTTATTTTTTATTAATTGATTGGGCTTATGATTCAATTTTACCAAAGTGGAAATGATTTTTATGATACTATCTCATTGTTTATCGAGATTGTTTATGTTGATTATTACAATGATAAAATATTATGATAAATTTATCAATAAATTAACTAATATTATAATAATATGGTTATTTCATTATATAAATGTTTTCTCATCAATTACATCTCATTACATACTCATGAATTCAAAATATTGTTTTTTAGAAAAAGAAATTATATCTCTCTTTTGTCAAAGATAATTTTTATTCAAAAAACATGTATTCTAAGAATTATTATATATTTTCTTATAATATTAAAATTAATTATTGAAATAATTTAATTTCTTGTTTTAATTTTTTACAAATACTTTTTACAGGAATATTTTTGTCGTTTCCATGATTTTTTTTGGATTTAACAGATTTTGGAATGGAATCATTTTTTTACATGTACAAGATGAATTTACTTTTATTTCACCATATCCATTATATTATTTGAATATATCATTATATGTTTTCAATTATAATTTAAAATAAAATTATTTTCAATATCTTTTTCTGATTTTTAGTTTCAGAAGTGAATTTCAATGAAATGTTATTTTCCCCCAGAAATAGTCCATGTGAACTTTCAAAATAATTCTCCATCTAATATGATATTAATTATTTTAGCATATTATTTAATGGATATATGATACATGTATACCATTTTTATTCTTTTTATTATTGGTTTATAAAAAATAATCTTTATTAAAAATGTTTTTAATTTTTATGTTATACCATGATAAAACTCATAGAAAACTCTATTAACTTTCCATGGGTTATTCAACGATGAAATAATGAAATTATTAGAAAAAATGTCTCTTTTTAGAGGCTATGATATGATTAAATGATAAGAAAACGGATTTAATTTCATGGGTTATGGTGTGTTTAACATTTTATGATATTTTAAAAAACAATATTATTATTATCGTTATGTGACAGATCATAATTATATCTTCCCCTAATGAATAATGTAAATATGGATTATTAATTTGTAAATTTGTTATGCATGAACCTGAGTACATCTTCAAAATTTTATGTTTGAACCCGATTACAAGTTAACAATGTTAGTATTAAACATGACTACATTCTCATAGTGTTATACACGAACCTATCTTTAATGTTTGTAATGTTATTCATGGACCTGGTTTCATGTTCATATGTTAATTTGAATTAATAATTTCATGTCCTTAATATAGTTATTGAATCTTTAACTATTTTTACATGATAAAAATGTTATAATATGATATGTAAGAAACTATTCAATTTTCTCAAAAATTCTATACTCCCAAGGATCATGTTCTTTGATTCACTTATGATTCATTTTTTATGAACTTCTAGTCATTTTATTCAGACTATATATTATTATCTTTTATATGTATATAATTGTTTTATAAATTTTTTTATCATAGTATAGTAATTTAACGTTCATGTTGTGCTTATATACCCACCTTGTTTATGTTTACATATCATATGATCTCAACCATTATTATTTTTTGATTACTAGGTTAGGAATAATGGTTTTATGTATGGTGTGTGTGTGAAGAGTACTATAAGGGAAGATATTTATTGTATATGTTGATGATATTTCACCAATTTTATTGATTGTGTTCCTAGTAAAAAAAAATAAACTATTACAATCCTCGTGTTTGTGTTTTGGTAATGTTTTGAATATTGGTCTTAAAATATGTAATATCTATGTGTTAGATGCCTCGGTATCTATATTTGGTATCAGAGTAATGTATTAGATAACCATTGGAATAAAGGATAAGAACACTTATGTGATATCTCGTTTATATGTCTAATTATAAGTTTTGGGATATAAATAATGATATGTTTTAGGATAATTCAATGTACTGTAAAATGTAATTGAATTTTGGTAAAGGATATAGTGAGTGGTTTCCAATAAATTACATCCAATATTGGATACTAAATGTATATGTGTATATATGTAAAATGATCTATGGGGTAATATATCCAAAAGGGTACACAGAGCTGAAATCGGTCATCAACTTGTGCATTGAAATGAGACTTACTGCACAGATGTATTGAAACTAATAGTGGATATTCTTCTAAAATTAAAAAATTATCCATGATTCCTCGTAAAGGATTTAAATCCATGATGAATTTAAAGGACCTATCATAAACCAAAGGTGTCCCAAAAGAAACAAGGTGTCCTGATTTAGACACAATACAAGTGATTTATCAGGATTATGTGTTTCACACTATGTTTACTATTATATCAACTATTCTTTTTTTATTCAATGGCCTGAAACCAATGGGATTATGTAAATATTAAATATTTAAGAAAATTTAATTATTTTCTGCTAAGAAACCAAATATTATTGTCTTTGAAATATAATTTTTTTTCCTATAGTCACAATACATTATCAATACTTGTCTTTTTATGAACATCCACATGATAAACAGAAGAGAAAATGTCATATTTATTCATCCATGATAAACTTCAAATCATAATTAATTGGTTTTACTAATAATATAGATTTTATGTAATGGATCGAATCCACTTTAATGACATTATTTGGTTATACAGATTTTCGTACAATAAAAAGTCCTTTTTTATGGTTTTTAGAAAGGATGGTGAGGAAGATCAATGGTGTACTTTTACTAATAATAATATTAAATGAGAATAAATGGACACAATAAAGAGGTATTTTTATGAAATCATTTTTTTTCATTATGAACATTCAACACATAGTTTATAAAAAAATTGATAAATAATTTTTTTTCCTTAAATAAAGGGATGGTGAATGTTTTGGTACATATAATGAATATATTACAATACATGTTTGGTTCTATTCAAGTGTTTTAATTCATCCTAAATGTAAGGTTTTTGAATTTGTTAGTGGATTAAAACAAAATCTTAAAAGTGAATTTTCCATAAGGGTGTTTTGATTATATGAAGTATTCTTCTATGTGAAATACAAGTGGAAATAAATGGTGGAAACCCACTTGGATCTGTTCATAAGAAATGGAAGATAAGGTTTTATGAAAATTATAATGATATGTATCATAAACAGAAGAATGTTTGACAAACTCAAACATTCCAAAACAATATAAATGTTCAATTAGGTGAGTTCCTAACTAAAATACTAAGGCATGTCATGTGTCAAAATCCAAGGAAACATGAAATATAATGTAGATGTATTATAAAGAAAACATTCAATTAAACGAATAGAGAGAGATATCAATACAATTCACCACCCTCACACTAGTGTTTTATGTTCATGTTGTTTGGGAATAATACAACTCAATGCCCCAATCTGAGGGAAAATTTTGATGATAAGTCACAAAAACCTCAGATGTTAATGGAAATTGGGTAGGAATATGAAATAATAATGGATGCTGTAAATCATTATGTATTGGACACACATATACTCTACTCAATAAATAGAAATTTCATGTTTTAGTTTTTTTGATTTATCCTTATGAATGTTTTATTTTTTATCCATTGGTGAAATTTCATTTATTTATCACCCTCTGCATGGATTCTCGAATAACAAAATAACATTTTATATTCTATCACTACAAGTATTAACCCAGGATTATAGTGAAAATGTTTTTGTGTAAGATAATAGATTATGTATGGAATAAATTGTGAATTATAATTTTTATTTTTATACATCTCCATGTAATCTTAAATTAATATACATGGATACCATCATGGGATTATGAGTTTTAGGTTGTTCAGAAGATCAGATTCATTTAAAACCATTTCAATGTTTTATGTGATATGAGATTTTCATGATTAAAAATATTTAAAATACATTTACTGAAATAAACCCCATTTGTTTTTTATATATTTTAGTGAAAAATATATTTTAGGATTAATTTCATTACCCTTCATGAAAATAGAAATAAAGGTATCAATAATTTTTATGGTTTATCTTATCATTTTTGTTGGTGTAATGGTGGGTTGTAGTTAATAACCTATCAAATTCAACAAGCATTTTTTCTAGTAAGGGATATTTCTTTTTGGATCCTCTTTATAGGATATACATTATTGATGTGATACGGTTTCATGGGTTAACCCAATTAACTATATCTAATAGGAAAATGATGTTTATATCAATGTTTTGGTGATGTCTTCAAAATAATAATTATACATAATTGAGTTTCATCGCTATATATCATGATTAGACAAATGAACAATATATGGGAATAATTAAAACCCATGATGATTTTCACAGTTGTTGTTCTATGGATATCAAAGGTTCTTGAGATCAACATCTTCATCATATTTAATTTTCATGAAACAATATATTTAACTGGATAATTTAGATGGGTCGTTATGAATATCATTATGAAATAAATTTTATAACTCAAATTATGTGGAATAATTATTCATACATAAAGAAATTGGGACATTAGAAAACAAATTTAATTTAAGACAATTCTAGATCCATTCAAAAAACATATAGGAAAAAGTAAAAAAAATTAAGTAGATTGTCATCAACATGATCTAAAACATCATGAAGGGGATAAGTTATCTCTATGAATTTTTATTATGGATAAAATAATGGAAATATAAGCCTTAGATATATCATTAGAATTGATATTATTTATCATATTGTGATTATATCTTATCTTTTTGTAGTTACACTAAAACTCTATTAGTTTCGCAATGCACTCTATGTATCTGCCATGTGGATGTATACACATAATCCATCAGATGTATTGAACTTAGTTTCCATACAACTGGAGTACAATATTAATAATGGGGAAAAACGGTAGAGATTCTGGATATAATATTGAAGGTTATATGAAACAAATAGAACATACATATTTAGTGTTGTTCTATGCATCAACTATCTTGATGAAGCTATATGGAAGCTAAAAATGTAATGAGGTAGTAGTGTCCTCAATTTTTTTTACCCACGAAATGAATTATGATGATAAAATTGATAGTAAGGGGTTTAAAATGTAACATCATCGGATTTTTTTGAAATATATATTTTTTAAATAAATTTAATCTTTTTGATACTTTTGAGTACATGAAAAACTAATTTAAAATCTATTAAACGTAATAAATTGTTTAAATCATACATGACACACTATAAAAATACAATTATATTATGTAATTTTTATCTAATAACATTATTAATAGTTCATATGAATACGATGAAATAAATTTTGAAAATATATAATTTACACATGTATATAAAATAAATTATTTTTTAACCATTAAAAAAATTAATCTAAAAAACTATTTTAAAAATAAAAGAAATACTTCTCTCAATATTTTTTTTATATAAAAAAATATTTACATAAATATATTAAAAAAAATCAGGTTAGTTATTCTAGTAATTTTATATATTATATATTTAATAAAATATTTAATATTAATCTTATATGTTTTATGAACAATAGATAAAAATAAATCCATATTTATTGTTAGAATTTTCTTTTCTGAAAAGATTATTTTTTATCCTTCTAACACACATATTTTACATGTAATTTGTTTTATCATTTTATAATATTTTGTTTAATAAAAAAAGTAATTTTTTAAATCATAATTTTAATGTTATCTTTTGGTGGTTTTTTAAAATTTTCTGAAAGAACAATTTCTTGTGATGAATAATAAAAAATATTTAAATTTTAATGAGAATGTTCATTCCATTTAAATTATTAATAAAGTTAAACAATATTTAAAATTATATTGAAAATAAAATTAGTTATATCATATATATATTAATTAAAATTAGGTCATTGGAATCATATTCATAATGAGTTTTCATATAAAAATCCTATAAACATTGGAATGTTTTTCTCTCCTAATACCCACTTTCAAATCATGTCTATGATATTAATATTATGTTATATTTTTCCATAAGTTTTAATTTAATATTAATAATTGATTATATATTTATAGTAATAATAATTGTTGTTTTATGATAATTTTAAATTATTGTTTAACTACATTGAATAGTAAAATAGTAAAAATTAGTTTCCACTATCAAGGTCTCAATTGGTATAACCTAGGTTAAACTAAAACTATAAGCATTTAAATTACCTAGAACACGTCTAAAATGTAATTCATTTCCATATTTTGACCTTATATTGCCATATTCTCAATAATACTATATTTGGAACCATTTTTTCATGTGAAAACTATAGTTAATCATTTATCATTTTAAAATTACAAAATGTGCCACTCATCTCACTTATAAAAGGATACCCCTATCCTATCCTCTTCACATCATCAAACTATTTTTACACCAACAAAAACACAAATATGTTCTAAAAATTAATCATATCATCTTTTAATCCTTATTTTGGGTATAAATACAACCGATTAGAGCTTTGGAATCAAACCCAACATGGTTTCCCAGAGAAGAAGTAATGTTCTTCAACTTTAATTTTTATTTTATTAATTCCTCAACCTTGATAAATCTTTATTATCTCTATTTAATTTAATTTATGACATATAAAAAAAATAAATAGTTTATTTTTGTTAATATAATGACCTGAAACATTGTTCACAACCATGAAAGGGATTATGAAATCATTGTTCATGTGTATGGATGATTACCACCACATAAACAATGTCAATTGTTTTTCCATTACAACCTATCATAGTTGGGTCTCCTGATGGTTATAATGATTGTTTTATATATTTATGGCATAATAAAACATCTATAATAATTATTTCAAATATCCATATTTAAATTTCATTCCATAGTGGAAATTATAATATTGATCATGTGTACGGTGGACTACCGCATATTGAAGTGAAGTGATTCATTTTTAACTATATTTTTCATGGAAGACAGTGTGGATAATGATATTGAAAATATATAACACATGAAATAATTTTTACATTGAAGAAATATTTATAAATATTAAATGTAAATATGTCATTTTATTACTAAATTTTATATTACTGAATGATGAAAACATAGTTCATGTATATGAGAACTACTACCCTTATAAAGTGATGTGACTCCCAATGTTCATCACCATACCACATGGATAATATTTATAAGTACATATAATGAAATAATATTTTTATAATATTTTTATAATTATTTAAATATAAAATAATACTTAACTATTTTCCATAATGATTTTTGATAAATAGAAATGTAACTCAAGTGTATGTACAGTCTACCATCTCTATGATCGTAACGTACTTAATTTCTCGAAAACATAATTAATGATTGCTGTTAAAAGAATAACTGAATTAATTATATGATAATTTTTGTAATATTATTATTCTTGATATTATCAATCCATCATCAATATAAGAGGGTAAAAATAACAATTCAAAAAATATATAAAAAACAAATCTCTTATTACCCGAAATGTGATTTTATCGAGGAATTGGTAATAAAAAGGTTATAAATGGTCAAAATTAAAAACATATCTGAAATAATATATATAATTCTGTTTCAATAATATATATACATAATAAAAATTATTTTTAATAAAGTAGGTTCAAAAATGTATTAAAAATGTCGTGACTCGATGTAATGGATTTCTGCCACACTTTTTACTTCCATGAGACACATTCCTTATTCACAATCTATATATTTTAGGTAGTGAGAATATACACCCTGAATTTATTTCATTATTATTTTCCTGATAATTATTTTTAATTATATTTCTAAATGGTTACATCTCTTTAATGAGGCTTACAGTAAATGGTTAACAAAGCGGTAACAGATTTCAATCTCAACATACCTTCTTTGAGACATATGTTATGTGATGAACATGTCTTCTATTATTATGTTTATATAAAAATTTATAAAAATTTGATATCATGAATTTAATTATTTAAATTAAATAATATATTAAATATAATGTTATTCTTTCATGGGTTATATGTTTCAATTTTACCAAATTTTTAATGGTTTAACGATACAATCTAGTCGTATATCAGAATTGTTTATGATTATGCTTAAAAAGATGAAATATTATGATCAATATCTCAAAAAACTCATAATTTTTATTAAAAAATTACAATTCAATGAATATAAATTATCACATTCATTTTAATCTACTTATGTACTAAAGATTTTAAAGGAATTGAAGAAACATCTTAAATTATCAGTTATTTTAGAAAGCCTTTTTCAATAATAAAATTTTAAATAAAAATTACAAAAAAATTTATATTTTTTAATTAATTATTGAGGAAAAATTTACCAATTACTCACTTTGTAAAAACTCTTTTTAAAGGAATCCCCATGTCATTTTCCAACCAATGCCCATTTTTGAATGAAAACTTGAAATAAATATATGTTTTAATTTTTATGGAATGAATATAATCTTCCATCATCATGACAATTATTTGATATAATTATTCCCTTATATGTTTTGAATTTTATTTTCAAATAATACAATTTTTATTATTATTTAAAAAAATTTAGTTTGAAAAAATTATTCTTATATATATTTTTCATTCTACATAAAATGTTCCAAGTGATATTTTCAAAATAATTATCAATCTAATATTATAAAAATGGTGTAACATATTCTTTTCAATTTTTTTGAGCCATGGATATCATTAACATTATTTATATGAATGCTTTATAATAACATGTTGTTTATGAACCTTATTTGTCTTTCAAGGGTTTAACCACGATAATATTCTTATAAAACCCACTTCATTTTCAATGGGGTTTTCTGCGATGAAATGATTAAATGATAATGAAACATGTCTCATTTCAATATGTTATGATACTATGAAATGATTATGAAACCCATTTTATTTCATGCATAATTATATAATAATTCTTTTATGATCTTGTGGAATACATATGAATTGTTTTTTCTGTGATGGGTGGGACCTATAACTCCCTTCAATGCATTGTATAAATATGAATAACTCATGACTAAATATGTTTCATGTGATCTTTATTCCTTGTTCACAAAATTATGCATAATCAAGATTATATGATGAAAAAGTTATTCGTGATCATGATTATATGTCAACAATGTTATTAGTTGAACTGTTTGAATGCCTATAAGTTTATGTGAGGGCATGATTTCATGCCTTTAACATAATGGTTGAACATGTATATATTTATACATATTCACAATGTTATAATATAACATGTATTCAAAAAATATATATATGAAAATGTTATTCTATCACGGATCATGTTATTTTTTCCGTTATGATTCATGTATTTTGAATGTTAATCATTAGTCACGACTCAATATTATTATCATTGTTATTAAGGGTATGGGTTCCAACTGTTACTATTTTTTTCACATATCCTTATATTCATGTTACAATTATGTATCTTTATTGTTTACACCATTTCTAAGAATCTGAGATAACTATTTCTTATGGTTCCTTTCACTAGGTTATGATGAAATTTTATATGTAGTTTATGTTTTTGAAGAGTACATAAGGGGGAGATATTTATCAGAGTCACTCAAAAACATTCATAAAATTAAAATATTTGATACCTAGTATCAAAAGAAACTAATATATCATGTTTCTAAGGGGTATGTATGTGTAATATATTTAATAATTATCTAAAAATATGTAATATTTATTTACGATATTCCAATATTACCATTGTATGTTTACATGACTTATGTTTGTAGAGGAAATGTAACAACCAGATATTTTAGAAATAAAAATTATGTTTGATAGTGTATTCAACATGAAACACCGAGCTTAAATGACAAATAGGATATATAATGATTATAATAAATTAGTTAATATGTTCTATATATATAGTATTAAATAATTTTCGAAATAAAAATATCTATACACAAATTTACTATTCAATATATTTTGTAGATAATATTTTTATAAATAATCATAAATTTTTTTAATGTAATTGTATTCTTTGAAAATATATTTCCTTCAAAAATGATAATTATTTATTATCATCAAAAATATATTATAAGTATTTCTGTAACCTTTTCAAAATTTAATTTATAAAATGATATTAGTTTATTGAAATTTGATATAAAAATTTACATTGGTTAAAATTTATGTATTTATAGAAAATATTGTTTTTTAGTGAATAATGAAATATCACAATTTCGTAAAAAAACAGTTTTATTTCAATAAATTAATGAATATAAATGTACAAATATTTTTGGATTATTATTTCAAGTAAAATAAGTATTATTATTTATATTTAGTCCACATAATAAATTATTAATTTATTTAATTTTGGATTTTATTATCTATTTTTTAGCTTAAAAATTGAGAATTTTATAAAAAATATTTTACTGTGCGTGATGTTTCACCATAATAGTTACATAAAATAATACATAAATAGAATTGTCCTACATAAAATTTTAATATAATATATAAATGAATTTTAATTTATATTCATAATTTCATAATAGTTTATCATTGATTTAATATATTTTTATATCCTTCTTAACAATATAATCATTTAAATCCCTCTATTTCTTCACGTCTTTGAGTATTATTTTAAATTTATTTTATTCACTTATGTAAATAGAATTTTGTAAAATGGATTATATATTTCTAATAAATATAATATATATTCAAAAATAATTTCAATATAATTTTTTACCATAATGAAGTATGAAAACAGTAAAAAATTAATTATCAAAGTTATTGTATAAATAGGTTTATCATAGAGATAAATAATATGATAAGGATTAAAATGAGATCAAACCATTCATTAAAATATATTTTAAGGGCATATTTCAACATTATAATTCTTATTTATTAAGAATTCATCATTTTTTACCCTGTTTCATCGGAAAAATATGGGAAAAGATTTTTCTTTTCAAATATTTCAAGTGTTCCCTCACCTCACTTATAAAAGGTAACTCGTTGTCCTCTATTAATCACAACATAAACCCCATTTTTTGGAAAATAAATACCCAAATAACTTATAAAATCACATTCCATTATATTATATTCCTATGATTTTGAGGAAATCCATTCTCTGAATACTATAGTTATAATCCTAAATATGTAGATCTAGAAGAGTTAAATCCTTAATTATGTGTTTTAGTTTAATTTAATCATATACCTCCCTGAATTAATATTAAGAAATGTTAAAATAATATCAAAATGATATTATATATATATATCATAATAAAAATTCAATATCCTGAATAAATCTGATCTTCCATCAAATGAGATACAAATTCATCATTCATGTGTGAGATGAACTACTTCCTCACAAACCAATGTCATTCTTTTTCCAACATTTCCACTCATTGAGTATTGTAATAATTTTTTTAATGTATGTATATTATAATTTTATGTTATTTGTATTTATTTTTTTTATGATATAATATATCCATTTTCTCATTCTATTCTGTGGGGGATACCATAATATTGCTCTTGCGTACGACAGACTACACCTCGCTAAATAATGTGATTCAATTTTCAAAATAGCATTACATGGTAGGTAATACAGATAATTTTATAAATATATATTATATATGAAAATAATTATATTCATAGTATATTATTCATTATATAATGATATTATATCATTTTCATTCTTACACTAATCAATGATAACAACATTCCTGTTCTTATGGACTACATCATCTAAGAAGCGATTTGATTATTTTTTTCATCACCACATCACAAGAATGATATATATATATATATATTAAGTAATAGTTTACTATTTATATTATTATTATCATTCTTTAAATATAAAATATACATAACCTCTTTAATTATTATTTTTTAAAAATGAAAACGGTACACATGCGTATGTACGGCCTACCGTCTCCAAGATAGTAACACAGTTCATTTTCAAAACAAATTTTAATGATTTTTTTAATTGTAATTGATGATTAAATATTATTATTATTTAATAATAATTATTTGTTTGAGGTGGATATAATGAACTTATTTACTATGGCCAACACACCTCCCTTTTTAAATAACGAACCAGACATCCTCAAAACCCACGATGTGGACTTAACTAATAAAATATTTAAATATTACATTGATAATAAATAAAATAAATAAAATAAATTACATAATTATATGTTATTAAATTTATAAAATATTCTTAATATTTTCTTTATAGTTATGATTATTATACATGATTTGATGGAAATATTTATCGAAATTCTAACTCAAGGTAATGGATTTCCAATCATATTTTGTTCTTGTGAGACACATGTCATATTAAAAACCAAATTATTTAATGTCTTGTATAAAATCACATGAATTTATTTTATCAAATATATCAAGAATATTATGAGTATTTATATTTAAATTAGCATTGGATCTTTGATGTGGTTTATATATAAAATTTTACCAAAGCGATAACTGATTTTTTTTCTAAATGTTCTTTCTTTGGGGAATATATTACGTTTTTCACCTATCATCATTTATTTGGTGAATATAATGCTCTGTAGGTATGTTATAACATGAATCTCCTTCTGTTCTTGGTATTTTATGCGTCATTTAATGTTACTAATGTTTGGAGATTATGATTCATTGTTTGCAATGTGGTAAGGGTGTTTTGATACAATCTCACCATTTATCAAGAATATTTAATATTTTATTTTAGATGATGAAATATTATGATATATATCTATATAAAATCATAATCCTTCTTATTTTATTTTTATATCACGAGAATAAAAAAATTTCCTTATTTTTTTATCTTTATGAACTCAATAATTCAGAATTTTTTTTGAAAAAATTACATTATATATCTATTTGATTAAAATTAATTTTTAGAATAAAATAATATAATAATTTTTTATTTAATTTATTTGAATCATTAAATTGATTTATTATTGTAATTATTACAAATTTTCAAACTTCTAATTTTTTTAAGGGATCATAATTTAATTTTCCAAATAATTCCTTTTTGGATTTTACAAAAAAATAACTTAATATATTGTTTAATGTGTATGGAATATATTTAATTACCCACTATCATGAACATTATTTTCCTTGATGACTCATTTATAATTTTTAATGGATATTTGAAAAAAAATGATTTTTAAAATTAATTATTATTTTATTTTTTTTTAATGGAAATCTATTTTTTCTCAAGAAATGGTATAAATAAATGATAAATATTCATTCATATGATTCTATTATTTAATTAAAAAAACGTTTTTAAAATGATTTTTTAAAATTTACGTTTTTAAAAAGTGATATTAACAATCCAAAGGTTACATTCCTAAAAATGAATTAAATGGTTGTTTAATTTAATTTCCCTTCCTCAACATCAAAAACACATATTATTACCTATTCACCTATTGGGATGTTTTATAATTATAACATACTCATTAGAATAGATTATTTTGGAACTAATTTCTGTTCCATGGGTTAATAATAGTTCTAAGAGATTATTATGGAACCCATTTATTTTCCACGGGTTAAACACATTTAAATTTATTTTTACGTATCCTATTTCATTTCCTTGGGATAATCATGTTTCATAGAGTTTTAAATGAAAAAAAAAATTGTTTTCCTATATTAAACTATTTATAAAGGAATAACAATTTTCTCCATGATTTTTTATAAAGAAATTCAGGATTTATGTACATTATTTAAGATTCTTTGTCGTTTTTATATAATGGATGATCCAAAATAGTTCTTGATGAACATGAAATAGCATATATGATGGGTGCACGAAGATATCACTTTGCTAACCCGTAATAGATTATGTTGTGGAAGCCACAATATAGTTCTCTGACACATTGGTTACAGATTCTTTTATCTAGAAAATTATATTGGATTTTTTTAAAATAGTTATTGACCGGGTTTTGTAGGGGTTTCATATTGATGATGTTTCAATATACCAAAAAATTTAATTTATGAATTTCATTTGATTATAATGTTTCTTTGACAAATATGGATATCAAATGGTTCTTGAATATTGATTCATACAATTATTTAAACAATTAAAGTCATATTCCATGTTCTATGATTTATGATTTTTTTACTTATTAGTATGAGATATTTTTGGATTCACTAATGCACTCAAATTATGTCATGATATCCTTATTCTATTATTATTACTATAGAGTAAATTCAATTATTAATATTATTTTTTACTATTACTGAACAATTGAGCTCAACCTTTTTTTGTTTTCTGAATACGTTATCGATAATGAGGTTGATGGAATAATATTATGAATTATTACATTTGTATGATAATGATTACTTAAATTGAAATAAAAAAATCTAAGTTATATGAGAGAAATGATATATATATATATATGGGTATTATTTATATATGGGGATTCCCTAATTATTTAACACATTAATCCAAAATGGTATATGCTGATCTAAGTGATCAAATTTTCTATTTTTATATTGTGTGTTTGGGATGGAAATAATCAGGTCACCTTCATTAGCTTCAAATATAAAAATGATATATTCATGAATTCAGAACAAGAAATTGGATTGTGGGTTCTGAGCTATTATATTTCGTATAAGAGGAAATGTTTAGATTAAATTAGATATTATAATGTTTTAATATTACACTATCTTAAGTTTTATGGATACCACATATGTCCATATGATTAAATATGACCATATTTTCAATTTCGTAGACACTCATTTAAGGTTTCAACTGATGAAATATTAGTGTGATTATTTACACATTATGAAAACTTTATTGAGTTGAAGTATATGTAATGAATCAGTTTATTGTAGAGTATTCCATTACTCATTGAAAAATTTTATTTTTGGGAATTTATGACCTATTTTTTTATGATCTTGGATTAGGAGATAATTATGGGATATAATGTTCTATCATATAGATAATCATTAGTTGAAAATTGATTTTTTTACTATATAATTAATGTTATCTAAACAAACATAAATAACTATATTTTTTTATACTGTGAAAGGTAATATATATTCATTGATATTCCAAGAGTCTCTAATTTTTAGGTTATTGGGTGTATTTGAGATATAGGGTTACAAAATTATTTAGTTTCATATTTTGTTTTTACAATTGGTTTTTGAACATCAATGTATCGAATAATGTTATATTCATTTTGGGAATTAAGATACCTCTGAATAAACATTTAGTTTTAGGGTAATTTATAATGATATGGTGAATATCTTATTATCCATTTTAGGGTTATATTGTCTTTAAAATTTATTTTAGTGATTTCGACATGAATCATTCCTCTTTAATTCTCACTGTTTTGAGAAAAATATGAAATTATAATGGAAATAGAAAAAGGATTGATATTATACTAATCACATAACTATATATCCTTATGATATTATAATATATGGAAACTAATTACTTAAATCATGGGAAAGAATCTTGAAATATAATTTTTTCTTGTTATAATCAATTATAATGATTTCAATGACAATTTTTACACAGCTTTGGTTATGGGTTTGTTGATATTATCATTATTTATATAATTTATATTCACATGATAAATTATATGTATCACTATATATAATTATTTGGGTATTAAAATTTTATTACATATCCAGATATTCACTTCCCTCATATTTCTTCTAAATTGGAATCCAAGAATTTTTTACTCCATATTACCTTAGTATATCCTCTTCTCTCTATTCATAGAGATGTTTTAATGACCCTTTTTTATAGTGTGGGTTAAAAAAAGATACTTTAAAAATTTTAACCATTGAATATTGATATAAATTGAAAATTGGAGGATGAAATTTATATATAGTGGATGATGTAACACACCATGATTTTAGAAAATAAAATTATGTTCTATAGCATATTTGACAAACAACACCGAGCATAAAGAGATTGGGAAATATATAACCATTATAACATAACTTATAATTTTGATTATATGAATAGTATTAACTAATTTATGATTTATATTTTTATTTCCCAATCTATATAATTTATTTACTACAATTTCATAAATTATTAATAAATTTAAGGTAATGTAATTATATCCACCAGATATATATTTTCTTGAAAATAAATTTTAATTGAATATTAAAAATATTAATTAAATTTTGTGAAATTAGTAAAATTTATTTGATAAAGTGTAGTAAATTTTTTAAAATGGGTTTAAAAATATACAATGGGTAAAAATTTGTTTTTTTTCAGAAATAATTTGATTTTTCAAAGTATTGTGAAAATAGAATTTTTTTTATAAAAATTTTTATGTTATTTTCATTAAATTAAGGTATTTAACAGTTCCAGTATTTTATGAATGTTATTCCAGTATCATAAGTATTATTTATAAATATTTATTCCTTTTCATAACATTTTAATGACTTTTATATTGGATTTTAAGATGATTTTGTTTTTGGGTTTAAAAATGGAATTTTTCTAGAAACCATTTTATAGTGAATAATTTGTATAGTTTTCAATTAATTTAAATGATAAATAATGATAAATTTTTAAAATTAATTTTATATATTATATAATAATTTATATTAATTTATATTTATAAAATTATTATCATTAGTCATATTGTTAAAGTAAACTCATGACTTTCATGAGGAATATAATTCCTGCCAGAATGGCCCAAAGGAGTTAAATTTTTGTACATTTTTTTAATCCCCCTTTTAAGTGTTCAAGTATAACCATTACATATCCCATAGTATTTATGAAATTACATGACCCGATGGTCTCATAGGAATTCATGCAACCTATGACTACATGGAAATTCCACATCCCCTTAACATGTATCATTAGATCTCCACCATCACATGGTTGTTTGACTAGATGTCCTCTGTAGATATGCACTGACCGAGTATCGAACGAAATTTTTATACCCATTAATATATCCAAATCTGATAGCTTTTCTGGGGTGAATGTGCCTTCCCTGAATCCCCCATTGGATCTTTTTTATTATAGAAACTTTTTCTTTATGTCTACACATTAAGTGACCCCAAAGACCTTGAGGTGGACAGAAGTACTTCATGTAGTCTGGATGCCTTAAGGTGGCCCAAAATATTACTAACCTAAAAACCAGGATGGACTGAATGCTTCGAAGGACTCTAGGACCAAACTGGTGACTTAAAGGTGAATAGTTCATGCTACTACGGTTCCAAAAAATACCTACTGCAGTACTGTAATAGTAACCATGATATTTTCCACTAACAGTATTTAATCCTGGGTATTATGGATGGACATGATGAGTCCCCGAAAACGGAGATAAGGATCATCTGAAACGAATAAACTTCATAAAACCCAATATTTTACTCGTGTCTACATGTTTTGTTTTAAAGTTAAATTTTCTTCTTATATAAATAAAATTGTTAAAATATATTAAATATTTTTAATCATAATATTTTATATATTCTAATAAGGAATTTTTGTTTGCCAACATGAATAGTGAAAAGAAAAAAAATCCACGTTTATGATAAAATGGGTTAATATGAGGCTAAAAAAATAATTAAAATTAAATAAAAATACATTGAAAATATATTAAATTGAAATAGAATGAATACTGTATAATTAGGATAAATACACCATTTCTGACCCTTATTGAATTTTAACAGGGTTGGTATACCTATTTATGTTAAAAAATTACAGTTGTGCCACTCACCTCGCTTATAAAAGGTCGCCCCCTATCCTCTCTAATTCACAACATTCATATTATTTTGGTTTATCAAAAAAAACAAGAGAAATAACATTAAAAATTCTATATCATCATCCCCGAAACATTTAGTTTAGAAAATCCTTTCAACGAATAAGTTAGTTTTAATCATAATAAAGTGGTTAAAGAATAGGTAAAATTCCATATTATGTTTTTTTATTTCTCCTTCCACCTACATCAAATTTTCATTCAATAATCTCATATAATAATAATATTTTATGTCATATACTTATATGTTACTATATTAATTTCATCACCTAAATACGTCTCTTATTCAATCAAATGTGATACAAATGTATCGTCCATATGTATTGAGAAAAACCACAATGCGAACTGATGTCATTCACAATCCGTCATCACTTCCCACAATATGTTGCAATGATTTATAAAATGAATATATATATATATATATTATTTTTAGACAATTTATTCTTCTTGATTTATGATTTAACATATAATTATTTTAATTTTATTTCATTGGGGGATAAGATTATGTCACTTATGTGTGTGGAGGACTACCGCCTCACGAATCGATGTAATTATTTTTTAGTAATTATTTACATATACTGTATTATGGATAATGTTAATGATTAAAAATGAAATAAATGAAATAATAATGATATTAATAGTATATTTATTATTCTTAAGGGTAATAGATAACTTTCTCTCATATACTGTAAAATGATAACATCATTTGTATACATGCTGACTACTGTCTCCATGAAGTGATGTGATTTGTTTTTAATCACGACATCACATGAATGATATATTTATTTATATTTAATGTAAGAATATGTTAATTAGTATATTTTTATAATTATATAAATATAAAATATTACATACTTTCATTCTATAATAATCATTGAAAAATAGAAAAGTTACTCATGTGTTGGCACAAACTATCATTTCTATGCCCGCAACAAAGTATTTCGTCATAACAATTTGCATTTATTGGTTTTGAATTTATAATTGATGAAAAATTAAAATAATTATGTAATTAATACCATTCTTATTATTTTGAAATAAGAAACTCATTTACAATGGTCAATACACCAAATCCATTTTGAAACAATGAATTGAGCATCCTCAAAATATCAAATGTGAACTTAATTGATTAAATATTTAAAAAGGAAATAAAAAATAAATAAGATAAATTATTTAAGAATAAGGTATTAAACAAATAAAATGTTCTTATTAAATGAAATAATTAATTTATTCTTATTAAATATGAAATCTAATACATTCAACGAATCACAAGTCTTGAGGTAATGGATTTTTCTCTCAGTATTCTAAAATTGTGAGACATATTCCATATCCACCAACTATTTCATTTAAATGGTGTATATACATCCCATGAATGTATATTAAGGTAATTATAATGAATAATATAAGGACATACTTATCCATTTTATGATATTTCCATCAAGGGGTGTACGGTTCAAAATTTTCCAAGCAATAAGGGATTTCTGTCATAATTTGTATTCGTTGAGACATATGTTATATTATGAACATATCATTTTTTATGAAGTAAATATACATCCCATTTTTAATCTTATATGATTAATATAATTTCATTCATGTTATTTTTCATTTATTTTTAATGTTATTATTTCATGGGGATTTGATTCAATGTCAACAATTTGGTTAGGGTATATAATATAATATCATCATTTCTCATGATTGATAATGATTATATTTCCAATGATAAATTTTTATGATCTGTATATCAATAAATTCATGAATTTTTTGTTCTCTATTTTTATCACATGAACACATTTTTTCCCTTTATTTTCCCATATTTTTGTACTCATGTGTTCAAAAGAATGATTTTTATGGAAAAATCTATTTATTTTCATCTTTGGTGAAAAATACTTTTTCATCCAAATACATTTTTCTCAACACACACCGAATTTTTTTTAAAATATATAAAATTTATTTATTAAATATATTTGTACCCATTTATGAATTATCATTAAAAATTGAAAATAATATTCATTTATTCTTCCAAAAAATTCCAATTTTTATTTTACCAAAAACAAGAAAGGAGTAATTATTTTAATTTTCACTGCATGAATAGAATTATCCATGGCCATAACAATTATATTCATTGATTATTATTTTATAATATTTTGTAGTTATTTTAAATGAAATTTATTTTTAATATGTTTTTTGTTTTAAATATAATTTTTCAAAATTAATAGGATATACACCTCAAGAAATGATTAAATCTATTTATAATGTTTTTTAATATGATTCTAATGTTGTTTTAAAAGGGAATGTTTTTAAATTTTTTAATTTTTTTGGGTGTTAAAAAGTGATAAAAAAGAAGAAGTATATTTTACTAAAAGGACATTTAAAGAGAAATAAATGTTATTTCAATTCATCAACAGGAAAACCCTTTTTTAATTATTCTCCAATGCAAATATTTTTTTAATGATTCAATGTGAATTTGATATATAAATGGGTAAAGACTGATTTAAAGAGAATATTATGAAACACAATTCTTTTACTTGAGTAAATAATGTATCAAATATATTGTTATGGTACCCATTTATTTTACATAGGTTAATCTTATTTTAATGTTATTGTTTGGGAATAATATTTTTTTTTACTGGTTAATCATGTTTTACAGATGTTGACATGAAACCAATTCTTTTTCCATGCATTAGTCAACTTATAAAATAAATTGTAATTATTTAAATTATATTTAAAATGAATTGAATAATCTATTTATTATATTTATAGTTCTTGGACATTTTTATAAGATTGATTCACCCATATAGGTCAAGATGGACCTAATATAGATTATATGAGGGTTGAACCTAGATATCACCTAGTGGGAATGATATAGATTATATTTACGGTGTGCATAAATAGAACTATCACAAACTGAATTTGTTATCCACTAATACTGGCACCAAACCTGGCCCGTGGCAATTCCCAAAGGGAGTTCCCTATCCCCACATGCAGGCAGATGTTCCTCTGTATCATTAATTTAGGTTTGGTAATGATATACCTGAGTATGAAATCAGAAAACATTAAAAAAATCCAAAATATAAATCCGAATTTATCGATTCAAACATGTACTATAGAAATACAAGTAATTAATACATTGGTATAAATAAAATACATGTTATCCAAATACAGATATATATAGAAAAAATCCATCCCCAAGGACTCTATACCACAAGGGTTCATCACCCACTAGTCGTCTCAACAACTCCTCACCAAGGATGGGAACTAACACCCCAAACTGCCACCACCCAAATCTTCTCCTTTACCATAGTCAAACATATAAAAGTATACTTATATCATAGGGGTGAAAGTATATTTTGAGAAAATGGCCAATTGGATACCACAAAATTATTCCCATGGTCATAAAGTATAATTTGGAAAATCAAGGAGTTTTAATAAGCAATGAAAAGCGGCAACAAATTCCAAGAAATTAAAAATTCAATTGAGAATTGTTTTCAAACTAAAACATTAAATAATGATAAAACTTTTAAATGGTAATGTCATATACTATAATATACATCCAAAAACACCCTAATACAAGGTAAAATACATCAAATCCAATAATGAACAAAATCTGGAACACCCTTAGGCACTATATAGTCTTGGGACCCATGTACCTCACACACCGACGTAAAGTAACCATAGTATAATCCTTTCTCGTGAATGAGAAACTAGTAGTAAATTTACCTATACTATGTTTTCCCCAATCATAATCCATATAGTTTATTTAGTGTTTTTTTATAAATATGATAAGTTAAACATGGACAAAACCCATCTGGTCCGCTAGTCGTACTGCTACATATCTGCCCCACCTAGGTACCAAGGCATCCCACATTATGCTCTAACAATTTCAGAATGATACATGAATCCATATTCATATAAAACTCCCCTAATTTTCAAATAAAAAATAGTACAGTAGATATTCAAATTATAAACAACTTAAAACAAACAAAAAAAATACTTTGATTTATAAATAAAACAATTTCTCAAAATCCCACGTTGTTTTAAACGCTAAACTCCTTGAAAATGCCACTATGTACACTATGTTCACACTTTTAATTTACCAAAACCAAAAAGGAAGCCAAATATATTTCAACGAAACCAACAAATCATTGTTATGGAATCCCCAAGTGAAACAAGAAATGATAACGTTGTAAAATCTCCATTTACACACAAACATGGCACTTAATTTTTACATGTTACAAAAATACCATTTAAACCCATTTTCACAGAAAAAACTGAAGGGGATAAACATCCAAAACCTTATTTTCAGTGATTTTCATTTTTAATATATACAACCAAGTATTTATAGGTCAGCCCAAAATAAACCAACAAAACATTTCTTTGGAAAACCCTCAAATTCACACCAAATTGGCATTTAAAATTCAATTGCAATAAAAAAATCACTAAGAATTTTTTTAAGAAATCATAAAATGAGATAAACCTAAAAATATGATAAATATCAAATTCTAATATACAATGATTGATTAGAAATTTGAATCACCTACCAAATCAAAGGAAACCCTAGAATCACCATGTGAAAATCATGTCGCACCACCGCCGCACCAAGAGGGACAAGGATCGAACCTGAAACAACCAAAAATAGACTTCGAAACACAAGTTTAAACCATAGGTTCAAAACCCCGCCCCCTATTCAATTTTATCTTCAATGATATTGGTGCAAAATTCATGGAATGGTGAAGACCTAAGGATAAGAGATACTTACTTGAGATTCTTTGAAGTTCCTACACCAAATACCCCGTCAAATGGGTTTCCAATGTAGTTTTGAAAGACATGGAGGTCGAACATGGATTTTAGGTTCGATGAGAAGGAGGAAGGGTCGAATTATGAATTAGAAAACCTTAAAAATAGTAATAATTGGGAGGGTTAAGAATGAAAGAAGTTACATTCTCTAATATGGATGATTTGAGAATCCCTATGATGATCAAAACTAATTTGATATGATCAATAGCTCCAAATATATGGGAAAGATGAGCGTCATTTGTTTTGGTTTAGTGAGCTTGGTTGACACTTGGAATCCATGAAAAATCATAAAAACTGAATATGATATTAAATAATCAAATTTGTTTATTAAAATTGGAAATGGGCCTTCTGGTTGGCAGGATTCCTTAAAAAACCAAAATACACCATTATTATAGATTACTAAAGGTTTCAAATCATAATGGTGGTGTTAATAGGTCAGAGAATGAAATTTTGGAAGTGGAATTGTTTCAAAATATTAAAAAAATGTATAGTTATAAAAGAAACAAAATAGGTTTTTAAATATTGAAATGGGCTCACAGTTTGCCCCAAATAATGAAAACCAATCCATTCTTCAAAAAAAGAATCAGAACCCCCAAAAAAATCAAGAAACTAAATTAAATGAAGAATATCATTAAAAAATGTCATGTATGTGAAAATTATACTCATGATGATAAATTTCCGCCTCAGAATGTCAATCTGATGTTTTATCGAAAAATATGATAAAATAATATTCCTCAACCCATGAAATCCACTTCCATGTCTCATGTGTGTCATTATAGTACTTCCAAATAATCCAGACCAATAGAATTGGTTTCCCTTAAAGAACCTTCTCTTGAGAGTCCACTATTTTCACTGGCTGCTCAAAAACTGACTAGCCAGGCTCTATCTGTAGTTCGTTCCAACTCAGCACATGGGATAGATTCGGGTTGTATTTCTTAAACAGGGATACGTCGAGGTCATCATAGATGAGTTTGAAATAAGGAGGTAAATAAAACATGTATTCTACCTTTCTAATATTCTACGTTATCTCAAAGGGCACAACATACCGCAGTTTTAGCTTCCCTTACTTCCCCAATCAACGGTGGCCCAAACGAGGGGACACTATCAAGAATACCCTATCATTGATAGAAAACACTAGTTATCAAACCTTCTTGTCATAATATTATTTATGGTGACTTTGAGCTATCAAAAAATTCTCTCTGATCAACATGACCTTCTCATATGTCTCCTACACTAGGCTCGACCACAATAGTGAGGTCTCACCTACCTCATCCCAACATAGGGGGACCGACAAGGCCTTCAATAGAGAACCTCCAAAGGATCCATTTCTGTAAAGTATTGGTAACTGTTATTATATGAAAACTAAAATGGCCCCAAATGGTTATCCTAGGAACCTCCTATATCTTGGACACATGCATGAAGCATGTCCTCCAATATATGATTTGACCTCTCTTTCTGACCATATTTCTAAGGATTCTATTCCATTCCCATATAAATCATAGACCCCAAAGACTTATAAATGCAATCCTAGAAATGATAAGTGAAACATGGGTCTCTATCTAATACAAATGCTCATCACATGCCATGGATTCTCACCACTTCTTGAAGATACTGATGGCTAAAGTCATCCACATCAGATATATCATTAATTGGAATGAAATGGGATGATGATTCAAATGATCAATCACCACCCAAATATAATTCTTACAAGGAGATTTATGAGGTAATCCAACAATAATGTCCATGGATACCTTGTACCACTTTTATGTAGGAATGAGTAATTGATGGAGAAAACTGTAGGGACCTTCATTCTCTTCTTTCACCTACTGGCATCTGTATTATCTTGACACAAAATATGTTATGTCTCGTCTCCTTCCAGGCCACCAGAACTCCTAATAGACATCATAATACATATTCATGTCACACAGATGTGTTGGATTAGTGTATCCCAATCCGGTTGGACTGAATTCTTGTGGGCTGCAACTGTCACAGGTCGAGGTTGATGTTATGTCCAAGCCATGTTTCTTTATTGGCTATGGTGCTGATGAGTTTGATTACCGCTTTTGGGATGATCACAAAAAGATGGACATTAGGATCCATAACATGGTATTCAATGAAGGTGTCATGTAGAAAGGTCTTCATGTAGCTGAATATGAAAATGGGAACATTGAATCATCGTGCAAAGAGAATATGGATCTTGATGGTGTATTTGAGCTTGTGAAATCCGAAATGGAGGAACATAGTACTCATGTGGTGCTGAGGAGATCATCAAGGGTTATATGGCCTGTGAAGAGTTGTTCACCATTCTTTTATTATCTATTATTAACTGAGGGTGGAGAACCAGAATGCTTTGAAGAGACAATGCAGCTGAAGGAGTCGAGCAAGTGGGAGCTGGCTATGAAGGAGGAGATTTCCTCATTACATGAAAACAACATAGGTGAGATGTCACCCATGAGAACCGGAAAGAATGAATTTTAGAACATGTGGGTGTACTGCGTTGAGGAAGAACATGATGGAAAGAGGAGGTTCAAGGATAGGATGGTGGTGAAACGCTTCCAACAAAAGGAGGGATTGGATTTCATAGAGATATTCTGTAAAGACCCATAAAATTCAAGGGAAATTTTTTCTTAATTTTCTTTAGAATTATACAAGAGCGCAGTTTCTGACGGCACCTGATTCCGAGGCCCGGTGTGCCCAGAATCAATTTCCAATGTTTGGCTCGGGTACGTTTAGTGAACGAACGAGCGGGAATTTCTAAGTTTTGAACCGGTGCCCAGAATCGAATTCCGAGGGCACTGATGAACTCGCAGCACTGAAATTCACTTAAGGAGACCTTTTCCGAGGTTGTGTTTTATGCGGAATGAAAGTTAGTTTTGGGAAAAAATTAGAAGAAGTTATATAAAATTGTGGAACACAATTTTATTTTTAACTTGTTGGTTAACTCCTCCCAAAGGGAGTAAGAGGTGGGACCCACATCCACATAACCTCCCTTGACAGGATTAAGTGTGGTGGGGCCCACACAAAGCTTTAAACTCCCACAACTCCCCTCTTAATGTGACCTTTTAGTTTCTTGCCAACTCCTTGCATTTAATTAATTGAACCAACTTAATTAATTAATTTGAGTGTTTTAATTCTTTTGAATTCATTTTTCCAACATTATAAAGATAGATTGTATTCTTCTTTTTGGGTTGGAATAATCTTTGTGGGGAGAACTAAGGAGAGGAGAAGAACTCTTAGAAGATCACCAACCTCTCAAGGAAGAACGTTCCACATTTCCGAAGAACGTGAAGCAACACCTCCGACCATATTCAACCGGAGTAAGGAAGGGAAGCACCGCTGCCTACGAAGTATACAGAGTGTGACGTCTCGGCACGACTTCACCGAGATCTTATCCCACCAACCTAGACGGAACGACGCCCGACCTCCTCTATGCTTGTCTTCCGCGGGTTGTTGAAGAACTCCGTTCTTGAAACCGAGGTAGGGGTTTATTTATTCCTTGTTCATGATTTATACCCATGATTATTTCGTCATGATATTTGTCCAATTGTTAGCAAATTACGCGAGGGGGGCCGGACCGCATGAACACGGCCGACCCTCCTCCTATTCATGTTGATTCTATTGTGGATTAAAATGGGTGGGGTGCGGTACCGTCGCACCGCGCAGGATCATACGCCAAGAAACGAGTGGTGCCGTCGCGCCGCATCATAAAATAATGTAAGGATGCGACGCCTTCGCGTCGCGTCGAAGGAAGTTGAAGGTGCCGCAGCCGGAGCGGGGCCGCGACGGAGGGGTGTGGTGTCGTCGCACCGCGCCGAACAACGAAGGTCACGGCCGGATACGGGCCGTAGCGGAATGAGAAGACCGGCGGCCAGCCGGGCCACCGGTGTCGGAAGCTGGAAGGGGGATCGGCCTTGCCGGTCCCGTTGAGGAAGAACCGGCCGGCCAGGTCGGGCTAGCCGGACGGGAGAAAAACCGGGGGAATTTAATTCCCCCGGCCATCATAAATGGCCCTCCATTATGTGGGGGTCGGTTTCACAAAGGGGGGTAGGCGGCCCCCCCATTTCAATTAGCTCGGCCTTTGGGCGAGCTGGCAGCGTGCCCAGCGCGCTGCCTTGTGCCGGACCGGCGCGCCCGGCCGGTCCACTAGGCCAGGCCGCGCCGCGCCGCGCCAGGCCGGGCCTCGCCGGGCTGCGCCGGGCCAGGTCACACCGGGCCCCGCCGGGCCGGGCCGCGCAGGGCCGGGCCAGGCCGTGCCGGGCCGGGTCGACCCTGTCCAGGGCGGGTCGACCCGGTTCGCGCCAACCGGGGGGTCTCGGGCCTGGACGGCTCGGGCCCGAAACCCCCGCTACCGAGCGGTTTGGATTAAAATGCCCATAACACGGGCTACAGACTTCCAAATGACGCGCCGTCAGCGGCGATACGATCCTTGGATCGAGGAGGTCGTTTCGGTATATCGTACTCAAGATTTCGGATTACTTTGAGTTCGGATGGGTTGGTTCGTACACGAAATCAACCGGGCCCTCGGAGCGGAAACACTAATATCTTGTGCTACGGACGTCCGATTGACGTGTTGTCTGCTTTGATGAGTTCCTCTTAGTGAGACGGATCTTTTGGAATACTCCGCCCGAGGTTTGGACGTAGGTGGAGTACAGTCAGGTTGGTTTTGCCTTAAAAACCAACCGGACCCCTGGGACGAAAAAGCCAATAACTCTCAGACCGGGCGTTCGATTGACGCATCGTCTGTTGCGTTGAGTTCCTATTGACGATACGGAACTTTCGGATACATCAACTCTGGACTTTGTGATAGTTGATGTATCAGCCTCTCGGCTCGTGGAGTGGACCCTCCCAAACGAGCTTGCTGTGTGCGGGAACCCTAGAGCTGGCTGTGACTGCTACTGTGACTGTGACGATGACTGTGCAGAGATCCTTAGTGGATTCGACCACGACGACTACAACACTCAGCGATCTTGTGTGGATCATTGCCACCAATCCTGTGTGGGTCTGCGCTCAGTGGTCCTGTGTGAACCAGCACCTACAGATCCTGTGTGGGTCCGATCCTGTGTGGGTCTTTGCGGGGGTTAGTACCTATCGTTCTTTTGTGGGTCAGGCGACTTAGATGGATCAGTGATCATCTCTTTCGTCCTCGAATAAATATACATGTGTTAGCTGAATCATGTTGCTTTCCTATGTGGATTGTGTTGTGCTATCCTGTGTGGATTACGTTTTTCTTTCTTGTGTGGAATATGTATACTTTCCTGTGTGGACTGAGTTGTACTTGGGCTCGGAGGTTGGAACGTGTTGGAATTGATGACTTAGGTATATGTATGGGCATATACCTAAGCAGTGTCGGTTATTACTTCGTGATTGTATCCTTCCTTTGTGGTTTATCCTTTGTGGATTTTGGGAGACCTTCAGGGGTCTCGGGGTCCCTACTGAGTAGCATATACTCGCCCCTACACGGGCTATGCCCGCACTACGTTGTGTTGGTTGCAGGCGACGGACAGCGTTGATCGTGGTTGAGGCTTGCTGAGCAGGACGGTACCTGGAGGTGGACCACTGGGCGGGACGTGCTCGGAGCGGATGACGGGACCCGACGAGCATTGGAGCTATCTGTACCCACCCTTCAGGCGGGATTTCTAGTGGACAGCTCGTTGTAGCAGCTTTTAATTTACAGTTGTTGTTTTCCCTTTTGAGTTGTACTTTACTTTCAATTTGGGTTTATATACTGGCCCATTTACATTTCCGCAATTTCAGTTGTACTCTATTTTTACATAGTGTTTAATTTTCCGCTTGCTTACTCTGTGGTGCTTGTTTACTTTTCAAAGGCAATGCCTTCCCTTTTTACCGGGATTTACACCTTGGTGCTAGTCGCCAGCCCCTGGCCTATGGAAGGCAGACTTGGGGTAGTCACGGCACGAGCTCCAAGGACGGGTCGTGAAAAATTGGTATCATAGGAGTTCGGTTCTACTGCGAACTCTGATCTTTTCTATGTGAAGCAATAGTGTTTAGTGTATTGAGTGTGGTTATCAGTCCAGGGTGTCCAGTGTTGGTGCGGCGGCCGACGTATCTGTACACCAGGACCCTGACATCTGATTTCCGACTTAATACACGAAAACATTGATTACGTGTGTGTTTCAAAGTTTTATTTGTGATTACTTTATATCAGCTCACCAGGTATACTATTCTGACCGTGGTTCACCTGTTTCCTTTTCAGGATGGCCCCACGACGGCAGCCAGCTAGGGTTCCGAGAGTCGAGCATGATGACAGCCCACTAAGTGATGAGGCCTCGGTGAAGGGACCTTGTTCAGCCTTGGCACCGGTGGTAGCACTACCCGCCAACCACCGATACTTCCAGCACCTGCCGCTGACGATGCACGTCGCCTCAGCGCACTGCATGAGTTTCAGCCCCAGTGGCCGCCCAGGTTTCGTGGAGATACGGACCCCTAGGCATCCGAGGACTAGTTAGAGGCAGTCGTACGATTTTTTCGACTAGTGAGGACCCCAACAGACCTCATGGTGATCGTCGCTGTGAGCCTACTGCACGTAGCAGCGGGCCAATGCTGGGGCATGAGACTCCAGGTGCACTATGAGGCATCTCTACTTTGGACAGACATTGATAGCCTCTTCCGCTCGGAGTTCGTCCCAACGACACTCCGTGCGGTGCGTATACAGGAGCTTCTTCAGTTGCGGTAGGGCAGCATGACGGTCGCTCAGTACTCGGCAAGATTTACTGATCTCTCACGCTACTCGACAGACATGGTACATGACCCATTCTTCTGGGTCCGGACTTTTGAGCAGGGTTTGAGACACGAGATCAGGGCATCGCTGATCTCCCTCAGCATTCCGACTCAGACAGGAGTACTGGAGCAGGTCCTTTTGATCGAGAGCTTTCTTGCTGAGTCTACACCAGCGCCGAGACCCACCGCACGGCGGCACGTGGCAGAGTCATCTGCAGCAGGCAGTCGACGGATGACTCAGGGGTCCAGGAAGACCAGTCCCTCAGGCAGACGACCTCAGGACACTGGCTCAGCAGTGCGGGGCACACAGCGCTGAGCCAGTCTTTCATGGGGAAGACAGTGCTACTCGTGCGATGGGCAGGGCCACATGGCTCGTGATTTCTCGACATGTCGTGATGAGAAACAACAGACGGTTGAGGGACCACCGAGGCAGAGGCGGAGGGTCGACCGTGGCGGTCTGCAGGGAGGAGGCGGACGAGGCAGAGGAGCTGGCCGAGTAGCAGGTGGTGGGCGATGCTTTGAGGCTCTACCACCACCACCACCAGGAGGTCCACCTCGACCACAGGGAGCTGGAGGGCAGAGACAGGCACAGCTCCAGGCAGCAGAGGCCTACGACCACGGCGCGCCCGAGATGATTCGACGTACTATCTGTGTCTATTCCACCCTTGCTGCAGTACTTATAGACACAGGAGCGAGTCACTCTTTCATAGCCGCTGCCCTTGTGCGGAGCTCGGAGATTCTGACAGAGTCGTTGGCTCGATCCTTACGGCTAGAGACTCCTACGGGAGCAGACTCGACGATTACGC